>CM032905.1:20327735-21527735 GCA_019202805.1 Arabidopsis suecica
AAACTATCTATTGCTTTCAAATATATAAATTATAATATTTCCGGTATAATGAAACAGTTTAACTAAAAACCGAATTAACCCGTATACAAATTTTTAAATTTGGATGCTTACTAAGTTAAGCAAAGGCGAGTAAGCCTAAACCTAAGTACATTGGTTTAATAATTCAATTCTTATAAAAGATGTCTAAACTTGTGTGGGAAATTAATTAACCTATTATATACAGGAAATAATTTTAAAGCTTAGTGTACGTCTTTTGTTAAACTCTAAAAAAATTGAAATACATAATATACTATTAAGTTTTCTCAATTTTTTTATTTGTAAAAAAGCACAACTCGCAAGATTTGACTTAGGACTAATAGTAATGTGATGGGTACCGAGTCAAGCACAACAAAAGCTAATAGGAAAGTTAGTTTAGTAAGATTCTACAGAGTGTTCTATTCTATTCTTTTTGAAATCATTTTTTTTTCAACGTAACATAGGTGTGTTCAATCTTTGTGGTTTCTCGAATGAGAGAAGATAATCAGTAGCTTTGTCTTCTATTAGAAGAATGGCGTCTTAGGCGGGTAGTATCCATGGAGGATAAAGAAGTCTAAGCGAAACCAGAAGAAAAGAAGAAGAAGTTCTTCTTCTTCTTCTTCTTCTTCTTCTTCTTCTTCTCTTCTGCTTTTTCTTCTTCTTCTACTATCAAATGGCTTTCTACCTTCGACCTGAAATATCAAAAACCCTTTCATCTCTCCATGTATACCAAAAACGTCACCCAATGTGCTCTTCATAAAAAACAAAAGGCAAAAAGTTACCAAAGCTTCTCAGCAAGGTTGTACCTAATTAACAAAAAGAATAGGTTTAAGTTTCTGTTATGACATCAAAACTATAGCAATAAGTTAGAGAAACAAATCTCCATATGGAAAATCAATTTACTTGGGTCGGAGAGGGTATGGAGATATCTCAGCCACGTCAAGAAAAATCTCTCGAATCTTCCCCTTCTTCTTTCTTATATATTCAAATATTAGCCTAACAAATAGTTTGAAAACCAAGTTTAATCAAACAATATAACACAAAGCGTTTTATATCAAAGAATCGAGTGCATCCTTTATTGTATACTAACTTTGATCGATCTTCCTTGCTAATGTCAAGCCGTCTCATCTTGTCCAATGGAGATGCAAGCTCCTCATATAAAGTATGAAAGAGTGATCAGTTCTATGCCTACTACTAATCCGGCTTGGAAGAGTGAAAATATGTAGATGAAACCATTAAACTCTCATTACCCGATTGAGGCATCCAATTTATCAATCCTATGTTACAATAAGTATCAAAAACTAAAGCCAAAAATCTCAAATCTCAATTTCACAAAAAGCTACATACTTACTCTAGAGTTTAATGAGGCTTCCTCTTCTTCTATCTAGCTTCTGTTAGCTCCTGCAAGGCTGCAACCCAAATCAAAACTCATCAAGAATCATAAACAAAATTCTAATATTAGAAATTAACAGAGACTGATGCTCATGATGTTAACCATACGTTGCTAAGTACCTTTTTCTTTCTAGACCGAGTTCAAACCTTACTCTAGAGAAGCTTCCAGCTCTGAGAAAACCATTCTCACCAAAATCCACATAGGCCCAAAAATGTTGGTTTTGTCAAAACCCATCACAAACTCCACCTTTTGATGAAACAACATTCTTCAACGACATCGAGGACTGAAACCAACCTCTCCTCTTCCTTCCTTTCGTGAAGCTAATGGCCACCACCAGATTGCCATCTCCTCCGACGATCTACTCCGGCGACCTCTTCCTTCTTCGGCTAACATCTCTGTTAGCGCCAGCCATCAATTTTTGGCGAGTCAAAGACAACCCTTTCATCTCTTATCTTTACCTCTTGATGTGAGGCATCACTGTCATCTGAGCCGGCAAACTCCTGGGCATTGCGGCGTCTTACTCCGAAGAATTTGAAACCTCAACTTCGTCTCTTCCACCGGATCAAACGAAGCTCCTTTGTCTTCTCCGACAAACTTTGGAGCTTCCGTTTCGTCTACTCTGGTGAATCGGACCACCGCCAATGTATATCTCAAGTATCCTCTAATCTCTCTCTTTCTCGTGTACTGTAGTTGTAACCATGTTCGAAATTGTTTCAGACTATTTTTTTGTATGATAGTTTCGGAGACGGTTTATGTTGCAATGTTTGTGATATTCGGTAGAATAGTAAAACCTATATTTATAGTGTTTAGGGTTAGGTCTTATGTTAGGGTTTATACTAAGCATATTCTGTAATTATTTGTTATCCGAATAATGTTAGTTTGTATACGATATTATGTATAGTTAATATCGTAATCAAATCTTACCGAAATTGTAACTGGAATATATTAAATTTCTCTTGTTAGTAATATTTTCTAAAATTTAGAAGGAATCCAAAATTTTTAGCTGCCATATATTGAAGATATGATTGCCGATTATGTAGTTTAGAGAATATTTAAGCGAATATCTTGTAAGTTGCCTTATTAGTAGGAATTGTTATGCAAGGTTAATATATTTGATTAGTATGTGGATATTTCCTTTTCAAATTTAAATTGAAATTAAAAGATCCAATTTGATTAATTACGGATTATATTGTTTAGGTAAAATAATTAAACCCAACTAATATTGTTTAGGTAAAATATTTTCAAAGATTACGAATTGTAGTAATACACCAATTCGAATAATAACTTTTGTTTAATTATAATTCGAATAATACCTTTTGGCTAACTATAAACGTGAAAAATAATTTTTTCTTGATAAATTCGAATTATATAATATTTTTTCAGTAATATAACATTTTCAATTTTTAATAACATTTTCGAATAATGGATTAGTATATAACATTTTCAATAACATTTCGAACTATATGAGTATTATAATTCAAAATAACATTTTTTATAAATTCTATTGATATAAAATGTTTTCAATGAGATATTATTTTCATTAACATTTTTAATAACATTTTTTATAACATGTTCAAATAATGGATTACTATATAACATTTTCAATAACATTTTCGATCACATTTTCGAATAATAGATTAGTATGTAACATTTATATTAATTGTGTAACATTTTCGAATTTATTAGTATATAACATTTTCGAATTATATTAATTGTGTAATCGTTTGAAGAAATATTTTTTCGAATTATATGAATTATATAAACAAAATCTTTTAATATCTTTAAACCCGTTTGACCCGTTGACCCGTTAATATATATATAGTGACATGGCATAAAATAGTTATGATTAGAATTCTCTAATGGCATATATTGTAATTTCTTACAAAATCAACGTTATGATCCTTAGGATGTACTTCCCAAATATTAGTATAGGATTTTCATCACAATACTTTAATGAAGTATTAGACACGAAAAGTATAATTTTTGGTGGACCGTCACGATGTTTTGGCGGTTAGCAATTTGGACCACCGGTTTGTTTCGTTTTACACTCTACAGTGGCCCATTATGGTTTTGTTCCGGTTCAGCAAACCCCACATGTGGCGAGGGACTTTGAGTTAAAAATTGATATTGGTCAAAATATGGCTTCTTGACCATGAGCCTTGTATTTTTCTGCCTCAATGAAACACTCGATTTTGTAAAGAATACTAACCATCGATCAGTCACATGTCTCATCTGTTATCTGTTGAAGCCCGAATCTTTTCATATGGTAAATGTTATGCTAAAGTGTATCACTGATTATGTGTGCATGTCTAGTCGTTGGTCCTTTCGACAAAAAAAAAAAAAGTCTAGTCGTTGGTCGAATATTCGGAATATACACAATCATTCAATTCTTACACTATTCTTCACTTTATGCAAAAGATTGATAGATAAAAACATACTAATATAACACTTTATGAAAATTCATATATGTATTTAAGGATTTTCACGACCAAAAAATAGTTTTTTTTTTTTTTTAGTATTTTTGTTTCCCATAAATTGGTAAGCATGATACATATAATCGGGAAGTTTTTTTTCTATTTTTAATTTTAACTAGAATTTTATAAAAACAAACTTTTGTTAACCGATATATTGAATTAACTACCAACAAACTTTTCAATATTTTTTTCTTGACTCTTAATAACAGATAATTAAAAACATAGATTTCCCTGATTTTAACTCTTTAAACATATACAAATAGTGCGTAGTTTTTGTTTTTTCTTTCTTCTTTGTTATCTCTGTATTTGTTGTCGCAAAATTGAAAATGGTATAAATACTTCACCTTTTACCAAAAAAAAAAAAAAAAACTCTTTAAACATATACAAATAGTGCGTAGTTTTTGTTTTTTCTTTCTTCTTTGTTATCTCTGTATTTGCTGTCGCAAAATTGAAAATGGTATAAATACTTCACTTTTTACCAAAAAAAAAAAAAAAAAAAAAAACTCTTTAAACATATACAAATATGGTTTTTCTTTTTGTTTTGGGAGAAAATTTATAATCAAATGTAAAAAGAGCCTTTTAAATAGCTTACTCTTTTCTTGTCGCTAAAAACTCTATTTCACATGTCAATCACCTAAAATTACATACAGAGAATCATCCGAAAAGCTAATAATTATCTACAATAATTCATTATAATTATTTTTCCTTTTTCTTTTCTACATTTTTCTTTTTTTTTTTTTGTGGTAAAAGAAGAAAAAGAAAAAAGTCAATAGGAGCACTGAATTCGATGATCTCTGTCTCTAAGAATTCCATTGTACAAAGCAATCCGGTTAGCAGGCATGTCGTTTCTACAAACCGAACCGGTTTTCTCCGGTTTAACCATCTGTTCCGGTACAATCCTCCGAAGACGTTCCCTCTTCTTACGATACTCCTCACCGTTACCTTTCGTCTCTTTCACATTCTCTGCAAATTTCACTTTCTTCTTCTTCTTCCTCTGTTTCTTCTTTTCCTCTGCATCAAAAACTTTGTAAAAAATTTCGTAGCCGGAGGATGATCGGAGAAGAAAGATCGGAAAAGGGTACCTGAAGAAAGACAAGAACGAAGGATTTGTTGATCTGATGTCTGATTTCCAGAGAATTGGCGGGAAATCGCAAGAAACAGAGCAGTGCTTGAGAAAACCATGGCGGTTGCGATAACAACGCCATGAGAACAGCTTAGTATACAAGTCATGATGTTTGAAAGATAAAGAAGATTGAGAAGAGAAAGAGAGAAAGAGAAAGTTGTTGATGAATGAATATGTGTGTGTGTGTTGAAGAAAAGAGAGCATGTGTTATGTTGCAGAGAGATTGTTCGTACTCGTACCACAAGAGAGTACTGTTTGAAGTTGAACGGTGAGAGATCTCTCTCTTGTCTATAAGAATTTAAGAAAAAAGTTTTATTTGAGAAATGAGTTTGTGAGAAATTAGCAAAAAAGGTTTTTCTGACAATAATAAAAAAGTTGGAAGTTATTTTGTGTGCTGTCCTCTGTTGGAAAAGGTAAAGAGAGAGTTGGTGTGTAAAAAGATTGGTGTTTGGTTTAAGTCACAGGCTCAAAAATCAAGTGGAAATGGGAAAAATCTTTCTTTCATAATTAAATCTTCACTGTCTTTTACTCTTTAGTCTCTGACCATATTTATAACTAGATTCAGTCTTTGGAGTTGTTATGAATAAGTGTAAGATGTATATAAATACTCATTCCGTTTTAATTTAGTTGTCGTTTTAATACTTAAATTTTGTCACATAATAGTTGTCGTTTTAGATTTTCAATGCAGATGTTTTGTAAAAATTCCAGTTTTATCCTTAAAGTTTCAATGTCTTGACTCTTGACCAATAAACAAATTTAAAGAATATATTGAACAATGGTAAAATAGAAAAATTAATTGTTTTCTTAATTCCTGTGCAAAAACTTTAAAGGACGAGTAATTCAAAACAGAGGGAGTATTTTATTATTTTCTGTCAACAAATATGATCAAATTTCTCACCATAATTAATTAATAACTTTGAGAAAAAGAGAGAGTGAAAATTGAACCCTTTATCAAAATAAGTTCTTGATCAAATTTCTTTACTATTACATTACCACCTCTGTTTTATTATAATTTTGTTTCATATTAAGAAAAAAATCAGTTCATATTAGAAAATTTACCAAACCTTTGTATTGAAAATACAAAACAATATTTATTTTGAAATAAAATTTAAAGTAAAAACGAAATTTGATTTAAAACGAAGAAAATACTATCTTTCTTATTTTGGTTCAATACTACATTTGGTGCAAATCATTTTTGTTGTTCTTTTAAAAGGTAAGGAAATAACTTTAACTGATTATTTATTAATAACTTTATCATATCTATTAAATAAAAAATTTATGCACGTGGTTAAATTTTAACTATTAAATAATTATATATATATATATATATATTCAATTATATATCTCTCGCCACTTCTCTTCCATTTTTTTCGTCATAAATATATTATTGAAGAAAAGGGAAATATGAAAAACACAGCTGAACAAACAATGCAAGATAATATTAGTAATAAATTATAGAGTATTTATGTTTGAAAGTTTTTTTTTATTTTTGAAAAAAAAATGTTAGAAAGTTTTTTTATGCGTTTGATACAAACAACTTCTAAATAACTAATTAAAATCAGGGAGACAAAAATTGTGATGAAGAGAAATATAAGAAGGACCAGGCATTGAGTGAGAGAGTTTCTAAAGAGACTAAAGAGTTCAATGAATCTCTTCCACTTACTTTGATCCAATCTCTATCATTAAACATGAAGACAGAACCTGGTGTTTACGTGAACATGGGCTCTTGCCACGTGTCCTGTTTCAAAACCTAAATTTGCCGCGTTTTGTACGTTAAAAACCTAATCACATACGCTACGAACATGTTTTGCATGAGATCGATAAAAGGGCTAGCCAATTATATAAGCCAACATGTAACTCTTTTCGAAACTTCTTCAATTGTTTGATTGTGATATAGAAGACTAGACCAACTTCTCTTTCTCTTTCTTTTACCAAAAAGAAGAAAAGAAAAGACTCTTCTTTCTCTTTCTTATCTATATTGTTTCCTTGTTGTACATAATCGATTGTAACTTGGATGATTATATGAAATTTGTGGACCAAATGTTGAAACTAATTAGAGTTAAATAGAAACGGTGTAGTTGTAATAAAAAATTGTAACTTAACTTGTAACCACAATTCATGATGGTCGAGACTGTATAGTGGTTGAAGACTTCATTCTAACGTTAGAGGAGTTAGAGTTTTTACACTACAATTTCACTCATGGATCACGTACGGTTAACTATTATAAACGATTTGATTAGTTTAACTAACAAATAATTACCAACTTTTTACAGCTTTCGAGGATTAATCATTTAATCTTGTTTTGGTTCGAGATTCCCGGTTAACAAAAAGAAAGTGTAACTAAATTTTGATACGAATATTTTTAGTTTTATTTACTAATTATGAAGAGATAAGATTTAAGCAGCTACCGTTGTACGGCTAGTTGTGTTTAGGACGATAACTACTTAAGAGAGAGACATCACAAGAAGTTAAGGTCTTAAAGTTTTGAGAGAACGAAAAAAGAAGACAGAGATTGTCACATGGTTGCTTGACTTTGATGTCCTAAATAACGTCAACCACACACGTTAACTAAATTTCTTCCTTTTATATGTTCACACTTATCCAAGATTAGTGATGTTTCTGGTAGGCCAAAAATAAAAAACTTGTGGACTTCCCTAATCCAGTTTTGTCAAGATCGTTTTTGAGGCTTTAGGAACAAATCAAAATCAGTCCAATCTGATTTATATAGTACCAATCTTACCGGAAACGGCCCAGATAGGACCGAATCCATTAAACCTATTTTTGTTCCTTTTGCATTTAGTGGTTAAGGTTAACCAAGATACAATAAACTGATATACTGTATCCATAAAATTACAAGAGTTGACAGTCTCCAAACATTGTAGATCAGTTGTTGTAGAACCGATTGTCCGAACGAGACCGGACCAACGCCTCAGAACATGCATATATGATATATCGATGAATTATATAAGGCCAGGATTGTTTTGAACAAAGCAAATATTTATCTTTTAATATTTTATATGTTTCTTTTTGGTTGAAATTTTGAAGTTTTATATGTTATGATATTATAATGCTTTATCTGTTATGATATATTATAATGTTTTAAAGATATATAAAACCTGAGTACCTGGCCAAAATGATTCCTAGCTAGTTTCACTTTGTTTGCAACCCTAATTATGCATAACCCTAATTATGATCATGAGCATCTCAGACCCAAATCCTGGTCCCATCTCCCTCTAGATCTCTTGATTTCGGTGTTCGAACGCCTAAGCTTTGCTAATTACCAACGAGCTAAATCCGTGTGTTCGTCGTGGTACTCAGCTTCGAGACATTCCGTGCCCAAAAATCAGATCCCGTGGCTTATTCTCTTCCCCGAAGAAGAAGACGACAACAACAACAACAACAACAACAACAACAACAAGGAGAAGAATTTTTCATGCACGTTGTTCAACCCTGAGGAAAAACACAAACTTTACAAAACGCAAGATCTTGGTGTGGAATTTGCAAAGAGTGTTTGTATAGCAACCTATGGAAGTTGGCTCCTAATGCGAGATCCTCGGCTTTATCCTCTGTATTACATGTACATTGTGAATCTCTTTACCCACGAGAGGATCGATCTACCTCCTGTCGATTTATTGTGGAAAGATTATGAAATATGCGTTGCAAGTCACAAAAGAACGTGGTACAGAGGTATTAGTATACGATCCCCTGTGTTTTGGATTGACGAGAAAACCAAAGATTATCTAGTTGTTTGGGGATTTAGAGATTGGTGTGTAGTTTATTTCAAGAAAGGAGATACCTCATGGAACCAAATCCCGCAAACTTCAGATTGTTTCCACATGGTTTACAAGGATCACAAGCTTTACTTCTTAAGCTACATTAAGGGTATTTTTAAAATCTTCGATTTTTCTAGAGAGACTTTACAACAAACATTTCAATCTTGTGTTCGTGTGGAACTTTTTCGGTTAGGTAGACAACTTCGTCTACCAAGTAATTCATGGCGCATTCGTGCCACACAACTTGTAGTCACCGTAACAGGAAATGTCCTCAAGGTTGAAACATGGTATAGAGGTAGGGATAGATCCTTGTCCTTCCGGGTTTTCAAGGTTTATTCATCAGGAGGATTCATCAAGAAACCAGAACAGATTTATTCTTTGGGCGACGAGTTTATGCTTTTGGATCAAGGCATCACTGTGCTCGCCAATAACACTGATGGATTCATTAGAAACTCCATCTATTTCAGTACAAGTCATGGACAGAATACTAATGATATCTTTATCTTCAATCTCGAGACACAGGAGACGGAGCGGCTTCTGCACACATTATTTGATAGTTCATCTATTCAATTCTCCAGAGTTCAATGGTTCTTACCAAGTTTCATTCATACATGATGTTGATCTCAACAATGTTTTTTTTTTTTTTTTCTTTTTAATGATGATCATGTGTCTGTTTATATTTTGGGAAAATGATCTATTTCTCCCTTAGAAGTATCACATAGCATAAAAAGTGATAATAGATAAATTCATTAAGTTCAGCAATAATTAGAAACAGAACATAAGTTATTAGATTCCAAATAGGATAGGGCTAATGGTTTTATAACTTATTCAGCAAAAGAAAAGAGAAGAAAATCTTATTTAATACCTATAGATACTGCCATAAAGCTTAGGTTGTAAGAATTGGAGGCATGTAATCAGATTTAGCACCAAGGATACGGGCTTTTGTGTCGGGAAAGAACTCACATCCGGGAAGCTCAGTGATGTTCCCTTCACTAGCAATACCGATCGGGTAGCGAAGTAGATGACCGGGAAGATCGTGTTCAAGTGACTCACTTGAGTAAAGATCCCAATACTTATCAGCAACACGGTTGACTTTCTGGATACATTCTTGGCTCGATGGATCGAGGAATGTTTCATCGAGCATTCCTAAATGTTCATACCATAACGACATGCGGAATCCATGGATTTGACCTCGAGCTGGTTGTCTTGTGGATAGGTGATATGGTTGATAGCCTCCCATTGCTATTTCTGAGTCTCTTGCACCATCCATTGACCTCTGGTTGATATTTGCTGATCCGATTATAATGTACTCATCGTCAACTGCGAAAATTATATGTTGAATCATTTGGTTAATATAAAAAAAATCATAAATCCTGAAACTGTTAATACACTTACCAATCATCATTTTAGTGTGAACATAGATCATGAAGCGGCGTGCTTCTTGTGCTCGGATATAGTCAGTGTCCGGTTCAGGTTTCTCTGAAGGCTCATACTCTCCATCCTTCTTGACTTCTCGGTTTCCGAGGCAGAAGAATGTTAGATAATCTCGCGGATCCTCTCCCTCAAGTCCCTTTTCTCTAAGTGCCTTGATTACATCTTTGTACATCATCTCCATTGTTCTTTTCTGCCAATCCAATATAGCTTGGACTGATCCACTCTCAGGAATCCCTTCAGGCCACATTGGAACAACAACATAGACCTTAAACTTCTCTCCTGCTTTGATCTTGCTAACAATCTTCAAAGATAGCTCCTTTGGAATCAGATGCAGAGCATTGATTTCCTCTGGTTTGATTCCATCCGCGCTCCAAGCAAAAGAGCTTCCAAGGAAGTACTGGTTTTCGATATAGATGAAATCTTTAGCTCGTCTAATCGCGTGAATGTAAGCATCTTGAATACTCCTATCAATTATATTATCTTTTCCGCTCACAAGACCTGCTTCCGCTGCAGCTTCAGGGGAGTCAGGAAATCCAGCAGCTGCTCCACCATCAATGGATCTAAACAACTGAACATTCCACACATCATGATCCTCTGAGAACAAAACAGGAGAAGGCGGGATGATAATATCACCGAGATCTCTTATTTTAACCAAAATATCTTTACCACCTTGTCTACTCCATCTCTGCTCAAAATTATACAAGACATCCCAAGCAATAGGTCCTTCAAGACGACAATGAATGTCATGCCATGGCTCTCTAGGACCGCCTTTGGTTATCGCTGCGCCCGTGAAATTCGGTTGATGGAAGTCATCGTGATGCGCAGTGTCCAATGTTCTAAACAAGGAGTGAAATGGAGTGTCATATCTTCCATCACAAAGATCAAGACCACCAACAAAACTCACAATTCTTCTTGATCTTGATCCTCCACTCGGCATTTCACTGTCTACGACAACAATCTTTTGGTGATGGGTGAACATAGTTGAGATTTGCAAGTTTTGGACAATGCTTCCACCATCATCAGGGTTACGAGGACACAAAATACAGTTCACGTCGGTTCCTCTGAAAAAATTCTCAGTTTCTTCATCATGAGTGGCCATAAGTCCATCTTTTTTCAGCAAATCAACCGATGTTCTATCGTCCCAAACAAGCAAGATCACCTTAACACCTTCACTAGCTTTCTTCTTGAGTAGCTCACCAATGGTCACATCTCCTCCTTGTTTCGGCCTCCTCGAGTCCCTCACCAAAGAAATCTCAGTGTAAACAGACCAACCAGTAATGTAAATCAAGTGTTTTGCATTAGTAATGGCATCGAAAATATCCTCCCAACATCGACCTGGCTCATAGTTTTTTCCACCCGCGAGAGGGATTTTCGGGACAAAGTTTCCAGGAATATGAGCATCTTGATACAGAGAAACTTTGCAGCCTCTTCTCTGAGAGAAGAATGTGTAAGGAACTCCTGGAAACTTAGCACTTTTGATACCTCGATTCCAGTTTTTATCCTTCTCAACACCGAAATATTGGAGTTTCACATGGATCTTTGATCCTCCAGCAATGGGGTTTTTATCATTATCTAAGATATCAACCCATCTATCAACTTCTTCTCCATGCAAAATATCTTCCACAGGAATATAACCTCTTCCGATCAACGTCGCGCCAATCGGATTAGCATCCTTAACAGTGAAAATAACATGTTTAGCCATGTGACCACAGTAAATATGAAAAGATTCATACCACTTTGGGTTTTTTGGCTCCTTTGTTATTTTCCTTGTTCTTCCAACTCTCGCTTTCTCAAGATCGATTGTAGCGTAAAGCTGAGTTTCTCCTTTGCCAACACCAATTGTTTCTTCTACATTTGCTAGTATCTGCAGATATTAAAAACAGAACACTGAAGACAGATTGAAGAAAAATGTTTCTTGTACCTAGAGAACTTAAAACGAGAGAGACAAAAAGACAATACCGATCCTAAGAAACCTGATCTACCTCCTTCAGCATGGAGACGATCAACTTCATAGATTGTCGCGTGCAATCTTCCATGTAACAAAAACTCTTCCATTATTTTTCTTCCCGCCTGTAACATCATAACAATATAACACATTATAAAGAGTCCTACATTAGATTACGTAATTTCACATTCACATTTTACAGATCCTGTAAACAATTATTTCATTTTGTTATTAACCTAATCAGAGTCCGAGAAAACAAAAGAGATATTGAATCTCAGGTAACTGATCTCGATCAAAACAAAATTGAATCACGGAAACACTTTAAGAGGGTAATCAAAATCCACATTATGGACGAAAGGCAAGCAAAACACTGAGAAATTACATACTGCAATTATATAACGAATGTTAAACTTAAACCAAAGGAATTATGAGTTTCTTAAACATTTTATACTACCACTTGCCTCAAAACAAGAACTCAAAAGAAATGTGATCCCAAAGATAAAAGTTGAAAAAGGGAATAAGATTTGCAAGAGAAAATGAAACTACCTGCAAAATTTCTCAGAGATTGAGAGAGAAGAGAGAAACTCGTTTGGAAGAATTCAGAATTTGATCCGAGAAGGAAGCTACTTTGTGTGTGTGTTTGTGTAGCTGCTGAATGTTTTTGTGATATTAATAGAAGATGAAGCAAAAAAAGAAACGAGTTTATAGTTAATTAATTAGTAATACTAAAAACACTGGCTGTGAGTTTAAGACATTGCTACATCAAATACGTGTCCAAATGACCGAGATTACTGATACTAAACTCGCTCTCAAAAATGCCTTAATGATTGTAAATCGGTCACAAAAAAAAGTAAGAACTAAAAATAGATTAATGAATTTACAGAATTTACAAAACAGACACATAAGAAATTACAATTCCAGGTGAATGTATATTTGATGTACATCAATGGTTTTTTTATTTTATTTTTTGTGTGTTGAAGAATAATTCGTTTAATTTTTTTATTTCCAACCTGGTTTTGATAGGAATCGGTTTGGTTTAGACCAAACAGATTTACCGAACATAACTGCCTAATGTAATTTATAAAAAAAAAAAAAAAAGAGAGAGAGAGTAAAAGCTCTTACTTTGGCCACAAGATTGTCCGGATCTCTCTCTCAGCTTCACATTTTCCTCAAGTTTAGCGGTCCAATCTAATCCTCATACCTCAACCAAAAAGCTAAGGAGGAAACGCGTGTGATACTCTTTTCCAGAAATGGGGAAGAGACCGCCGATTCCACCAGATATCGAACACGGACCACCACCACCAGCGCGACCACAGTTTCGCCCGCCTATTCCCGTGCCATGGGTTGCGTGGCTTGTGCCTCTCATTTTAGCAGCCAACTTCATCACATTCGCTACCACCATGTATGTGAACGATTGCCCTGCAAGATCAGATGAATGTCTTTTATTTGATGTCCTTGGAAGGCTTTCGTTTCAACCCATTAAGGAGAATATGCTACTCGGTCCTTCTATTCCCACGTAAGGAAGGATTTCTTGATTCCATAATGGTTTATCTTTTCCGGGTTTTGGATCTGTTCAAGAGAAAGAATCTATGAAAAACTGGTTAAATACTTACAGAATGCATCTTTGTTGTTGATTCAGGCTGAGAAAACTCGGAGCTCTCGAAAGGAGACTTGTAGAGGAAGGTGAGAGATGGCGTCTCATCTCTTGCATATGGCTTCACGGTGGTTTCCTTCACTTGATGGCTAACATGATCAGCCTCATGTGTATCGGAATGCGCCTTGAACAAGAATTTGGATTCAGTAAGACCCTTTAAACCCCTCTATTTTCCGTCTCCTGAATTTGCTGTGATCTGATTAAAGAGTTTGGTATTACAGTGAGAATTGGAGCTTTGTATGTGATCTCCGGGCTTGGAGGAAGCCTGATGTCTTGCTTAACAGATTCCCAAGGAGAACGGGTATCAGTCGGAGCATCCGGTGCTTTGTTCGGATTACTCGGTGCAATGCTCTCAGAGCTAATCACAAACTGGACAATCTATGAAAATAAGGTAAAAAAGTTCTTTAATTTTCGACTTCAGATTTCTAGAAAAATAAAAACTTTATGGTGCATTATTGATAGCTGATCTTATTTTTTTTTCATAGTGTACCGCACTTATGACATTAGTTCTGATCATTGTACTGAATCTAAGCGTCGGATTCTTACCACGTGTGGACAATTCTGCTCATTTTGGAGGATTCCTAGCCGGTTTCTTCCTCGGGTTCGTCCTTCTTCTCCGTCCGCAGTACGGATACGTGAGCCCCAAATACATTCCTCCTGGTTATGACATGAAACACAAGAAATCAAAACACAAGTGTTATCAACACATCCTGATGTATACATCTCTAGCCGTCCTTCTTGTGGGGTAAGTGTTCACAAAAGACTCCATAACCATCGTTTGGAAATAGCTTTAACACTTTGATTCCCGGGACTGGATGCCATCCCTGCAGGCAGACAAAAACGAAGATATTCTCCATCAACACACAAACAAAAGCCCCAATGTTGTGAAAAGTTCTTCCCTTACTAAACTTTTCCTTAAAATTTCTGCAGATTCATTGCGGGGTATACTAAGCTTCTCAGAGAACATACCATACAGAGCGTGCCACTCAGAGATTTCAATTAGCAGCTTGTAGTAGCCAGCACACCAGTGACACATTCTCAGGAAAAGACTATTTCACACAATCCCAAGGTTTTACCATATTTAACACAAATATCAACATCAGAAAGGTTATACATTTGACAAGTACATGATTCGAAAAGTGCTACATATGTATCTGTTGTTCAATGGCTGTTGTAAACTATACATCTGTATAAAAGTATATATTAAACTGTAGGAAACATTTTTTTTACATATCTAGATTTTTTTTGTGGCAAAGTAGGATCACAATCAATAATGTATTTCTTAGATCTCACATGAATCAGATCGACCAAACATTGCATATCGGTTGTTTGCAACATTTTCATACAAAAAGTCTCTCACAAACCTGCAACATGTCAAAAGAAAAATGTTAATTAAGATCAATCACCCGCAGTGTTTCCTTCTGCTGTTTAAACCGTAAGCAAGAGGAACTTACAGAGGCGCAAACTGCATGAAGAACGCAAGCTGTGGGAATGGTAAGTCAATGTATTTCATGATCTTCAAAACCGCTTCTGATTTAATGTAAGACCTGAAGAAAAACACATAACAATCCTGAGTTGTCTAGTAAAGCTTTTTGTTCTCGGGTTCAAATCGAAACACAAATGTATACCTATCTTTTTCGACAAGTACGACACTTGATATATCATCAGGAGCTCTTCCTGATCGCATTAACAGTTTCTTGCCTGCTTCGCTCTGTAATGCTTCAAACCTTATGCTCCTGAAAACAATTGCATAGTTTTTTACTCTTCCATTTCAGTTCCTTATTGACCCCCCCCATTGAAAAAATTGAAACTTTTAATTCGAAATTAGTGACTCACTAACCTGTTTCGATCATGGTCTCTAACAAATTTAACACCTCCATTACAAAGATTACAAACACCTATCACATAAGAACAAGAGTAATAAGATTCAAATAAACATCAACTTTACTACGTTGATACAGGCTAAAGAACCAGAAACATGAACATGTGATAAAACATATTATATAGTTATATCCGTTGAGATGTGTATAAATACTATAGCATAAGTGAGAATTTTGAAAAACATTCGAACAACTAATACATTATATAAATGAAATTTTACCAAACAGAGCCGATTTAAAGTGTAACTAGAGATTTAAATAAACAAGATTACCATCGAACAACATGATCGGCCTCTTGTCTTCTTCAAAAAAGCTTGAAGTTTCCTTAACCCAATCCACTGAATCGCGACGAATAGTGCGTTGGTTAGCCGAAGCAGAAACTCTCAGTTTAACTTTCGCACGCGACGGAACTGTTAATCGTCCGAAACTCGCCGGAATAAGGATCGCCATTCTCAAGCTTCTCGCCGCCGGAGAGCCACTGAATTGCGCTTGGCTTTGATTTTGTTTCCTTGAGAAATGCTACTTTCGTAAATAAAGATCGATTTGAGGGGTAAAACATTTGCCACGTCATCAAAATGTAGCCAACCACGTCATCAAAATCCAGCCAACCAAAGATTTAAACCACGTCACTCAAGAATTTCTTAAACCGGTCCAAATTTTGTAAACCGGTTTCCTAATTTGGTACCGATCTTGAGAGAAAACGCTCTTACGGAGAAATCGTGCCTTAAAGCTGACCCTGAGAGAAACTCTTCTTCACTGCAACGCTTTTGAAACAAAAGTTCGTCACTTCGATCTGAATTACAATACTTCGGCGAGAATCTGAATAATCGAAGGTTCAAGATGGGTTGGATCGGAGAAACTGTAGATTCTATCAAATCTATTCAGATCCGTCAACTTTTCACTCAAGCGATCAGTCTTGGTTCGTTCTCCGTTCTTCTTCTATGTTTCGTCTCATTGAACTCTGTCTGATTTGGATTTATGTGACAGTAAATCGATTAATTGGCATTTAGGGTTCGTTAATGTATGAACATTTTTGAATAAAGTTGAAATCTTTATAGAAAATTAGAGACCCCTTTGGTTATTAGGAATTGATGAAGTTGATAGTGTTTTATTAGATCGTTTACTTTTGATATTGAGGTCTAATTCTTAATAGATTACTTGACTTACATGCGTGTTTTGATGTATAAACTCTTTTGAGGGGAAATGTGGTAAAAGTTGTTGTTAAAGTTTGTGACTTTTTTTTTGGTTCTGAGCTAACAAGATTAGACACCTGATGGTTTATTGGTCGTTGTATTATTTGTTTTCAATTTCAATATGAGTTATATGACAAGATTCTGGCAGAAGTAAATGATAAATTGTTCTATGTGTTGAATTCTGGTTAGGGATGATTGTTACGTCTGCTTTGATCATATGGAAAGCTTTGATGTGTGTCACTGGAAGTGAATCTCCGGTGGTGGTTGTTCTTTCTGGAAGCATGGAACCTGGTTTTAAGAGGGTAATTACACTTAGTTTCTCGAGATACATAAGATTTTACGGCGGCTTTGCTCGAAATGTGAAACATAAGTGTATTGAACGTGATATCTTATAGGGGGATATATTGTTCTTGCACATGAGTAAGGACCCTATTCGAGCAGGCGAAATTGTTGTTTTTAATGTTGATGTAAGTTCCCTTGTTGTTTTTGTTCTCTTTCGCTCTTTCTTTGATTTGTGGATCCTTCTCCTGATCGGATTTTGTTTTGCTTCATCCTTCTCCTCAGGGTCGTGATATTCCCATCGTCCATCGTGTCATTAAGGTAACTTTATCATCCCTCGCTACTTATATTGTTAATGATTGGTGTAGAAACCTAGCTGATGTTTATCACATTGTAGGTTCACGAAAGGGAAAATACAGGAGAAGTTGATGTTTTAACAAAAGGTACGGGTTTTATTGGTTTAAATTTTCACCTTTAGAATGTGACTTGTTTTCATAGTGTTACTCTTTGACACACATTCGCATTTTCAATTTATGTTTCCAGGTGACAATAACTATGGAGATGACAGACTTCTGTATGCTGAAGGACAGCTTTGGCTTCATCGACATCATATAATGGGTCGAGCTGTCGGGTAATTAGTATACTTGAATCACAAAACTCTCAATGCCTGTGTAACGCTTAAATCAAAGCTCTTCCGTGACTCATAATTGTTTTACCTTTTTGTCTGTTTCAGGTTCTTGCCTTATGTTGGATGGGTGACTATTATCATGACAGAAAAGCCTATCATCAAGGTACATTCTCAATCTTTGATCCAATCAAAAATGAAAAAATTTCGCTTTATGTTTCCGGTTTTGTGACCGCTACATTTGTATCTTCTCTTCTTGCAGTATATTCTCATAGGTGCATTGGGTTTACTCGTTATAACCTCCAAGGATTGAGTCTTTTGGAAAGGCTGCAAACCCTTGGTTTACTATTAAACTCTTGTTATTTCAATGGAAAACAAAAAAGAATTTAAAGACTCGTTTTTGTAGAATCAGAAGCTAATTTTTAGTCGTGGAGAATGAGTTAAAACCCAAAATCAAGATTTGTTATCCTATGAACGGTCTTGCTTTGTTAAATTCATATCAAGATTGGAAAATATAACTAGTGGCTATGGCATATGTATGTATGGACAAGGAATCATTTACACTCAGAAAACACATCAAATACAATCTCGCTTTAACATAGAAAATGAATCTTAAGAACCAGATAACACTGCGAATCTGTAAATGAACAGAGGTGTAATATGCATAACTAAACTAGGAAAGTCGTGACTGAATCGCAGCAACTAAAAATGGTTAAGAGGCAAATTATGGGGTTTGATGGGCCATCACCTTTGTTAGTTCAATTTGGGTCTCAATACTGGGTTTCGAATTAGCTCATTTCGTTTAATTTGGGTGAAAAGCCAACGACTAAAGTTGGCTTATTGTAACAATAAGCATTTTTGCCACATTTAATTTAATGCAAAAGAAATTTTCGTACACACTCTTATCTTTTTTTGGTAGAAAGTACATACTCTTATATAAAACTGAAACTTTGGCTAAACTAGACCTTATTCAAAATTGAAACGATATTAAAAAAAAAAAAACAAAAAACAAAACTGGACTTGACCTATGTTAGTTATCTTTTTCGACGGATTTCTCAACCGTATTTTATACGGCAATTTCTATTTCGGTAGCCAATTTTTTTTGTTTCAGCGGCTGTGAGAGCTCTAGCAGCAGCAATTTTCTGGTTCCACCTCTGGAGAAAAGAATTCTTAATTGTCCATACTGCAATAACCATGTCCTGCTGATATTTTATAAGAGCGTTGGCTTCCTCCAAAATTCTTCCCCTCACAGCCTTGCGTAGCTAGCATTCATTTTCCAGCTAGCAAACTTCCATATCAGTTTAGCCCATCCGAAAACACATTGACACCTGATATAAGAAGCACATTTTGCGGATTTAAGGGTTTTGATGTAACCAAACTCAAAGAAACATGGTCTGCCAAAAAAACCCTGCCATATCATTGTAGTTCCTGCAATCAGAGAAGATAGCCCAATCCAAATGGAGATTTCATCTAAGAAACCAACGGTCGTGGAGAGAGAGTTGGTAAGACTTGACCATCAGCTATGATGCATGAGTACTTCTATATATTGCCGTCTCACGTGCCGAAAACATTTTTGGGACGAAGGCTGCACGAGGACGCTCGTAAACGTCTCGAGTTAGGCCGGGACGACAAGTAATTAACGGGACGTATGCGAGACATTTCGATGTCAAAATAAATGTTTCCAATCATTTTTTATTTAGATTTAAGTCAGAAATTGTTAGTTATTGGATAAGATTATCATGATTTACTATAAAACGATAAATAAACAAGAAACAATGATTATGTTGTGAATAAACTATGAAGCCTGTAGATTAGGTTTTTAATGAGTATGTGGTCTTAGGAAGAAGGCACACGAGATTTTTTACCATTCATTAATATTTGCGTATTACGGAAAATGGCTAAAACAGGTCAAAAGTTATTTGAACTGGCATCTCTTATGAGGAACATACCATATTAGTTTATTTACATACATCCTTGATCAATTATGTTAACCCATAATTTCTTAGGTTATCATGTGTATTGCATGTATTTATGTCGTAGTCGTATCTATAAATTTTTATTTTACCGATTTTCGTCTCAAATAAAAACACAAAACGACATCGTTCTACTGTTTCACCGAAGCAGTCAACAATGATTTAACTCCGTTAAATTGGTCTGTTAGTTGATTTTACGATATGCTTTATTTGAAAAAGCCAACCAAAATTGATAATTCAATTAAAAAATTAATTGAAATCGGTAATTTAATTCACCGTAAAAGGAATTACACACCGTATAAAATAAAATTCAGATATTTTGCGTAATCAATTGATAATTCCATTTGATTCGATTCGGTTTGGTGCTATCTAGTTAGCTTTTGGTTAAACAAAGTTGGTTCGGTTTGGTTTGGTGTTTTCCGGTTACTTCTCTTCTTCCCCACCCCTAATCTCTCTACTTCTGAATCAATCGCCGTTGACGACTAAACCATTCACCGTCGTCTGTAATGTCTAAAACCCTTCTCTCTCGCATCAAACCTCTTACCAATCCTCCTCCATCTAATTCCTTCCGATCTTATTTTCCGATCACTCCCCGTGTCAAGAAACTAGTCAGCGACACTGTTACCATCCTCAAAACCCAACAAAACTGGTCTCAAATTCTCGACGATTGCTTCGCTGATGAAGAAGTACGCTTCGTCGACATTTCTCCTTTCGTATTCGATCGAATCCAGGACGTTGAAATCGGCGTTAAGCTTTTTGATTGGTTATCGAGTGAGAAGAAAGATGAGTTCTTTTCAAATGGGTTTGCTTGTTCTTCGTTTCTGAAGCTTTTAGCGAGACATAGGATCTTTAATGAGATTGAAGATCTGTTGGGTAATCTCAGAAACGAAAATGTGAAGCTTACTCATGAAGCGTTGAGTCATGTTCTTCACGCTTATGCTGAATCAGGGTTTTTAACTAAAGCAGTGGAGATTTATGATTATGTTTTTGAGTTATATGATTCTGTGCCTGATGTTATTGCTTGCAACTCGTTGTTGAGTTTATTAGTGAAAAGTAGGAGACTTGGAGATGCACGGAAGGTGTATGATGAAATGTGTGAGAGAGGTGGTTGTGTTGATAATTACAGTACTTGTATATTGGTCAAGGGTATGTGTAGTGAAGGGAAGGTAGAAGAAGGTAGAAAGCTGATTGAAGATCGATGGGGTAAAGGTTGTGTTCCGAATATTGTGTTTTACAACACAATCATTGGTGGATACTGCAAGCTGGGCGATATCGAAAATGCGAAACTTGTTTTTAAGAAGTTGAAGTTGAAGGGATTTATGCCAACTTTGGAAACTTTTGGTACAATGATTAACGGGTTCTGCAAGAAAGGAGATTTCGTGGCGAGTGATGGACTTTTGAAGGAAGTGAAAGAAAGGGGTTTAAGGGTTAGTGTTTGGTTCCTTAATAACATCATTGATGCTAAGTATAGGCACGGTTATAAGGTTGATCCAGCTGAGAGTATACGATGGATAGTAGCTAATGATTGCAAGCCTGATATAGCAACATATAACATTTTGATTAATCGTTTGTGTAAAGAAGGGAAAAAGGAGGTTGCTGCTGGGCTTTTGGATGAAGCATCGAAGAAAGGGTTGACTCTGACCAATTTAAGCTATGCCCCTCTAATACAAGCCTATTGCAAAAGTAAAGAGTATGATATTGCTTCTAAGTTGCTTCTACAGATGGCTGAAAGAGGATGCAAAACAGATATAGTTACATATGGAATTCTTATCCATGGTCTTGTTGTTTCAGGCCATATGGATGATGCAGTTAATATGAAAGTTAAATTGATAAATAGAGGAGTTTCACCGGATGCCGCCATCTACAATATGCTGATGAGTGGATTGTGCAAGACCGGTAGGTTTTTACCTGCCAAACTCCTCTTCTCGGAGATGCTAGACCGGAGTATCTTACCAGATGCTTATGTGTATGCCACACTCATTGATGGATTCATCAGAAGTGGTGATTTTGATGAGGCAAGGAAAGTTTTCAGTCTCTCAGTCGAAAAGGGTGTGAAGGTTGATGTTGTGCACCACAATGCTATGATAAAGGGGTTTTGCAGATCTGGAATGTTGGATGAGGCATTGGCGTGCATGAATAGGATGAATGAAGAACGCCTTGTACCCGATAAGTTTACTTATTCCACAATCATCGATGGATATGTAAAGCAACAGGATATGGCTACTGCCATAAAGATTTTTGGAGACATGGAGAAGAATAAATGTAAGCCAAACGTTGTAACATACACATCACTTATCAATGGTTTTTGTTGCCAAGGGGACTTCAAAATGGCTGAAGAGACTTTCAAAGAGATGCAATCGTGTGACCTTGTGCCTAACGTTGTCACCTACACAACACTTATACGAAGTTTTGCTAAAGAGGGTAGTACCCTTGAAAAAGCAGTTTACTATTGGGAGCTAATGATGAAAAACAAATGTGTTCCTAATGAAGTTACCTTCAATTGTCTACTTCAGGGATTCGTGAAGAAAACATCTGGAAAGGTTCTTGCTGAACCGGAAGGTTTTAATCATGGACAAAGTTCTCTGTTTTTTGAGTTTTTCCATAGAATGAAATCAGATGGGTGGTCGGACCACGCTGCTGCTTACAATTCTGTCCTTGTTTGTCTCTGTGTACATGGAATGGTGAAGACCGCATGCATGTTTCAGGATAGGATGGTGAAGAAAGGCTTCTCTCCTGATCCTGTTTCATTTGCTGCTATTTTACATGGTTTTTGTGTGGTTGGGAACTCAAAGCAATGGAGGAACATGGACTTTCGTAATCTGGATGAAAAGGGTCTTGAAATAGCTGTTAGGTATTCGCGGGTTTTAGAGCAACACTTATCTAAAGCAGTGATCTGCGAGGCTTCAACTATTTTGCATGCAATGGTTGAAAAAGCTGACACCAAAGAACCGGAGATCTGTAGAATTTCCGTAAGGTAAAAGACAGATTATTTGCTGCTGAATGAAGACAAGAAACTGATTTCAGAATGTATACTAGTTTCTTGTATTTGCAGACAGGAGGTTCTCATCGACTCTCAAAGGGCCATAGTACATGAACAAATTGTTGTCATTATAAATGTTGTGTCAGCTCAAGAATGTGGTAAGAAAAGAAACAGTATTACAGCTCAAATTCACAGAAGCAATCGGGTAAAGCGAAACCTCTGCCAATGGCAAAATCGCTTTTATGAACTTCCCAGAGAGCTTTCTTCAACTCTGCACCTTCAAGACCCTGAGAAGTGAGCTCCGCAAATGCTTTTCTGCTCAGGAACAGAGTATTATGCATCTGTTTATATGTTCGCATAGCTGCAACTATTTTATCCATGTTTCCAAAGTACGTAGCCACATATGCGTCACTGTTGATGGACACGTGATAATCCAATGCAGCTTTTGTGTTTCCATGCATTCTGGTGAAATCCTCTTGGTTGAGTAGAACAGACTTTGTGAACACATTTGTATAAACGGATGTGAATCCTTCCATCTCCATTAGACCGTCTCCAGCTGCTAAGTAAATGTTTGTGCTTGTTGGGATGTTAAGTGACTGAAGCATCAACACTGTTTCATTAGGAGTCAGAGGGCATTTGCCTCGCTTTCTCCATGTCTGAGCTAGTTCTCCAGTCCATGGCTTCCTATCAACACGAGCAGCTTCAATGGCAGCGATAGATGAAGGAGAGAGGTTTGGGTATTCACATTGGCTGTACGCTACCATGTCCGGTTCAAATCTGAGGTGAAGCGACAAGAAGGGTTTGGGAATAGCATCAAAAAGCTCGATGGCCTTCTTCTCCAAGGAACTAGTAAGGCGTATAGCCGAATAACAGGCTTGACATAGAGTGGCTCTTGCAAATTCGGGATACCTGTTGTATCAAAGTAGAAGAGTGAGATACTTGAAATATTTTATAAGCAATTACAGACAAAGACAATATAGACTATTAGAAAGGCACCTATCCCTGCGTTGGCTCATTGCCGGTGTAAAAGAAATGTAATGATGTTCCAACAAGGATGGAAGTACACTTTCAATGTAATCAAATTGACCCTTCCTTTTGCTGCAGTCTACTTTGAATGGTTCTTTTGATTCAATATCTTTCGGCAATTCTTTAACAACTTCGATATAACCACTCATCTTTTGAATAAAGTAGTCTACATCAAACACATCTGCAAATCCACTGCATCAACAAATATCACTGGTTATTTCTCTTCCTTGATCAATTTAACAGAGCACGATTGGAATTGCTATCGAGGCTTTGATTCAAGAGAAAGTGGGAGTACCTTGACTCATTCCAATACGCAGCTACCTCAAACTTTGGCAGAACAAGTGTGGCATTCAACAAACGGGCAATCCCAACTCCATCACACAACTGCAAGCAGCATCACATCATCATATGATTTACTTCCTAAAGCAGAAATAATGCAAGTTGAAATCTTCATGGTTTAAAGTCAACTCATAAGATGGCCGATCTTTTGCTTTTTCAAACTTACATCGCGTCTCATCTGATTCAGGCCGCCATAGCAATCAACGCGGATATATCCATTAGTTTTAGCGGGTAGAGCTGCAGGATTTGAACAAAAAACCAAAGCAGTTGTCTGCAATGAAAGACCGATCACAAAAGTTCAGAGAAGTAAAACTCACTACAAGCAATCTACATTCTACCCAACTACAAAGTCTTCTCTTTTCAGACCAACACCAAGATATTGTTACTGGAATTGATTAAATCCGATTCAGTAGCTAACCTCAACCAAGATTTTGTTACTGGAATTGATTAAACTGTCTCTTTACATAACTTTTGCTTCATCCCAAGTAATATAATTGCACATCAGCTCAAATCCATCACAGAATCTTTCAACAGAGCAGAACCAAAGTGAAATCTTTAAGTAATAAAACTTAGGAGAATGATAAGAGAAGAGTACATACGAGTGAGATGTCCTTGTAACCACCATTTGCAAGGTCTCCATTCCATTATCCTCTTCACACTCCATATATCAGAACCCCTGAGGCAGAGATAACACAAACCAATTTCACTTGAAGAAGTTTCATTATTAATCAAACAGATTCTTCCATCCTTTATAGCCAAGAAGACAACATTTTGAAGTAGAAATTATGCTAATTGAGTTTTCACACACTGATTAAACATCTGAATACTTCCCAATACCCTAACCGTTTGATGCGATTCTTCTTCGTGAACTAAAATATCGAAGCAATAATTGGAAATTTCAAAGAAGAACACTTACAGTGATGAACCGGAAGGAAACGGAATCTGCAGAATATGTGGCGACGGAGATAGAAGAATAATGACGAGAAGAAGAGAGAAAGTTAAGACGAAGACGAACAATGGCTTCACCGGAGATCCAATCATTTGATTAGGTTATTCAATTGCAACTTCAAGATCGGAACTTTGGTAAGTGTCTCAGATCTATAAAAGCTCCACAGACACCACTATCGTCGTCGGTGGCATAAGAACTCTGTTTCGTCACCGGTAAAATAAAAACAAAAAAAAACTCAAAGTCTCTGGTTCACGTAGAGGCTTTAATTATATATAAAGATATAACAAATTATTTTCAAAAGATTATTCATGTTAAAATGTAACTTCTCATATAGTATCTCTTTGAAGCTCAAAATCATCATCATCATCATCTTCACTTCCTTCACTTCTACGTCCCAATCTCCTTCTCCTTCCTCTCATCTCAACCGCCATATCTCGAACCGAACAAGAACTGCTTCTCTCCATCTTCCCTGCCAAAACATCCACAACATCCATTTGTCCCCAACCGACTAACCGATTCCTCAACATCTCAACCGTTGTCGAATACGGTGGAATCCCTTCATCAATCATCATCTCAAAGTACCTACAAGCTTCCTCTAACTTCCCTTTCTTCCTCACTAACCCATGTATCATCACAGTGTAAGTCGCAACCGTCGGATAAAACTTTCTCTCACTCATTCCTTCCCATATCTCTGTCGCGCGGTCAAATCTCCCTATTCTTATCAGCAGCTTGAGAACCATATTGTACGTGTGTCTATCTGGTAAACACTTGGTTCTATCCATTCTCGATAACAGCTTTGTTGCTCGATTCACCTCGCAGTGATCGCAGTGGTAAGCCATTATCGAATTGTAAGTCCAAGTATCCGGATTAGCTCCTTTTTGAATCATCTCGTCTAACAGTAAATAAGCATCATCAACCTTCTCGTTCTTGCAGAGTGTTTTGATGATATGGTTAAATGTGTACACATTGGGTACAAGATCGTACCTTTTCATCCGATCAAGTACCTTATAAGCCGAGTGAACATCGCTTGCATCGCAGTACGCGTGAATGAATATCGCAAAACTATACGCGTCCGGTTTAAGTCCAAGATTACCCATTTCTTGAAACATCTTATAAGCTCCATCAACATCACCAGATTTACACAAAGCATCTAAAAGAGCATTGTAAGCAAGCAAATCCACAATACAATTTCTCTCAAGCATTTCATCGAACACCTTACGTGCACCCGACGCATCTCGGATTCTCGCCCAACCTCTAACCAAAATGCTATACGTCTTCGCACTCGGTACAATCCCGAACACTTTCGCCTTATCAAAAAACTCCTGAGCATGATTCACATGTTTCCTATCGCAAAGCGAATGCAAAAGCTGATCAAGATCATCAACACTAGGCTTAATCCCAAACTCAACCATTCGATTAAAAGCTCTACTAGCTTCACTAGGTAAATTAGCTCTACTATAAGCTCTAAACACAATCCAAAACACTTTAGAAGTAATCTCAAAGTAATTATACTCTCTAGCTTCGATTAAAAAGTCCCAAAGCAAAGCGAATTGCTTGCTACTACCCAAAATCTCAACCAAAATGTGATAACTTTCCAAGCTATGTTCAAAATCTGGGATTCTTCTTGCCCAGAGAAAGAATCTGTGAGCAGGAAAGCCGAGATTTTTGCAGCGTTTCAATACTTGTTCGACTAGATTCGACGAAACTCGGGGAGAGTAAGCGCCGAGAGTGTGTTCGAGGTCGTCTTTAGGGTTCCGGTGATCGCTCAGGACGCGAGATATCTCGTTTACTAGCTCTGGTGATGGTGGATCGTGTAGAAGAGTAGAGAAGATACGAAATGATTGAGATTTAGGGGTTTGGTGAAGAGCGCGAACAAGAGAAGAGAATGTTCGAATCGCCATTTGTGTGTGAGAACTGAAAACTGAAAAACAGAGCAATGGAGCGAATCTGAATTTTTAAACGTGTGTTGTTTGATATACACAAAGCCCATTGTATGTTATAAGTGAGCCCACTAATTTAACAGGCCCAGTTTCTCTGTTGCAACTTGCAAGATTAGAGCAATATTTTTGGGAGAAATTGGAAAAAAAAGAAAGACAATCAGCATATAGCAGCATTTTCACGAAAAAAAACTGATAAAATTTGAAGTGTTGTTTTAAAAGTAAATTTATTTTTGAAAGGGGTATAGATTCAAAAATATACAGCTTTAAATATAGAAAAAACAGTTGTGTTTGATGTTTTTTCGTAAAAATATACCAAACAATATATATCCTATAGCATTTGATTTTTACTTCCAAACTTTGTTTTGGAAATTATAACCATGAAAATGAAGTCAGATTCATCATCAAACTATGCCATTAACATCACTAGGACTCCGGACCCCCGCGATGTCGCGGGGGAAAATATTTCAAAAATCGTTAAAAAAAATATCAAACGAAAATTAATAATAACGATGGTAGATGATTAAATGTTATAACGATTTATAAAATAAACTTAAAGTTGTATTTTTTCGTGAAATAAACTAAATGTTGCAATGGTTCAACTAAACGGCTGCAATCATTTTATGAAAAATTACGATAAAAAGATGCAACCGTAAAAAATATTTCTCAGAAAAACATAACGTAAAATAATTTTTTTAGTTTAAAAAGAAATAAATGAAATGTTGCGATATATCAAAAGTTGTAGCGGTTCGTCAAGTTCGTCAAATAAACTAAAGATTACAATGGTTCGTAAAATAAAACCAAAAATTGCAATGATTGGTCAAATAAACCAAATGTTTCAACGGTTCAATTAAACGATTACAATCTCATTTAAATGCATTTTGGTAATTAAAAATTAAAAATATTAATTTATGAAAATTATACCGAGAGACGCGACGGTAGATAATTAGATGTTATAGCAATTTGTAAAATAAACCAAAGGTTGCAATTGTTCGTGAAATACAAAACAAAATATATAAATCAAAGGTTGCAATCGTTCGTGAAATAAACTAAATATATAAATCAAAGGTTACAATTGTTTTTGATATAAACTAAAGGTTGCAATTGTTCGTGAAATAAACTAAATATTGCAATAATTCGAATAAAAGGTTGCAACTGTTTATGAAGAGGTACAATAAAAAGAAGCAACCGCAGAAGATATTCGGATTGTAATTTTCTAAAAAACATACCCGTAAAATATAAATTTTAGTTTAAAAATTAAAAATATATCCATATGTAAACTATGAAATAAACCAATTTTATATGTAGTTTATTGGTTTACGTAAAAAGAAATTCAATAAAACAACATGACTGTACAAAAATAACTGTAAGAAAAATAACCATAAATATTTAAACGAAAGGTTGCAATAAAAAGACACAACCGTTCAGATGTACAAATGGTATTATTGGAAACGACATAACCGTAAAAAAATAACCGATTAAAACGAAAATTACGATAAAAAGACGCAACCAAAATAACCGTAAAAAAATAAACGATTTAAACGAAAGGTTGCGATAAAAAGACGCAACCGTTCAGATGTGCAAATGGTATTTATTAGATTGCTATTATATATAGATTATAGTTACCATTTTTCTCCTCTTAAATAAACTCTTTTAAATGAGTTTGTTGAAGATTTAAACGAATCTTGATTTGAAAATTGTTAAAGACGAATTGTTCTTAACAACGATGTTTTATACGTTTGAAAAGCGCTTTGTAGATATTCACCTTTTGTTATCAAGAACATGTTTCCAAAACAAAATTTGCAAGCATCTCAAAGACTCTATAATATTTTTCTTAATTTTAGATTTTCTTTTTTCAACATTAGATTTTTTATTTATTTATCAAAAAGTGCATAATATTGTAGTTAAACGATTGCATTTAGTGCTTTTTTTTTTCTTTCTTCTGATAATTCCCAAATTCATATCAATCGTCCCCGACAGAGATATCTAATACACACGAGTTAGACTGATTAACAAAATTGAAAAAGACAGATTATATAGACTTTAGACTTAAGTTACATATGATAATAAATTGTAAAGTATTTGTAAGTATGATAAACAAAGATTTTAGAGTTAACTTAACATGATAACCACTAAGGCCTAAGACCAATGAACATAATAAATATAATAAATACTTAAATTGAGAACTTTAAACTATTTAATTAAGAATATACAAAAAGTCTTCTTTTCTTTGTTATTTGATGGCTAATTGGCGAAGTAGTGCTGAGTTTCATCAGAACATGTATTAATCACTTCCATAAACGGCAAGAAAACAAAAATAAAATATTCACACACCAAATAACTCTGTTTAAACTAAGTTTTTTATTTAGTTAACTAACCTTAAATTCTCCAACAACCGTCACTAGACATTTGGCAAAAATCACAACGTGCAAGTCAGTCTATGTGAAGTCTAATAAAACACATTCATATATATACACTCACACACAGACACATTTCCAATAATCTACTTAGTGGAAAAGTTTGAAAGATGGGGAAAGATTTCAAGAGTTTGGTTACTAGATGCATCTATGTTGGGAAGATGAACGATAATGCAAAGAGGCTGAAAATCGCAACCGAAGAACTCAAAGATCTTGGCAGCAACGTGATGAAAAGAGTCAAGATTTGTGAGGAGCAGCAACAGATGAAGCGGCTAGACAAAGTTCAGTCATGGCTAAGACAAGCTGACACTGTTATTAAAGAGGCAGAGGAGTATTTCTTGATGTCTTCTTCGTCTTCTTCTTCCGGTTTGATATCTTCGAGCCACAAGATGGAGAAGAAGATTTGCAAGAAGCTAAAAGAGGTTCAAGAAGTTAAGAGTAGAGGAATGTTTGAGGTTGTTGCGGAAAGCATTGGAGGGATTGGAGGAGGAGGGGGTGGCGGATTGACGGTGAAAGATAGCGATGAGCAGACGATTGGGTTAGAGGCGGTTTCGGGTTTGGTTTGGAGGTGTTTGACGATGGAGAACACTGGGATTATTGGATTATATGGTGTGGAAGGTGTTGGAAAGACGACGGTTTTGACTCAGGTTAATAACAGGTTGCTTCAACAGAAAGCGAATGGGTTTGATTTTGTTTTGTGGGTGTTTGTGTCCAAGAATCTGAATCTTGAGAAGATTCAAGACACGATTAGGGAGAAGATTGGGTTCTTGGATAGGACGTGGACGAGTAAGTCCGAGGAAGAGAAAGCTGCAAAGATCTTTGAGATCTTGAGTAAGAGACGGTTTGCTTTGTTTCTTGATGATGTTTGGGAGAAAGTTGATCTTGGTAAGGGTTTATAAATGGATTACTTATGGTGCAAGCAGTAGTGTTTATTACTTGTCGTATAAGTTATCTGTTTTTCTTGTGCAGTGAAAGCTGGAGTTCCGCCACCGGATGCACAAAACCGGTCGAAGATAGTGTTCACGACATGTTCCGAAGAAGTTTGTAAGGAGATGAGTGCACAAACGAAGATCAAAGTGGAGAAATTAGCATGGGAACGAGCTTGGGACTTGTTTAAGAAGAATGTTGGAGAAGATACAGTGAAGAGCCACCCAGATATAGCCAAGGTGGCTCAAGAGGTTGCAGCCAGGTGCGACGGTCTTCCTCTAGCTTTGGTCACCATTGGCCGAGCCATGGCTTCCAAGAAAACCCCTCAAGAATGGCGTGACGCCTTGTACATCTTGAGTAACTCTCCACCTAATTTCTCAGGTCAAATTTCTTAAACTGATCAATTTTTATCCAGTATAGGTTTTGTATCTTCAGTTTTCTAACTGATTATCATTTTTAACTTATTGTTTTGTAACAGTTCTCAAGTTACTGGACAGGAACTAGTCAACTAGGTGAAATCCAGAGGCGGAATTTAAATTGGGAAAATATTAATGTATTTGTTTGAAGTTACTGGCTAGGTTGTTTTTGAAGAATTTGTTTGTTTTTTTTTTCTTTTATTGTGTATTTGTTTTGTGATTTTCTCAATCATATAAGAATGAAAAGTTCTAATATCAACGGTAAACAAAAAAGTTTCAATTAAATTTTGGTAAAAAAAAGGTACGGACAAAGATTTTTTTTTAGTAGAGCTTATTTGTTTATGTGGAGAAAAAAGTAAAAAACAAAGAAGCAAAATACACAAAGCACAAACACAATTAAGCCAAAATCAGTTCTTACTGAAGCTTCTTGATGCCAGGAAATGAAGGAAGAACTGTGATGAGAGCATCATTGTATCCTACAGGCTCTGTCGAATCGAAGAAAAAAGAACGGAAAAACCGAAAGTCAGTAGAGAAATTTCATGGCGGTATGAGAAACGATTCAGCTACAGTACAGAAAATAGTCTTACCGCCATCTTCACGGAGTATTTTGACAATCTCACCGGAAACATCAGACTGGAAGAAATAAAGAACAAGTGAGAAGACTGAGTACGCGAAAAAAGCAAAGAAACCAAATGGAATTATTATTATTATTACCTCAACTGGGATTTGGCCACCGAGTTGTTCGATGTAGCATAGAACTTGACCTTCTTTCACTATGTCTTTCTGATGAGTAACCAAAACCAAATATATAATCAATAGAGAGATTCCAAAGGCTCCTTGAAAATGGATATTTTCAAAGACTTGTTCAAAACATAAGAGAAGAAGTACCTCTTTACAGATTGTAGGAGTGCGTTTGCCTTTTATGGTCTTGGATCTCCTGAAATAACCGACCTGCAACAATAAAAGTTCAATCGAGAGGCCCCATGTTTTAGTCATGTCATGTCAGTTTCAGAGAAACTATATATCACAGAGCCTTTAAGTTAATCTGGTCTCTAACCGTTGGAGATTGGAGAATCACTAAACCCTGATCAGCAGCTTTGTTAGCAAGTGTTTGTGGCCTGTCTGCCGAAGAAGTTGATGTTTTTGTGATAGCCAATGACGAAGAAGTGGCTGAGCCATTAGTATGAACCCCCTCAGGAGTTGCGCTTGCAGCAACCACAGGCGGAATTTGCTGAGGCGGTGGACTACTTTGGTCAGCTAATTTCCTTGCTACATACAGGCGGAAACCTCCCAGCTATTAGAAATATGCAAATGAAAGAAAGCAGAATTATCAGACACAATCTTTAGAGCAAACTTAGCAGAGACGAGTAATCGAATGAGCTGAGAAAACAAATATAATTACGAGTTCAGAAATCAGAAGTGTGGCTTACTTTCAGTTCAAATTCTGCAATTGATGTGGAATCAGTGATTTCACTGATAAGTGCTTCCACCTGGAAGATGGAAAAGAAAATTAACGGCTCAATTCACATAACTGATGGCCAAGCTGGCAAGAGTTGCAATAAAAACGCATGCTTTTACACGGAAAGAATTATATGGCACAAATGCAACTTTCTAGCTTTGTAAATCTCTAATTGACCTCTTTAAGGTTATAACAGTTGTACATTATACTTAATCTTGGATTTGAGAGATTCAACAGAAGGTAACACTCACCTCAGAGGACTTGGGAATAAGCTGAGTATTCACAAGAGTTGATTTGGTCTCTTCAGAATCTTCTACGTCTGAAATAGCTGTAGTGAAGAATGTTAAGAAGTAAACATGCAAACCCAAAAAACTGAATATAAAATCTAAGCCACAACTCTAAGCATTGTCTCAATGGTTTCATGACAAAGAGTAAAAACAAAATCAAGTGAAACAGAGACAGATTACTAATATACCTTGTGTTTCTGCAGGTGGGACAGTAGACAATTGGATAGCTTTCACAGATCGCAGAGTCATCCTCAGACTCAGATTCTTGATGGGGCTTTGGTCAATAAAAAGTCTTTGATTGTTCGGTATCAGCAAGTTTCCACATCTTAATCTACTGAAATTTGTTGCACAAATTCTAACTCTAGGAGCTCCTAAGCTACCTGAAACAGAATAAAAAAAAGGTATCAACACTCCTCCATAGATCCTTTAACCTTAAACTACATGTTTCCACAACTAATAACACCAAAAATACGTGCATTTCAATGACATCTAATTCAATGTATCATTATCTTTGCAAGTTATAGTCTTGAAACGAGTAGAGGAACAATAAGCATTATAAAGTAACAAGCTTTAAATGCATTATCTTGACACGAAGACACATCAACAAACTCTAAATCAAGATCACTTTTTATTCTTCTCTATACACTAATCACATTGCAAAAGAACTCTCCTTGTTCAAACCCAGATTAAAACAAGTATTCACGAGAAAAAACAAAATCATTCAGGATCAATTTTACCAAGAAAAAAAAAATCCAGGCTTGAATGTGAACACGAGAACAGGAACAATTGCATTTCATGAGAGGCAACAGAGAGAGAAACTTACAGGAATTCATGGAGGAAGATTGGAGAAGGAGATAAATTAATAATGCAGATGCGACGAAGAAGAAGAAGATGGGAAAAAGCTGAGTAAACGATACGAACGAGGAAGACGATTTCTGATTTGGCGAGTGACGACGACGATGAAATCAAATTTGATGAGAGACCGACCAGTGGTTCACTTGTTCGATACAATCAGAGTGAAGCAAAAGAAAGTGAGTAACTGGATTTGATTTGGGTTTTGTTGGCCCAGTACTTGGTCAACAAAGCCCATTATTACTACAACAACTTTCAAAATAAAATCGACTCATTTTTTAAGCTCGCTCTATTTCTTTAAATTTCTTTAAAATATATTTTTTGGTGAAAAAATAAAAATGTAATTATATTAAGTATCAATGCAATTAAAAATATAACTTAGATTATTATATCTATAACAATCCGGTATAAACATATGTTAGCAAATAATTGATTAGAGCAATTCATAAATCCAAGTTGAATAAATAGATTACAGAAATAACTTAATCCGGATTAAGTCTATAGTTACATGTTAATTTAACTGTCATACGGTGGTAATCTCATGTTTGATTTGTAAAATTCGTAAGAGTTATACAGCTTTCAAGACCAGTTTAATAATATTGTAATCTTAAAGTTGTATAAGAGCACTACACCTTGTGATCGAATCCATACCTACATTTGAGATATAATTTTCTTTTCTTATATAAATAAGAAATCAATAATATTATCATATGGCTAATTTATTATATAAAGACCCTTACTAGGGGTTGTATAAGACACGTAAAAATGTCTCGAACGTACAATAATAATCAAAGCAATCAGAAGACGATATTCATTTTTATTTTATTGGAGAAGATTAGGCCAAAATTTCTTAAATAATTCCTTTTTACATATTCTTGGAACCGGGCTTGCTCGAGCGGGTCGTGCCAGCCGGGCTGCTAGGGCTGTTGGTGGCCGGACTCATCCCGAGAGTGTTCTTCACAGCGTCGGCTGCTCCTTGTGCCATGTTCTTCACTTGTCCACCAGTCTACACTCCAAAGTCAACAAGAAATATGTCAATGCATATAAATGTCTATAATTAGTAATAATGAAAGAAAAAAAATGAGAAGAAAAATAAACCTGTTGGATGACACTAGAGGCCTGGGAAATTAGGGAAGGATTGTTCTGATCATGCTCTGAGTGTAACTGTGGCTGTGAGTGAGTGTGATGATCAGCATTCTGGTTCATTGCGTGTGATACATTGTTCAAGTACTCTTCCTTCTTCAGCTATAAATAAACAAATATTTGATGTATCATCACAAAAATCAGATTTCGAAAATAAATATATAGTGTATGTTCAAATCATAAGAAGATAAAGATGTCGTTCTTTTGTGTGTTGTATGTATGTACCTGAACCTGACCGGTGACTTCTCCGGCGCTGTGGCTCAATTGCTGGCTCGACGACATCTTTTTTGGTTGATCTGTGAAATGTCTTAATTAATTAAGATTGTAAGTTTGTAGAATGCTTGAAGGGATTGATATGTATTATAGTGGTATTTATACAATTCGAAACTTGTATATTTTAGTGAAGTCCTAAATCTAAGCATTACACTAACACGTGGAAAATAATATACCATTGACGATTGACATGGCTAAATTTTTTGTGGAGGTGAATAGTTTGTGGAATTATTACCCTAACGTTGCTTGGTCAAGAAGTGAAGTAGGATGTCCGGCAATAGGAAGATCTTAAACCTTTTTTTTCCGGCGACAACATTTTTTTCTTTTCTTTTTTTGGTTGTCAAAAAGACATTTAATCAGTGTACGATTCGTAACGAATACATTAAAAAATAACAAAACTACAAAATTGAGCAAATAATTTTATATTTACAAATTAATCTTGTAGTAATAGAATAAACTTGTGCAATACAAAAATATTAATTTGTGTAAGAATATATTACTCGGTATTATTTTTAGCTGTCACTTTTTTTTTTTTTTTTGCGCTTGTATTTCTATATTATGGCAAATAAAGTATAAGAATTTAACATTATACAACATAATTTCAAATAAACATCTGGGTTTTAGTCATAAATCATAATGTACCTCGTTTGATTAAAATGTATAAATAGCCGGAAAAAATGTATAGACATGCTAACACCAAATTAGTCTAATGGTTTTAAAGATCCGATCGGATTGTAAAATTGTATAGAGTTTTATTCTTGGTATCTAGCTAAAAATATTGTGACAAATTATATTTAATGCGTAATGCCGGTTGCATAATATATGCATTGAGTACATGAATCATGAATATCCAGTATCAAGATAACGTGAGTCACCACGTGTCTAGCATCTTCCATAGTTCAGTTTTTACCATGACGTGTCACATCAACATAGGTAGTCATGAGAACGAGAAACCCAACTTTTACACTCGCACATAACTCCAAGTTTCGAAACTTCGTCACTTTAACCTAATCGCGGCACGTTGCTACACATAACACACCTGTCGAGAAACTGCAACACCTATCTTGTTCTCTCGCCGACCAAGACTTGCTATAAATATCTCTGACGAACGAGTCGGAGACAACTCACAGTTCCAAACACACAAAAACACAGGGTCTAAAAAAAGCTTTGATCATTAAGAAAACTTCGGTTTCGAATTTTCGAGTTTTTTCGAAGAGAGAAAATGGCGTCTCACCAAGAACAGAGTTACAAAGCTGGTGAAACTAGAGGCAAGGCTCAGGTACTAAATCATTTATATGCATAACTATGAATCCACAATACTTTTTTGATAGCAGCATTAAATGATTTAATTTTTACAAACTTGTGCAAAACCTAAAAGTAAATTAGTGTTTATAGGTGAAAAAACAAATTGAGTGTTAAAGTTAATATTTTATGATGTATCTTTTTCTCACCACATCTTAAAAATATATCTTCGTATATTTAGTTTGATTATCTAAAGAATTTTAGTTTCCAACGTTATTGACTCAACTTCACTCCAGTTTTGAGTTTTTTTTGCTAAGCTTGTAAATAACTCCAGTTTTAAGTTATTTACGTAATTGGCCTTTGTTCTAATGTAAAATCCAATCTTGAACTGTAGGAGAAAACAGGGGAAGCTATGGGAACGATGGGGGAGAAAACACAAGCAGCTAAGGACAAAACTCAAGAGACAGCCCAAACAGCCCAACAAAAGGCTCATGAAACAGCTCAGTCAGCTAAAGACAAGACGTCTCAAGCTGCACAAACGACTCAACAGAGAGCTCAAGAGTCCAAGGACAAGACGGGAAGCTACATGTCGGAAACTGGAGAAACAATCAAGAACAAGGCACACGATGCAGCAGAATATACTAAAGAGACTGCAGAAGCAGGTAAGGAGAAGACTAGTGGGATCTTGGGCCAGACCGGTGAGCATGTGAAACAGATGGCTATGGGAGCTACTGATGCAGTGAAGCACACTTTAGGGCTTGGCACTGATGAAGGAAATAAAGAACATGTGATTTCAGCTCCAAGTACTACTACTCATGAGACACAGAAGAAGTGAAGAAGAGGATAAATATTTGTTTTGTGTTCTTGGTTTTCATGTTTGTTTACTTTGATTAGTGTTTGTTGTGTTCGTGAGATTATGTTTATCCTTGTTGTTGTTTATTGGGTTTGAATGTATTTTTACGTATTATTATGTGATGGTTTTCTTCTGTTAATTATGTTATTTCGGGTTGTGATTTTTGAATTTGATTAGTACGGAAATAACATTATAAGAAGTTATAATTAGTATCTTATAAGGTTTTCTTTTTAGTACTGCACAACACGATGACATTTAGTATCATAGACTTTCATGTTCACACTTTTCAATCAATTCTTAAAAAAATTAATTTTCTCTGTAACGTCTTCGTATGTGGGTAACGGTTTTCATTACTGTTACTTCAGGAAATTTTCATAAAGTTTTGTATGAGAATTAATTTGATTTATGCATATCAATATTAGGATTTCCGAAGCAATTTTGATTCCTTGAGAATTTGCTGGTGAATTATTTTTAAAGACACAGTTTTGATTCTTTAATTAATACCCTGTCAATAGAAATTAGTTTTTCTCTGCTTTTTGGTAGGGTTTCACGCCTCTTGATTTTGCATGAATATTTGACCTCTTAACTCTATTCTCTTTTGTGATGTTACCAATATATATATATATATATATATATATATATTCTCATTTATTTATATCCGTTTTGTCTTTTTATTATGTGCATTAATATTTCAATTCCACATCATTCAAGGAGTTACGAAGACAAAAGAGTTTAAGGTTTGTAAAACAAAAACCTTTTTTAAACAAAAGCTTCAAGAAGTAAGTAAAATCAAGGCATATATAAGGAGTCTGGTTTATAAGTTGATTATGAGAACCTTGAAAAAATTCATAAACAAAAGATATTCGCCTCAGAACATTTTTTTTTTTTTACGTTTTCACTATTATTTGCCCGAATTCACAAAAGTATAAAGAAACAAGAAAAGATATTCGCCTCAAGAACATCCGGTTTTCCCACTAAGGAGACAGCAGTTGAAAAATGCACAACTGACGAGTTTGTGATCTTGTAGCCATGCAACTAACAACAGACAAGAGTAGCAGCGGTATAGATGAGAGTATATGCACAGTCATGTAACGAATTTCTTTAACTAAAATATAATGAATAAATATAATTTCACTTTTTCTAATGTTTCGAACGAAGAATACATTAACTATTGATTATGAATAACAAAGACAAAAAAACGAAAGCTACAAAATAAACACTTTATTATATTATACGATAGTTTTGTTCCCCAATTCTTTACTTTATGCAGCAGAATTTAACCATATCCTCAAAGCCCAAGGTTTGTGAGCCAGACACGGATCTCATTTGTTACATGATCCCTGCACACATGGTATATAACTCAAATTAAGTGATGTATGTAAAGAAAATAGTAATCAAAACAAAATAAGTGGAGTAATCGGTATATAGACCCTCCACATTGTTTGAACAAGGTTGGAAATCCAGCCATGCGAAGGGAGTCAGCACATCTGTATCCAAATGAGGAGGGAACTACATCATCAGCTGTGACACAAAAAAATGCAATAAATTATCAGCATGATCTCTATTTCAAAAACAAAATATATTTTAGCATATATGATCTCGTGCTTCTTATATATCTAGATAACAAACTAGATATATAGAAGATAATATATCCTCTTGCACATACACGTTCCATGCAGAATTAAGATTTTTGATGCTGCAGCACGATTTGCGGTCCCAAAATTGGTATAATTCATATTGTATTCCAACCTCCTGCAAAATTATGTTTGGTTTTCCATTATTTAAAGGTAGATGTAATATAAGTTGTTAAAATTAGTGACAAGTGACATAATTAAGAGCTTCAAGATCCTACCTCCAACCAGGAAGCCAACCATTGATCCCTATAGTAATTTGTGGGTTTATGGGAACCCATCCAAAGGCATAACAACTCGTATAATAGAGAGCTTGTGCTGCACCCAAGCCGATACCTGCCACTCCTTTTATCACTACCAAAACAAACATTGACATATTACTTAATCAACCATATAGTTAAGTGTAGATATTTGATCACCAAACATAAAGTGTAGATATTTTCAGGATTACCATTTTGTGGTTCAGAAGAGAAAAGGTAGGTAATATATTCATTTACATAATTTAAAGTTCCAAAATCATCTTGCATGTTCTCAGAAACTTTTGTGATGTCGCACCCTGATTCATCATAGAGGTTTATGAAGTCAATAGTATTAGTTTTCTCATTCTAGTACTATTTTAGAGACATCAAATACCTATAATTTTTCAATGATTTAAGGTCTCGAAATTTCTTACATGCATTGGTTATCTCTCCACCCAAGGAAGTAACACGACGTCTAGGAGCAGTCGGACAAATCCATTTTATCTACACCAAATCGTAAGTGTTGATTAGAAACTTCAGCTATTTTTCCATTTTGGCTATATTAAGATCATTTGCAAAAGATATATATGTTAGTGGATCTGTACATTGGGAAGACGCAAATTTCGCAGAGGCTCAAGCGAGCTGCAGACATAATAAACAATTAGACATACATATAATGAGAAGAATATTTCGAATACAAATATATATTGTAAATAGTGAAACGAACTTAATATCTTATAGGAAAATAAAAGTTCAGAGGAATGTAAAATAATAGAGAAAATTTATTATTCTTTGCAGCGCCATAACCTTTTTATACAAATAAAAATTCATCCAAAAAATGTCGAACTGACAAAATTAGTATTTGCATATCATGGCAAAATTCAACTTTTCACATATTAAAAGACTTAAAAGTATATATCTATTTTTTTTGGTTTAATAAAAAACTTAAAAGTTGAAGTACTTCCAAATCATATTTCTAATTTTAACGAGAATCTTTGATTTTTGAAAACAAAAGAGCATATATAACGATAAACAATATAGCATGTGAGAGTGTTACTCGAAGCCTGTGTTGTCTACGTCATGTAGCCAGATTATTGTAGCTTTATGAATTCCTGTGTGTTTAATGACATTAACCTGTCCAAATTCCAAGCCACTTACGTTTCCGCTACCTGCATATAGTTATTATTCGCAAATTCACTAATGAGTTACGTTCCACACATATAGTAAATTTTGAGAGAAAACTATCAAACAATTTTGATAATAATCACAACTAGGAAAAAACAAACCAGAAGCCATGCTCCAATGAGAATAACTTTTGTTTTTATATTATTAGTTCTGAAGCTTTTAACCTGCACTAGAGATGAAAAATATAAGAATAGGCAAGGGAAGACATTGTGTATATATACAAGAAATTAGTGTTTACTTTTTTTTTTGGTTAACCAATAAAGGAGCCTTATGACAGAAAAATCCTAGTATTAAAAGTGGAAAAAATCTTATTTCTTAAATGTTGGATGGGATGGCCAAATCTTATACTACTAAATTGGGGGAAAACTATTTATCTTTTTTTTTTAATAATGCATAATTGATTTAAAACAATTAATAATTTTTTTGTTTGTTTAGTATTTTTTTAATTGTTTTACATAATATTAAAAGGGAAAGAACCAAAAAAGTGTTTGGGTGGAACCCATATATAGCTATATTGATTTTTCATAATTAATGCATAATTGTTTTAATACTAAGAGCATTTACTGTATGTCTAAAAGAAAAGAAAGCCCTCTATAGCTATATTGATATTTGACACCTCATCAAATATATATTAATGTTTTATAACTTTGATCTTATAATGACTAATTAATTTTGCTTAAATATATATATAGTAAAAACAATATACTATTTATTTTCTAATTATAAATTCTTCCCTAAATTAAATAGAACCTCTGACTGATCCTAATGATGTATACAAAGTAATTAAAGAGCGCAAAATTAATAGAAAAAAAAAATAAAATTCAGAATCCCTATATTAATTGGTTAAACACGTATAATTAAACATAATAAAACCACCAAGTCAGTGGATTTTTTTTTTAATAAATAATTACCCTAACTTTATTTAATATCAATAGTTATAAGTTTGATGAACACATGTCAAAACTTAAATAATATTTTATGAAAAAGAAAAACCAATAAACCTTGTAGAAACTTTCTCAAAGGAAGACCCTCTCTCTCTTCTCTCTTCCATATTTTCCAGAGAGAGTTGGTCTCTGTTCCTTACTCCGCCGTCCGGAATTCTCCGGCAAGGCCGTCCAGTTGGTTTCAACTGGCTTCTGTCCGACATCCTTCTGCTTCTCATGCCGAGATGGTCGGCTCTTTTCCGGCAAAATCGCTTACCCATGATGTTTTGGCCGGTTTGATATTTTCTTCCGCCGTGAATCGGTTTCATACCGATTTCTTATATTCCTTTTCAGTTTCTCCTTCAATAATCACTCTGGATCTATGTTTGATGGCGACAATTCAGCGAAATCTCGCTCAACGGTGGTCTTCTCCAACTAGCTCCTTGAGTTTTGTTTTTTATAGGCTCCGGTGTTTTCGGCTGAGGTTCTGTGATGTCTAATCCGGCCAGATCGGGTGGAGTTACTGTTTTCTCTCTCGGATGCGGATCCTCTTTTGTATCGAAGGTATCAAAAATGATTGCGACTCAGTTTGAAGAAAAGAAGATTTGTCCCTTTGCAAATTTTGATTGCCTTTTAGCCGCAAATTCAAGTAATCAAGGTTCGATTTGTTTAGCAAGCGGTTGAAGACTTTCAGATCCTTACCAGTGATTGCTGAATCTCAATTGAATTATTGGTGAATTTAGCAAGCATATGAGTTTGTTTGGATCTGTTTCATGTCTTTCTACCCGTTCATGCAATAATCGGTGAGAAATCAAAAGAATTTACGTTCGGATTAAGTTCTTTCCGGCGATGAATTCTTCCACCGGAATCAGATTCAGGCGGCAGAGGTTTCGAGACGATGACTATTGCTCTTCTCCTGGAACATGCGACACGTGTTGTTGACTTTGGAGATGTTACTTCTATGATCTTCTTTGAGGTGGCATCAGTGGGCTTTTGCTTTGGGCTTCAGATGATCTTCGGATCTTTATGTATTAGTTAATGACTCTCCAAAATAGTATCTCCTTGTGGAAAATGTTGTAGTTCGAAAGTTTTAATAAAGATACTCCTTTGGAAAGAAAAAAAAAAAAAAACTTTCTCAAGGCAAATTTATCTAATGCGTAAGAGCATGATTATAGGTAGTCTCTTAAAAATTAATCTTAGCAATATTTAAGTAATTTATTTGTAGAAGTGATTGTTAAGAGATAGTATTTTTGAGTTAAGATTTTTGTGTGATTAATGGTAGTCTCTTAACATGTGGTTCTTAGAAAGAAAAAAATATTAATATAAAAATAAAATTTATAATTATAGAAAATTTAATAATTGTTGCAAATTAAAAAAAATTAAATCATACATGAGATACAATTTATAACATAAATAACATAAAGCACAAATGTTTTAAACTTGACGAAGGCTTGGATTTGGTTTTGGTTTTGGTTTGAGAACAAGAAATTGGTTTGAGAAGAAGGCTTGGATTTGGATTTGGTTTATGAAAACTTGTGAAATGAACAAGGTTTGTTTAAAGATTGTGTTGTATTTGGATTCTGTTTGTTTGAGAAGAAAGAGAGTTTTGTATTTGGATTCTGTTGGTTTGAGAAGAAACAGAGTTTTGTATTGCAATACATAATAAGACAACAAACACAAGCGTGAATGAAAATTATGGTGCAATACATGATGATCTTTATTGGTAGTAGAATTAAAGATTTTGTTTTGTTTGTTTATTGACATTGATTATAGTAATTAAACTCTGGTTTGTTATAAGAAAAGTTTCAAAATCAGTCTAATGTTATACCAAATCCGACCACAAACAAAACTTTGTTCCTAAAAAATTTCAGTACATTAAGCAAGTGCATAAGGGAGAACAAAGGTAAGAAGCAGATCAAAACTTCATACAGATACTACATAAGAGCCATCTCTCAAAGATCTTATGATTTGGCCTTAATCTCATCCTTGCCGTGAAACTTCCTTCCGGCATCTACAGCTTCTCTGTAGAAGAAAGACACAAAAAAAAAAACATAATTTATCTCGAAAACCCAATACAAAACGATAAAAATCAACATCATAAGGGTTTCCTTACAAACCTGAAAGTATCAATAAAGATCAGAATCTAAGATGGCTTCACTTTTACTCCACCAACTCTACCTTTAAACTCCTACAATACAAAACAATCAACAAGACTGTCATTTATAAATACCCAATGCATTTGATCTGATCTTTATTGGTAGTAGAAAAATATCATACCTTTATAACATCAACAAAATTCCAGATACTCATGATCTCTTTCCTACTGCATCAGATTATGCCTATCCATAAGTAAAACAATTAAACCCCAAATCAGTTCCAAAACTGTAATAAACAAGACTCAGAACTTTGAGTTATACAAATCGGAGTTAAGGAAAATACCAAATCCTTAACAGTTTCAACACAAACATCTCAGAGTAACCTAACAATCATGCGTATAGCATCAAAAACTTATCAGATTCATGAATTATAAAAAGATCCAACAGAGTATTAATCGAGACAATCATCAACACTCATGAAAAAAACATTCTCGGACAACAATCGGCTTTAAACATGCCTAGTTTCTTTTACTATCATAACAATCGGCTTTACTCATGTATTACAACACAAACAGACACTCGTTAACCTAATGATTCTAATTACCCTAATTTTACTAACAACGAATAACCCTAAAATCCCCAATTGCATGAACCCTAATTCTAAAAACTCTAATCACATATCAATTCATACAATCAGAGATAGATTCATACCATGAAAAACCGATTGGGAAAAGCTTCACTCTGATTTGTTGAAAATAATCGGAGATTTTGTGAATTTCAGTGGATGAAGAACAACACTCCGACAACACTCGTGAGAGAGAGAGAGAGAGAGAGGGAGAGAGAGAGAGAGAAAACAGAAGGAAAAATAAAGGCGTGTGTGTTTTTTTGGCATTATATATTTCTGAGATTACCCACTCACAACACGCCACGTGGACGTTTCTTAAGGTTTATTTTGTTCCTTAGTTAAGGAACGTTCCTTAGTTTAAAAGGAGTCAATGCAATTAATTTAATCAGTTTTATCCCTAAGATTTCTCCAAGATTTCCCTAACATACTGCCGTTAATCATGCTCTAATGACGGTTCCATAATATACGCATTGAGTACATGAATATCCAGTATCAAAATAACGTGAGTCACCAACGTGTCTAGCATCTTCCGTAACTCAGTTTTTACCATGACGTGGCACGTCAATATAGGTCGTGATGAGAACGAGAAACCTAACTTTAATACTCGCACATAACTCCAAGTTTCGAAACTTCCTCACTATAACCTAATCGCGGCACGTAGCTACACACACCTGTCAAGAACTGTAACACTAACACCTATCTTGTTCTCTCGCCGATCACGACTTGCTATAAATAACTGACGAACGAGTCGGACATAACACACACAAAAACACATTATCTATCTAAAGAAAAGCTTTGATCATTAAGAAAACTTCGGTTTCGAATTTTCGAGTTTTTTCGAAGAGAGAAAATGGCGTCTCACCAAGAACAGAGTTACAAAGCTGGTGAAACTAGAGGCAAGGCTCAGGTACTAAATCATTTATATGCATAACTATGAATCCACAATACTTTTTGGATAGCAGCATTAAATGATTTAATTTTTACATTATGCAAAACCTAAAAGTAAATTAGTGTTTATAGGTGAAAAAACAAAATGAGTGTGAAAGTTATTATTTATGATGTATTTTCGTTTTATTTTGAGAAAAAAACAGTTGGTTGTAAAAGTCTAAATCGCGATCGTAGTTCGTAGATGATCCAGTTGGGAGTCTAGACGATTTGTTTGAAATTTTTGGTGGATTGTCTATGTAAACTATCATCATGATGTCTCCGGATCGGTCGTGGCAAACCAGTCATAGAGCGTTATGATCCGTCCTGAACATTACAACTATGCAAATTTTTTTAATACAAAGAAATATATGTAGGTCAATTTTTTTTCCCATCACACCTTAAATAGATATATATCTTCGTATTTTCGTATCCACTAGTTAGATGGTTTATCGAAATTTTTTAGTTTCCAACATTATTGAGTACTCAACTTCACTCCAGTTTTATGTTATTTACGTAATTGGTCTTTGATTTAATTTATATCCAATCTTCAACTGTAGGAGAAAACAGGGGAAGCTATGGGAACTATGGGGGAGAAAACGCAAGCAGCTAAAGACAAAACTCAAGAGACAGCCCAATCCGCCCAACAAAAGGCTCATGAAACAGCTCAGTCAGCTAAAGACAAAACGTCTCAAGCTGCACAGACGACTCAACAGAGAGCTCAAGAGTCCAAGGACAAGACGGGAAGTTACATGTCGGAGACTGGAGAATCAATCAAGAACAAGGCACACGATGCAGCTGAATATACTAAAGAGACATCAGAAGCAGGTAAGGAGAAGACGAGTGGGATCTTGGGCCAGACCGGTGAGCATGTGAAACAGATGGCTATGGGAGCTACTGATGCAGTGAAGCACACTTTAGGGCTTGGCACTGATGAAGGAAACAAAGAACATATTAACACTTTACAATAGTAAAGTAGATTTCTCATTAACCACAAATGTAACTATACAAGTCATATATATAGTACATAGAATTAAGCAAAAGGAAACTTAATTCTATACAATAATACTTATATCTCAATATACCCCCCTCAAGCCAAATCTTGTGAAGGAAGATAAAGGCTTGAAACTGATAAGCGATTGAGTATTGAGTGAAAAGGACCAGGATGGAGAGGCTTAGTCAGTATATCGGCCAACTGATTTTCTGTCTCCACATGAAGAACTTTTAAGACTCCATACTTCACTTGATCTCTAGTAATATGACAATCTATTTCCACATGCTTTGTTCTCTCATGGAAAACTGGATTGTTGGCAATGTGCATTGCCGATTTGTTGTCACAGAACAGTTTGGCTTGAAACTCCACCTTGATGTGTAGATCCTTCAGCATTTGAATCAGCCAAAGTAACTCTTTAGTCGCCACTGCCATGCTTCTATATTCTGCCTCTGTGCTGCTTCCACTTGCAACATCTTGTTTTCTAGACTTCCAGGTAATAAGAGAAGTACCAAGAAATACACACACACCACTCACTGATCGTCTTGAATCTAAACAAGTTCCCCAATCCGCATCAGCAAATGCATTCAAGCAGAGCTCTGTTTTAGCAGAGAAAAACAAACCTTGACCAGGGTTGTTTTTCAAATATTTCAAGATGTTCTGAGCTGCATGTAAATGTGCATCCGTAGGACATGATAAGAACTGACTCAAACAATGCACCGCAAAAGTGATGTCTGGTCTAGTAATACACAAATAGAGCAGCCTTCCAATCAATTCTCTAAACGGTCTACCATCAGTAAGCAATGTACCTGTGGTCTTTGTCATTGGCACCTTTGGATCCATTGGTACTGACTTTGGTTTGCAGCCTAATAAACCAGACTTAGCTAGCAAATCAAGACAGTACTTCCTTTGACAGACCGATATTCCATCAGAGTTCCGAGCAATCTCCAAGCCCAGAAAAAATTTTGCCTGACCCAAGTCTTTGATCTTAAACTGGGCAGCAAGAACCATTTTGACAGATGCTACAGCTTTGTCATCATTGCTCACAATTAAGATATCATCTACATAGACCAATAGAGCTATGAAAGACATACCAGTGAGCTTGACAAATAGTGTATTATCAACATAGGATTGGAGAAAGCCATCATCCAGCAAAGTCTTGGACAGACACTTGTACCACTGTCTGGAGGCTTGCTTTAATCCATATAAGGATTTATGCAGTCGACACACTGGATTAGGAGGTAAAGAGCCAGAAGCAGGTGTATAACCTTCAGGGAGACTCATATATATTTCTTCTTCCAAATCACTGTGCAAAAAAGCATTAGTAACATCCATTTGTGTCATACTCCAATTCTTCTTAGCTGCTAGGCCTAGAACTAATTTTACACTTGCCAGTTTAGCTACAGGAGAGAATGTATCAAAATAATCAACACCCTCCTGCTGTGTAAAGCCTTTGGCAACTAATCTTGCCTTATAGCGTTCTATAGACCCATCTGCATTGTACTTAATAGTATAAACCCACTTGCATCCAACTACATTCTTATTTGGTGGTAAAGAAACTATACTCCAAGTCTTGTTTAGTTCCATAGCACCTAGTTCCACATTCATAGCTCCTGACCATTGATCAGATGCTATAGCCTCTTTAAAATTTTTAGGTTCTGTCTCAACCGAAATAGAAAGAACAAAAGCTTGATAGGATGGTTTTATTTTGGCATAGGAGAGAAATGAAGAAAGAGGATAAGGAGTAGTAATGACCTTTGGTGTTTTGGTAGTTTGGATGAGAGAACAATGATAGTCGGATAAGTAGCTTGGAGTCTTAGCAGATCGTTTAGGCCTGGCATTCAACAATGAAGCTGTGGTTGTTCCTGTAGTTACAGTCTCAAGAGTATTGTTTGTGACACTAGGATGTAATGATGATGATGACAGTGGTGCAGTATGAGATGAATGATCATGAACCACTTGAGGAACTACAGAACTTGTTTCCACAGACACATGAGAATCAATGTTAACAGGCAAAGGCAAAATAGTATCATTGAAAATGTCAGGTTTTGGCATATATTGTATATCAGTTTTAAAAGGAAACTCATTCTCATGGAATATAACATTGCGAGAGATAGAAACTATATTTGTGTCTAGATGCAAAACTTTATATCCTTTATATCTTGTAGAGTATCCTAAGAAAACACATTTTTCAGCCCTTGGACTAAATTTATTTCTATCTTTTTGCAATGTAGATACATAACACAAACACCCAAAAGATCTAAGAAAAGAATACTGTGGTTTCTTCTTAAGAAGTTTCTCATAAGGACTCATGTTTTCTAGCAATACAGATGGTATACGATTTATTAAGAAAACTGATGTATGTATGCAATCACTCCAATATGCTAAAGGGACATTTGACTGAAAAAGAAGTGCTCTTGCAACATTTAACAGGTGTTGGTGCTTCCTTTCCACAACAGAGTTCTGTTGTGGTGTGTAAGGACAAGAAAACTGATGAATCATGCCATATTGCTTAATGATGTCATTGAAAGCTAATTCAGGAGCATTATCAGTTCTTATTGCTTTAATGACAGAGTTATACTGAGTTTTAACATAACTAATAAAAGCAGGAAACTGAGTAGAAACTTCACTTTTATTTCTCAACATGTAAATCCATGTTACACGAGTGCAATCATCTACAATTGTAAGAAAATATCTATACCCTTCAACAGACTCTACTGAGAAAGGACCCCATACATCTAGATGAATAAGCTCAAATGGTAAAGAAGATTGATTATTATTTGACTCAAAAGACAACCTTTTTTGCTTTGCTAGAGGACATATACTACAGTGAGACTCTAAGACACTATTTTTAGACATAGAAAGTGTACCAGAAAGAACTTTTAACTTGTCAGAAGATGGGTGTCCTAGGCGTTGATGCCACAGATGTCCATCGACCGCCAAGGATCCAGAGAAATGTGATGATGCTGTAGATAAATGTTGTGTAGATGAAGATGCATCAAGCTGTAAGATGTAAAGATTGTGTAGAAGAACTCCTCTACCAATCATCAAGCCCTGAATAGACTCCTGAATGAAACAAAAATCCGGATAAAAATGAGCTGACAATTGATTATGCTTTAACAAACTACTAACAGAAATCAAGTTGAATTTGAAAGATGGAACATGTAAAACATCATGTAATACTAATGATGATGATAACTGCACACTGCCACAATGTGTAATGTCAACCCTAGTGTCATTAGGCAAAGAGACTGTAACTCCAGATACTGTTACAGTTTCATTGAAGAATCCCAAGTCTGAACAAACATGACTGGTTGCTCCACTGTCAATTATCCAACTACCATGAGGAAGGTGAGAATAAAGTGTAGAAAGGCATTGATGTTGAAATGTAAGTTTATTATTTTCATATCGAAGAGAAGTAGAAGGAAAAGAGACAGTAGAGACAGTACCCGATGAAGATTGAGGGTCCATAGCACCATGTTCAGTGATACAAGCAACTAGTGAGGAAGGAGCTGGATGCTCTGAATCTTTGACATGAGTATTAAGCTGCTGTAGCAATGCCTGAATCTGGTCATTATTCATTTGTTTAAGATCCACATTATGAACCTGATTATTAACACTTGAGCCCTGCGGATTTGATGACTGAAAATTCTGCAGATTAGCTTCTGGTGGAACATATGAATTAACTGATGAAGTCATTAAGGGACCAGTCATGACATTAGCTACGGCATGTAGTGGAGGTCTGGGACTAGAGAACTGCGCTCTAGGTTGAATAGCCTGACCAAATGATTGATAATTCTGACCATAGGATGGTGGTCTTGTAGACATTTGATATCCAGGACTAGAAGGATTACTCTTGTATCCAGGGATGTATCCAGGGGGATAGCCATGTAGTTTATAACACTTTTGTATCACATGCCCACTCTGGCCACAATGTGTACACAGAGGGCGATTTCCTCTTGGCCTAAATTGATTCTGCACTGCATAAGCAGTATTATCCAGAGGACCATTATACGAGTATCCATTGTAAGCTGCTTGATTCTGACTAACATCTGCAGTAGACTGAACATGAGCAGAAGCTTGAAACACTACATTATCATTCTTAGCAATAGGTTTCAGATTCTTTTGCCTTTCATCTTGTGTTACCATGTTAAAAACTTCTTCAATGCTAGGAATTGGCTTCAGCATTAGTATATGGCGTCGTGTTGCATCATATGAGTCATTAAGCCCCATCAAGAACTTTGTCACACGACTTCTTGCTTGCAATTTTTCCCATAAACCAGCTGCATTGCACTCACACTTCCCACAAGTGCATAAAGGCAATTCTACATAGTTTCTATATTCTTCCCATAAGGTAACTAACTCCGTGTAATATGCACTTATATCCATCGATCCTTGTTGAATAGCACTAAGCCTCTGTTCTATTTCAAAGACTCTAGGAGCATCGTCCTGTTTAAACCTTGACATCAAACTATTCCAAATTCCTTCCGCAGTCGAGATGAATAACAAGCTTTGACCAATTTTCTTGCTAACAGAGTTCATTAACCAAGTCGCTACCATGTCATTGCAACGTGACCAAGAACCATAATCTCTATGACTATCAGAAGGTTTAGTAATCGTACCATCAACAAATCCAAGTTTGTTGCGAACATTGAGTGCCATTCGCACTGATCGGCGCCATGAATGAAAATCAGCTCCGTTAGTGAGTCGATCTGTGACTAAGACCAGTCCTGCGTGATCCGATTTATGAAGAAAGAAAGGATTATCGTATTGATCTGTAGAATTACTTGAAGAATCACCAGTCGCAGCCATGATTTTGAAAGATGTAATTAAGATTGAAGAAGAATTAGACGAAACAACCAAATCCAGAAGAAAGCGGAAGAAGATGATAAAGAAGATTCAATGCGAATCAATGAAGATGAATAGAGAGAAATCGAAAGCTTGATGTTGCTTTTCGAGTTCAAGAAAACAGCAATTTGAGCTGCGAAATGATGATAGATGATGATGATAAGAAGCGGAATCGATGTGTATGAGAATGAATTGAAGAAATCGAAAGAAAGAATGGAAGAAGATGAAGAAGATTGTGAATTTTCCTGGAAAATTTGGTTGTTGAAAACTTTCCCGAGAAAGTGAATGAGAAAATTAGCTCACTTGCTCTGATACCATATTAACACTTTACAATAGTAAAGTAGATTTCTCATTAACCACAAATGTAACTATACAAGTCATATATATAGTACATAGAATTAAGCAAAAGGAAACTTAATTCTATACAATAATACTTATATCTCAATAGAACATGTTTCTTCGGCTCCAAGTACTACTACTACGACCACTACTTGAGACACAGAGGAAGTGAAGAAGAGGGTAAAAATTTCTTTTGAGTTCTTGGTTTTCATGTTTGTTTGCTTGATTTGTGTTTTGTTGTTGTTTTATTGGGTTTGGATGTACTTAGTGTTATGATGTAATGGTTTTCTTTTATATGGGACACTTGTTATTTCGGGAGTGGTTTTGAATTTGATTAGTATTTTATAAGGTTTTTCTTTTTCAACTTTGCATAAGACGATATTTGGCATCATAAACTTTCGAAACATGTTCACATTTTTGTTACTTTTCCATTATTTCTTCAATCAAACTGTTCTTTTAGGAAATTAATTTAATTTCATAAAATTTTGTATGAGAATTAATTTGATTTATGGATATCAATATTGGGATTTCCGACGGAATTTTGATTCCTTGAGAATTTGCAGGGGGACTATTGACTCGAATTCACTTCAGTTTTAGTTTGCTGAGAGATCCATTAATTATGCTTTTTACCAATACAATAATATTATTTTTAGTTTATTTTAGTGTTAGAATTGTTTTTATAGTTTTTTACCTTCATTGGTGAGGGATTCACTAAGTCTCTATTATTAAATTTTTCATCAATATAATATTGGGAGACTCACAAAAATGCCCCTTTTTTAATACCCCTTTTCAAAAATACCCCCTTTGGCTGTCCATTTTTAAAAATACCCCTTTTTATGTACAAAATGACTAAATTACCCTTCTTTTAATAAAATATATCACAAATATATAAGGAAATATAACAAAATTAGGTCTACAAAATACAAAATATTTTTTGGCGAGAAAATTGATCCCGCAATTTTTCCCGCCAAAACACTTGTAAAACCTTGTAAAAAACCTTTAAAATACCTTGTAAAATTTTCCCGTAAAATTTTTCCCGCCAAAAAATTTTCCCGCCAAAAAATTTTTTTTGCGGGAAAAGTGATTCCGCAATTTTTTTGTCGTTAAATTTTTGGCGGGAAAATTTTTCCCGCCAAAAATTTACAAGGTATTTTAAAGGTTTTTTACAAGGTATTTATAAGGTTTTACAATGTATTTTAAAAGGTTTTACAACGTATTTACAAGATATTATAAGATTTTACAAGCTATTTTATAAGGTTTTTACAAGTTATAAGGTTTTACAAGTTTTTTATAAGGTTTTACAAGTTATAAATACCTTATAAAACCTTATAAGTACCTTGTAAAACCTTTTAAAATACATTGTAAAACCTTACAAAACACTTGTAAAAAACCTTTAAAATACCTTGTAAATTTTTCCCGCTTAAAATTTTCCCGCCAAAAAAAAAATTGCGGAATCACTTTTCCCGCAAAAAACATTTTTTTGGCGGGAAAATTTTTTGGCGGGAAAAATTTTACGGGAAAATTTTACAAGGTATTTTAAAGGTTTTTTACAAGTGTTTTGGCGGGAAAATTGCAGGATCACTTTGCCCGCCAAAAAATATTTTGTATTTTGTGGACCTAATTTTGTTTCAAATAAGGGTAAAATGGTCATTAAAAATTAAAAGAGGGCAAACTTAAAAATGGACTATCAAAGGGGGCATTTTTGAAAAGGGGTATTGAAAAAGGGGCATTTTTAACAATTTCTCTATAATATTTTTAGTGTAATTTAATATTTATAATATAATGTAGTCCCTATAATTTAACTTGAATACTTACTTTCAAATTTATCATAAATTAAGAGATTTCTAATTAATTTTTAAAAAAATCATATCAAATTACATTTTCAATACATTCAATTGCATTAATTTGTTCTATTTCCATATATAATCTACATAATTTTAACAATAATAAAACCGCAAATATTATTAATACAATACATCAATCTATACTATATAAAAGTCGAAGCTATAAGCTTCTGAGGCTGTCCACGTGGGATTTTAAACGACCAATCGCGGTTAGACATCTCACTAATTAACTTTTATTTAGATTCTGTTAATTTTCTATATTTTAAATTTTTGTAAAATGGGAAAAAGCAACATATGGAAATAAAAATAAATATTTGAAAATATGGAAATTTTCTAAATATTTTTTCATGGAAATACATAAAATAGAAATAATCAACATGTAAAGTTTTTCATTTTAAAAAATTATTAAATTTATAAACGAAAATATTTAAAAATATGGAAAAATATAAAAGTATAAATCTTATTAATGAGAGCACAAGAAACAAATGTTGAATATTTTGTTTAAATAAAAATATTTATAAATTGGAGAAAATATGACAATATAATGAAGCAAGATGTATATAAAAGTCGAAGCTATAAGCGTTTGGTACTGTCTACGTAAGATTTTAAACAACCAATCGCGATTAAGCCATCTCCTTGCTTAAATTTTTTTAGATTCGCTTAATTTTCTATATTTAAAAAAAAAAATTAAAGGAAAAAAGCAACATATAAAAATAAAAGTAAATATTTGAAAATATAGAAAATTTTCTAAATATCAAAATCTAAATTTTTTCTTTTATAAAAGCTTATTAAGTTTATAAACGAAAATATTTAAAAATATGGAAATATATAGAAATATAAATTTTGTAATCGAAATATACACACAAAAAATTAGTATTTAGTTTAAAATTTATTAATAAAAAAGAAATATTTATTAAAAAATAATCAGTCGTTATTAGTCTCACTAAATTTATTAGTACTTCATCTTTAACAAAAATAGTCATTTGATCATAATAGCTATCTCCGTTATTGATATTTTTAAAATTTATGAATTTTATATCAAAAATATTTATACATACGAAAAATATGACTATATATTGAAGCAAGATGTATCTAAATTTTGTTATGGGAATACATAAAATAATTCATATTAGTCTCACGAATTTGTTTATATTCTATTTATACATTTATTAAAATCTATCCATCCACACATAAAATTATTAGCATCCAATTAAAATTATCTATCTTATTAATTAAAAGTTGAAGCTATATAAAAGCCGAAGCTATAAGCTTTTGAGGTCATGCATATAGGATTTAAAACGATAAATACGGATTAGCCATTCTAATTAACATTTCTGAGATTTTAATAATTTTTCTATTAAGATTTTTGTAAAAAAGAAAAAATACATATGGAAATAAGAGAATTATTTGGAGATATGGAAAATTTTCTAAATATAATTTTTGATGAAAATATATAATAAAAATAATAAAGATGTAAAGTTTTCTTTTTAAAAATTTATTAAATTTATAAACAAAATATTTAAAATATGGAGAAATTTCTAGATATAAGTTTTTTACTTAATCATAAACAAAAATAAGCCTTCCCATCAATTTATTAATTTAATATTTTTCTATACTATTAATTGGCTAAAACAAATATTTGTGAAAAAAAGGAAAGAGAAAAAATATATGGAAGAAAAGAGAAATAAAAAGTATTGTTGTTGAGATAAATAAGATAATCCAATTTAGTCTCACTAACTAAATTTTTTAAGTTTGTTCACATCTATGTTGTCAAGCAAGATATACATATATTTGTAAATATATAAGCCCATTTGATTATTTTTTTCCATGAAAAAATTCCAATTGGATATATATTATTGTTTAAAGAGTTTTAGATAAAATTTCTATAGTCGATCGATTATTTTCGTGTTTATATTTTCTTTATTAGAATACTGAATGACTTTAGTCACTAAAATCTTTAAAATACATTTACATAATTTAGTGAAAAGAAAGTAGATATAATAAATTGTATTAGAATATTGAATGAATTTAATCATTAAAATCTTTGAGACAAATTTACATACTTAGATAAAAAAAATTAGATATAGTAAAAATGAGTAGGATAATTAATTGGTAAAATATGAAACAAAATCAACGATAAATGGCATACATATAGTCAAAAAAATTTGTTATAGGCAAAAAAAAATCGCTGACATATTTGTTCTTAGTTATTATGAATATTTTGAAAATGGTAAGGTAAATTATGTGCATGGAAAAAAAGAACCAATTACGTTTCAATATCTATATCTATAAATATTGTTTTGACTAATTAATATATTTTCTTTAAGAGATATAAAAGCACTATGATGTGATTGCAAATCACAAAAAAATTGTTGAGATGATAATGAACATTCATGTATATGAATACCATCTAAAAATTGAAGTGAAAAGAGAAGAAAAATACAAAAAGAGATGTTATCGGTTAATATTTTTGGAAGAAAGTCATAAAAAATAGAACGGAGATGACAATACAGTTTTCTGTGTGTGTGTGTGTGGATGTGTGTATTAATATTTTTATTATGATATTGTTGATATGATCATATTATCTTTATAGTCACACTCGATTACTAAGAATATTTTCTCTCTTAAAAATGAAAATGGTATGTCAATGGGTAGGGGTGTCAAAATGGTTAAGCCAACCCAACTCAACTCATTACCCAATGAGTTTGAAGTTAAATGAGTTCATGGGTTGACTCAACTAATGTAATAAATAAATTAATAATTAAAATAAATTAATAATTAAAGTAAATTAACAATAAAAAGAAAATAATAATAATAATAATTACGGATTTAGGTTCATACCAAAAAAAAAATCACTAATTTACGTTTTTGGCGGAAAATCACGGATTTAAGTTTTTGGCGGGAAAATCACATATTTATGTTTTTGGCGGGAAAATCATGAATTTACGTTTTTGGCGGGAAAATCACAGATTTACATTTTTGGCGGAAAAATCACAGATTTACGTTTTTGGCGGGAAAAATCACGAATTTACGTTTTTGGCGGGAAAATCACAGATTAAAGTTTTTTAAAAGCTAAAGAATTTTTTATTTAGGTTGGAAAAGCTGAACCAAACCTAAGTTCATGAAGTTTCACGAACAAAAAATACCACTATTTGCCAATCAAAAGAAGTACAAAAGATTTAGTAAGGAAGCGGAGTGAATACTTTAATCTTGTATTGTGAGATGTTTGGACTTTTAAGTTTTAGTTTTATCAATTAAGAGTCTCTAGAATTCTATGGGAAGAACTAATTTGATTGAGAACCATATATCATGGCACAAAAGTAGACAATGAAACCATTTTACTATATGCGATGAGTCTTCAAATGTCAATGAAATACCAACTAATGTTTTAGTCAATATTTTCTACATTTTATATTTAAAATAAAATTTTAGTTTCAATAGAAATTTTAAAAATTAAAAATCTAGAAGTTCTTTTATATATTGGATGTATATTATTAGCAACACCAATATATACAAATAAAATTTTGACAACTATCATTAATCGATATATTCACCAACATATTAGAACAAATCCACGTGTAGCGTAGATATCATTAATCGTTATATTTCACCAAAATATATAGAACAAACCCACGCGTAGCGTGGGTTCAGAACCTAGTATATATAGTACAAGAAAGAGTTATATTCTCATAAAGAGTACAAACAAGCAAAGAGTAGCTAGATAAACAACCGATTTTTCCCACTAAGAACACATAATTGAAAGATGCCCAACTGACGTGTTTGTAATCTCTATTGCCATGCAACCAAACAGCAAACGAGAGTAGCGAGGGTGTGGATGAGAGTAATAGAGTATATATATACATAGTCAGGTAACGAAATAGTTATCGACGTCGTAGCCTCCGAATTTTGAAACCGCCTCTGAATTCATGTTTAACGTGTGTACCAGTTAAGGCAGCTACAACAAATGAAATGCCCCACCTCGGCAGTTTAACACGACATCATTGTTTTTGTTATTTCACCAATTGAACATAGTCCATAGATATATATGTAAAACTTTTACTGAGATATAATGGAGAAATATAATTTCACTTTTTAAAAGGTTTTGAACAAAGAATACATTAACTATTGCTTATGAATAACAAGGACAAAAAAAAACACTTTATAATATAGTACGATATATATATATATATATATATATTTATTTTGTTAAAATATAGTACGATAGTTTTGCTCCCCAATTATTTTCTTCATACAGAGTTTAATCATATCTTCAAAGCCCAACGTTTCCGAGCCAAACACGGATCTCATTCATTACATGATCCCTGCACACATGAAATAATTAACTCAAATTGTATGTTAGGAAAATTATAATCAAAGCAAAACACATTGAATTAATCGATGTTTAGACCCTCCGCATTGTTTGAACAAGGTTGGAAATCCAGCTATTCGAAGGGAGTCAGCACATTTGTATCCAAATGAAGAGGGAATAACATCATCAGCTGTACCACGAAAAAAACGAAAGAATTCATTATTTAGTATGATCTCGCAATTTTTATCTAATACTATTATATATAACTTGTTTCACATACAAGTTCCATGCAAAAGTAAGATTCGTGATGTCGCAGCACGATTTGCTGTCCCAAAATTAGTATTACACATATTGTATTCTAATCTCCTGCAAGATTGAGTTTAATTTTCCATTATTAAAACGTACATTTATAAGATAAGTTTTAAGAATTTGTGAAAATGATATAATTAAGAGCTTGAAAAGGCTACCTCCAGCCAGGAAGCCAACCATTGATCCCTATAACAATTTGTGGGCTTATAGGAACCCATCCAAAAGCATAACAACTCGTATAATAGAGAGCTTGTGCTGCACCCAATCCAACTCCTCCTAATCCTTTCATAACTACCACAACCAAAATTAACATATTAGTTAATTAATCATATATATATTAGATAGATACCATATATATAGTCTGAATTTTGCATGTTAAGTATAGATTATTTAGAAATACCATTTTGTGGTTCAGAAGAGAAAATTCTGGTAATATATTCATTTACATCATTTAAATTTTCATAATCATCTAGCATGTTCTCAGAAGCTTTTGTCATGTCGCACCCTGATTCATCATAGAGGTTTTATAAATACAATGTTATTAGTTTTCAATTCTTGTAATATTTTATAAGGGACATAAAATCTTTTTTTCCCAATACAATTTAAAGCCACAAATAAACTTACATGCAGTGGTTACCTCCCCACCCAAGGAGGTAACGGGACGGTGAGGAGCAGTCGGGCAAATCCATTTTATCTATGCCATATCATAAATTTTGATTAGAAATTAAACTTCAATTAAAAAAAATCCATTTTGGCTATAAGGAAATTAAGTTCATGCATGGTGAAACATGTATGTTGATAGATCCATACATTGGGATGCTTCAAACGTCCCAGAGCCGTATGTGAGCTGCATATATAATAGATATACATATATATTGAGAATAACTTACATTTTTTTAGTAAAAATAATAGTAATGAAAATATAAAATTTTAATGAAACGAACTCAATATCATTCTTGGCAGCACTATAACATTTATATACAAAATAAAAGTTCACCAAAAAAAAAGCATAGAGCGGTTAAAATTAGTGTTTGTGAATCAATACAAGATTCAAGTTTTTAGTAAAAAAAAAAGAACCGCCAAGAAAAAGAGTTAAAAGTACTTGCAAATCATGTTTGTAAATAAAACGATACAATATATAGTATGTTAGAGTGTTACTAGCAGCCTGAGGATTCGACATCATGTAGCCAGATTATTGTGGCTTTATGAACTCCTGTGGGCCGAACATAGAAAGTTTTTCCAAATTTTATGTTTCCACTACCTGTTTAGAGAGTTATTTATACGCAAATTCACTAATGAGTTCCACACATAGAACATATGAGAGAATTGTCAAACAGTTTGATAACTTTGGAAGAAAAGAACAATTACAACAAGGAAAAAAAATCATACTAGAAGCCATGCTTTGGTGAGAAGAACTTGTTTTTAAACAGTTTTTCTTTTTTTGTTTGGAAGCTTTTAACTTGCACTAGAGATGAAAGTACTAGCGATGAAAGATATAAGAGAAGGCAAGGGAAGACATTGTGTATTTATAATAGAAATGAGTGTTTCCTTTTTTCTTTTTGTAAACCACCAAAGGAGCCTTATGACATAAAAATCTTAGTATTAAATGTTGACAAAATCTCACCCTTAAAAAAGTTGGGTGGATGGTTAAAGTCCTATACTAAATTGGGTGGAACACAATTTAATTAGAACTAATCTTCATAACAAAGTTTCAATGGAGGCATAATTTATTTATTTTTTTGGTGCGAATGGAGGCATAATTTATTTAAAACAATTAATAATATTTTGTTTATTTAGTATTTGTTTAATTGGCTTACAAAATGAAAAGCGCAACAAAAAGAAAAACAGATTTGGGTGTAACATAAACCAATAATTTTATAGATCATATTAATTGGGGGAAAACCCCTCTATAGGGAAATTGACACTTCATCAAAATTGTTATTTAAGGTTTTATAACTTTTATCTTAGGATGATTAATTAGTTTTGTTTAAAAGTAGTAAATACAATATAATATTTATTATCTAATTTTAAATTCTTCCTTAAATTAAATAGCACCTTGAAAAAGAGTATAAACAAAATAATAATAAAATAAAAATAAGAAAATTTTCTATAAAAATAATGTTAACAAAGTAATTAAAAACAATAGAAAAATCTTTTTTTAAAAAAATCAAAATTCGTCATTTTATAGTATTTGTTTTTGTTTGGCGAAAACATTAATTAATACACGTATAAACATAATAAAACCACCAAGTTACTGGATTTTGTTTTAATAATTATTAACCTAAATTGATTCAAAATTAATAATTATAAGTTTGACACATAGAACATTTTTCAAAGAGAAATTGTCATCAATTAATCCTATTAAACTAAAATTAAGGTCTCTCATCAGCATTTTAATTTTATTTTGATTTTGTGATTTATGATTTAATTTCTATTATAAAAAAGTTATTCTATACTCCATTTATTACATTTAAGATGTTTTCACACATATTAAGAAATCACAAAAAATATCATTTAAGTTACTTTCTTTACATAAAAAACCATTAACTACAACTAATATAATTCAACCAATAAGAAAACATATTGTAAAATATAATTGGTAAAATTATATTAAATAATCCCTCTGCTTTTTTATTTATTTGATGTTTTAGTAGATTTTTTAAAAAAATCAGATGATGCATGCTTTCAACTTTCGATTTAAAATTAATTAGTTTTTTTTGTTGATTTGACGATTTATATTCTATAGATTGTATTACTATTGGTTGTAATATGTTGTGCTTTTGGTATCTTTTGTCTCTTGATTAGCATTTGTTATGAGTCGTTTATCATGTCGAACTCCGTCTTTTCCATTTTCTTGGTCGTCTCTTGAGTCTTGTATATGTTCTAAGTGTTTATGCTGGATTTGGACGTTTTCGAGCGTTATTGGCCTTCTTCGGGCCAAGAATGTTAGAGAGAAGAAGGAGATAGGAAGGGACCGATCTATCGGTCTAGGTGCCTCTGGGAAATCACAAACCGTCATCGATATTCAATTATAAAAATATTGCTGATATTTTTCAATATCTTAGCTTAGGAAGTTTACATTTTTTATGAATAGACCAATTGGGAAACTTAAATCTATTATATTTTTTGTGAGTGTAAAATGTATCTTCATTCTCATGAGAATGTAATTGGATTCTTCCATACATTTGTATAACTGCATTTACTTCCTTCGAGAATCTGTTTCTATGTAGAGGGTATATGTTTTCAGTTTGATTAAGCAAGTTAAAAACTGCTCATCTTTTAAAACATTAAATATGATGAAAATTTGTAATCTAATTATGGTTTGTGTTAATGGCATCGTTGTGCCACAATCCAAGTTCAAATATATAATATATATTAATTAAAAATATTTCACAAAAATAAAAGTAACCAATTAAGATCTAAGTAAACCTCTTATTTATTATAACATTTGACGAAGAAATAAATTTTAGCTTTATTTTTAAGATTCCTAACGAAGAGTACATCGCCTATATAATTGATTATGAACCAGAAAAGAAAAGAGATAATAAAAATAAAATATTTTATAATATATATTATATGATAGTTTTGCTCCCCAATTCCTTTCTCTATGCAGTGTTGAGCATTGACCCTAGGGTTGGAGTTTTGTTGTGATCCATAAGCGAACATCATTGATTACTTGGGGAACAATTGGAAGATGATCCCTGCACAAGGCATAACCCCAAAATTAGATTCAGAAAAATAAAATCAATTGGTGATTAAAGCAAAACAAAGTGAAGTTAATTCATGTTTAGACCCTTCGTTCGGTATGAACGTGACTGGAAATCCAGCCATGCGAAGGGTGTCGTAACTTTTGTGTCCGAATGGGAAGGGAACCATATCATCAGCTGTGACACAAAAGAAAGGACAAGAATCAGCATCATCTCGCAATTGATATCTAAATCGTAAAGTAGATAATGTAGATGACAATATACACATACAAGTTCCATGTGTTAGTAAGATTGATACTGATGGAGCAAGACTTGGGGACCCATAATCAAATGAGAGATTGTGAAGTAAGTTTCTGCAAGATTGAGTTAGGTTTCCATGTTTTAAAGGTTTGTAACTTCAGTTTCCTTAAGAAATACTGAAATAGTAATAACTAATAAGTGACATTAGGGTTTCAAGAGCCTACCTCCAAGCAGGAAGCCAGCCGTTGATCCCTACAATAAAACTTAGGTTTCCGATTTTTCGTCCAGTGATATAAATAGTCGCCATGTAGAGAGATACTGCTGCACCCATGCCGATACCTCCTAGTCCTATCATGACTATCAAGCCAATTGGATTAATAGATTTGATAAAGAAATTTGATGCATACTATATAACTAAGGATGTGACGTATATATAATCATTATGGGTTACCATTTTCTGGTTCGTCACGCAAAAGGTTAATTACAAATGCAGTTATTGAGTTTAAGGAAACCAAATCATCTTCCATGTTCTCAGAAATTCCTGTGACATCGCACCCTAATTCATCAAAAAGATTTTAAATACAATGTTATTAGTTTTTAATTAAAAAATTTAGAAGACTTATTAATAGTGTCTTTTTGAAATTTAAAGCCAACTATATCTTACAAGCAGTAGTTTCAATTCCACCCCAGGAAGTAACGGGACGTTTTGGAGCGACCGGACAAATCCATTTTACCTATACAAAGAAATCATAATCTCCTATTAGAAACTTCAATAAAGTTTCCATTTGGCTAAAAACAAAATCAGATTCTTGGTAATATTAACATGTTCATGGATCCATACATTTGGAAGATTCAATTTACGTACAAACTGAGTTGAGCTGTAGAAAGAATAGACATATATATAGTGAGAGAGGAATGGTATGAGATAATTAAAGAATCGTTATTATTCTTTGTAGGGCAACCAAGATTTTATATGCAAATAAAACTTCACAAAAAAAAAAAAAAAAGAGGCAAATCCAGAATTTGTGTAATTAATATTTGTAAAACATGCCAAATTCAACTTCTAAAAACACTTTTCAGTTTCATTTTTCTTCCATTTCAAAAAAAAAAAAAAAAAAGACTTACTAGAATAGGTTACTTTGATACTTGAAAACAACGAATCATGTAAAAAATAAAAATTAAAGCAATGTGATTGTGTTACTCGAGGCCTTTCTGCCCGATGTCGTGAAGCCAGACAATAGTGGCCTTGTGAATTCCTGTAGGGTAAACTATTTTAGTGTTTCCACATGCAATGCCACTACCTGTATATATTGTAAAATTTTAATATATCAATTACAACCAGAGATATAACATAACTACAGAAAAAATCATGAACAATCAACAAGGAAACACATACTAGAAGCCATGTTTTGAATAATCACTTCTTTCAAAAACTTATAGATTGCACTAGAGATGGAATATGTAAGGGGAAGGTATTGTGTATTTATAATCAAAAGAAGTGCTAAGAAAGAAAAGCCTTATTATTAAAATTAAAGTTGGGTGCATTAAAAAAAAATCTTGCTATTGAAAATTGGATGCATGAAAAAATCTTCTTATTAAAAGTTAGATCATCTCATTACAATGGCAGATCTAGAATAAAAAAATTTTAAGACATAATTTAATATAAAACAAAATAACTTTAGTAGTAATTAGATATCTTTTTACTATTTAATGAAACGAAAAGCTACCAAAATAATAACTTTGGTAGTAAAGTATCTTTAAATTAGTAAACTATCAATAGTTTTCTCAATGCATGGATGTCTAAATAAGTAGTAAAATAATAATAAATTTCTGGTCCCAATTTGGACAAACTTAACAAACAAAAAAAAACCTTTTTGAAAAGTTAATAAGATATATTTTAAAACCTATGTCAGTATCTAGTTTTCTTAAAATCATAACTAATGATTGAAACTTACCTAAATCATATATACGAAAGGAAGGTAAACTTTCATATATATATGACTCTTTTTAAAAATCGTTTACAAATTAAAAAGAAATTATGTTCAATTAGTCTTCTTCCTTTGGAAAATGCATTTTCAGTTTAATACAGCAATTAGGAAGTATTTGGATTTTCTATGAAGAGAACTTGGAAATTCCAAACAGAAAAAAAAATATATATAAAAAAATAAAACCCCTTTATTCAAGACCAAGAATCCACCATGGACAAAAGAAAAAACGACAAAATAAATCACAAAATAACGAACCATGAACTATATATACCCCCAAGAAACCCAACCATTATACAATTCTACTATCTCAAGTCTACACTAGTTTTCTTTCACGCTCTCCACCAATTCCTTTTCATTCCCAGTTATTCTTTCTTCTAACGGTTGATCATATCGTTTATATAGCTAGATGCATCGCATTGTAGTTTAGCACGAGCCCTCAAGCCCGAGCCTCGCTGTGAGCCAGTGAACGACCTCATTCATTTCTTTGGGAACAGTATAGTGACCAAGTCTGCACATTGGCATAAACCCAAAACTCTTTATCAATATATTCAAACATTATAATTATTAAATAAAATCATTTTGTATTCACTAAAGTTTTAATTACCCTTCGTATGGTTTGAACATGGCTTGTCGAAATCCAGCCATGCCAAGAGACTGCGCAGATTTCTCTCCAAACCTATAAGGAACCACATCATCGGCTGTGACACAAAAAAATCGGTAAAGATCATCTTAGCGCGGACATTACTAAAAGGGGAAACTGAAAATATATTTTACAAAGAGACTTGTTTACACATACATGTCCCATGTGTAAGGATGATTGGTAACGACGCAGCACGCCTTGCAGCCTCATATGAACATTCTATTTTGCTCCTTAAGCTCCTATAAAGTTAAGTTAGCCTTCTATCAGTAAAAATAAAAATAAACTAGGCAACATTAAGTTAAAAGAAAACAATGTTTGTATAACATGAGGGCTTGAGAAGTTATTACTTCCAACCAGGAAGCCAGCCGCTGAGCCCTACAACAGCTCGTAGGTTTAAAGGATACGCATGGCCAGTTCCATAACGTCCAAGAGCATAACAAGTCGCGGAGTAGAGAGATATTGCTGCTCCCATGCTAAAACCTCCTATGCCCACTTGAACTATCAAAATCAGAAGAGCAAGTCAATTATTTAGCAAAGCCTGGTCATGTAATATTCGTGACCCAATACGAAATAAAAAATCTGAGGGCTCTATATGTAAAATAATACCACAAATATTGTCAAATTAAAAGTTTTCCAAAAATTGGAGCCTCTAACAAACCTTCTTCTAACTAATTCACTTGTTATCCTCATTAAATATTAAAAAAAAAAATGGGCCTCTATTTTTGTGTGGCCCTATACACATGTATCATAAAAATGGGTGCAGGGTCGGCCCTGGATTTAGCTAAAGATCGACGATGCATAGTAAATTCCTAAAATTCAAGTTTAGATTATTTTGGCTTACCATCTGCTGGTTCAGAGGACAAAAGATTAGCAATATGTGAAGCTGAGGCATCTAAACCTTCCAAATCATCATGACCATCTTCAGAAATTTCCCCAACGTCAAACCCTGATTATGTAACTACCGTTAATTCAGTTTCTAGTATTACTTTAGAGACAACAAAGAATGATTCTTGAAGTTTTCAAATGAGAGAACTGATCTTACAAGCAGTGCAGGTAAATCCACCAAGACTTGTAACAGGACGCGAAGGAGCGGTTGGACAAATCCATTTTATCTGTGCAATAGCATAAATGTTTTTATTAGAGACTTCAATAGAGATAGCACTTTGATGGTGGATTTATAACAGAACATGTTTAATAGATTCTTACATTTGGAAGATGCAAGCTTTCCATGAGCTGAGATGAGCTGTAGCAAAACAGGGACAAATGTGAGAAACGCATGTATATTTCAGTTGTTGTTTATTTTGGATTCATATACAAAACATGGAATATTCATTTTTTCTATGAGACGAGGAAATTGTCTTGTTAATTCCCTAGAATTGTCTTAGTGAGGGTAATGATTTTGCTTATGATTTGCTTATGATTTGCTTTTATATATATATATATATATATATATATATATATATATATTTAATGACAAACTTTAATGAACTAAACTTAATATTCCCATTAGAGAAGACATTTGAGAGGAAAGGTACAATGGAAATACCAATTAACTCTTTGCGGCGTCACAACATTTATTTACAAATAATACTTCAAAAATAACTAAAGAAAAAAAGAAGCAGCGCATATACAATTTGTTCTCTAAAGTTGGTATTAGAGAACATGCCAAAATTCAACTTTCGAAAACTCTTTTTTTTTCTTCCATTTAAACACACCCAAAAGATGAAGCCTAAAACATATATTTATACTTAAGACAAGAAGAGCAAACACCAAGCAGGAGTTTATGCTTCAAGAGGTTAGTTTGATTCTTATAAGACACAGACAAAAAAAAGAGCATAATAATCGAAAGAGTCATGTGAAGAATGTTACCTAGACCCATTGTCACCAAGACCATGAAGCCAGACTAGAGTGGCTTGATGCTTTCCCTTAGGCCTCACAACATAAGTCCTTCCAAATTCATATCCCCTTGCATTTCTACTTCCTTCAAAGATTATACCAAATACAGAGTCATACACAACTTTCAAGCAAAAGGAACTTAGTTTTTTAAGATAACAAGAGAAACTTTAAGCCAAAACCCAAACCAATCCTTGGAATAATCTATCTAAAATATCATACGATAAAAAAAGTTTGATCACAACAAGTACCACTAACATTAACATGAACAATCAAGAAGGGGGGGAAACAAACCAGAACCCATGCTTTGACGAGAGTAACTCATTTTTTGTTCAAGTGTATTGAATCCTCCAAAGGTTTTGTAATTTGTCTTCTGAAGAGCTTTCAAGTTTCAAAATACAAACAAGTGATGATGGTAAATATATGAGCAAGCAATGTATATTTATACACCAAATTAAAGGGTTGATGTCGAAATGTGGAATAAAGGAAAAGAAGTGAATCTGAATCATTCACTATAGGATGCTTCAATGTGTACAACAGCTAACCAGAACTACTAGAAAGGGAATGGAAGAGAAAACTATAGACGTATAGAGGATGCATCCATGGAAAAGGAGTGCTTAAATAAGTATTTTTCTTTAAACAACAAAATAAATAAATCTTTTGGAAACAGAGAGCTAGCGGTAACAAGAAACAGAGAGAGAATCAATGCCTTGTGGGCAGTGGTGGAGGAAAAAAATAAAGAAATACAAAATAACTTTTTCTCCTAAAAGAATATTAAATCTATATAACAACAATACATATTTTTACCTGAAACATTAAGGCATAATCCAAAATTGTAAAAGAAGACAAACTTCATTGTTCAATCATTTATTTATGAAATGAAAAAATAATTAGATGATTGATGGATACCCATTAATCAGAAAGCTCCAAAGTCCTACTTAAACTTTGTGAGAAAATCCTGCAAACAAAAACAAAAACTAAGTTTGGATTTGTAATTAAGGGTTTTGTTTTATCTAAGGGTTCTTTGGATATATAATAAAGATTTGGATCTACTAAAATGATGGCAAGTGTGGAAAAAACATAAGAGACCAACCTGGATTTTTCAGGTGGGGTGAAGAAGATATTGAAGAAAAAGACACAAATCTTTTTCATCAATTTCAACGCTTTGTTCATTGCTGTGTTCTGTTTGCCATTGATAATGCTTATTGCTCAGTGCCCACCAATAGATTCAAATCTTTTGGGTTTCCCAGTACCGGTGAGTCAGGGCTGAGGAGCCCATTTCACCCAAATTTTTGTTAGAATAATAAATCCACAATTATAACTTTTTCATCTACAAATTCACACACAAATTTTTTACCATTAAGCGGCCATCTCCTAGGTTAAAACTTTTCAGTGGATATTGTTCATCACGAGTTTATAGTAATACAAAACATATATTTATTAAAAGTAAAACATTTTGACAGGTTTTGATATATTATAATTTTTTTAAGAATTTTTAGAAGTATTTATAAACTTTCATAAAAATCACTTTTAATTGTATTTCCTATAGAATTGATGTTTCAAAAATATAAAAGGAGATGTAAAGGGAATAATGGGAAGGTGAGTGGGTCTGAGAACATGCACCACAATGCATGTGTCACCTGTAGTATCCACTCTTCATGGCCCAATCAGCCATCATTCCCATTTTCTCAATTTTATAGATTGATATAAAATTTGAAGTTGGTGGGTCAGTACAAGAATTTATTCTTATCGAAATCAGAAATAGTAATGAAAGTGATTGTTTAATCTACTAATGACAGTTTGTTCAAAAAAAAAAAAAAAAATTCTACTACTGACTTTTCTAAATAACTATAGGAGCCCAAAAACAATTTCTATCAAGGATTTTTTCTAAATATTTATATGAACTAAGATAAATAAAATGACCTAACATAGACCAAACCCATTTTTTGCCATTTATATTACAATGACAATAATTAAACGGAAAATTTTAAAAGAAAATGAGCAAAGAATAAAAAAATAAAAAAAGCTTATTTGCCATTTTTATTAAAATGAGAGTAATTAAACAGAAAATTAAAAGCAAAAAATAAGCAAAAATAAGCAAAAAAATAAACAAAAAATAAGTAAAAATAACAAAATCAATCGAATTCCCCATTAACACACACAAAAAAATGCGTTTTCTTAGACTTTTATTTTCTGAAGTTACTTTTGTAGACTCTACTCCTCCTTATTGGGCAACCAATCAAGGAGTTATTTATTAATTAATGTGTGGTTGACAAAAAAAAAATAAAAAATGCGTTTTCTCAAAACGTAATGCTTGCATATTTTTAATCCTTTTTTATATATCTATTTTGACGCATAAATCTCTAAGAGATTTATGGAATGATTACTACTATCTGAACACATGGTTCTAAATATGATAGTAGCATTTTGGAGTGATTGTTACCTGAAAATAATTATGGAAATGGTTGACTTAATTTAAAGGGAACAAAAACTAGTGGAAAATGACATTAACCTTTTGCTTAAACAATGGCGGTATCTTATTAGATTAGTTTAATTTCTTACGAATGTCAAGCAATTTGAAATTTAATTATATTTGTACAGTGAAAAAATTTCGTCTTAAGTCAACTCTATTTATACCCCCACCATTATTCGTCTTAATTTAAGTTGGAGTGAAGAATCAGCCAAAATAAGAAAAGTTCATGAGTTCAACTTTTATTTAATTTTCTATTCTAGCATAATTTATTATATTTTGTTGAAATTGCATTGAATTTGAGAAAACAGAGGAGAGATGCTTTTGGCACTACAATGCTAACTCGTTAATGGTATTTAAAGGTGCATAGTGTTTGCTTGTTCGTATGGTTAAAAGGCTAATTAAGGCCATTGTAAGTTTATGCGTTTTAATTATGCTAATTAGGATAAAACTCAGCATTATATTTAAAATAATTTGGAAAATATATTTTTTTCCGAAAGTTAGTGGATATAATAATGTATTATACAAGATATCGATTGAGAAAAATTAATATATATAAGAGCGAATGCAAAATACGCAAAATAATGAAGACAACAAGTAAAAATTTTACAAGACAAACTGATAGACATTACAAACGTTGATGTAGTTTAAAATTTTGAAATATGTGTTGCGTGTCGAATTAAGACACATGGTAGATTAAGAATTGTAAGTGTGTGATTTACATTAATTAAGAGTATTAATGTTTTATGCTAAGTATATGTCTCATTGTTCAATTATCTTTATTGAGTACACGTTTGTGAACCAAAGTAAGGTAGCTCGCTAGGGTTCCTACCATTGTTTATTAGAGATTAGTTTATAGACAAATTTAAAAAACTTATCTTAGCTAAAGAATATTGTTATTTAAGCACATACAAGAAAATAATATATATTTACGATAATCAATAAGTTTTATACTGAAAAATATATTAATCTAGAGTATTCTAGTGATCTAACTCTTCTGCATCGTCGCATTTCATTGGCTTATATTAAGATTTGAATTCTTCTAACAAAGGAATGCAAAATCACTCTAAGAAAAGAAAAAAACAGTGCACAACAACCAAATGTGTGTCTGGAGCAATGCTATTAGACCAACACATATTACCGAGTTAAAGTAAAAACTTTCAAAAGATTCATAAGAACAAAATAAATGAAAGTATGTATCAAAAGGAAATTTAATAATGAGGGCAAGCTGTGTGGATCTTTAAAGAAGTATGGTGATTAGTCTGAAATAGAAAGGGAATAGAAACTCCAACAATCGTTTTCTTGAGATTGTTTTCATTATTAGACTTTTCGAATTTTTGGCAGAATCAATTCTCTAAGCATTTTTTTATATTTTCTTGGTAGGTTTTGTTTTGGGTTCATACGGTGTCATAAAACAATGTTTTAAATGAAAAAAGAAAAAGTTTTTACCAAAAATGTTTTTTCACTTTTTAATTTATAGTTTTTAATTCATAATATGTCTAATTTTCTACATAAACAAATTGGATGAAAACTATCCGCTTTAAAAAAATGAATATTAATATGTATATATATACATATACAAGTAAAATTGAATCTTTGTTCAATGGATTTTAGCCGTAGAAAATGAAAAGATATTTGTTAGAATAAAATAGGAAAGAAGCATTAGGAATACATCTTTGTATAGTAAGTAATGGAGAATATAAAAACGGTTTTGATGTTACATCGTATGTTCTTGTTCTTTATATTCCCCTTTTGGTATTATTATAAATAAAAAAAAAAACTAAAATGGATGCTGGTTTAATTAGTACTTCACCAATTAAGGAAATCGAGTTTCTTTCTTTTTATTCTTTATTTTAATTTTTTGTTTGGTTCGGGCATCTTCGTTCGCTTGTCTTGTTCAGGGTCTCTCCCGAAAACAAAAAAAAATGTAACACCGAATCTGGTTTGGCTTCGTTGCCATATTAGAGTTATATTCATTGTTGGAAAATTTAACGATGCAAATTAAGCCACCAGGCACGATATTTTATAGTTTACGAATTTTTATTTTAGAAAGTAGTATTATTCCATTATACACATACGTTATTACTTTCTCCTATTATTGCTGTTGAAAAATTATGCTATACGCCTATACATATCATAAGTCAAATTTTTTTGGGAGACTCACAAAAATGCCCCTTTTTTAATACCCCTTTTCAAAAATACCCTCTTTGGCTGTGCATTTTTAAAAATACCCCTTTTTATGTACAAAATGACTAAATTACCCTTCTTTTAATAAAAAATATCACAAATATATAAGGAAATATAACAAAATTAGGTCCACAAAATACAAAATATTTTTTGGCGGGAAAAGTGATCCCGCAATTTTTCCCGCCAAAACACTTGTAAAAACTTGTAAAAAACCTTTAAAATACCTTGTAAAATTTTCCCGTAAAATTTTTTCCCGCCAAAAAATTTTCCCGCCAATCTCTAGGCTTTTTTTTACCACAAAATATACACACCGTGAGTCCGTGAACACCAAAAACTATATATTATAATTCAAAAAAGAGGAATGATTCTGACTCGAGAATCATTCATATAAACAAAAGGCTCACGAGTATTTTAAAGCAAAAAGGGTTAAGAGTCTAGAGGCAAATTGGTGGTGTCCTCTCGAGGATCAAAAAAACATATTCAAGTGTTTTCATTTTTCACCAACGAGAAATATTTATTGCACTCGCCAAAATAGAAGAATTTTTTTGCGGTTGAGAAAACACTGGAATTAATGGTGGTGGTCTTCGTCGTCACCGTGACCATCTGGTGGTCCGCCTGGACCAACCACTTCGAGCTGCCAAACAAACATATAACAAAGTTCAAAAAAACCTCCACCACTTTTTTTGCTCTCTTGAAATTTGGTTAGATTCTAAGTCAAAAGAAGATTGAAAGCCAAGTTTAACTTACCTCGAAGTATTGAGAGCACACTGGACATTCAAATGACTTTCCTTTCTCTAGCCAGAACCATACGACGTCGTGTTCATCCTCTGAGAGATATAAGATCACAACAAATGATAGGTAAATGGATCCAACGACCAACAGTGATCAAATGACTAAGAAAATCTATTTAAGAATATGGCATCAAAATGATAACTTACCGCCTTCACCACCAGGGCATCCGACAATTCTCTTGTCATAGTAGGACTTCACGACAGCGGGAGATTCCTGGAGATGATAGGATTTTGAAATCAAGAGCTTACCAAAAAAAGTTCATAATAGTAAACTCAATGACCTCAAAAGAAATTTGCGAAGATCCAACAAAGAAAGAGTGATACAAGAAAAGAAGAACGTCACATATATCGAGATTATTTTAAAATACAGTATGCAATCCTAAGAAATTTCATCAATTCTAAGCATATAGGGATCTGAATTAGGCACATAATAAGTCAATTGACTTGAGGAAATTTTCGTCATCATCATCAAACATAAGGAGTCATGAACTGTGAGATCAATGGTTAGGTAACAGAATCACACCCTTCAACAACGTTACTTCGAATGCATCATAGAGTCAGCAGTCAAGTATCATAGTAAAAAGGGCTTAACTGACCTTTCAGGGCAGTCCTTCCATATCATTAATGATAGAGAATGAGAACCAGGTTATCAGAAAAGTTCTAAATGGTAAACACCATGTAAGAGAAGTGCTCAACCCCGCAAAGACTAATGCATGTTGGAGCTCAGTTGAGAAAGGTATACAAAAGGACTCAAAACAAAACTCCTTAAAGATCAGAGGATACAAGGTGATCCAAATAGGTCCAAAAACCAGCGAGAACCCAAAACAAATTCAAATAGAATGACCAGATATTAAGTTTCAGAAGATCTGATCATGTTGTTCCGAGGTCATTGGAACATCTAGATTAGGCCAATTATCCTAATTCTGTTTAACTGGACTTTGTGTGGTTAGGCTTGATTTAGGTACACTGTCATTTTATAAAAACAAACGTAAACTTATGCCTAGAAATACGAATGAAGTTTATATTTCACAGTGAAATTCAGTAGAAATATTTAAAGTAACACCATTTTTTTTTCTCATGATCTACGAATTGACTAACCTTTGTACCAAAAGGACCTTCGGGGTAGTCGATGTCAAGCAGCCTCCTTCCCTATACACAGAGAACATAAGAAAGTCAAAACTAAGTTTCTGCTCTTCGAATGCAACATCAAACCCACACTCTACTCTTTGTCAAGACGAAACAACCACATCTATTGGTATTCCAGAATCTAACAAAGAACTTCTTATCTAAAGAACGACACTCATGATGACACCAGAGTGCCAGAAAAACAGGCTTGAATCATACCTAAACGCATATAAACATAAGTATATAGAGCAATCACCTCAAGCTCAGCTTCAAGCTCCTCTCTTTCATGTCCAGTTGCAATAGGCATAACATCCTCCACATTCTTCTTTACAGATGTTTCTGCTGCAAGTTACAAAAGTAATAACAAGTCCTTCCTTCAATACAAATAACAAAATCTATGAAACATAATCTTAAGCATGTTGCTCTTCCTCTTCCTCAAATACTTAAAAAGATTTTACATTTACAAAAAATAGCCCTAGATTGATTAAGTAGCAACACAAGCATTTATTCAAAATCGATGTTGACATCGCATTAACTATCTCTGGGACCAATTCCAGATTCAAAATCTATTGCACTGTTTTGATTTGGACATGTTCATATATGGAGAATCAGCAATTCAATTCACCACTTATATAAAGCATCAATACAAGATCTGATACGAACAACTACAGGAAAAGCTTATTTAACCTGATCCGGAGCTGAAATGGCGAGAGAAAAGAGACGAAGAAGCGGAAATTGTTGATCGATTGGTGGAGAGATGGAGACCAACGGGCTTGGAGACGACCAATCGGCGAGAGGAAGAAGCAACAGCGAAATCGGATGCTGTAGCTAGGGTTTTAAGGTGAGAAGAGACGATTCTTCTCCACATGATGATGAAGATGATCAAAGGCGTTTGATTCAGGTCACTTCCGGCGACTCGAAAAGATGATCTTCAACGCTTCTCTCGTCGGCGAAATGTCGCAGCCAGTGGATTGATTCTCTGACCTTTGGGTTTTTTTGGGAGAATTGTTCAACTGCGATTAACTTGGCACGTGTGAAACACTCGCACATGCGAATTTTAAGTGCAGTTATTGGATGAATTACTGAACTCTAGGAAAAAAAATTAAAATCAAAACTATCGGATGTCTTTTTTGTCTGAAACTACATGAATTTTATCACATTTTCAACCATAACTTATTCAAACAAAGAAAAATCTATCTTGAAGAAAATATAAATATTTATTTATACGAGTATGTGAAGAACCAATAAAATCCAACTGATATTTTGTTAAACTTTCTAGTAATGTCTGAAGAATATTCATAAGCTTTGTTGGGCAATATCGTGTGTTAATAATTTGGATTTTTGAGTTTTTAGAAAGTGAATTTTGAAAATGAGTTTTTAATTTTTTTGAATATTGTCACTCAGAAAAGGAAGCTCTTATTTATGAGTTTTTAATTATTTGAACCGCACCGTGGAATTCCGTCTTCATTTGAAACCAAAGTTTCATTTGATGAGATTACTAAGGGTTTAGATGATAAAAGCAATGATATGTTTGAAGCAGATAACAATATGTTGTGCATCAATGGCTCTAATTAGTAACATGCATACTGACAGAATGCCGTTTTCTAATGCGGTTATGCAAGAAGTTTACCAATCAAGAAAATCTACATAATGCTTAACAAAACGCAAAAATACACGATTTGCAATTTTGCCTATTAGATACAAGTAAAAACTCATTAGATATATAGTTGCTTATTTGATGATAAGTGGTTAAACCTTTTTTAAATTCTTTTTACCCATACAAAATATTAACAAATGTAAAACTAAAAAAACAATTGTTTACAATGAAATATATGCCATTTTTCAAATAATATTTATAACTTTCACAACTTTCAAAAATATTTATATATTTTTAATACTCCTATACACAATTTTATCAAATTTTAATTGAGATATATTGAAATTCATTAAAAACACTATTTATTTGTTTAATACAGTGGCGAAGCTACGTTGGTGGTAGTGGTGTCACTTGACCCCAACAATTTTTGAATTTTAACTGAGTTGCTAATAAAAATTAAGAGTAAATTAAAGAATATGCTTAAAATTTCTTATATTGACCCCATTAAAATATGTTTAAATCCCTCATTTTCTTTTCGTATAACATATTGACCCCATTAGAAATTGATTATAGATCCGCCACTGGTTAAATATGTGTAAATTGATGATGCAATATTACATTTCGGCATTTCTGCAAAATATATCCAATATTTTTAATTCAAATTTTCATTCTACGAATTTTTGTTATACAAATTATCATTATGCAATTTATGTCATTATATGATTGCCATATTGCTAATCAAAACTAATATTTTGTTTTTGTTTTTTTTCTCCAATAGTTGTTTTTGTTTTTTGGAAAGGAAAAAGGAATATTCTCAAAACAAAACTTTTATTTTATTGTCTGATATTGTAGATTTGTTCCATAATCAGTTCCCACCGTCCGCTGTCACTGTTTTGTATGCAAATTGCAAAACCAAACGGCTCTTTCACGTTTAAAATATTTCTTTTTAAACTGTATTTCGTAGAAAAGTGCAGATCAAGACATTGCAATCTGACAAAAAAGAGCGTGTAAACTTATCCATCTCCCAAGGTCACAATCCAATGCATGCGTGTCCACTTAAAATCTCCCTGCACTAGCACAATTCAGTAAAGAGCTTATACATTGATTACATATCCAACGTACCATATCCACTTTCAATTTGTTAATCATATAAATTTTGAAACCCTAAAATTCAATCTTCTTCTTCCTTTAAATCCCCAAATCTTCACGTTACTTTTCTATCTACATTTTCACTTTCAATGGCTTTGATTATCTCCTGCTCCGCTCTAACCACGATCCGAGCATCTTCCGGATCCGAATCCCTTAACCCGGGTCCGAATCGCAAGAAATCTGCTTCTTGGTGGGCTCCTCTCTTCGGTTTATCCTCCGATCCTGATTACCTCAACATCGAAGGCTCAGGCTCTTCAGTGGATCCGGAATCGAATCCGGGTAAACCCGATATTTCCGGGTCGGGTCAAAAGTTCCGTCGTGGTTGTCTTACGGAGGAGAAAGCTAAGCAGTTGAGGAGGAAAACAGCAGAAGCTTCCACGTTCCACGATGTTATGTATCATTCCGCCATTGCTTCTCGACTTGCGTCTGATATCTCTGGCCGGGTTGAAGATTGAAACGGATTCGGGTCAGATCTGGAAACGAATCAATTAAATGAATAATCGTTTTTTTTAAAAGTGTTCCTGTAGGATGCAGACCATCTTTTATCGGTGCTCCTTTTTCATTAGAACCGTTGGACTGTGTTTGGTCTTTTGTGTGTTGTAAATTCTGGTTCTCGAGAACCGTTGGATCATTAATTAGTTAATTTCTCTTAATTTCTTCTGTAATCAACTGTTGGATTTCCACATGTTATTTTAGACATTTGTTGTCCCTAATTCGCTCTTTTATCTAATCTCAATTTTAAGAAGTATAATAACTCTTAAAATTTGGTCTTGAATTTAGTGATCTACTTCAGACTTGAATTTGGTCTTGAATACAAATTGGCTCAAATAATTGGCCCAAATGTTTTAAAGCTTCTAAATTAACCTGTTTTTTATAACTTTGGCCCAAAAAAAATCAGGGCCGGCCTTACTTCCACCTCCTTGTACTTTCTCTCCACTATTCTTTGATTGTCTTGATTATTAATGCCAATCCAACACACTTAATGATGTCCAGTAAATTTGTTTCAATTAATATATAACCATTCACATTTTCTAGAATCAAACCTCAAATAAGATGGGGAACGACCAGGCTTCTTCTCTCTCTCTTTCATCTTTCAGAGAGAAAGAAGTTTTTCCGTTCATATGTTGCCGGCAATTCTTTTCCGGTGACTTTGGCCCCGCTTGAGGCGGGTTTCTTGTCTGGCTGCACTAGCTTTCTCAGTGGTGTAGGCTGGCTTTGCTTCCGGCGTAGATGGCTTCACTAGCATCTTCGTCCGGCTTTGTTTCGGCTCTGGTCTCCGGCATCGAGCGACTTATATAGCGCTGATGGCTGGCTTTGTTTCTAGTTGTATCACTACTTATCTCTTCGGCGGTTATAGGCTAGCTTTTGGACCGGTTTAATGAACTGCAGCTTGAAGATTGAAAAGCTGTTTTTTGAAGAAGAAGATGAAGAAGATTAACCGATTTGAATTAAGTGGAGTCATTCTCATCAAGCTAAATTGAAATTTCGCCATAGTTTCTTTGGGCGAAGATTGGGATCTACCGACTACACTAGGTTTCTGGCGATTTCGACCAGAATTGAAGCTCTCCGGCGTTAGAAGATTCTGCCGGTGACGGAAACTCCATCTTCTTCAACTTCTCACGTGTCACCCAACATGTTTTCCAGTTGCCACGTGTCCTTTGTGCTGTCAACAACAGTTTTTTTCTTCAGACTAAAGTTATTAAACTGGGCTTTTGGGCTTTTACCTTGTTTTCTTGGTCTATTTAGTTTGGTCTGTATGTTTTATATTTGGCCTGTTACTTTGGCTTGCAGTATGAATAAAAACACACTTGCGACAAAAAAAAAAAACCTCAAATAAGATGTTAAAACATTAAAACACCAAATGAGCTTTTATTTTGTTTTATCTTATTAGTAATACTTTGTTTTGTTTTATTTGCAAAAACGGTTAGACGGTATTTTTTTGCAAATAAGAGGTGCATTTAGTCGCGCATGTTTTTAAAAGTATGAATTCATCTGTTGACATGATATTTTGCATAATATTGTGCTTTTTTAAACAAGCACAATAAAATACACTAATTATTTATGAAAATGTTTTTGTTTTAAATTATTTACAAAAAATTTAACGTTTTTTATGCCAAGTAGCAATCCCTTCCCATATAGTATTCGGGGCCGATTGGTAACGGCTGTTACTTTTGGCTGTAAAGACTTTGGCTTTAGAAACTTTAACTGTAAAAACTTTGACTGTAGAGACTTTTGCTGTAGAGACTTTAACTGTTAAAATCTGATTGGTAATCTTCTGCTTTAGAAACTGTGACTGTTATTTTTTATTATAATTTAATATTTTCTATAAATAGAAATTATGTTAAAAATAAATTCATGTGTCATGAATTTAAATAATATAAAAAATATCATAGTATTTAAATTAATGAGTTCTATATATTTCTTCAAATAATAAAATTCTGAGTTCTATTGATGGGTTCTATTTTGAAGAAGAGAGAAATATTATGAAAAGAAATGGATCTCAAAATAATGGAAATAAAAAAATAATGATTAATGAATCAAAATTTTGTTGTTATAAAATAATCATTGATCTATGAAGAGATTTTAATTTGTCTGGGGAAGAAACAAAAGAAGAAAGAAGTAAAAGAAAAATAATTGGATTTATTTTTTTCTCACAGTTTTCTTAAAGTCACGATTATCTGACTTTAGGAAAAAAGGCAATAGAAAGAAGAAACAAAAAAATAAAGACTGTGAAAACTTTAAAAAAATAAAAATCTGAAAAAGTCTGATTGGGAAAACTATACACTGTGAGAACTGTTAAAACGCCTACAGTCTTAACAGTCTCTTGCCAATCACCCCCTTGATCTACCAAAATCATCCTAACTCCAAAAATTCCAACAAATGTAGTAAAGGAAAAAATGCAAATTTTTTTTGTGAATGGACACCGATGTAAAACCAAAACTATAGGGCCACTTATTGCAACACATGAAAAATATAGGAACTAACTTTTAAAAAATACAAATAATGGTCTTCTCCTTCCCGTCTCGATGTAGAAATCCCTAAACTTGCTACTGTTTGCAATACTTTGTACAAATAAAAACCACCCAATTCCTTCGCTTTCCTCTACAAATTTCCCCCTTTTTTTTTACTTTTCTACTTTCAATTCATCTTTGGTTCTGTAGAATTCTCAGGAATCAGCATTCCACTGTAGCTACATATTTCTCTATTAAGTGTAGATCGATCGAAGTTTTATAGATTCGGGATTGTTTCTTTCTCCCAATATATCAGTAGAAATTACAACAAAAATTTAGATTTTCAGCTACTCTGAATCTATCTTCAATCGTTTGGAATTGAAAAACCTTTCCTTTAATTTCGAAGAGTTGCTCAATTAGGGTTTAGGTTTAATGGAGAAGAAGAAGGTGACGATTCCACAAGTGTGTCATGGCCATTCAAGACCTGTTGTTGATTTGTTCTACAGTCCAATTACGCCTGATGGTTTCTTCCTTATCAGTGCTAGCAAAGGTAATCATATTTTTTGGTTTCTTATTGAAAAATTGGAACTTTTTCTTTGTCAATTTAGTTACAATGACTGGTGCAAAACTCATGTTTATCGAATTGAGTAACTTAAAACGATGTTTTGGTTTGTGGGTATTTATAAATGGATTAGCTTTTGTACAACTCTAGTCTTCGAGTTTACGTTTTGATGGTGTTTAGATGTATTTATGGGGCAATACTTCTTTTTGGAGTTCTTAGAGTTTTGAGTATTTGAGAATATTTGTGTCTTGATGGTTTAGATTCGCATCCAATGTTGAGAAATGGGGAAACTGGAGACTGGATTGGTACATTTGAAGGGCATAAAGGTGCAGTTTGGAGTTCTTGTCTGGATAACAATGCATTACGTGCTGCATCTGCTTCAGCCGATTTTTCAGCGTATGTGTTTGATTAGTTTTGGTTCATTATTATGTTATATGTTGGCCATTCATCTAAATGTTTTTACATATTTTGTTGTTCAGCAAACTTTGGGATGCTTTAACAGGGGATGTGCTGCATTCTTTTGAGCACAAGCATATTGTTCGAGCATGCGCCTTTTCAGAGGTTTGTTCAAGTTATCTACTTTCTTCATGTAGCTATTCTTGATTTGGTCAACTAGGGTTTTGTAAGATTGTAAAGGGTAAAAAAAATTGGAATTAGTTGAATGTATATACCGAAATACTGTAATCCCTTTTATGCTATGATGCGGTTTCGAGTTATCTTTATAGGCATAAGCTCTTGTATCTCTGTGATTTTGGATTATCGGTTGTGGGCAGGCTTGTTATGTAATAGCTCTTATTCAGGCAACTGCACGGAATTTAAGTTGAAAGCTTTAAGGATTTGTTTAATTAAGTGATAGTGCAATTGTTCTGCAGATTGGACTATTCTTAAACATTTGTTGTTTCTGGATGGTGCCTTGTCGTTCCGCTGTTATGCAGTAATCACTAATTGATTGGCATTTTTCTTTCACTAGGATACAAAATTGTTGCTCACAGGAGGGTTTGAGAAAATTCTTCGCGTTTTTGACATGAATCGGTTGGATGCACCTCCTACAGAAGTTGATAAATCCCCTGGTTCTATCAGAACCCTCACGTGGCTTCACAGTGATCAAACAATATTAAGTTCCTGCACTGATATTGGCGGTGTTAGGTATGAACTAAACAATACAAGTGTTAATTCACATCGTAGCATACAACAAGGCATAATTTGATAGATGCTTTGTTTCCTTTTCCTTTTTTTTTTAACTGTAATCTTATACAGGTTATGGGATGTGAGAAGTGGGAAAATTGTCCAGACATTAGAAACTAAGTCTCCTGTCACCAGTGCTGAAGTGAGCCAAGATGGACGGTATATAACAACTGCTGATGGGTCAACTGTTAAATTCTGGGACGCGAACCAGTAAGTTCTCATTCCAGGAAGAGAATCGGATATTTTTTTATTTATCTTTTGTAACTTGCTCAAACTCTTATTTTTGTCCCTTCTTTTTGCAAGCTTTGGACTAGTTAAGAGTTACGACATGCCCTGCAATATTGAATCTGCGTCCTTGGAACCAAAGTCTGGTGAGAAGTTTGTTGCTGGTGGAGAGGATATGTGGGTCCGAGTATTTGATTTCTACACAGGCGAAGAGATTGGTAAGTGGCTCTCAAAACATTTATGCAATCATATTCCAAATCAGACTGTGTTCCAGATAGCTTCAGCTTGATTGGAGTTTCTGATTCTGTTAAAATCCATGAGTGAATAGCTTGGTAGATCTTTGTAGCATGGTTCTTCATTAACCAAGCAAAAGAACTCCATTGAAGTTTTGGTTTTTAGTTTTCTGATTGTCATTTTTGTCTGAAACTTAGGATGCAACAAGGGACATCACGGTCCAGTACACTGCGTGAGGTTTACTCCCACTGGCTTATCCTATGCCTCAGGATCTGAAGACGGGACCATCAGAATCTGGCAAACAACACCAGCAAATCCCGAAGAGAATGAAACAAGCTCGAGGAGAGTGAAGCATAGCGTGGATGAAGTTTCAAAGAAGATTGAAGGCTTTCACATCAACAAAGAAGGAAAAACCGCAGAGAAACCATCTGATACTTGAAGCTAAAACGAGCATATAAAAAGTCTCTATATGTCTTAGTTCTTGATTTGCTATGTTTTATTTCCAGACTAAATGAATATACAGAGAAAACAAACAAAAATCTCTCTCTTCTTTTGAATCAAAACAAGCTATGGGTAATTCTCTTCTGGTTTTCAGTGGTTCTTTTTCAATATTTAAAAACAATTAGGGACGATTTTGAGATTTATGATAATTTGTTGGGCTTGGGCTTGGGCTTGGGCTTTTTCCGAGGTTGAAGGGTAAAATCGTCATTTTCGTAGACCGACCTTTTCTCTCTCTCTATCTGGGAAACGTTTATCGAGAGACTCTTCGAGCTCATCTTCTTCTCTCTTTGTTTTTATCTTTAGGAGCGACGATCTCCTTTCTCTTTCAATCTCCGAGGATTTTACAGTGAGATATTTGGCGGGAAAATGTCGGGGAAAGGTGCTAAGGGTTTGATTATGGGGAAACCCAGCGGTAGCGACAAGGATAAGGACAAGAAGAAGCCTATCACTCGTTCTTCTCGCGCTGGTCTTCAGGTATATATAATCTCACTCGATAAGTAGATCTCGTAAAGTGATAGATCGATGAGATTCTGAGCTAGATTTGTTGATATCAGCTATGAAATTGAGTCATTAGGATGCGAGATTGTTTCATTGAGTTTCTGTGGTTGATATTGAACACGATCTTTGATTTATGCGATATATGAAATGTTTCTGGGAATAATCGAGATTTGAGTATAGTTTAAAGCTAATGTGTGTTTTGTTGAACCATTTTTGTTGAATTTCATTTGTGTAGTTCCCAGTTGGTAGGGTTCATCGACTGTTGAAGACAAGGTCCACTGCTCATGGAAGGGTTGGAGCAACTGCAGCTGTTTACACAGCAGCGATATTGGAGTATCTGACTGCGGAAGTTTTGGAGTTGGCTGGTAACGCCAGCAAGGATCTGAAGGTGAAACGTATCTCGCCGAGGCATTTGCAGCTTGCGATTCGCGGAGATGAAGAGCTCGATACTCTCATCAAAGGAACTATAGCTGGTGGTGGAGTCATCCCTCACATTCACAAGTCGCTCATCAACAAATCCGCTAAGGAATAGGACTTTTAGTTACCTGCTTTGTTCTGTGTTGCGTTTCTGTTTCTTAATGTTTCAAGAGTTGTGTTTGATAAGATGCTAGAGAGCTCTTTTAGGATTGTTTGCTATTGTTCATTCGATCGGCGTACTTTGTGTTAGAGACGTGAGTCGATTTATCTATCTTTAAGAATGTATTCGAATGATTATCCGAAAACCATTTCTGACTACTTTGTTGGTTTGTTCGTATCAAAAGCAAATTCATTGGTAGGGATTTGTATTTTCTCTGAATAGAAATCATATCTACATCATACATAAGAGAAATCACAGGTTTGTGTTTGAAAAAATTAGGCTGATAATATTCACTTGGCCTAGTTGACAGTCGAAGGCTCTAACTTGTGCAGATAATGCAATTCCGAAGTAAGGTTCTTTGTAGCAAATCTGGTTGGAGTTTTGATCCTTTTAAGAATATACTGATGAATGGAACCACGAAAAATCATATTCTTGTGTAGAGAGCTGATATCTTGCTGATGTTTCATCAAACTCTTTCCTTGAGATGGTCTTATGTGGTTTTAGGAGTCTGGTTGTTTTGGTATCAGTCTGCAAATGAAGGAACCGAGAGCGGAAACAAGTGTTGTAGGACACTCCTCATGTGGCAGATGGCCGCAACCAGAGATCTCTATGAGTCTCTGTGCGCACAAACAAATACATAGACTTAGATTCAAGATAACGGAAACTAAGTTATGAAAGTCTTGTTGAGAGGATGTGAAACTTACAGAATTAGTGAGTTTTGAAGCCAGAACTTGTGAGGATTTTAAAGGAACAAGAGCATCTTCAGCTCCAGCAACAACTAACACTGGAAGATCTCCTATGGATTTTATCAGAGCTAATGCATTTTGAGGTGATAGTATCATCTCATATGATAACTTGCTTATCTCATTGAGTGCTTCATCCCAAGCTTCTAAACATAGAGGAGCCTGAAATGTTTAATCCACATAAGAATGGCACTCAATTAAAGGTAACTGTTTACAAAGTGAAACTAGTGATTACCTTGTAAAGCATTGTGACATCAGTGGTTAGCTTGGTGGTGTCACACCATGCACGCCGGTTCACCAATTGAGTTATCTCGGTTCGCAATAAAGGACGGACCAAGTGCTTCTTCCTGAGTGAAGTATGAAGAAGTATCCTTGCAAAGGCAGGAACTACTTCTCTAGATAAGCTAACGTTTATCAAAACCACCCCTTTGATTGTGATCTAGGGATTATTCAGCAACAAGTGTATTGTTAGTAACAATTAAACAAAAAGTCTTAAATCATCCAAAAGATATGTTCTTACATTGTATTTGGAAGTAGATGCTTGCATTCTTTCAGCGGCCTTGAGAGCAAGCAAACCACCATCATCGTGGCCAACGAGTATCACCGAAGAAAACCCCATCTCAGAACAAAATGAAAGTAGTAGATCAACCTGCTTGAATCAAGCATGTCAAAAAGAGATGGAAGATGAACATTTTCAACAGTTACATAATTCAAGAAACCTACCTGGCTTTCAAGCTTGTAAGGGTTAGCTAGATTTCTCTTCTCCCAATCTTTCCGGATAAGCCTAGAGGTTAATCCCCAACCAGGCCGGTCATATGCAACGACTCTGCAACCGAGCTGAAGAGACAATTCTCCCATTACATGCCTCCAAGAAAAGACTCCTCCACCAAATCCATGAACTAGAACTATACCAGTATTCCCATTTTTCTCCAAATCATCACCAAGATTCATAGAATTTATTTGATTTACATCATCCTTATTGAACAAGCTAATGGGTGTAGTTTGGTAACTAGCTAACAGAGGATCATATAACGATGATCTATCAGGCTGAATAGTGTAGCTTCTATGCAAATGACTGCTTTGAGTTTGGGAGATTACGTTTGACATCTGCTTGTCTAACAGTCTTGATCTTCTCGCATTCATATCCGCTGCAGAATCGCTTACAATAACGAAGGAAGATACAGACGGTGAGGTACACTGCTTGTAATGGACATTTAAGCCTTGAATCTTGATGAATAAACTGTCTGCATTTGCAAGAAGTCTTGGTTGTAATAGTTCTTCTCTATCCAAAGATGTTCCCCTGAAAGATTTTTGTCTGAATTCACCGGCATAAGTCAGGATTTTGCAGTTTGATCGAGTGAAAGATTGACGATGAGCCTTCTTGTAACCCGAGAAACCAGATTTACATGAGAGAACCTGCAAAATACCATAGAAAAGAGTTGAGCTCCCACCACAGATATCTCAAGGTAATAAATGAAAACAAGAGAACAGTATTTTTACAGCTTCTTGGTCAATCTTGTGGTACATTAGCTTCCTTCTTGCTCCACAGCTTTTTCGATAAGCTACCACGACATGAGCTAGACCGAAAACCGCAGAAGATAGTAACAAAACCGGCATTCCCCATGAGATCTTGAGGTAATAGACCTTAGCCTCTTCAAGATGAGAATTCACAGTGAAAACACAAGTTTTAACCAAAAGAAGAAGTATCCCTCCAAAGGAAGATACCATCACTGTTTCAAGATAAAGACCATAAGCTAATCTTGTGTCTTCAAAGACCCAATAAAGACCTGTTTCAACAGAAACTCAATGAATCAGAGAGGTCATATCATTTTTTGTGTTTTGAGTAAGAGAGAATGAGTCCGTACGTACAGAGAATAGCGAGAGATCTAAGGAGAGAGACGAGTGGTACATCAATGAGGGAGGTCTTGAAACTATAGAGACGAAGATGTTGTGCAGGGGAGTAGCACGTGAGGCACGTGATGCTGGAGAGGATAAGACAAGGAACCACAACATCAGCCACCGTGATTAGAACCGGTAGTGAGGAAGCTAACAGAGAAGCTATCATTGCTGCCACAAAGAACATCGTCCTTAAACATCTCCGTGCTTTCTCCGCCACAATCCATGACTTCCATGCCGCCATTTTCACAGACACTGGCTACAACAACTTGAGGAGATTATGTTTCCAAAGATTGGGAACTTCTTGATAATCCAAGAAACTTTGAGCAAATATTCAAACCAGAAAATGATTCAGTGATGTGACTCAGTAGTGGTGGATTGTGACGGTTTATTGACGGCTGAGGCGGAGAAGCGCCGGGCATTCTCCGGTAAAAAAAGTTCACCGGAATATGCAACTCTGTCTTTGCTTTTTATAAACGAACCATTTTATTCAAATTCAGACAAAACGTTAGCTTTTAGGGAAATATGTAATATAATTTGTAACGGTTGATATATTATAGAAAACAATGCAATTTTGAAACAGTTTTTGGTACATAAAATATAGTAATGAGTTGTATAAGATAAAGTGAATTAATGAGTGGGAAATATTAAATGATTAATGGACCAAAAGACAGCAAAGACAAAGAAATGATAAGTGTGTTTGGAGGAAGAGTGGCACATAGAAGCATGTGAATGTTAGGTTCACTCTATATATTATTCTTCCAGCCATTTTCTTCTGTCTTTGTTCCCTACAAGTTAGCTTACTATGTATATACTTTTTTCTTACTATAAAAGTCATTTTCATTATATAATTTGGTAACAAATCATGTCGTAATTTATCAAATCATGACTGTTATTTTCTTTCTTTGTTTAGTCTATAAAATACGAATATCAATTTTGTTATATATGTAAAGACATGGAAAAAGGGTTTTGAGAAAACTTGAAATTAGAAAATATGGCTGTGTACAGATAATTGAGATGCAATAATTATGAAGCAATGATCTGGCAGAACAAATCAAGATGTTGTTTATGACTAGATAATTACGGGATCTTTGTATCAAAAAGTAAACAAAAAAAAAAAAAAAGTAAACAAAAAAAAATCTTATCATAAAACACAGTAGAATAATAAATCAATACTTTAATAATTATGTTCCCATGCATGTTACTGCAGAAACATAGGAATAAAAATGGTACACCGATTTATGTACGTTTCATATAATATAACGCATGTCAATACAATACGAGGAAACTACTTAATAATGTATATTATTATCTTATATGTTCATAAATTATAGATAAGTCATCCCTTCTCATTATTACATATCTTTCTCGTATCAAAATAATTTATCTATCTATAAATCATTGTGTTTTTTTTTTTTTGGTAATGCATATAAATCATTGTGATTTTGTTTCTTCATGATTGTTCGGAAGCTTCTTGTTTAATATTAAAACAATTTTTAATTTTCAATTATTGCAAAAATAATAGAAACCATAATGTATATTAGACTTATATATTAGTATCTGCATTTGGTTCACAATTAGGAATATATTCGTTTTGTCAAGAAGAGAAGTATTTATAAATGGGCCGATAGTTTTTTTTACTTACACAAGGCCCAATGGTGTTATTAAACATGCCCACTGACCAATTCTTTCAACTAGTTTGGTTCAGAAAATAGATTGGGGTGGAGATTAAACCGGACCGACGGTCTATTCCATTGGGGTAGGTAAGGAAACGAGCGAACCGAACCGGGGTAGGTGAAGAAGTGACTTATCCGACATGAACCAAATCGGGTCGGGTCGGGTCGAATCCTAACACCAACTTTTCGCACCAACTCTCTACTGACCCTACCAACCCCATCGTGGTTGGTGAAGTGACTAATCATTTTATAATTTTCCTTTTTTATTAATCATATATATTACCGTTTAATCACATGGATAAGATCATAAAGTTGCCAAATGACGAACCAAAATTATCTGTAATAACGACACAAATTCAAATAATAATAAAAAATGCAACTCTAAAACCAGATGTAATTTTTAGTTTTACTGAAATATTAGAATGTGGAAAAAATGAATCTTCATTAAAATATTGTGTGATTATTATAATTTTAGCATTATACAAAATTTAAAATAATATAAATGACATTTTCTTTTAATTAATTGTATTTAATGCCGTATATATAACGTATAAAAACTCATTTCTCTCCCTCTTGAAAATCTCACTTTATCAACAACTCCAAAAACCAAAACTCACTGAAACAAAAAAAAAAAAACATCAAAACGATGCCGTCGGAAGCGGAGAGCTCAGCGAATTCACCACCACCACCACCACCGAATTTCTGGGGAGACATGCCGGAGGAAGAGTACTACACTTCACAAGGAGTACGTAACACCAAATCATACTTCGAAACACCAAACGGCAAGCTCTTCACTCAAAGCTTTTTACCATTAGATGGTGAAATCAAAGGCACTGTCTACATGTCTCACGGCTACGGATCCGATACAAGCTGGATGTTTCAGAAGATCTGCATGAGTTTCTCTACTTGGGGTTACGCTGTTTTCGCCGCCGATCTTCTCGGTCACGGCCGTTCGGATGGAATCCGCTGCTACATGGGTTCGTTACTTCGTTCCTCTGTTTTGAAATCTTTGGAAATTAAGGATTTTGTGTAGTTGATAAGATAAAGTTACGATCTTTAGGTGATTTGGTGGTTAAAGTTGCGATCTTTAGGTGATTTGGTGGTTAAAGAATTGGTTTTTATGGTTATTAGGTGATATGGAGAAAGTTGCAGCAACATCATTAGCTTTCTTTAAGCATGTTCGTTGTAGTGATCCTTATAAGGATCTTCCAGCTTTTCTATTTGGTGAATCAATGGGAGGTCTTGTGACGCTTTTGATGTATTTTCAATCGGAAGCTGATACTTGGACCGGTTTGATGTTTTCTGCTCCTCTGTTTGTTATCCCTGAGGATATGAAACCAAGCAAGGCTCATCTTTTTGCTTATGGTCTCCTCTTTGGTTTGGCTGATACTTGGGCTGCAATGCCTGATAATAAGATGGTTGGGAAGGCTATTAAGGACCCCGAAAAGCTTAAGATCATCGCTTCTAACCCGCAAAGGTACTAAAGAACTTCTTGGAAGCAAATAGTTATGGATGTTGCAAGTCTCTTGAGACTTTACTTTGGAAACTATAAAAGTCTGGATTTTACTTTGTAGATACACAGGGAAGCCTAGAGTCGGAACAATGAGAGAGTTACTGAGGAAGACTCAATACGTTCAGGAGAATTTCGGGCGAGTGACTATTCCGGTATTTACGGCACACGGGACAGCAGATGGAGTAACATGTCCTACATCTTCGAAGCTACTATATGAAAAGGCATCAAGTGCTGATAAAACATTGAAGATCTATGAAGGGATGTATCATTCGCTGATTCAAGGAGAGCCTGACGAGAACGCTGAGATTGTGTTGAAGGATATGAGAGAATGGATCGATGAAAGGGTTAAGATGTATGGATCTAAAACTGCTTGAAGAAACCTACATTTGCGTTACAAGAACTTGAAGAGAAATGTATATTGATGTTATGATCCGTATCGTTGATTTGACTTGTTGTTGTCTGTTGTAATCCAAGAACATGACTTTTGTGATGTTAGAACTTATAATATCATGGATTACATAAATCTTTGTATCATTTCTAAACCTTGGATTAAGTAAAGTACTTATACAAGATTAACATGTTTAATGAGCATGGAAACAGCATAAAAAGTGTAATCTTTATGTCAAATTATGGCTTGTGGCTATGGTTGCGAGTGCGAATGTATCATAAAACCAGTAACACAATTGACGGTGCAAAACATATTTATAATCAAAACGGGACCATACAATATACAATTTTGTCTAGGCTTCATCGTCAAAAGAGAAGATGTTTAAGTTTCTTTCGTCTATTTTTCGACTCTGTTTTTATCCACACGTACATTATTGTCCTAGAGAATATTTAAGACACGTCCACGTTCCCATGTTTGTACGTATTCCCATTGTAAAATTTTGTATGTTATCTCTTTTGGCATTATAAGGAGGGGAAGATTTTGTCTTTCTCTTTATCTCTATCTTCTTCTCAGCCTCTCAAATCCCTGTCCAACGGTAAGATTGTGTCCCGAACCAGCCGTTTGGCCTGTCTCTTATCTTTTACACATGTAAAAATGTCTCAATGTTTTCGTGTTTTCGTGTTTTCTTACTTGCCAAGACTTGAGTGTTCCTTTATCCCTTCAACTTAGTCATGTTATGTTTGTGTGGTGTTCATACATTATGATGATATCTATCTTAATATACCACTTATTTACGTTTGAAATTATTGATTTCGTTATTTTTATTTTAACCATTCAGAAAGTTTTTTTGCGTTTTCATAAAAGTGATTATGCATATGTGTAAACTATAAATAAAATCTTTACTTTACAAAAAAACTACCTTTCAAGAACATTTTGCAACTACCTAGTTCAGTTCAAATGTTTTCGCTATTCAAATGATATATGAGTCACCACCAAAGGTTTTAGGAGCAACTCAACTTGTGTTAGTCTCAGTGGCGGATCTAGGGAGAAAAATTGTATGGGGCACCAATCATATTTAACTAATGAAAAATTGGTAGAGCAAGACTTAAAGTTTTATATGATGAAATACCATTCACGGATTCAAAGAGAGCCAGACGACAACAATGAACGATGAGGTTGTGTTGAGGGATATGAGACCTATTGGGGGTTGGATGGATGAAATCATGTAAGGGTTAAGAGGTATGGATCCAAATAAATCCGTTTCAAACCTACATTTGGGTTACATGAAGACAAATGTATATAGATATATGTTATGATCCATGACTTTTTTTGTTGTTGTTTGTGTTGATCCAATAACATTACTTTTGTGATGTAAGAACTTATATATATATGTGATAACAAAAATCCTATTTTATCAGATTAACATGTTAATAAGACAATGAGCATGGAAACAAAAATAAAAAGTACAATCTCTTTGTTAATGTTAGCTTCTGGTTATGGTTGCATTGTATAATAGTTACATACAGTACAATGTCATGTGGTTTTCATAATCAAAATTAAAGAATCAAAAATGTTTAATGGCATTTGTCTGTTTTTCAACTCTTTTTGATACACACGTACGTTGATTGTCCTAGACAAATATTGAGGACACGTCCATGTTCCCACGTTTTCCCTTTGTAAAATAATGTATGTTTTCTAAAATGTTTTTTTTTTTGGAATTAATAGAAACGATTTTGTCTTTCTCTTTATCTCTATCTTCTTCTCAGCCTCTCAATCCTCTCCAACGGTAGGATTATGTTCTCCAAACAGCTAAATGGCCCATCTCATATCTTTTACTCATATAAAATATCTCAATGTTTCCGTGTCGTTCAATTGCCAAAACTTGAGTTTTCCTTAATTAAATCAAGGGAATAAAGTTTTTGGATTTCATACAATGTGAATATTCATTTTGATAAACCATTTGTTCACATTTCGAAAATACTTTTTGTTACTTTTCATCATTCACTGTTTTATCAAGTTCTTACGGATTAAAAATTGATTTCGTGATTTTTCAACATTCGTAGCATTCATCAAGTTTTCATATTTTCAAAAAGTGATTTCATTGTTTTCATCATTCACAAAATTTAGCAAGTTTTTTTTATTTTATTTTAATGATTCATCTATGCATGATGCATAATGTTAAGAATAGAAGTAAAAGAATAAATATAAGAAATCATAAATCTACAAAAACTAGTTCTTAATATTTTGTAGTTATTTCACTATTCTATTATTCCCACATTTTTCTAACATATCAATCACCACCAAAAGATTTAAAAAAATCAACTTGTTTAAGTCTTCTAGCTTCGTTAAATTGGTTGAGCAAAGACTTGAGTTATACGAAACATAATACCCTAAACTGAAATCATATAAAGTTTGTGCCTTTCATTGATTCTAACGAGTAAATCATACATATTCTATCTATACGAACTAAAAGATTAGTTTCCTCTAGCGCCTGAAAATTCCAAAATTTTCCTACAAAATATCAATAATATTTTTTGGATTTCTAAAATCTAAGTTGATTGTTTTTATAGGAAATGGCAAGAATTTGTTCTTTCCTTTGGAATTTTACCTTGGATTCATGATGTGACGACGACGTTTCAATGTAAGACTTTTCAAGAACAGAGCAAACGTAATTGCTTACACTCTCTATAAAACTAACCCACCCCACTTTACACACACTACAACTTCCACCGTGAAAAATACCAAAGACATGGACAAAACATCTTCGCCGGAATCTGCCAACATCTCCACCAAATCTCCGTCAACCTCCACCGGAAAAATGGAGTGTTCTTGGTTCGACGATGGTTGCATTCTTGACATTGATCATTTCGTTAAAACCATTGCCGGAATCAAATCCAAAGGTGTTCGTCCCGATATCATCGGCTCCATCATCGTTCATTACGCTTCCACGTGGCTCCCTGACCTCTCTGACGTCGTTATAAACCCCGACGAACCGCAACTTCAGCCGCAACAGCAATCGGAGAGCTTCTCTGTTACTGCATTTGTGATGAAGAAACGTTTCTTTGTCGAGACTCTACTCGGAATCATCCCACCAGAGAAAGATTCCGTTCCCTGTGATTTCCTCCTCCGTCTTCTCAGAACGGCGAACATGGTCGGAGCAGACTCAAATTACAAGAAGGAGCTCGAGGCGAGGGTTTCATGGCAGCTCGATCAAGCTTCCCTCAAGGAGTTAATGATACCTTCCTTCAGTCACTTGTGCGGGACATTGCTCGACGTTGAGCTTGTGACTCGGTTGGTTAAGAAATTTGCCGGATTAGGCAACGAAGGAGTCAAATCCGGAGCTTCTCTGGTTAAAGTGGCGAAGCTCGTCGACTCTTACTTAGCGGAAGCTGCCTTAGACGGCGATTTAAGCCTCGCGGAGTTTATTTCCCTAGCCGAAGCTCTCCCTAGCCATGCTCGTGTAACAGAAGATGGGTTATACCGCGCAATCGACACTTATCTCAAGGTAAATGTTAAGTTTCATGAGCTTCCCGACTTAAAATTAATTGGCAATGAATGGATTGGCCCGTCTCACATTTAAATTATTTTATGTCCTAAGAGTTAAAAAGTCGATAATTTCAAGCATGATTTGTGATGGGTTGAATTTTGGATTTATTGTTTAGGCACATCCTAAAGTGACCAAGCAAGAAAGGAAGAGACTTTGTGGACTAATAGACAGCAAGAAGCTATCAATGGACGCATCTCTTCATGCTGCACAGAATGATCGTTTACCGGTTAGAACTATTATTCAAGTTCTGTTCTCTGAGCAGGCAAAGCTGATTCATCGCAGCCACAACAACATTGAGTGGAGTGGCTTATCATTCAGTGGTGCTAGGAGCAGCCCTAATCCTTCTGGTTCACACTACTCAGAGTCTGGTCCTGCGCGGTGTATGTCCAAACGCGAGATAAATGTTCAGCAAGCAGAGATAAGAAGATTGAAAGAGGATATGGCGAAGCTTAAGAGCGAGTGTGAAGCGATGCAAACACAGTTACATAGACTAGTTGAAAAGAAAGGTACTTGTACTAGTGGTAACAAAGGTTTTTTTAGGTGGAAGAAGTTGGGATTTAGGAGCGGTTTAAGCGTTAGCGTTGTGGAAAACACAAATGGTGAAGATTTTGGTGATAATAATAGAGAAGGTGAAGAGTATGAGTATGCGACTCAAACGCCTGGTAATATGAAGACAAAGCTTGTTAAAGGAAGAACACCTTCTAGGTGGAGAAAATCTATGTCTTGAAAAACCGTCTTTATCGTCTTTAGTTTCTGTTCTTGTTGTTACCTTGTTGTCAATTTGTTCTTCAGTCTTTGTTTCTGAATCTAACATTTTGTAAGCTCATAAAGTCATATCGATGGCTTGTGGGTCAAGTTTCTCAATGGTTTTTATCTTCTCGGAAACTCTCTTGGATTCTTGTACATCTAGGGGGGTGTATTGGAACAAGAATTTTAAAAGATTTGGTGGAATTTGCATATTTTGGGGTTTTGGGAGATTTGAGTAAATTTTTAGGATATTTGGTTGATTTGTTAGATTTTTTATTTTTAAAAAGGAAAAATCATTGGTGATTTGGTGAGATTAGGGGGAGTATATTATTAAACTTTTTGAGTGATTTTGGGATATTTTAGAACTAAAAAAAGGAAGAACTGTGTTTACTAAGCTCCCTTTCTCACGTCAACATGATGTTAAACTTTTTTCTCATCCTCTCCGTGTGATGTTACATTGATCATCGTGTTTATGTGCCCATTAAGATTTTTAACCCTACATTTTCTACCAACGAATAATTCGAAATAATGGTCCAGATAGAAACATAACTTTGTGCCTTAATTCTGTATCATGCATGAAGCAAAAGATAGAAACATAAAACCAAACTTACAAAAAAGGTTTATAAGAATCCCATCAGACAAGATCAAATGAGTAAGAAAAGCCATTGAGAGATTGTTAATATCTGGCTCCAAGACAATACAAAAAGATGCTGGAATAGTCATTATAACCTTATCACACATTAGTATCAACAATATAAACACATTTGAGATGCAACACTTGAAAGACTGAGGTTGATGAGAAGGAACCTTAGCTCTCGCTCTTACCAAATGCAAAACGTCGACCAAAGTAAAATGCAACAGAAAGCAACAATGAATCACTTTGAACTGCGACCAAAGATACCCAGTCCTTCTCTTGCACAGGAGGAACTTCATCGATGGGAAGATCCACCTCCCATGTCTCATTTTGACTCCATAGCAGGTTCATGTAGCACAAGTTCTCTTTCTTTCTACATAAATACGAACGAAACATCATAAGAGAAACAAAGGACTAACTCAAACTTTCGCTGCAAATATACAACTTTTGAAGCTAAGCAAAACTAATTTGACACTGTTAAAGAAATATACAATTACCATGTCATATATAAAAAGAAAGACCTTATAACATTTTAGAATGAAAGCTTAGAGACGGAACGAGTGAACGGAGTATCCTTTCCTTTTAACTTTAGACCATAGAACCTTTGCATTGTTTCTACATACAAGAACTTACTTGAATTTTCAGTGAATCAAGTGAAAGAGGGAGCAATTAGCATTGGTAATCTCCGATTTTGTTCGGAAAGCTTTTTAATGGAAGGCACAATATTGGTTGGAGAATCGGACACTAGAGGTTCAATCCGAAATTGAATTTTTGTATCGATTGAATTACTGGTAGCGATTTGTTTCTCACAATGGATCTATGAAACCCTCGTGAAGAACATAAAACGAGAGGAGGATCATGAGTTCTGCAGTTTTTCTATGATTTTTTTTTTTAAATCAAATCCTTCAAAATAACACCTGTAGAGGTGTGATTTTTTCATGCCTATTTTTCAACTAAAAAATTATCTAAAGTCTTCCAGAATCAATGTTGAGTCTTTTATTAAAATCTTTTTGTCAAGTTTGAATAACAGTGGATTTGATTTGGTTTTTATAAATTCTTGATTGAATAACAAGAGATTATGGATTATTTTGAATGATTTTATATAAATTTCAGTTTCAATAACAAGGGATTTGAGAAAAAATTTAAAAATCACAAGTTGAATAACTGGTGATTTAAAAGAAAATCCAAAAACTCCTAAAATTCTAGTTTCGATACATCCCCCCTAGTTTCTCTGTTTTATCATCACTTAATTTCTTGTCTTCGAAACACTACAAGTCTACAAGAGTTTGGTTTGTTCCTCTTCAATTTCCCAATGCTTTAGGTCTTTCACTTTTAAGCATCAGCCGCTATCTGTAAACCTGCATTAGCTCTGTAAATTGGCTCTATGGGCCAAATATTTGGGCCCAAACAATATCAGGCTCAACTTATTTGTCGTTGAAATAAGCCTACTTCAAAATTTCTATATGTACGAATGAAATTGGAGTATCTTATATTCTTATGGTTCGAAAAACAACAAAGAGTAGAGAAAACAACTAAAGTAAAGTCAATGTCAATGGGATCGCACTTAAAACCCAAACATATCCCGTCGAACACGCCTCCTCCATTTTAAAAGTCAAGTCAACCACTCACTAAACAAATTTTTGAACCAACAACAAATTTATTTTTTGATAAGACTCATTTCATTTATTCAAAACTTTGTTATGCGCTAATTGGACAACAGGATAAGATTTTGGGTGTGAATGTGATTGGTTGAGTTTTAAATCCTTTCCACAGTTATTTTTTTTCTTTAACCAGTCATCTACTTATTGTTAATGACACTTTTAAATTTACTTTTCCATTTTTAGTAATAAAAATAAATTCTAAATATATTAATCAAACGTATGAGCTGAATAGTCGAATGTCTAAAAACAAATTCTAAATTATCGATCGTTAGACGAATTTTTACTACTTAAATGAATGTTAAAGAATCTATACGGCCGATTATAAGAATCTGATTATAAAAATCATGCTTTTTATTTACAAATTGTAAACAACATTTCATAGAAATGACTCTTCAGAACTCTAAATAATTTTGGATGACAAAAAAAAAATATGTGAAACGTATAAGAGATTTAATGAAAGATAAACCACGATTATTAGTTTTTTATTTTACCGAAAAAAATTGTTGGAGTAATATAACTTGTTGACAAAAAAAAATAAGTTAAGGGGAAATAATTGTTCGAATAAATTAAAAGAAAATTTCCAAAGACTTTTCTCTGTTCACTGTTCTGCTTAATGCTTAACTTCGAGTGTAATCGTCTCTCTCGATCTGTGTCATCGTCACCAGTGATGTAACTTCTTCACCAAATCAAAATTACAGAGAAACTCATAAACCAATCCCAACTTCTTCTCTTTCGTACCCTTAATCAAAGTTTCCATCTTTGTCCTAAAAATCAATTGTCGCGACTCGCAAGTTCCTGTCTTTTTTTCTCCTCCAGACCAAAGCTTCTACTGTTCTTGTCACTATGAAAACGGTAATAAATCTCCTTCTTTTGATCTTTCTCTCATTTGGGTTCTTCTCTTCTCTTGTAATTGCTTCCTTCTCGGAAATGGAGCCCATACCTGTTTTTGAATCAATCGGTGAACACAGAGATGAATCCTCTCCTAAGATTAGCTACGATCGAATCAATGAAGTGAAGAGAAAATGCAAATCAGTGTTATCTTCAGCTTCTGAGTTAAAGCTTGAAGATATCTCTAGAGCTCCTAGAAAATCAAAAAAGAATCTTGGTTTTCAATACGGAGATTGGGATCAAGATTCTGGTGATTCTCCGATTCTACCGTTTGATTCAACCAACACATTAAGAAACTCTTCGACGAAGCCTATGAATCTTGTTTCTTTCTCAGTCACAGATCTAGATCTTCCTCATAGAACCAAGAAATACATTGGCGTTAATGGTGTTTTGCTTCTCGCAATCACAATGTTTAATGAATTACCAAGCTTAAGATCTTATGGGATCCGTGAGTTTGAGTTATGGCCGAGTCATACTCAGCTTAAGATCTCGTTTCAAGGGATTTATGTTGAGAATGATGATGATGAAAGAGTTTTGTGTATGCTTGGTGAAACAATGTTACCTTCTCGTGATGAATCTGATTCTTCTAATCCATGGAAATGGGTTAAGGAACATGACACACCTCCTCTTTTACAAGATGATTTGATTCTGCTTCTTCTTCGGTATCCGAAAAGCTTCACATTGACGAAAAGAGTTATTCAAGGAGAGCTTACTAGTCTAAACCAGAAGCCTAGTCTTAAGTTTTTCGACAAGGTCCATCTTTTTTCTCAGCTTGGGAAATCGGTTCGATACGATTTCGTCTCTAATGATTTGGTATCAAAGGCTTGTGATCCATATCCTTATAAAAACGATACTTTTACGAGTTCAGGAAGTGGTATCAATGTCTACAAAGGGAAAGGATTCTGTGATCTTCTTCAAAGAGTTACTAACCGCTCGCCTCTCACGGTTGTACCTAACTGGAAATGCAACGGTACAGATGAGTACTGCAGCAAATTAGGTCCGTTTGCGTCTGACGGAGATATTAAATTGACGGATGGTAGCTTTAAAGATGTGAAGTTGTATATGCAAAATGTACATTGTGAGGAAACCGCAGCTCGGTCTCAATCGGATGCTGTTACAAAAGTCTCGGCGATTTTTCGTGCTGTTCATCCGAATGAGAATCTTTATATTTCAGGGTTGAGATCAGGGATAGACAATATGACTGTTACAGCTGAAGGGATTTGGAAACCGTCTAGCGGGCAGTTATGTATGGTTGGGTGCAGGCGAGGCCAAGTCGATGGCTGCAACGCTCGTGTCTGTTTGTATATTCCAACTACTTTTTCGATAAGGCAGCGAAGTATACTTGTAGGAACTTTCTCCTGCCTAAATACAGAGAAGAATTTGACTCCGTCTTTCTTCCCTTTGTCGTTTGAGAAGCTTGTGGAGCCTATGGATATGCAGAATTACTTTCAGTCTTCGGCATCGCATCCGTTTTATAGTTACTCGAAGTTAGATGCTGCTGGTGCCATCCTTGAGAAAAATGAAGAGTTCTCTTTCGGAACAATAATCAAGAAGTCGGTAATGCATTTTCCGAAATTGGAAGACTCTGATGATTTGCTTTCGAGCCTTTCTCTTCTAGCTGAGGACTTGACTTTCCATACCCCTGCATTTACTGACAAGCAGGCCTCAGGGACTAATTTTGGCATGGATGTTCTCTCGCTGGGTCCTTTATTCGGACTTTTCTGGCGTACTTCGAACTTTTCCATTGCGGAAGAGACAACTACGACTCCTTACCGCACAAAAGCTGAATACACTGAGAAACAGCTTCTTCTTAATGTATCAGCTCAAATCTCACTTACAGGGGAGAATTTTGGTAACTTCTCTGTTCTTTACTTGGAAGGTCTTTACGATGAGCATGTTGGGAGAATGTATCTTGTCGGATGCCGAGACGTGAGAGCCTCGTGGAAAATCTTGTTTGAAAGTCCTGATCTAGAAGCTGGGCTAGATTGTTTGATCGACGTTGTGGTTTCTTATCCACCGATCAAATCACGGTGGTTGGCTGATCCAACTGCTAAGGTTTCAATATCCAGCAACAGACCAGAAGATGATCCTCTCTATTTCAAACCGGTTAAGCTCAAAACAACTCCTATCTTTTACCGAAGGCAACGTGAAGACATTCTTTCTCGTGCAGGCGTTGAAGGGATCCTCAGGGTTCTCACGCTTACATTCTCTATCGGTTGCATTACGAGCCAGCTTTTTTACGTCAGCAGCAATACCGACTCGCTTCCTTTCGTTTCGCTTGTAATGCTTGGAGTTCAAGCTCTCGGTTATAGCTTGCCGTTGATAACAGGAGCAGAGGCTCTCTTTAAAAGGAAAGCAGCTTCAGCAACAACATATGAAACACCTTCATATGATCTACAGAGAAGTCAATGGTTCAATGTGATTGATTACACCGTTAAGCTCCTCGTGATGGTTTGCTTTCTACTAACTCTAAGGCTTTGTCAGAAAGTCTGGAAGTCCCGTGCCAGATTGCTCACTCGAACACCTCAAGAACCGCATAAAGTTCCAAGTGATCGCCGTGTACTTCTCATTGCTTTGATCTTACATGCACTAGGATACGTAATCGCCCTGATTCGACATCCCGCAAGAGCAGATAGATTAGTTGTTGGAAGTTACGGATCTGCTGCTTCAAATTGGTGGCAAACTGAAACAGAGGAGTATATTGGTTTGGTTCAAGATTTCTTCTTGCTTCCTCAGATTATTGCTAATGTTATGTGGCAGATCGATTCCCGGCAGCCACTAAGGAAGCTATATTACTTCGGGATCACACTTGTCAGGCTTTTCCCGCACGCTTATGACTACATTGTTGGCTCTGTTCCTGATCCTTACTTCATCGGAGAAGAACATGAGTTTGTTAATCCGAATTTCGACTTCTTCTCTAAGTTTGGAGATATCGCGATACCTGTTACCGCGATTCTACTTGCTGTCATTGTGTTTGTTCAGCAGAGATGGGACTATGACAAGCTTTCACAAGCTTTATCCTTTGGACGGTTTAGGATTCTCCCTTCTCGTTCTGTTAAGTACGAGAGAGTAATGTCTGAAGCCGAAATGGTTTCTGGAGTCGGTGTCAATGGAAATCGCAGTGATGATGAATGATTTTTTACTCGATTTTGTGTATTAGTAGATGTCTGATTACAAACCAAGAAATGGATCATGTCCTTCTTTGTAACCTACCATGCAAGTATATATGTTTTCTGAGTAAGATTACACTTATTTTTTTCACTTTAAGATTATTACATTTTGCATTTGTGAAGCTTTAAATAGTGGATACATCCATAACAGAAGCGGTTCAAATACCGCAATAGGCTTTGATAGGGCACTCTGATTTGTAACCTGTGTCGGTACGGTAGAATCGAAGAAGACCGAGATGATCAAATGGCTTATACATGAGAGGATGTTGATGATCAGTAAGCTCTTCTGGTACTTGAAGAGTTCCATTGTTGAATGCAAACATCCCAAGAGAGTATCTGTCTGTTTCACCGCTCACTAGAACTTGGTGTCGTGGAGACCAAACCCTATCGTTGCTCCATGCCTAAAGGTATACATACACTTCAATGAGTTCAGTTTATGTTTGTCTTAGTATATAATTGTAGTTTTAAATTATAGCCTAACTTTACCATCAATGCATCGCCTGCAACGACCATGAAGAGCGAAGGTGATGATAGATTGATATTGATTCGCTCTCCTTCTCTAGTTTCCATTTCTAGACCATTGACTTGATCTTGGTGAAGTATTGTTGTGAAGCTCTTGTCTGTATGTGTAACAAATCCTAAAGTAGGGTTTTCATTGTTCGGCGCACGATTCTTCAGCACACGGAGAAGGTAAGTGGTTGATTTGATGTATGGATCATAGTATTTCTCAACATTATAGCTTTCGAAAACCATCCGAGTCACCATTTGATCAAGCTTGGCTGCAAACTCCGCATACTTGTGCAAACACTCACTAACAAAAACCGAGCAAAGTTGAAGGTTTAAAACTTCAAATATCGGAAAACAATAGTTGAGGATTATAATTAAAATGGATCGGATCCTTTTATACATTACCTAAAATGTTCGTTGCCTTGCGGCCACATCAAACCCGTGAAGCTTCTAGTTGCTTCTAGCGAAGTGGCATTATCAATGCCAAGACTTTCATGAAGAGGGAGAGCTGGAATCTGACCAACGTAGCCATTTAAGGGCTTATCGTATTTGTTCTTCATTTTGGTCTGAGTGGGAAGATCAAACAAGTCGACCAAAGAACCAAAGACTTGATCAAGAAGATCTAAAGGAGTCTTGTCTTTAAGATCTATGATGAAACATCCATATTCTTCAAGTGCTTGTCTGATGTTTTCACTTGTTGATTCCCAATACTTTGTGCCTGGTTTCAAATCTTCCCTTGAGAAATCTAAGGTGGGTATTTTAGGTGACATTTTATTTGTTACTTTCTTTGAAGATTTTGGTTGATCATACCTTATGTTAAAGTTACATATATATTGTCTTATACTATTGTGGATGATGGAATAATCTCTGAGATGAAATTGGATTTTGGGTGTTCATTAGAAGACAAATGTTGGAATGGATCTTACTTCTTAGGTTTCAACTATCCGTTTTTGAATGAAAACAAAATATTTCTTTAGTCCTATTATAGTCACAGTAATCCATGGACCACGCTATAATGTAATATTAGTAGTCACCGTAATCTATATGGACCACACTGTAATGTAATATTTATTCGTCATCGGAATCTTTGGACCACATTATAAACTAACATATCCCATAGTTTCTTTAAGAAAAGTAGCTATCAAAATATCAAATGGTATGAACCAGTAGGTTTGGTTTCAGACCGGATCGATTTTTCGAATGTAGAAAAGAATAATTAACCAGATGAAAACTCAATTCGGTTTTCGGATAGAAAATTTTCGATTCGGTTTGTAGCGGATTGTTGTATAATAAAAATTCTCTATAAATAGCAAGTGCTGCTGATTAACACAAGAAGATCAAAATAGAAGAAAGAATCCAATATGGACTCAATCTTGAAGACTACTACAATTCCTATTCTTGATCTCACCAGCCAACAAGATTTGAAACCAAACACATCCACATGGCTTTCTATTTCCAGAGAAGCTTGTGAAGCCTTGGAGGAATACGGCTGTTTTGTGGCCTTGTACGACGGAGTAACACAGCAACTAGACGATTCCGTCTTCGCAGCAGCTGAGGAACTGTTCGATCTCCCAACGGAGACAAAGAAGAAGAACGTAAACGAGAAGCCTTACCATGGCTACGTTGGTCAAATGCCTGTGATCCCTCTTCACGAAGGCCTTGGAATTGACTATGTTACCAACAAAGAAGATGCTCAGAGATTCACTCATCTCATGTGGCCTCAAGGAAACGATCGGTTTTGGTATGTCTCAACTCGATTATAATTAGCTTCTATAGCAAATGAAGCCAAGAACTTTACCTACTTTATAATCACGTTTGAAATAAGCTAAGAGTGAAACCTAAAGTAATATAAAAGAGATATGGACCAATGAATTTCACCCCTATTAATTTTGAGTTAGAAACCATATTTCTCACACTTTAGGTCATTTTTTCCTTTAAATTTTGATATTTTTTTTCCGTTTGAACAGAGCAAAGTAGCTAATTAAAAAAATTCGATAGATCATTAGATTGGTATGTTTTGAAACCCTAACTTTGTAGTTTTATTTGTTTGCTCTTACCTTTGCAGCAACACCGTGCACACTTTCTCAAACGTGGTTGCGGAATTAGACCGACTAGTGGTGAGGATGATATTTGATAACTACGGTGTTGAGAAACACTACGAGTCGCACGTCGGATCAAAGACTTACCTACTAAAATTCCTCAAGTACTTGGCTCCACCAGAATCTATCTCGATGCCAGCTTTTCCTCAGCACACCGATAAGACCTTTTTATCGATACTTCACCAAAACGATGTAAATGGTTTAGAGGTGAAATCAAAAGACGGTGAATGGATTTCCCTTCATCTCCCACCCAAGTCATACGTCGTTATGGCCGGTGACATCTCTATGGTAAGTCAAACGCATATATGTGAATTATTGATATTCTTATGATGTGACGTTTTTTCATGGATATATATGGTTAGGGTTGGAGCAATGACAGGATACGTTCTTGTGAACATAGAGTGACAATGGAAGGAGACAAGACGAGGTACACTTTAGGTCTTTTCTCGTTCCTCACAGGATCGGTTTCGGTTCCTGAGGAGCTTGTGGATGACGAACATCCACTTATGTATAAGCCATTCGATAACATCGCTCTCATAAACTTCTATGCAACCAAAGAAGGGCGTGAAGCAAAGTCGACTCTCAAAGCATATTGTGGTATCTAAAAAGCATCTCGCTATAGTCATAAGATTGATCAGGTTGCCAATGTTTTATTGAATGTGTATCTTATTTGGTTCTCTACTTGCATAATCAAAGTTCAATAACATAAGATGAAAAAGTTTTAAACTTTTTTTTTAAGTAAAGTTAATCTGTATATATGATCAAACATCCCCTAATCTTCTAGTGCTTAAATATTCTTGCATGGAGACACTTTTTGTCTATTTTTATCAAGATTTTGATGGATGATATATTATACGTACTAAGAGGTTAGGGGCTTTTGGTCCATAATCCCCTCGACTGGGAATAGAGCAAGGAAAACTAGTTTTCTCCCCAACATCGAGACTCCAACTCGTGACTTTGAGGTGAAGTCCCATTGGAAGAGTCAGTAGAGCTACAAACGTATATATAACCTTATTTTATTGTTGACAACGTGTACTTTGAGATGGAGATAGATATTGGATGTTCACTAGAATTACAATGTTTCAAACGGATCTTTGGACTCAAATATTCAACGATTCGTTTAGAGTAAAAGCAAAACATTGTACTCATGTAGTCATAATCATTGGTTATATATCACACATATTTTCTGAAAATTAATTTTATATAGATATCTCACGTTAATTTTTTTTTCCTCACGTTAAATACCACAAAAAGATCAAAGACAACCATAATGGAATCATTCTCGATTTTTAAGGTTCCAATTCTTGATCTCACGAGCCAAGATCTGAAACCGAACACACCCACGTGGCGTTTGGTTTCCAAATAAATCGGTGAAGCCTTGGAGGCATGGTCTATCGACGGAGAGTCGGAGACCAAGAAGAAGAATGTAAATGAGAAGCCTTAGCTACACTAGTCATATGCATGTGCGATGCGTTCCCTCTTCTCGAAGGTCTTGAAATGGACTGTGTCATGAACAAAGAAAATACTTAGATGTTCACTCATCTCATGTGGACTCAAGTTAACGATGTTTTTGTATGCCGGATTTGGCGGCTTCAATTGTTTTCTGCATTTGTGTTCGCGTTTACCATGTTTACGTTTACAAATTATTTTGGGTCCGATTGGTAATGACTGCAACTTAATAAGATCATTGCCAAACAAAAATGAATTTTGGCATGAGTTTTTGTAAATACAAATTCCAAACAAAATTAAAAGAAAATTTCAATATCATTTTTTATTGGCATTTATAGTTTACAAAAATATTAGAAGAAAAAATATTTTAAACAGACAGATACTCTCTTGTGGTTTGATTCCAAGAAAAACACAATAATAATGCCATTAATCAAAGTGGTTGCTCCGTTTTGAATTCTAATTCTGCCTTTTAAGTGATAATCTGAATGTAAGTTATCTCATTGATCAAAGTGATAATCTTTTTGCAAATCCGAATATTATCTCATTAATCAAAGTGATAATGTTCTATAAATCCGAGTGTTACATGATTGGTTCTCTACGTACAAAGTTTCATTTTCAATAACAAATGATAAAAATTCAAATCGTTTTCATCAATTTGATCCAATTAAACGATTGAAGTTGGTTCTCTCCGTACAGCGTTTCATTTTCATTAAGATAGGATAAAAAGTATAAATCATTTTCAACAATTTGATCCAATCAAACCGTTTTGAAGTTGCGTATTACAACAATAAGAGTGCTAAGTCCTAACCTACATATATTACAAAGATTAATAGAATTGTAATCCAACACTAATCCAATGTTATTCGATAAATGATTTCAAATCATGCTTTGAAATCTGGTTTTATTAGATCTTATATTTGTAAATCATTTTAGATTTTAAAGTATGATATTATTCAACTAAAATTTTAAATACTTCATTACTATTCAAAATTTAAAAAAAAACTTTTAAAATCTTTGTATGTTGAGCCATTTGAAATGAAATCTCTTTAAAGTTTCATATATAAATTATTCGAATCAAAGTCCAAATTATACTAAAGAGATCTGAAATCCACACAAATAGATTCTTAAATGATATCAAATTTCAAATCTAAACCTTAAAAATTTGATATTAACTTCATGATTGAATAACACCCCTTGTTGTCAAACCATAAATATATAATGAAATCCTCGAAAATCAAACTTATGTAGATAAATATATATATATATATACTTTTACATATGAGATCCTCGAAAATCAAACTCTAGTGGTCTTCAAAATGTTATATAAGAACACATAGAGAGACATCTAAAACAGAACAAGTTTCTAAAAGGGGAAATGGTGATTTTGGAAACCACTCTTGCTCTTCAGCTCCCGGTTATCGATTTCACAAGTCGAGACCTAAAACCAGGAACTGTCCAATGGGACTCGGTGAGAGGCGATGTCCGGAGAGCTTTGGAAGAGTATGGAGGCTTTGAGGCCTTATTCGATAAAGTCCCTCTCGAACTTCGAGAGGCGGTTTTCGATGCTTCGGAAGAGGTTTTCCAACTACCTTTAGAAACCAAAAAGAGAGTTGTGTCAAAGAGAAAATATAGAGGATATGTAGGTCAAATCCCAACGTTACCTTTGTTCGAAGTCATGGGTATTGATTTTGCAGAAAATCCAGATATAGTCAACGCCTTTACTCATAAGCTTTGGCCCCAAGGCAATAACAGTTTCAGGTATTTGATTTTGGTTTTAAGAAATTTTGATTGGAAATATATCAAACTCTAAAATTTCTCTTGTTTCTGCAGTGAGGCGGTTATGTCATTCGCGGAGAAAGTATCAGAACTGGACTTCATGACCCGAAGAATGATAATGGAGAGTTTCGGGCTGGATGAAAGCTACATAAATGAACATCTGAATTCGACGAAATGTCTTGTACGATTGATGAAATACCAAGGAGTTGAAGAAACAGAGGAGGAGTTAGGCATGGAGGCTCATACAGACAGAAACATGCTCACCATACTTTGTCAGAACGATGTAAAAGACGGAATCGAGGTGAAAACTAAAGACGATAAGCATTGGATCAAAGCCAATCCTTCTCAAGATTCTTCATTCATCGTTCTTGGTGGAGCGATGCTACACGTAAGTTTAAACCAAATTTCCTCTTAAACACAGTAACTTCTACGACTGTTTTCAATGTAAAACATGTTTTCAGGTACTTCTGAATGGTCGGGTGCTTACCGGTGTTCACCGAGTAATGAGGATGGGAACAAACACAAGATTCTCAGCTGGATTGTTCTCTGTTCCGAAAACCGATGATTTGATATATGCACCGGAAGAAATGGTTGACGCCGAGCATCCTCGCTTGTACAAGCCTGTTGATTTTGAAGCATACTTTCAGTATACAACTGAGGGACCTGGAAGGAGAGATCTATCTGCTCTCAGGACTTACTGTGGCCTTTAAGGATATTAAAAAGAATAACGTCTTTCCTCAAAAATAAGATTAAGAAATAAACTTGTTTAATTTGCTGTTAGTAACTTTGCCTGTTACCAACTTTCCATGTAAACCCATCTCCATCAAAATATTAAAGATATATTTTCGCTGTGAAGATTAAGTTTGTGATGTTTAATGTCTTTAATTGCCAAACCATAAAGAGAAGTTATCTTTACTTCACATGTTTGAATTTATAATTTGCAGAAATATTTGAGTTTAGTTATATTTTTAGGTAGATTAGTAGATTACTCTGTTGTGAATTTCTGATACCTAACTCTAGTTTAGTTTCTGAAGCAGAACCATTCTTGCATGTTTCTCTGTTTTGAAAACTAGTCTTGTTTCTTGATTTTAACTTTTCAGTGAACCCGTTCACACTTCCTCGAACGGAGAGAATTGGACCGAATTTTGGTGGAGGGTTACATTCAAAAATTGCGGTGTGGATCAAAAACTCACATGGGTCAAAAAGTCCATATATGTAGGCTTGTAGCCAAATTGGTTTTTCAGCGGAAATCGATGAACTTCCGTAATTTAGAACAGTGGATTCCAAATTTCTTATGTGATGTGAGTGACGTAATGTAATGGACACAAAGCAAAAAAGACATGCATGTTTTTCTAGTCTCTCTGTTTTCTGTTGTTCATGGGTTTTAATAACTTCTAAGCCACCAAAGAAACTCATGTGACCAACTTGGCTCTTAAAGCAAAATATTCAAATTACATTGTGGTATACTTGTGATATAACCTATTTATTATAATATATACTTGGCATATATATATATTACAAAAATATGACCCATGCAATTAACGGTCGTTCTATATTACAAACATAACAAATCTATAATAAGACTGCCAAATTATGGTCTTTCTGTATTAGTGTTTTCAGCAAAATAAATACAATAAGACTTTGAAATTTATGGTATTGCTTTTTAATAATGCTTAAGATCCATCGCTAGTAGTCTTCAGAATGTTATATAAGAACACAAAGAGAACGTTTTGAGAGAACAACAATAATGAGTATGGAAACCACTCTTACTCTTCAGCTCCCGGTCATTGACTTCACGAGTCAAGACCTAAAACCGGGAACTTCTGAGTGGGATTTGGTGAGAGGCAATGTTCGAAGAGCTCTAGAAGATTATGGATGCTTTGAGGCCTTGTTCGATAAAGTTCCTGTCAAACTTCGAAAGGCGGTTTTCGATGTTTCTGAAGAGCTTTTCCGACTACCTTTAGAGACAAAAGAGAGAGTTGTTTCAGAGATTAAGTACAAAGGATATGTGGGTCATAACCCAACAAATCCTCTGTACGAGGGTGTGGGCATTGAATTTGCAGACAATTCAGAGAAAGTCAATGCCTTTACGCAGAAGCTTTGGCCTAAAGGAAAAAGCAGTTTCAGGTTTAAGATCCTAACTTATTTATTTTAGTATTGATCAAATCCAACCCTAAAATATTTCTTTGTTTTTGCAGTGAGACGGTTCTATCATTCACCGAGCAGGTATCCGAACTGGACTTCATTACCCGGAGAATGATAATGGAGAGTTTCGGGCTCGATGACAAGTACATACACGAACATCTGAATTCGACAAAATGTCTCATGCGCATGATGAAATACAAAGGAGTGGAAGACACAAAGGAGGAGGAGTCAGGTATGGAGGCTCATACAGATAGAAACATGCTCACCATAATTTGCCAAAACAGTGTAGCAGACGGAATAGAAGTGAAAACAAATGACGATAAGCATTGGATCAAAGCCAATGCTTCCCAAGATTCTTCATTCATAGTTCTTGCCGGATCTATGCTACATGTAAGTTTAGCTCAGGATATAAAGACAGCTTCTATAGTGTCTATGACATAACATCAGAATGTTTTAAATGTTTTCAGGTACTACTGAATGGTCGGGTGTTATCTTCGGTTCACCGTGTGATGAGGATGGGAACAAACACAAGGTACTCGGCTGGACTTTTCTCTGTTCCGAAAACAGAGGAATTGATATATGCACCAGAGAAAGTGGTTGATGTCGAGCATCCTCGTCTCTTTAAGCCCATTGATTTTGAAGCATACTTTCAATTCACCACTGAGGAATCTGGACGGAGAGATTCGAAGGCTCTCAGGACTTATTGTGGCCTCTGAGGAAGAAAGAAACAAAAATTTATGTACCCAAAATACTAAGAAACAATATGAGTTGTTTCCATGAAATCTATCAACATTCAAAATTATAAAGATCTATTTCTTGATCTGTGTTCTTCTTGATGTTTTCTCTCTTCTTTTGTGTGTGTGCATGTGATGTAATCTCTATGTACTATAAATCAAAACAAAGTATTGTGAGAAAATAAAGAAAGTGTACTATAGATGGTCTTCAAAAGAACACACAAAGGAGACACATCTAAAAAGAGACATGCTCAATGAGTTTGGAAACAGCTCCTGCTCTTTAGCTCAGAGTCATTGACTTCACGAGTCCAAATCAAAAGCCGGACAAATCATCTGTATGAGGGAGTTGATTTTGCTGATAAATTCAGTGCCTTTACTCAGAAATTTTGACCCCAAGGCAACATGAGTTTCAGGTTCTGAAGCAAAACCCTTCTTCTTGCTCCGTTCTCAATCCTAACCCTATACTTGTAATGTAATCTATGTGTATTATATATCAACTTGTTCATATAAAACCTCATTTCCATGAAATTGCAGAGAGGTAGTCTTATTTTAAATTTATGTACTGACAAGACAATGTTATGTTTGTAATATAGAAAGATAGTTTGTAGCAAAATAAATATATAATAAGACTTTGAGATTTATGGTCTTCAAAATAAATGTATTAAGCTTATACATGCTTTTTACATATATAAGCTTTTGAAGACTACTAGGGTTCGATGCTAACCATTTGAGAACCACTAGGGTTTTTATATAAGCTTTTGAAGACCACTAGGGTTTAAAAACTCCAATTTTTTTTTTTTTTATGATTTGATCTTATCGAAACTATTTTGACAACACCTTGCTTTGTTTGTAACTATGTAATATGGAACTATTCTGATGACTTGGTAATATTTACGTAGTTACAAACAAAGCAAGGTGTTGTCAGAAAGGAACTATATAATATCACCGAACAAGCGTTACCTTTCCCCATCCTCCAGAATATAAGCCAAGTGTGGTCATCAAAAGAAACAGAACAAGTTTGTGAGTTGTGAGCACAACAAATGATGAGTTTGGAAACCAACCCTGATCTTAATCTCCCAGTCATTGATTTCACCAGCCGAGATCTAAAGCCGGGAACTCTCGAGTGGGACTCGATAAGCGGTGATGTGCGAAGAGCTCTGGAAGAATACGGATGCTTCGAGGCCTTGTTCGATGAAGTCACTGTTGAGCTTCGGAAGGCGGTATTTGAGGCCTCGAAGGAGCTTTTCCAGCTACCATTAGAGACTAAACAGAGAATTGTATCTGATGTGAAGTACAGAGGATATGTCGGTCAGAATCCTACAAATCCTCTGTATGAGGGAGTGGGTATTGACGTTGCAGATAATGAAGAGAAAGTAAAAGCCTTTACTCAGAAGCTCTGGCCTCAAGGCAACATGAGTTTCAGGTTTTATGATCTTTAAAAAATTTCTTGTTCTTTCTCTTTGTCCACTCATTGGGATCTTTAAAAACATATCAAGAGAGTTTGCTCTGTTTCTGCAGCGAGACGGTTCTGTCATTTACCAAGAATGTATCAGAATTGGACTTCAAGATACGGAGAATGGTAATGGAGAGTTTCAGACTCGACGAAAACTACATAGAAGAACATCTGATATCGACGAAATGCCTAATGCGGATGATGAAATACAAAGGAGTTGATGAAACAAAGGAGGAGTTAGGTATGGAGGCTCATACAGATAGAAATGTGCTCACCATAGTTTGCCAAAACGATGTAGCAGACGGAGGATTAGAGGTAAAAACCAAAGACGGTAGGCACTTGATCAAAGCCAATCCTTCTCAAGATTCTTCATTCCTCGTCATTGGTGGAAGTATTCTTCATGTAAGTTCCCTCCTTTCTCTCTACTGACTTATCAATTGATAATGATGGTGTTTAACGATGTTTTCAGGTACTCCTGAACGGCCGGGTGCAATCTGCGGTTCACCGTGTGGTGAGGATGGGGACGGAAACAAGGTACTCGGCTGGACTTTTCTCTATGCCAAACACAGAGAATTTGATATATGCACCGGAGAAGATGGTTGACGCCGAGTATCCTCGACTCTTTAAACCTTTTGATTTTGAAGCATACTATAAGTTCACCTGCGAGGGATCCGGAAGGAGAGATCTATCTGGTCTCAGGACTTATTGTAGCCTCTCAAAAGAATAAACTTCTTTCTGTTTTTGACTCTCGAGTTGTTTCCATGTATCAAATGAACTTTCGTTACCTAACTTTTAATTTTCTTGTTTCAAAATAAATAATGATTTCAGCTTCAGAGAGGAATTTGTCATCTTCTGTAGAGAATCATTGGAATATAGATTCCTTGAGGCTGATATCAAGACATATAAATAAGTAGCCTCTACCATTTCAGTTCAGTAACTTCTTATTCAGCTATCTCTCTTTGTCTCAGTAAATGGGTTCTGAAACTCCTCTTCTTCCTCTTCGTCTTCCGGTCATCGATTTCTCAAACAAAAACCTGCAACCTGGAGAGCCCGAATGGGACTTAACCAGAGCTGATGTCCAGAAAGCTCTACAAGACTATGGCTGTTTCGAGGCCTCTTTCGATAGAATCCCTATTGACCTACGGAAATCGGTCTTCGGGGCCTTAGAAGAGCTTTTCGACTTACCCTTGCAGACCAAAATGAGAAACGTGTCCAAGAAACCGTTCCATGGATACGTTGGTCAGTACCCAATGGTGCCACTGTACGAGAGCATGGGAATTGATGATTCCGATGTTGCAGCGAAAGTAGACGCCTTTACTGAAAAGCTATGGCCTCAAGGCAACAACAGTTTCAGGTCAGTAAACTTTCTCTCCTTAATTCCGCTAGTTTGACATATATTGATCAGACATACTGTAACTACCAGCACAACGATCCAGTCGTTTTCTAAGAAGTTATCAGAGCTAGACATAACTATCAGAAGAATGATCATGGAGAGCTTCGGACTCGATAAATACATCGATGAACATCTTCACTCAACGAATTACCTCCTGCGGGTGATGAAGTACAAAGGACCTGATACTGAGGAGACCAAATTGGGACTAAACGCTCATACTGATAAAAACATGGTCACTATACTTTACCAGAACCATGTCGAGGGTCTACAGGTGCAGACCAAAGACAACAACTGGATCAAAGTGAAGCCAACACAAGACTCTTTCACCGTCATGATCGGAGATTCCCTCCATGTAAGCCCTTGTTTTAACTTCCTTCAAAAACAGAATCAATACTTGAACACAAAAACAACCCAAATGTTTTGATGTCACAGGCATTGCTGAATGGTCGATTACACTCTCCTTATCATCGTGTCATGATGACGGGAACAGAGACAAGATACTCCCTCGGATTATTCTCGATACCAAAAGCAGGACATATTGTAAGTTCACCAGACGAGCTCGTGGACGAAGAGCATCCTCGACTCTTTAAGCCCTTTGACCATGTCGAATTCCTTCAATTCTACTACACAGAAGCTGGACAAAGATCTCAATCTGCTCTCAAAACTTACTGTGGAATCTAAAAAAAAACAAAAGCTTTCTCATTTACTCACTTCTCAATAATTTCTAAGTACCCTTTTACATCAATAAGAAGAATCTCACCAAAAGAATGAAAATTTCACAAATTCTACTACACAGACGCTGGACAAAGATCTCAATCTGCTCTCAAAACATACAGTGGTATCTAAAAACAACAAAAGCTTTCTCATTTGCTTACTCCTCAATAATTTCGAAGTACCCTTTTACATAATTAAGAAGAATTTCACCAAAAGTATAAAACTTTCAACCAAAGTGTGTGACTTTCGATATGATCTTACAATAAATCAAAAACAAAAAGTTACCTTTTTTGCAATTTATTAATACAAGTAGAAGAATCAATTTGAAGGGATGTTCTTGTTGCGAGCAAGTTCTTTAGCCAACTCTCGTAGCTCTTCAGGTGAAGGAGGACGAGGAGCTTCTTTAGGATAAACAACGTATGAATGATTACCCATGAATTTCTTGATGTTGGTGCTGTTGTTGGCGAATGTATACATTAGGACGATTGGAACTGCGACGTATACACCGAATTTGACGATTTCAAGAATCCCCTTTGATGTTCCTACTGACGACATTTGTAAGAGACTCCAAGATTGAGAACCCACGATGAGGAAGCTTTTAGGGTTCTTGATTTCGAAATTTGGGATTTTGTTGGATTGATATTTTGATGAACTCACAATAATTATAATTGGATTAAATCGACGACGACAAGCTATGTTTAGGACTTGTTGCTGATCTTTGACTTGGGTATTTTTTCCTTTTTTTATAATAAATATTCGAAAAGAAAACTAAACCGAAATTTAACTGGTTGGCCCGGTCTGGTCCGAGTATAACATTGGTTAAAACCATTGATCATGTGTAGTCCATTAATACTCAATCTTATCATGAGACTTTTGAGTCCTTGAACATACATATAGATTTATTCGCAAGACTTAAGTATATCTAAAAGAGCTAAATGCGAGGGACACATAATGAGAATACTTTTGAGATGATGATACATAGAAATCAAACGCAGCAGCAACAACACTTGCACTTCTCGTAGCAGCAACAGCAACAGAACAACCCGTAAAACCTACAACAGATTAAAACATCATCAAATAATCAAGAACTGCGAATTCGATACAAAATGAAAAGAGAAGAGATTATATTTTGGTACGGACGTTGCGTATAAGCAGCCGTGTTCGTCTTGCTGTTTCTTGACATTGCCATAGTAAGTCATCTCTTGTTGTGACGGTGCATTCATTTTTTTTTCTTTTGTGTGTGTGTCTTGATAACTTTAGGGGTTGGGATTAATCGGATGTAGTATTTATATAAACTTCAAATCTGCTACCTGCAATTGATATGATCATTTAATACGGAAGATATGGCTACATTTATTTGGACCGACAAAGTGGTTAGAATCTTCACCCGAAACTACATATGATATGAAATAGGAATAAGCCATGGCTTTGATTTCGCTCTTTGTGATTAAAAAAACAAAAACAAATATTTAACATTTTTCATTCTTTCTTAAATTAGTCGGGAAGATTCATTAGGTTTCCACTATTTTAGCGCCGTTAATCTATGAAGATTCATACGTTTCTACTATTTTTGGATCGGTGATAAAAAGATAATTTAAGCGGAGGATCCTATACTATTATTTGGGGAGTACACTTTATAAGATACCCTTAACTAACCTTCCCTTTTGTAAGAATTTACTTAAGAATGCCATTACAAAAATCTTTTTTTAGAACAAATTTCATTCAATTCATTAAGGGTAAACAAGTAAAATACTAATTTATGTCATTTAATTAATTTAATTAAATTATAAAACGAAAATCTGTTATTTTTTTTTTTTAAATAACCAATCAAAATGAACATATAAGATTTGATATCTAACTTACCATATTAATTTGTTATTAATTATTAAACTTCACCTCTCATCTTTATATGATTATATTAATATGAAACAAATAAATCATCATATCATCTACATAATATAAAAAAAAAGTAAATTTTTTTCTGCATATGCCAAGATTTGAATTTTTAAAAACGCATATAAATTGTTCAATCTACAAAAGGAAACAATTAAACGGGTCAAAAATTCAGACTTGAGTAATATATTTTTTTTACACAAAAATAAAATCAACAAAAATTCCGAGCAACGGGTCAAAATTTGAATATTTATATTCGATTTCATATATTTATTTTTTGAAATTTATAATTTTATATACTACAATAAAAATTTAAATATCTTAATTTGCAACATTTAAAATAAGTTTTACTTGATATTTTTAGAGAATATCATCAATACTTAATAGTTCAAAAAGTTAAAATTATAAATACATTAATTTGATTATTTTTAAAAATATTTATAATAGGTAGCGGGTTAAATACAATATATTATATGATGAAATGAGTTTTGATCCTTATAACTATTTGAATAGTTATATTTAATTTCATATAATTTGTTTTTTGAAATTCATAATTTTATAAACTACAAAAAAAATTTAAAGATTTTAATTTGGAATACTTAAAAATAGTGTAGAACATTTAAATATGGTTTGACACCTCTAAATATTTGAAAATTTGATTCCGCAAGCAATTTTAGAATTAACGAATAATAGATTGTGCAAGCAATATTTTAAAATGAAATATTGAGATTCTAAAATAAAAATATAGGCTCCACGCACAGGTTGATTTTGGTATTATTATATACTAAATATATGTTTATAACATATTCGATTATGCGAATAATTGGTAAATTCCGTAATTATAAATCTCAAACAAATTCTGTAATTAGATTAGCTCAAACAAATCTCTATTTCAACAACCAAAGAATTATAAATTGAAAAAGAATTTTCTAAATTAATTCAAAATAATACCTAATTTTCTTAATTAATTCAAAATAATCTATGTTTTATATGCGATTTATTTATGATATTTTAATTTTTGATCTAACTGAAATATATGCAATCCTATTTTGTGGTTGTTAACATAAATTAACTCATTGTTCAAAAAATATTACTTTTTATAAAATAAAATTATTTTCTGTTTTCATATCTTAAAAAAAAATTATCCATAATTGAGTATTATAAAAAAAATTCTATATTTATTCTAATATTGAATATAGGGACTGACAAAAAAATTAATATTTTTTCACTTACTATTATAATATATTAAAACTTAGTTCTAATATATATATTATATAAATTTTGTAATAAATAAAATTCAACCCGTACTTTAGTACGGGTGATGATCTAGTTTATAAATTATAATTATAAACTACGTACCACTTGATTTTTTCGAAAATAATAACAAGGTAACTAGTAAGGCAAAGTATGTTTGAGGCTAATTAGAAACACCTTTGGTAGCCAACTAGCCATAAAAACATATAGAAAACGTATTATATTATCCACACTATCATGAAATTTTACAATTTGAAAAAATATTATAATGAAAAACTTTACTCAACGGTTTTCAAACTTTGTGGTTAACTAAGATGATCATATATATCACTAGTATGATTAATCTCGCTGCAGACCAAAACCAGTCGCATCTGATCTCTTCACGATCCTAAGCCTCTTGCATGATTCTTTGAACATCCTGCCAACAAGAAAAAACTTCCAATTTTTAAAAATACAAATTTGTGACTTTGTAAAATGTTGATTATTTTCATTTTGGTAAATTTGATAATTGATCATTATAATGCAAGCTGAACATAAACTTACTGCCAAGGTACATCTCCGAGGAGCATCCAGTCTCTATCCTTGTCTTCGTATATAATAATGTATTCGCATTTCTTACCTTCCTTTGCTACTCCTGCATATTTTATATACGTGTTATCTTCCAACTAATGTATGTGTGTTAGTCTCTTCACACCTCCAATATATTTAGAAACCCTAACCATACGTACATAAACATGTCATCTAACTCCAAACTAACGTTACGGGAAATTCAATGCCATCACTAACCTAGGCCAAGACAGCCGAAGAGATTCTCAAGAACCGTGGCTAGATTATTATAACCGTTGCTAGAACCAAGGTCAATCTTCCTCAAGTATGGCACACCATCCATGCTCACTTTCACGTACCCTATCGCTTTCGATGCTTCCTCATTGTTCTTCTTTCTTCTATAAGAACACACAGGTGGCCACCCCACCGCCTGACTCTTCACCACCGGCAAAGATTCATCCTCAACCGATGAAACGACGCCGTTTTCATCCTCAGTATTTAACGATGATGAGGTCATCATATCCGAGAGCACCCTCTTCTTCTTCTTCGATCCGCAAATTGAGATTTCGCTATAATTATCTCCTGGAAGACCCAATCGAAGCTCTGTGATCTCAAGTCCTAGACCTTCCTTTGCCATTTATTCCTCTTCTTTTTTTTTTTTGCCTTTGGCTATATGAAGTTTTGATACTTCTCCTCTCAAGCACTTCTCTTGTTGGAATGATAGTATTGTGCTGATGCCTTCTGCTTTTATATGTTGTCAAGTTGCTCCACAAGATTCAATAATATACTGACATATGGAATAGAATCATATTCATAATTATTTCTATTAGCTTTGTGGAGGAAGACAGGGTTAGACCAAAGACAGGTCAACTGAGGATGTGTTGGTCGGTCACATGATAGACATAAGTTGGGTCCGTTTTTAATTTTTGTTAATATAAGATCTTGAGTTAAGGGAACAAATCTTACCGGCCGGTGTTAATAGATATTTGTTAGGTTTCTTATAAGATTTATCATTGGCCATTTTCCTAAACATTCCATGTGTTTTCCTTAATAATTTACAATTATGTAGTCTAAGTAAGGATATTGATATTATTTTTTAGCCTATTCTTGTTCACATTTTTATTTGGTACTTGATAAAAGTTGCTCTTCAAAATACAAAATTGTACATACAGGTACATCACGAATCACATAATGTAGATTTCAAAATCAATGAAAACAAAATGTGAGGACATAAAGGATTGGATACGTCTATCACTATTATTTTTTTTTGTCTTTTGCTTTATTTGTGGCTATTATTTTTCCTATTTTGAAGATCTTGATGCTTAATATTTGTTCACAATTCATTTACGAACATAAGAATATGGAAAGATTCATACTACCAAAAATTACGGCTGGATTGTGTGATTAAATGACTACATGCATTTAGCTTTAAATTCCTTACTTAGTGACCTGAGTTAGTTATAAAATACAACACAAATAATCTGAATAGATATGAGTAATCGGATTATTTAGTCTGCTATAAACAATCTTTTGCATCATATTCAAATTTGGCTTTTGCAATATAATATACAGTTAGATACTCCTTCTTTTCCAATATATAGGATGTTTTAGGTAAAATACACGCTTTAAGAATTTTTTTTTTTTAAAGTTATCATTTAATATTTAATATAAAAAAATTTAACTAATGATATAAAAGACTGCAGAATATAAATGATCATGTGTTTAAAATTTGCATAAAAATTTATAAAATATCTTATATTTTGAAACAAAAATAAATCTCTAACACATCCTATATTTTGAAACAGATGGAGTATTTGAAAAAATAAAAAATAAAAAAAAAAACGTTTGAGCTGGCTTCTTGAATGATGAAGAACAACAAGTTGGTCCATGTGGCATAATATGAACCATAACCATTAGGCAGACGCGTTAATTCCACTCCATATCAAACAACATTGGTCGTCCAAGTGTTAAGTTTCTTTCCCCAATGTTTCCATGCATTTATGATTTATGTCCCATTAATTCTTCTATATAGTGTACATATTTAATCTCGGATACTTTAGGAATACGTATCTGCCAAAATATTTATCCTTTGGTATATATAGTTTCCCACGTGATTCGATAGAGAAGAACGACCAAATAAAAATAAGATTACAAAAATGTTCCTACATCGCGTAGCGAAATGATGAAACCGCATGAACTTTGATACGAATATTTTAGTTTGGCTCATCTACTAAAATTCTGATAAAATAAAGAGACCCTAAAATAAATAAGTGGCAACTTGTAATATATTTATGTATATAAATGTAATCAGATCAACATAATATATATCTGGTTCGAAATCTTCAAGACAACTATAAAATTCTATATTTACACTTCTATGAGACAACTATAATATGTGATGATAATGAAAGACAGAGATCATAAGACAAAAAAAATGATTCAGTTTAATAATATTTTAAAATATAACTCCCTCTTTTTATACTTCTATGTGTTAGAAAAGAAATAAAATTGTTATGAACTAGATGATATTTTCCACTTTCAATGCAAAATTAATTAGTTTATTATTGGTGAATCGTGTTTAGGTAGAAAATAAATAATTTTTTAATTTAAAAATAAATAAAATTAAATGTGTGCAAAAATCTTAAACATGAAGTATTAAAAACGAAAGAAGTATTTAAGTTGGAGAGTTGTTAAACCTTATAACCTTCCAAAGACAATGATTAAAAGAACAAAACAAAAAAAACTTTTCTATAATAGATACTTAGATTAATAGTCTTGATATATGGTAATGATAAAAACAGTAACAATAAAACCATAGCAATTTTCTTATTGATAAGAAACAAGCTATGAAAAGGAATTTTTGTTTTGGATGGCCAAAGCCTTTGACTTAGAAGTTCAGACCTAAATCATTTCTAGAAAAACAACCTAGTTGCCTCCCAATATCCGAGATTAGCTGGCAAATATGTCCTTATGAAAATAAATATACAATTCGATCCAACCGAAAATTAAATTTGGAAGACACCATATTTAAGGATTAATTAGGATTCTTAAGAGTGTTTTGAGGATGCATTAGCGTGTATAATGATATAATCGATCCTGATAAACTGAAAATACTCATATGAAAATTAACGGTATTTGAAGGAAAATTGATTTCTTTTGTTGACTAATTGTAATTAAACACTAAAATATGTATGAAGATTTTACGCATATATGGGATATCTTAATTACTTGCTATCCGCTATCGTGTATATCTGTCAAAAGTTTTAAATTTTTTAATCACCATCTTTTCTTAATCATCACGGTTTCTAACTTATACTTTAAATCATCATTAAATTATGATATTCAAAGTTCTCTTAAATTCTTAATTAGTTAATTAAATTTAAAATTCCCAAAAAAAAAAAAAAATTCTCTTAATTAGTAAATTCGAGTTAGACATGGGCTAGGCCCTTTTCCATGCGTTAATATTTAGGAACATAGTTGTCTTCATTTGAAGGAAGCCAGTACAACCAAAAACATAAGAAATAAATCATTGTCACGCCAGTGTACACACATTTTCTTCATTAAATTTAAATACGAACATGACATTGATCAGTATGTGTACTGATTAGCTATTGTAGAAAATAAGACCTAAAGTACTTTTGATCTTCATGAAATCCCACGCGAAGACAAGCAAATCCCGACTCGAAAAGCCTTTCAATCCATTCTTTTCGATTACAAACTGTTGCAAAACATAAGAAATATTGTATCAGAGATTATCTATACTTAACAAACGATAATCAATAGAAAAATATTGTCGAACAATATAAACTTGTTATACGAACCATGCGGTCCATTCGCAGTTTCTCGCCAAACTCGTAACATTGTAAGCAACAAAAACATAGAAAAAATTACACAATACAACAGCTTATTAGCCATTGGAGATATAGAGGAATGTAGTGAGAAGATAAGATCTTTTACAGTTCTTTTTGGCTTTTGCGATTATTGGATCGATTTTATAACTCTTCAAATGTTTTGAACATTATTATTGATCATTGACCATTTCAAAGAGTTTTTAACTATCAAATTAATGACCTTAGGTTCTCACATTTATTAATATATAGACTATATATAGTCTTTGTCCCACTAAATCACGTTAGAAAAAAATCTTAGATATTTGTTTGTCTTAACGTATGCCTAACTTTGATTCTATACCAATAAGCTTTAAAAAAGGTTAGTAAATATCTATCGTAGATGTTTCTTTCAGAAGGTTTGAGACAAGAAACGTGTCCATGTGTTTGTAATATATCACTGATGGAAAACTTGGTACGATATTTATTACGCCGCTACACACTACACATGGTGTTGATGGTCTCTTCACACATCAGATTACATTGGATCTAAGAATTCCAATTGTCAGATTCCATCTACACGTCCTATTGATTTTGAGAAAATGACATGAAAAATAAGATGACAAAATTATGTTAAACAAAAGTTAAGACTAGTCTTATTTATATCTTGCTTCAAAGAAAATAAAAGAGGTTGCATAGCGTGAAAAATGGAGACAACCAAATTAATCCGAAGAAAAGGCGAATTCTTAGAATGGAGTGTTAGGCTTCTTTCGTTCCACTTTCGTAAAAGTTAATTTTTACACTGCTGAAAATAAAATAATTTAAATTGTGAAAGGTAAGGGAAAAATTACTTGAAGAAAGTGAAAATGTTATCTATATCTGACATGAGAAAATTTGGTATATAAAATTTTTATATATAAAAAAAAAACTTTGTGTATAATTTCGGGTATAATTTATTTCCAGTTAGACTTCGATGAGCTCAAGTTAATACATTTGAATTGGGATCCTTTTACGCTTTTAAGTTAGATGTATTTAATATACCATCCATAATCGTATACTTTTTTTTGTGGTAAGAACTCATTTTTTATAAACATAGATTTAGGATGATTTGAAGAATTTTAGTCAACTGTTCTAAAACAAAGTAAAACTTTCTTTGAATACTAACAATTTAAAAATAAAAAATGTTTCAACTTGTTCTAAATTCTAATGATTTAGAAAAATTAGTCAAAAAAAAAATAGATAACAACATCTTCAACAAACTAATCACACCAACACCAACATTATATATACACTAACACTAAACCATATAGTTTCCGTTTAATTACAAGAGATTCAACATGACAAGAAAATCCTCTTGCAGGTAGATAGAATCCTAGAAGATTCAACAAACCCTATGATATATATTACATATCATTCTATAATAATATATATAACTCTGTGTTGCTTATAATTAAGGGACGATCATCATTTATATTAAAGAAAGAAAGAAAAAAAGTGAGTTGATGATTAAATTTGGAAAATTTGATTCAACGATAAGACTTAAGAACAGAGCCACAGAAACTGCAAACAACAGCTCTCCAAGATCTCCAATAAATAGGAATGAAACAGAATCTTGTCGAAGTCTTCATGTCAGCGATGCTCGCACAATGGCCACACCGTGAGCAAGTTCCAGCCGCCGGTTTGCTCCGTTTCACTTTCCTTGTCTGATCAACCAAGAAACAGAAACAAACCATATCTTCTTAAAGAAGAAAACTTCCGATATATGTAGACCAATCAGAGAAGCAAAGAAAACTCTTTTGGATACGACCAGGTTTGTTATCAGAGAAGAATGTTCTCTGTGTGGGTTTGCAGATTTTATGAGTTCTGGAATTTTGTGGCTATAAATAATAAAATATAATGGACGAGGAATGAATTAAAGTTTAAATCATTCACTCGTGTCGTGTGGGGAGAGTTTTAAAAATAAATGGAAGTAAATATATTTTGAGAGATTGAAGTCTTGGATACATATATATAAGAACAATAATATATAACTTATGACATGAGTTATATTTTTTTGATGTAAATTAGTACTTGCATTTCGCGATATTATATACCAACATTAATTGTTGTGTTATTATTCATTTACAGTGATTACCGAAAGAAAATTCTATTTTCTACTTTTTAATACACTTAAACTTTACATTGTAACGTCAAAATAATTGTAAATTGACAAGTTTGAAAATTTAGCAGTGACAATAATAGTTATATATTAAAATTATAGAAAGAAAAAAGAGGTACGTAGGTACAAAGTCTCTAGCTGCGTATTAATGTGACATAATGAATTTCCTTAGTGGCAAAGGCTTTGTGTCATGACGAAAGTGTGAGTAGCTTGACACGTGGATAAAACAGTTGGATGTTGAGTTTGTCATTGTCATTGCCTCTTATCAGAAACATGGGTACTCAGAAAACCTCTTCTCAATTTTCAATTTTTTTTTTTATTTTAATATTAGACTATTTTCGTTTACTATTTTTAATAAATTGTAGTGTTTAGTGATGCGGAAGAAATTTTTTTTTAAATATGTAACAAAGTAAGTACTGATTATTTTTACATTTAATTCGTTGCCTATTCTTTTTTTTTCCAACATTGTTTTATTAATTGAAAAATTCAAAAAAAATCAATTCAAAAAAATTATTATTTACATATATAATATAATGCGAATAAACACGAACATTTTGTGCTAATAGATCCGCTGTAATGTACTTTAGTTTAGTCCGTTCCACGCCTCTACCCGAAACATTCATTGAAAGCCTAATTGATGATTAGTTACGTTTGTTTTTTTCTCATTTCACCAACAATATTTGCATTTATTAATTCATAGTGCAATATAGTTTCGGTGATAAAATGGCAAGCGGCAGGTAATGGCAAACTTTATATTGTTGAATAGTATTAAATGTAGATGTTGAAAAGGGTATAGGTCATTATCTCGTGTTTTGTTTTCATAATCAAAACTTGAATCATTTTAAAACAAAAGGAATTTTTTTTATATCATCACTAAGCTAATGAGTTTAAGTATTAATTATGGGCGGTGTTATGATTGATTAATTTCTTGTACATATATCTGCATCGTTATAGTTGAGAACTTTCTATCATTCATTGAATTTTGGCAACAGCTTTTCTAATAGTTAATTTAGAAAAATACTGAAATTTCAAACCTTTCCCATCCTCTAATTCTCATATCTTCCACAAATGACAATGACTATATCATATGCAGACAAATAAAAAAGACCATAAACTATTAATGACGATATTGTTTATATGAATATGGTTGCTTTCAAAGAAAAATCATCACTTAGCAAATATAAAACATTGAACCTAATCAAACAATTAATAACGATGACTATACTATTACAACCACTTGATTTAACATGTTTATTGATAATTCTCCAGCATTAAATAATCCGTCACCTTAATCTTATGTGAAAATAATTTGCGCCTACGTCAAAAAGATTGAAAATGATTTGGCAAGAAAGATTTCGGTTAAATTCGTAAATCTTATAAAGTTAGGACTAGTTAATCTTCTTCGTTCTACCACTTTAACCGAACATAATTTTGTAATGAGTATTGTTTACATTATTGTTTATGTATCATCGCATCAAACCTATCAGATGTAATTGAGATGATAGATTATTAATTTGCTATGGTTAAATAGTTAAATCGCTGCTAAAATAAACACTAGCTAAATATTAACCATAAAGATTGGCTGGGCCTTACTGGGCCAAGCGAGAGGTTACGTTTTATTTTTCATAAGGCCAAATTTTAAAAGATATGAACATCACGCTTCTGTTTAATTAAGACACGTCATCTTTCTGTGTATTGTACAAATAATTTAAGAAAAAAAAATCCGACCTGCCGGAATCGAACCAGCGACCTAAAGATTTGCTGTCACAGACTACAGTCTTCCGCTCTACCAACTGAGCTAAGGTCGGACGCTGGTTTAATGAGACATCAGTACTTATATATACTGTTTTAACGGCTCACTTATGTATACTGTTTTAACAGCTCATTATTGTTTGTTTATATATTAAAATTTATTAAAATCTAAAAGTCTAGGCTCAATGACGTTTTAAAAAAAAGAAGTCTAGGCTCAATCATTTACCTCCAATTCATTCTAGAATTTTGGGTTCATGATACATTCCCTAAACTTTATGAAGTGTTCTAAGTCAATTCAAAGTTAATTTTATTGAAAAATGGCTACTATCTTTAATTTTTCGTTGTGCAAATGTAAAAGCGGATAATCTGGCACGAAAAATTCGTAAATAACCGCTTCATATCACGTATGTAAACAACATTCCTCAGGAATATCTATTTTGAGCTTTAATTAATGTCGGATGACAAAAAAAAAAGACTACATCAAAAACAATACTAATATTATATCAAGTTTAGTTATTTTCTTCTTCTTTTGTTTTTGGATAAAGAAATTGTATATACGGTTTTTATTAACTTATTGTACGTTAGGTAATCAAAGAATCGTGTTTTGGAGAAAATTATTGGTGTACCATTATTGTCCATTAATATGTTATTCTTATGTAGGTTAGAAAAAACATACATCCAAAAATATTGTTAATTGATTTCATGAGCAATTTTCTATTTTCTACGTGTAAGAAGAAATAGTTAATCAATTTTCAATTCAAGTCCCTCGAGAATATTAACATATATTCCTCTAACTTTCTCGGAAAAAGAAAACACTTTCATTTTTTCACATTCATAAACCGATAACGTTCTCTTTCTTTCCTAGACAATTTACGCTTCTCGGAAGTCTTCATCAAATCTCCAACGAAAGAATTCGTATCAATTCCCTACTCTCATCTGTTTTTGCTCCTCTAACCCATCTTCATTTGCCATATCAGTCCAAGAAATTTGTGGATTCGCTGCATCAAAAATAGTTAACTAAGATGACAATACATTTCTTACATTGTTTAAGAATGATTCAAATACAAAACCCTCAGCTTCAAGTTGTATGGTTAGGAAAATAAATCAGCACGCATGAATTCGTTAGTGAAAAGATATACCAGTGATTGCTAGTTGTTCATACATCCACGCTATATAAACCATTATTGATTATTTGTTCTTTCAAGATAATCAAAACAAATAACTTAGAGAAAGATCAAAATGAAAACCTCATTTTCAACAATCAATTCAAATTTTATAAAGCTAAAAGAGTCGGTCAAATATAAATATAAATAAATAATAAAAATGAAGAAGATCATATATAGAAATTATGTGAGAAAATAATTGGAAAATGGCTATATTCAATATCTTATGGTTATAAATAGAAATTCGCTTCATCACATATATTGACTTAAAAGATTTTATATCATTCAATATCTTATTGTTATAAATATTTCGACAACAAATAAGTATTATTATAATTGAGAAGAATCTTTATACATTGTACTTGTGGACACAGTGTACTCTCATCCTCTAATCCAAAGAATCTTCTATTCGTTAAAACAAGAACTTCTCAATCATACCGAAACTTTCCAGAGTTTCTAATCGTAGCCGTTCATCATCTAACTCAAACATATTAATAAGTCAAAAAATAAATCACAACCGTTAGATTTAAATTCAAACACCGTAACATAACCGTAGCGGAACATGGCTACGTGGGGGAATCTTCACGACTCACACAAATAAGATAACGTCCGTTTCAAATCCCCCCCAACTCGGAGAAACCGAAGCAAGTCTGACTCACTGAGTCATCGCCGAGTCAACTCTTCGTCTCCGCCATGGCTGCTGCTTCACTCCACACCTCAATCTCTCCACGTAGCTTCCTTCCTCTCTCTAAACCGTCTCTGAAACCTCACCGTTCCCAAATTCTCCTGAGAAACAAACAGAGGAATTGCGTTTCGTGCTCGTTGATCCGAGACGAAATCGATGTGATTCCGGTTCAGAGCCGAGATCGGACGGACCATGAGGAAGGTTCGGTGGTGGTGATGAGCACTGAGACGGAGATAGATGTTAAAGAATCGGTGGTTGTAGGGTTTAGTGCTGCAACGAGCGAAGGTCAGCTTTCGTTGGAAGGGTTTCCTTCTTCAGGAGCTGATTTAGGAGATGATAAGAGAAGAGAGAACGAAGAAATGGAGAAGATGATTGATCGAACCATTAACGCTACGATTGTTTTAGCTGCTGGTTCTTACGCCATTACCAAATTGCTCACCATTGATCATGATTATTGGCATGTAAGTGTTGAATTTGATGCTGCTTGAGTTGTTTGTGCTAATGCTTTCTTGTTTCCATCACAAAGATTCTGACTTTGATGTTTTTTTCTTTTATAACTAAGAGGTTCTGAGCCTAGACCCGCACATCCCTCAGGCTATGGACCAGAGCATTTTATATGATTCTTGATGTGATTTGTGCTAATGTTCTCTTTTATGGTTTTGTATTCTCAGGGTTGGACACTGTTTGAAATTCTAAGATATGCTCCTCAACATAACTGGATTGCTTACGAAGAAGCGTTAAAGCAAAACCCGGTTCTGGCGAAAATGGTCATAAGTGGAGTTGTCTACTCTGTAGGAGATTGGATAGCTCAGGTTTTTGTTTTGTTTTCTTTCTCTTCTATGCCTTGTTGCTATGAATTTGAATCGTTTGGTAAACATTTGTGAGATTTCTTGTCTAGTGTTACGAAGGCAAACCGCTATTTGAAATTGATCGAGCAAGAACATTGAGATCAGGACTAGTGGGTTTTACTCTCCATGGCTCGTTGTCTCATTTCTATTACCAGTTCTGTGAAGAGCTTTTCCCTTTTCAAGATTGGTGGGTGGTTCCTGTGAAAGTTGTCTTTGATCAAACAGTATGGTCGGCTATATGGAATAGTATTTACTTCACGGTTCTTGGTTTCCTACGTTTTGAATCGCCTCTCAGCATCTTCAAAGAACTAAAAGCTACCTTCTTGCCTATGCTAACAGTAAGAAGCCTTCCTTCTTCTATTTCCTCTGTTTCTTCAAGATTCAAGATTCAAGATTCAAGATTAAGGATTAAAGATTAAACATACTTTTATATGAATGCAGGCAGGGTGGAAGCTTTGGCCATTTGCTCATTTGATCACGTACGGTTTGGTCCCTGTAGAACAACGACTTCTCTGGGTAGATTGCGTGGAGCTTATTTGGGTCACTATACTTTCGACGTGAGTATCAAACTTCTTTAACTATCTTGTTACATTCTTGTTTTCGAAAGACGAACTAAGTCTCTAATTCTATTATTTTCTTCTACGTGGTCTCTTCTTGTGTTCTTGATTTCAGTTACTCGAACGAGAAATCAGAAGCTAGAATCTTGGAATCTGTCATTGAAACCTCTTCGAGTTCTACTACATCCATTGATCCCTCCAAGGTACTTTACTACATCCCGAAAGAAAAAGCATTCACCTTTCGCATTTGATTCACAAGAACATGGATCTAACACAAAATTCATGGCTTTGGTTTATAACAGGAATGAGAAAGCAGAATAGGCAAATCAGGTCTAATCAGCTTCATATTGTATATATACACAGAGTTTAAGCCAACAGAGTGGCTGGAGATTTGAGATTGATACAGAGGAGATGAAGATATTCAAATGGATGTATCTCTTAATGTGTAAGAAAAATAACCAGAATCTTGAATACACAAGAGAAAACATTTTATTTGATCTTTCGATAACAGCTTTATAAACAGATCACAGTGCTCTATTAATTAAATATGAAAAAAAAAGTTTTATTAAAAGTGAAACAATATAGAATCTGAAACCATAACAAATTTAATAAACACTAGGGATTTTATTGACGATATAAAAATCTTTGTTTTAATAAAAATGAAAATTAAATAAAAATTCATTGATATGATGAGAAAGAAAAAAAAAACGTAAATTTAACTCAAGGGAGACCTTGTGCAGCGAGTTGAGCTTCCACATCGTCTACGTCTACTATAGCTGTGACACACATTGAACCTAAGGCTAAGTGGTAGATGAAAGTAATTCCAAACCACAAAAGAATTGGTAGGCACACGTTCATAGCTATGACTGGAGAAACTTTAAGTAGGAGTAAAAGTATTGCTTGCCTGGAAGACTGCCCTGCAATTGGGATTCAATGTTAGAGTGGACAAAGGTGATAAATCAAAATTCTCCTACAACACTGCGACTCTTGCTTGTCCATGCTCTGGTTTACAATGTCTGGAGACAGAGAAATAACTACAAGCACAATCATATCAAGATTCCGCCGCTTACCATCTTTAGGGATATTGACCGGCAAATCATCAATTCGATCACTGCAAGGAGACACCTAAAGAAGTTTAGGAATCTCATGCCTCTTTGGCTCCACTAGTGGACCTTTCTTTTCATGTATGAAATGAGTCTGTCTATTGTTCCCTTGGTTTTTAAACTTTTTTTGTCAAGGTTCAGTGCTTAGGTCTTCCTCTTGTAACACCTAATTTTCATTAATGATATTTACTCTCTTAGCAAAAAAAAAAAGGAGTAAAAGTATTGCAGCGATGCCCGACACATGACTGAAACTTCCGGCTGCCAGAAACCAATTCGAGGATCCAATTTGGATTATAGCTGACAACATATGCAATGACATTAGGTACACTACGAAGTAATGGTAGTCGTCATCTAAATTTTTTCGGAGATGCAAGTATAACGGGGCATAAGTGCCGGTGATGAGCACTTGCATGATGAAGTGATAAATCCATCTTGTATCACAACTGCATGGTAAAAATAAAAGAGATTCAAACAAAAATTATGTAAGAAGAATATATATATATATATATATATATAAACATATATATATATATATATATATATTGTTAGAAAGAACATTAAATTTTGGAAACTAATAATTAAATTGTGTTATGAACTCACCAACATGTGCATAGAGGCTACAACAGCATTCTGCCTTTCGAATTGATTAGCTTGAACTTTATTACTTGCCATGGCTTCTCTTTTCTTAGATATCAAATTTGGTTAAGGATGAGAATATAAGGAGATGGATGTGTATGGCTTCTTTTTATATATATATTTCTAAAAAGTTTTTAGGATCACCTGAATTATTTCAAAAAAAATTGTGTTCCTATTCCTCTACTCGGCATCAAATTTGTATTTATCATTATGAAAAGAAAAGAAAAAAATGTATTAATTTCTTTTTGGAATAGAAAACCTACCTTCCACTTTATAAGAGTGCATCTAAATTAATATTGGTTATACTGTACTTGTTTAATCAAATATACATCAACTTCTGTAACGGATCCGAATGCGGATTTGCAATGGTGTCTTTAATTTATATCGAAAGTTCAAATATCAATTCATGTTGTCGGATTGATTGGTTTTCTCCCGTAGAAAACCGTTCGTCTCTAACTTAAATGGATGATCTAATTTTGTTGTAAACAAAAAAAAAAAAAAAAAAAAATTCATGTTATGAAAACGCTTAAAGATGTCCTTACATGTATTCGATTGGAATTTGAGAACATGTTTTCGACAAAGTCAAATAAAAGATCCAACGCACATAGTTTCATTATCGGCTATTTGTTAAAAGTTAGGGTCTTCTATCAAATCTCTTAAGTATTTCTGATGTCATTTTTAAATCATCTACTAAATCATGTGAATGTTGAAGCTGATGGTACTGAAAATAAATAGCTTCAGAAAATACATTAGTTTCTACAACTGTTAATATATTTTTATATATGCATGCATCAATTTATACAAGCTACAAACATCTAAATATAAATCACCTATACATTAGCGAAAAATAACATATGAAAAAAAAACAAATTTTAAACTATTGTTATATAATTTCTATATGTTATTGTTACCTCACCTCTCCTCCAATCTATTTAATTTAATCTCCTTCAGTTCTATAACACTATACAATAATAATCAACCGTAATTAAATCCCCCAATGCCCCCTAATTACTCAAACCGTATATATATATATATATATATATATATATATATATATATACACAAATGTTAAAAATATAAAATCGAAATTCTTAAAATTCTTCATCGGAAAAATTTTCGAAATTATTTCAAGAGTACCAATTCAGACCAGGCAACTGGTAAATCCCACCTTGGTTCTGCAATAACGGCGTCGCCGCCAATGAAGTCGAACAATCTCCAACGCCGCCGCCGTTAAATCTCTTGCTAGGTGACGACGACGATCCTATACCGGAATCTTGATTTATACTCGTCATCATCATCACCGGTGGAAATAACTGCTCTTGCTTCGATCCAGATGCGAAGTTATGATTCACCAAGTAATTTCCGCCGCCGTATCCGCCGCCACCACCATCATATATAGCCGTCGGATCATTATTATCTGAAAAAATCGCTGGGAAGTGAAGACCATGAGGAACATGACGATATCGCTCATCATCAATCATCATATCATGACGATGATGATCATTATCTAGATGAAGATGATGATGATGATGATGTCGAGATGTTGTACTATTGTTTTTCTTGTAGATTCGACACAACACCCAATCATCAAGCTACATAGTTACAAAACAAGAATTAGCCAATCAAATTTTTTTTTTTTAAATCAAGATTTTAAGAATATAATAATGATATTTTTGTAATATACCCTGAGAGAGTTTTTCTTGTTGCCGAAGTCACAAATATGAGTAGGTTTATTATCAGTTAATCGATATTCATGCATAATCCAATCTGATTTAACTCCTTTTGGTGGTTTACCACTGTAAAACACTAAAGCTTTTTTAACTCCCACTTTTTTATTACCACCGCCACCGGTTGAAATCACCGGTTTATCTGTACCAGTCGCTTTCCAATAACCGGAAGTTGCAGCTCGGTTAGGTCTTGCTCCGTTTGGATATTTCCGATCACGTGGACTGAAAAAATACCATTCTTGTTCTCCAAACGAAGCTTTCGCTGTCACAATCAAGAACACAACAAAAAAAAATGAAACAGATCTGGTCGGATTATGATCTTGGATTTGTTTTTAACTTACCGGGAAGTTCCCATGGATCGAATTTGTAAAGATCAACGTCGGCGATGATCGCGACTGGTAAAGGAACAGAATCAGCTTTGCGTTTGAGGTAATGGATTACGAGTTCTTCGTCTGTTGGATGAAACCTGAATCCTGGAGGGAGGTTTGGTTGCGGCGGCGGAGGCGGAGGACCACCGGAAGAATCTGTACTCTCCATATGAATGATGATCGGAGATTTTTTTTGGTTGAGAGAGTTTGAGAGAGTCGGCGTTACGAATTTTTTCAATTGTTTTTATTTAATATAACACGAGTATTAAAACTATAAATGTGTATGAGATTTTAGTTACGCATCAAATGGTATTTCTATTTATATTTGTGGACGATCAAAACGTATTAATTACCGTAGCTATCTAATGCAATAGTTTGTTACATATTTTAACCTATTGTAGAGATCTAGTAAGTTTTATAGGTGTGCTATGTAATTATGGCGATTAACAACAGAAAAAAGGTTTACAATGTTTTTTTTTTTAAGAAAATTGTTTTTTTTTAATAACTGTATCATTAGACCGTAGTAGTTATTAATTTCTCTATGAATAATTGTTAGTTAGAAAAAATTTAACTACGACAGTTTAATTAAAATTTATCTATATGATTAATTATTTTATTTTTTTTGTCATCATCTATGATTAATTATTAGTTAGAAAAAATAATTAAGAGAATTTTACTGTATATATATATATATATATATGTATGTAGGCTTTTTGACCCAACAAATATATATATATATATATATATATATATATAGGTGTAGGTAGAGAGATTCCTATCATTGATTTCAAATTAAAATATATGAATATGCTTTCATATCTTCGTGAATCATGAGAGAGTTACATGTAATTTGCTTTTTTTTTTTGTTTAAATCCTTTTCACTAATTAATGTTATCTATATGTACTTAGCTAGAATTAAATTTTAGTTTATCTTTCATCCTATGCAGATTCATATTCAATTCATGAAAACATCTGTTTTATAAAGTTTCTTTGACCTTCAAAATGCACAGTACTTATTAACAATTGTACAATATTGTGAAAATTTTAATTATTATTTTAGTCCCGGAATATTAGCATTTGTTTGCAATCAATAATAATACATAATCTCCCATAATTCAGCCGAGTTTAGTGTGGTTTGGTTTGTACTAAAAGGAGATAAAGAGTGGCGACATTTCGACACATATACAAAGTCTGACTAATCATGTCGAATCTTTTAAATTACGATACTAACCAAGGCAAAGGAGGGTATATTAGAGATTTGGGAGTCGATAATGACTTTCTTAAGCTCTTTTAACCATGTATTATCGTCTTGTGTCAAAGTGGCTCGACACGAGCGACCGTGACGTGGAATTGCGATTAACAACGATAGCGATTGTTTTCATCCAATAAGCATATATATTGTCTCTATAGTAATTTATAATAACAAAATCATATAAGAAAATGCACTATTAATTTAGCTTTTTCATATAATATATATATTAATTTTACATGGAACTTACAAGATTTCAACAAACCGATTATTATGGTTTTATGTGGTAGTATATTTCTTTTGGATCAACCCTAAAATTCAGTGGTAAACTATATAGTTTTACGTTCTTACGGTTTAAACAAATGCTTTAAAATAGAAAATAATTTAAAATAATAATGAAAACTCAATTTTTTAAAAATTTTATATACCAATGAAAAATCTACTCCGTGTGCACTTTTTTTATTTTTGATTATAAAGTGTGGACAAAAAAATCAAGGTGCATGCTTCCAATAGTACCGTGTTATTCTGAGTAAGCGTTAGGTCGACACGTGGCAAGCTGTAATGTGGGACCCGCTTAATTGCAACACAAGGCAACAAAGGGAAAATTCAAAAAAGCTTTTTACGTTTCAAATGTCATGTCACGCTTTTGTTATTTGTATTTGTGACCACTTGGAATTTATAAAGAAAATCATCAATTATCGTTAACATAATTTAATTAATGTTGAACTTAGTTACCTTAGATTTTTCTTTGTCTAACCAAATATATCTGTTTTTGGTTTATGATTTAAACATCAATAGAACCAAGAATTACCGACTGTAAGTCTGTAAGAACAAAAAGAACTACCGATGGCTGTTTAAGTAATGCATTTATATTTATTTTTATATTTCTTCAAACTCTAATTTTTTGTTATTTTTAAAAATTCTAATCTGTTGGTTTATATATTTATCAGACCTGATGCGTGCTTTTAACAAACTATTTTTCTCTACAAACATACAAATAGATAAAGGGATAATGAAAGGATTATTTGAGAGGTGGCAATGAACGGATCGTATTAACTTTTTTTCGTCACTAAGAACTAAATTTTTGACTTAGTGCAGATAAAGAGTAGATATTTATGCAAAAGATAAATACGAGTTTTGTATCTAAAACTAGAACGATCAGCAAAAATATTGGTTTGTATTGTCTACCGTCAGCTTGCCAGCTTTCGAAATGAGAGATTGTTAGACCAACTCCAACGGGAGTTCTCTCCCTAGTTCTCTTCCAAATTTTAACAATTAAAATAATGAAATAAAATAAAAAAAGAAGGAGAGAGAAACATTTGTGAGAGAATCGATTATGAAAAGTCTTGTTTAAGAGCCGCAGCTATATTTTGTAAAGACTTCACTTGCCAGTTTTTTTGGTGGAGTTTAATTACTTACTTTAAATTTAATGATATAAGAAAATTATAATAAAAATATTGTATTTTATTAATCAAACACACTTTTTGAGAGCCTCACCGTTGAAGATGCTCTTAGGAAATTAATAAATAGATAAATAAAGTAATGATGGTGTATTGTGAAATGTGGAGCCCAATGTTTGATTTAAGATTCAAGAATGTGTATAAAAAGGAGTCTCACCAGCATATATATTTGAGAAAAGTCACCCATTTTTCCTCGTTATCCTTTTATCTTGTTGTTAATTATAGAAGAAAACAACCCCAAATAGATAAATAAAATTATCTCCACTTTTTATTTAGGATAATAAAATAGAAATATGATTTTATAAGGATTCTTTAGCAAAAATTATTGTCTTTACCATAAAGAAATTAATAAGATTACAAATATCGTGGATTACTTTTCTTACAGCTAAAGCTAATATTTTCTTTTAATCAGATAGATATACCCGACAACAAGATTCGATGCTGTTTACTTCAGTGTAATAAAAAAAAGATGTGGTTTTGATTAATCTCGGAGATATGCATGTCCAAATAGGTGGTTGTCTTTTCCAATTCAATTAAGGATATATACTTGATACTCAAAAAAAGAAAAGTAATTTCTTAGTTCAAAGATTTTTTATCAACATAGTTAAATACATTGAATTATGCATACTTAATACACACGCAGACATACATATATACATACTAACAAGCAAACCATACAAAAATATAGATATAACACATATATGATGGTGAAGTCAGTTTTACACTTTCATATTTATAATAGTAACCTAACTTCAAACTTTATAATATGATTTTGGTCATCCTGGTGAGATTTCCTCATAACAATAAGTTTTGCAAGAAAAAGCAACCAAGTGATCAGTGATCTAAACTTTTTGTACCTTAGTTGCTTTGAACATGTGATGCTTTACTTTGATTCCATAATTAGAAAGTCACTAGCTATATGTCACATAATCGATCAATATATAAAATAATTATATGACTTTATCTAACGTGACTCACCAAACGCCGTCATAATACTGGAAAACATATTTTATGTCAATATATAGTTCACCAAATTAAGAATGGTGTTATTGTATACATTTTTATATATCTAATTGTTACGTTATTGTATAGTATGTTATTTTCAAATATGTTTGATTTCTTGTTTGTATTTATGATTACAACTATATATATATTGTCTTGACTCTTGACAGAATTGATATATGCAAACGTCAACTTATATATTGTATTTTACAAAACAAAAACTTATAAATTGTACTTAAGAAAGTCATATTCTATGACTTATTGCAGTTTATAAGAGATGATAATTGTTATAAAAAAAAAAAGAGTTAAGAGAAAATAAGAGATATCATAATTGGAGTTTATGACAACGAGTGAAACCAATTTTTTTATTTTAAAAAGTATTATTTTCATTGTAACAGATTTGAGTAGAGCTCTTTCTGCATGACCCTCTTTGCTCTCTCGTTAGCCGATTTTATGTCACATACTTATAGGTTTTCTTTTGTTTTTTGGGTTTTAATGTTAATACTTATAGACTATAGTTTTTCTCCAATTCACATTCTGATTTTCTGACATCTATTATCTATAGCACAATAAGTACTGTAATGCCGTAGAAATTATGTAACAGAGAAAACAAACATTTATAAAATGTGTCCTTAGAAATTAAATTCTACCAGAAAAACATTTAATTTTCTTATACGTACATTGTGACATCATGCGTATGTATTCAGTATAGCTAGTTAGGGGTAATTACGTCCAGAGTTAATTAAATATTTTCCGTAAAAAAAGAATGGATGGATTCTTGTAGTCGTTGCTTTTACCAATCGAGCCTTGTTTTAAAGCTTGTTTAGGAAAGTGATTAAGGACCGCTCCTTAATTGTCTGCTTTGTCAGCTATAATTAGTGAGCTTTTCGAACCACTCGTAGATCACGCATGTGCAAATACCATAAAAACCAAACAAATAAATTTTTATGTCTCGGTTAAATGTATTTTTATTCTAATCACAAATGTCATTGTTATGATTTAAGATATTGTGTTTGCTTTGAAGTATAGCCACAATCTATTAATAAATACAAATCCCTCGTGGCCTCGTGTATTTGAAGCCAAAAACCTTTTTGTGTGTTGTTGTTGTTAAATTAATTTTTGGAAAACATTTTTTAGATGATAGTTTGTATTTATACTTCCTTCATTTTAAATTATAAATCTTGTAAGGATTTTTCTTCTGTTTTAAATTATAAGTCTAGAAAATAATATTTTTATTTTTTGAAAAATGTCTTGAAAAGAATATTGAGAGTCGATTTAATTTTTATAGGTATAACAGAAATTTATATAATATAACCAATTAACGTATTTAAACTCAATAATTTAAACAATAATCCGCATAAAACCCGACACAAGTTCTATATTTGATTAGTAAATTCACAAAAACTGCATGTACTGTGTTTTGTTTGGCGGCACTATGTGACTATGAACATCCACGTTTATCAGTATTGAACGTCTTTAGTTAGATGAAAAATATTAAAGAATGCAATTATATATCCTTCTTCTGAATTTTGAGTTTCTTGAGCTCCAATTCCGAAAACCAAATAGATGGAAAATAATATTTTGCTATAGCCCAACCTGAATTCTGCTTTGGGCATTTGGCCCATGAGCCAATCAATACACTATCACAGTATCCGTTGCCTTATCATAATACGTAGTTTGCAATTGGAATTTTACATTCCACAAATCTAGTATCTAAATTTTTAATGGAAATTGTAAACATAAAAATAAATACAATTATTGTGTGTGTTTTTAATATGATGCATGTGTGTCAAGTTATTTGACTATTAGAGAACGAACCAAGTTAGGCTCATGTAGATGTTTGTGACAAAATCCGTTCCTTCGACCATATCAACACAATCAACAAGGTCTAAGGAAAGCCGCAAATGAGTTTCTCCTCCCGAAGATTTTCCCACACTCAAATTATGATATACTCAACATGACTAGACGCAAGACTAGTTTGCTAGAGGAAAAAAGAGAGAGAAAATTAAGTTTTGGGTCAAGACGATCCAAGATCTAATTTGTTATTTGGTAAATGTTAGAAAAGAGAGTTTCATATTTCAGAAGATGGTCAAAGCTTTTTGAAAAGCGATGATGGTCATGGTCTCATGGAGGATTAAAAAAAGGAAGGAGATGAAAATATATCGAATGATTAGCAAACCACATTCCTTCATTCACAATGTGTACTAGAGACTATGTTAACGCGCACTCTAAATCAACAAATGTGTTTCCATTTTTTTCTCTTAGAAGAGTATGATAGGTAATTTACAAGAGCATTTCGCATGGTTTAGAACCCCTTTTAAGTATTCTCAGCCTTTTTTGAATCAAATGGTTATTTTCATACTTTTAATTCTTTATTTCTTTATTTTAATGTTGAGATAACGTTTGAATGATCGAGATGTTCTAAAACTTTTACATAATTCATGTTAGAAAGTATTATTGGGTCGGATTTTCCTAGGCGTACAAATTAAGAAATCAAGTATTCCGTGTTTTCGGTGGTGGTGAAATAAAGCGTGTTCAAGAAATTAATCAAAAATTTATTCGCACCACATTGATAATGATTCTCATTCAATTTTTGTCGTGCTTTCGTTACATATGGCTCTCTTCACTTGCATTATGTTGCGCAATAAATACGTTTGTTTTACTTTTTTCATCTTCTTGTCAGATTCTCTTATTCACTACTTATTCAATTTCAAATTATAAGATGTTTAAGGTAAAAACACACATATTTAAGTAGTTTTTTTTTTAAAAAAAAATTATGATTTGTATTTCATAAAAAAAAATCTCACCAATTAGAAAAAGTAGTGCAAAATATAAATGGTCACAAATAATCAAATGCATTTAAATTTGCATAAAACATCTTATAATATGAAACAAAATAAAATGTCTACTTAAAACAAAGGGAGTATCTATCTATTTTACTCTTACCATTCACACCCCAAATGCTAACACATATAGTCGATCCGCAATAAACATGTGTTTGAAACTTGTACGGTATAAACTGTTTCTCTATCATCTCTTGTCAAGCTGGTCAAACAAGCAAGCCCACGTTACACACCTAAGTTCAGCTAACCCATCGCTCCATTTTCAAATACTATTAAAACTTTTTTATTTTGGATAGCTCAGAACAATTAAACTTTAATTTGTAGCTACCACGCTAAATAACATGTCAATATGCAATTTCAATCCACTTAATTTCTACCAATACAAAAGATCAACAACAACAAAACAAAAGTTACAAAATCTATTGGTCAAATTTTCTAGGCATGATAGATTACAAATCTACTACATTTAAATCTATGAATCTGCCTCTAAACACAAAAGAATTAAAATCCAAATACATAAGATTTGCCACGGGACAAAAATTAACGACTTATTTTTATTGCGTCAGCATTGCATCATCACATAAACCCGAACCCACCAACTTGCCCCGAATACCCAAACCCGACCGAGTCAACACCATAACCCTTTTGAGCCAACTCGCCCGAGTTGTTAAACCCGTGACTGCTCTCGACTTCCTCCTCCGTCTTAAGGTAGCTACAATTGTACTCGAGATTAGGAACAACATGACTCAGTCCGAGTTCCGGTACCGAGTAATTATTATGTTCAACATTTCCGGCAAAACTACCCCAATCGAAGTTGGAAGTATCCGCAAGACCGTTGAACCCGGTTTTCTGTTCGGTTAAGTCCGGTCTGAGCGAGGAGAACCGGTTTGGGTTAGAAAACTGGAAATTTCTGTTGTCAGTCTCATGATGAAACGAATCAAGAACGTCTTCAAAGTGAGAAGAAGACGACGTCGTTGACGAAGTACCATTGTTGCTGAATTCTCTAGCACTCGTGATTACATTTTCGTAAACTTGTTTTTGTGCACTTGATTGCTTTTTGTATATTCGACATAGAACCCAATCATCCAACTGAAAATAATTACCAAAAATATTAATTATACGTTATGCAAAACACTACAAGAAAATATAAGATATAGTTTTAATGTTTAGATTTTCTTTGTTACCTTAGTGCTTCCGTTACTACGAGAGGGTTCAATGAGACGATACTCATGCATGATCCAATTAGTTTTAGTTCCTTTAGGAGCTTTTCCGATGTAAAACACCAAAGCTTTTTTAATACCAACTCTTTGTCCTTCCGTCGATATTATTTTATCCGTACCCGTAGCTTTCCAATAACCCGATCCAGCAACCCGGTTAGGTCTTGACCCGTTTGGGTATTTTCTATCCCTCGGACTAAAAAAATACCATTCTTTTTCTCCAAATAATGCCTTATCTATAAATCACAAAAAAACACACCAACGAAGTTATAAATCTATAATAAGAAATATAAACATTTTTTTAAAAGGGTTTAAATTAGTATACTTACTTGGTAAAACCCATGGATCAAACTTGTAAAGATCGATTTCGGCGATGAGCTGAAGAGAGAAATCGTAACCAGCTGCTTTTCTGCATAGATATTGAACCATAAGCTCTTCATCGGTCGGGTAAAATCGAAAACCCGGTGGCAAACTCAATTGGGCTAACGGGTCAGTTTCTTGGATACCCATTTTTTTTTCTTTCTTTCTTATTTTTGACAATAATGTTTGGGTCTCGTGCTACTTATATATATATGGATACAGTGTATAGGTGAATCCACCGCCGCTGATTAACGTGTGTACTGAATATGGGACCCACTTTGTGTTTATCTATAAGCACTTTTGAATTCTGACACGTGTGTCAGTTAGATCGTCGTGATTTATGCAATCCCTTGAGTTCATTGAACCTACATGAGTAGATTTGGCTCTTCCTCGTACTATTTTTTAAATGTTTTTTTTTTGTTAACATTTGCTTATTTATTCACTTATTTCTAGTGTTCCGCTAAATTTAGAAGTATTTACAATCAAAATAAGATTCTGGTTTTTTTTGTTTAATATTGGGGTATATGAAAAAAAAAAATGTTTGGGAATTTGCTAATTAGACATTTGGAGTTATCATATAGCACCAAACGAAACTAATCTAGTATTGATTTTTATTTACTTAAGTAATGTAAAATAAAATAAAAATATTAATTTCGATATACCTTATAGTATATCTTTTAATTACAAAGTTTAATGTAAACATAGCTATAGTAACTAGACATCTAAACCACAAAACACTATTGACTTTATGTTGGTCGATTTAATCAACTTCGAACCGTCCATATAATTTTTGGTGGTCTATATATTCGTGTAGGGGACTGAATTTTAGAACAGCTAGAGGAACAATTTGAAATGATTGAACAGTGACCATGAAATATGTGAACTGGTAAAGGAGAGATATTTTATTTCACGTGTTTTTTGTTGACGGGTTTTTTTGAAATGTATATGTGCCAAATGTTGTAAAAAGAAAGACACGTGTAATTGTTTGGTAGGTTGAGGTAAAGAGCTTCGGAATAAAAGCGAAGTTGAGAGGACAAAGGAACTGTTCAATGTATCTTAGGTTACAACATGGAAAGCGTTTTCCATACGGACAAAACTACAACATGACGACACGTGTACACGTGTCTATCGCAGAAGTTAGGCGCAATTTGTCATTTGTCAAAAAGACGTTATAACGATGGAAGAAGAGAAAAACACGAGTTGATATTGACTAAAGATTTTTTCAATTTTTTTTCAGAAACATTAACATACACAAACTCACTGTAGCTGCTTCAAAACTTCATAGTATCTTTTTTTGTTTGATATTCGGTTTAAAAAACTTCATAGTTTCATCATTTAGTTCCATATTTTTAAAAGATAGAAACTATAATGGTCGGAATTTTATTTTGTTTACTATTGTTTTATTTGGAAACTAGATTTTAACCCGCGGTATACCGCGGGATGATTTAATTTTAAAATTAGTATAAAAATATTTTGTAAATTGTATCTCCTTATAACATATTTATTTATATTATAGTTTATAATTGTTATTAAGTAACGGTATACCACGAGTCCACGAGACAATTATTAATAAACGGAGGATTTAACACGTACTAAAGCGGTATATAAATATTGATTCAAATTCGTCCGCCATATAAATCCTTTCCGAAATATAACCTGTTCCGTAATTTTTGAACCCATCCCGTGATTTGTTTTTATTTTAAAATTTAATGATTATTTATTATATATAAAAGTTTACAAATCATATCATCCTCTAAGACCACGGGGCATTATACCACGGGACAATTTTTGGTTTTATACAATCTTTTCTAAATGAGACTGATTTAATATGTCTAATATTTGTGGTATTAAAAAAGAAGATTGTTGACTAAAAAAAATATATATCTTGAATAGTACGTAACAATAAAAAGCTCCCGGGCACAATTATCGAAGTCGCCTCACCAGGATTTTTTTCCGGCACCGGTAAAGCTCCTGCTTGCCGGTGCCGGGATCTTTCAGTTTCTCGTCGTTTGCTCTTCAAAATCTCTCTTGTTTGGCTCCTTTTCTTATCGTTTTCCACCCTTTTTGCTCCTTTCAATTTGTCCCTTACATCCAAAAGTGTTAAGACCAACACATCTGCAACCTTGCTCACTGTTGAAGCTAGCTCCTCTACCTGTAAACCTTTCGCGATTCTCATGTGTCGTATCTGTCACCGACTCCCCTTGATGTCAAGACCAGCAACTCACGGCTCCTCTCTTTGGGATTCAGATCCCCCCACCAAGTGTTTTGCTTGGATGCGGTTGGACCGGAGCTCTGCTTTGACGCCGGAGCCGATGAAGAACACGATGACGGAATTCTCAACCCACTCCCCATCCTTGGCAGTGCTAGTCCGGCTAGATCTCGTGCCCAAAAGAATTACCTCCGTTTTGCCGCCGCCGTCGGCTAAGAAAGGAGGTAACAAATTGCTAAACCTAATGCTACACTTATCTTGTAGTGGGTCTAGCCCAAAAGAATTATACTCCTTCTCTAGCCCGTTATCCATCTTTTTGAAGCCCATAAAGAGTTTGTTTGTTTTAAACCCACATCTCCTATGGCCCATGTATGGTTTCTACTCTAGTTTAGCAAGCCCAATTGTAATGAAATCTCTCTCGTTTCTGGAGAGTGGACGCCTCCTTAGAGCGATAGCTATGGATTTAGGTTGGATTTGCCATTCTCTTTCACGAATCATGGAGGATAGATTAGTTCGTTTGCCTTATGATATTTATCTGATCTCGAAAAGCTCTGGGATAACTCCACTTTCGAAGTGCCTTAGAGTTTCTCTGCCCTTTATTGATAATTTTCTGTCAAACACAATCCCTTTAGTACATTTTATCTCTGGTTTGGCTGGTCGAGGACTCCACGCTAGCAGAGAAACGATTTCTTTAGGTTGTTTTGATAGATACCATCCTCGAGGTCAGATGCTATGTTTTTATTGGACCCTATCCGAGACTCCCAACCACAGCCATTACCAATTGCCCAAAAGAGTTAAGAAGAACGGCATTATGATCCCGTCTCCACGGAGCGGTGATTACCGTACCTTCTTTAACTCTCTATATCCACATCCCCTGAAAATCGAGCTCATTCATGTGCATATCAAAAAGTTCAGGGATAATACTCAAACACCTAAAAGCTTGAAGAAGAACGGCATTATGATCTCTTCTCCAAGGAGAGGAGGTTACCGAAACTTTTTCAACCTTTTCTATCCGGCAGCTTTCTCCGAGGAGCTTTCTATCAAAAACTCGTATGCGTTAATCGCGCGAGCCGTCTATGACCACCCATTTGGTCGAGGATTTCGCGAAGCCCGTCTTCATGGTCGAATCCGCTATGGCCTCAATAGATTTTCAAACACTGCAAGCTTATTTAAGCGTAGCACCTCTTTGGAAACCTCATGGAGCCTTTATCTTTATTTCCATTGTACTATCTCAAATTCAGTTTGTATGAACTTCCCTCTTTTGGGATCCTAAGTGAATGAAAGAGCTTTGTTTGTTCAAAAAAAAAAAAAAAAAAAAAAAAGAAGATTTAATCCGTATTGAAGCGGCGGATTAATGATATTTTAATTTTTTTTATTATTGTTGATTCAAAAACCCGTCCCGCCAAACCCGTCCGGCAAAAAAACTCATTTATTTTATTAATGTTCTTATTTATGATACGATTCTGAATCATTGTCTAAATAATTTAATCGATGTAGAACGTTGAACACACATTTTCGTCAATTAGATAATATATGTCCGTTTTTTAAATTTCGAATCACAGTATATGCAGAAAAAAAAATTGTTTTTTTTTTACTTTATGTATTATATGATGATTCAAAACAGTTAAAAACAAATCAAACAAAGATGATAGGAGAATCATAATTATAAATTTTAATCAAATCTTCTAAATATCTAAATTATTAAATATGGAATATCCGGTGTATGAGTTGGGTTTAATTTAACCCGATCCAAGTTTATTTTTGTGAAGGAATTTTTAAAACGGGTCGGATATCCGATATACCCATAAGATTTTTTACCCACCCGTCACAAAAAGTGCTGCAATTATACTAGTATAGATTGGATGTTATAGTATAAAAATCCGTATTGTTCTCCGAATATGCGGTTTTAAGTTAGAAAGCGGTATATAATTGACTAATTGAGCATGTTTAGAACACCTATATTCCGGATTTAACCATTGATTGATCACCTAGTTACCACCATTTGGATAAAATCCTTCTTGGATAATGTATAAATGAATTGGACCATACTTTAATATTTATCTACATTTGTAGTGTTGATTTAGCTTGGTTTCAACAAAATGTCTAACTAATTTAAGGACTTAGCCAAAAATTTGTTAAGAGTTTTCTGTAAATCCACCATAGATAAAACATGATGATCTACCGAAAAATAAGTGATCCACATGAAATCTGCATTTAATATAATCGAAACTGAAATTAGCTATAGACCCTATATATACCGCTATGCCACCATACATATATTTAGATTTTTTGTATATGATCACGTATTGATGTAATTTTTATTGTCTATATTTATCTTTTTTTTTTTTTTTGTGCACCCAATTGTCTATATTTATCTATTTATTAGTTTTCATCAGTTGAAGTCGTGATATTTCAAAAATAAATCCATATTGCCGATCTGAAGGGCAAGACTTTTGTACGTGATCGTAGTATGTGACGAATGATTTATTAATTTTTTTTATATTAATCTAAGCCTAGAATACTACACTGAAATGATTAAATTTTTGATTAAAGTTTATAAAGCATACATGACATCAGACAATCAGAACAAAATTAATTGTGAAGTGAGTAAGAGGATATATATTATTTCAAAAGATTAGACGGAGATATCAATTATATCACAATATATATTATGATCATTATCTAGTTCTATAGTGGAACTTAAAGATTTAGGGTTTCTTTCACTCAATAGTTTTCGTACTAACCATTTGATGCTACTTTTCTTTATTTTGTTTTATCTATATCTCTCTTTACAGATCAATGATTTATCATTTAATCAAATGACAACGAATGGGGGTAGTCAAAGATTGGTCTTTAATTTGCTTTATCTATAACAATTTCGCTATTCTCTGTTTTTTTTTTTATTAATAAGTTCTTGAAATTTGAACAAAGTACTTCTGTTTTTGCACGTGTGTGTGTATTCGGAAGTTTACGTCATCAACTCATCATACCCGATGACATATAGATTTGTTAATTGTATTCGTATTGCGTCATACTAAAAGAAACCACCAATAATTCTCAACTTTTTCCCTTGTCTTTTTTTTTTTTTTTTTTTCTTTTAGTTTCTAAAACTGATCAAGTAAATTTTAAATCATCAGCTGAATTATATAAATCCACCATGGTACAAAAAAAACTACAGAACCTGATTTTAGCGAAAATAACCTGATTTTAGTTAACAAAAAAATTAGCCAGAGTTTTAGGGGATAATTTAGCTCGGATTACGTAAAAATGGGCATTTTTATGTCAAGGGACTCGTATGATTCGGTGACTACGTTTATCATACATGGCATATACGGAGGCTAGACATTTTGAATTTTTTTTTCAATAAAAAAGAGTAAGACATGACTTAATAATAATAGTTGAAGACTACCTATAACATAAAACCAAAAAAGAAAAGAATAGTTGAAGACTATTCTCGGAACTTAAAACAAAGAAAAAGGTGAGTGGGATATTCTGGTAATCACTTTCTTAGGCAATGAATCATCAGCTTCTATTTAAAGGTGTGAATGTGAACTTTTAAAAATATCAAATTCGGTGGAACTGTTCGATTTGATTTGTATTGATTAAATTCGAGTCTAAATGAGACCTATCTAAGGTGTTGAGTTGGTTTCTTTGACTCCCCACATTGCTTGAAGAACAATGTAAAATTAGATGGGTTCTTAAGCCCAAACCCATTTTAGACCCATTAAATTTTCACAAGTGACTATATATGGACGCAAAAATACGTTTGTCAACAACCCTCACAAAACAAGCTCTTGTCATTTACACTCATAAACTCAGGTTTGTTTTTTCATAATTTATTTATTTAGGACCATCTCAAACTATGTGTAGATTTTGTTGAAAATTTGTATTAAAGATATGTTTAATGCGGACATAGTTGTTTTTCGAAAAAAAATAATAATTAAAACCATTTTTTTTTGAATTTAATTATAACTATTTTTATGAATATCTTTAAAACTTTATTAAAGATATTTTTTATTTTTTTGAAAATTGAAGTATTTAAATAGGAACCATGTTTGATTATTCAACTTACACAAGCACATGTTAAAAAAGGTCTATGGATTTTTATGCACACACATATATCGTTTTTATTTAAGATTTTGGAGATGAAAATAAATTAAAATGATTTTGGAAATGTGATGTAGAATTAACAATTAACAAACAAACAACTTTCGGTGTAAAAGACTAAGTAACTTTCGGTATTAGAAAGAGAAAATGTTATTTAATATATTTGAACTTACAAAGCAACTACTTGCCACTTACAAACAAGAAAAATCTACAAATAATAAAGGAGATTATAAATCCTCATATATATATATATATATATATAAAAAATGGTTGCCTCTTCTCTATCAACTATTGATATGTTGAGATATATATGCATGAATGAAATCAATTAAATTAATTACTCTTAGGTTTAGAAAACAAATTTTGAGAGAAGTATTTAGTTTGGAGATAATTAAATGTCTTCTAACGCCTCTACATTTCCATCTTCAGCCTCTAACTCGACCAATCTCTCGACGATAACATCCGATGCAATTGTAACAACCTCCGATAAATTCCTAAATATTTGAATGGTGAGTTAAATCAGAAACTTAATAAACAAAATACAATAATAAAAAAGATTTGATAGAAAATTTAAATTACCCTTTGTAGGAATCAAACGTGAGTCCAACGATATCTTTAGCTTCTTGAAGAGCCCATCTAAACCTTTGGATTTCATCATCAGAACATGTCACCCTCTCGATCATAACATCGAGTTGTGAAGGCTTGATGTCGCAGAATATCGGTATGACCCTTTTCCTGGACTCCATTATAAGAGCAAGCTCGTGCAGACAGAAATATGAATCGCAGTAGTTGGGAGAAAAAACCGTTACAGCGACTCTAGAAGTGAGAATCGCGCTGTTGATATGATCAAAAAGCTTATCTCCGGGCTTCATGTTCTTGCAATCCAGGAATGGACGTAAGTTACGAGATTTGAGGTTGTCGTAAAGCAATGTTGCGATGGTTCTCTTTGTGTCGGATCCTCTGTGGTTGATGAACACGTCATGCAAAACTTTGGGTTTGGCCGATGATGAGGAAGAGAGAAGATCGAGAAATAGTTTGTTGTTTAGCTGAACGGTTTTGGATTGTTTCATGAAGTTGAAAACACTAGAGATCATGTTTTCTCGTGCGATGTAATTAGATCGAAGTTGGGATGATGAATAGGGCTTGAGTATGTTACTTGTATGTGTAACTATATATAGGGTTTGAAGTAAAATTGTCGTGGAGTAATGGGCTTGAATCAGAGAAGAAGACAAGAAGAGCAATGGTGGATTTTGAACAATATATGAGGAATGTTTAGTAGACGTTGGCCGCGTCAACAAAAATAGTTCATTTTCTATTTTATTATTTATGTGCATTAATTCTAGTGTGCGAATATGTCACATTAGGAAATTTTAAAATAATTAAAATTTTCACTAAATACACATTTTCTTTAATTACTATGCATGATAAAAAAGATTATAAATATTTGTTGGATACAAAATAAAACAAATTTTATAATGTGACTAGCTATTATGTTAAGACAATAGTAAATTTATAGAAAGAAAAAACAAATTCGTATTCCGAAACAGAGTTTATTTATTTCATTATAATAAGTATAATGTATATGTATGATTAACTTGTAGAGCACTAAATAATCTATAGTTTGTTGCATTTTTTTAAAAACTCGGGGGGTATTAATTTTTGTTGTCAATTTGTTTACGATAAATTAATAATCAATGTACAATATTTCTAAGTAAAGTATTAGACTTGAATTTAGGTTACAAGAAGAATGAAGAATAAGAAAGGAATGGGTAAAAAATTATGTAGTCGCGTTGAAATAGGTTTGACCATTTTCTTTTGTCCAAAAAAAATAAAAACAAAAAGGTTTTGACCATTTCCCGTCAAAGAAGCTAACCATGTGCTTGAAAATTCTTTTCCTTGTATACGAGTTAAAGGAGAAACTATTTTTTTTTTCTTTTGTTATTTTGTGGTCTCTATTATATTGAAGTATCAGACAACATGTTTTTCTTTTCAGTGCCAAAAAAAAAAGTATTATTCGAGAAATTAAGTCAACCAATATGGCTAAATTCGTTATTTATTTCAAGAGCAATGAAATTGAGAGTTTATAATATCTCTCCAGCCAAAGTAAATAATTTTGAATACAATTTTCATCTAATTATGTAAGGCTCAAGAGGTTGATGTAGTTTTTTTTTTTTTTGGAAAAAGAAAGGTTGATGTAGTTACGTATCATATTGTTGTGCGATCAAATATCAAATGATATGAAATAAAATAGTAATTAGTACTGTTAACTGTTGAAGTGGTAGATGACGTTTTTTTTACTGCTGTAAATGTTTTAAGTGATAAGAATATCTGATTCTCGATGAATATTAGTAGTTTCAAACTTTCAGTCCAAAATCAATTCAAGTTACTAGATTAGTAAGTTTTATATAAGCATAATTTTTTTTTTTTTAAGAATTAGCTAGAACATCACAGTAATTTATAAAGTTTTTGGGGCAACTATATTTATTTGTACAACTTTTTCTTATAAAATTATCAATAATTTTTTTGTGGACTTTCAATCAAAACAATGACTGATTTTTTTTTTTTGACGGCAATAGAAATTCATCCATTTAAGCTGGAAACGAGCGATTTTCCTCAAAAGAAAACCACTCCGGTGTAGAGGAGATTACCTAGGAAAAGATAAAATCGCGTGATCGTGCATTTTTTGCAAGATAGTCAGCACGGATGTTGTTACAATGTGGAGTAAAATACTAAGTATAAAAGGGAAAAGAGATTTTAAAGAGTTAAAATCTTTTAATTCTGACGTAAAGGCAATCCATTCATCGGGAGTATCCAATAACTGAGTTAACTCTTTGCAATCAAACAATGACTGATTTCAATGTACATCTTTTCATTTTTCATAAATGGTAAGATCTAAACCAGATTGTTCAAACGAAATTAAATCTAAAAAATCTCGATCAAAGACAAAAACACAACGTGCTTGGTGCACATTCATTGAAACCCTAGATAGGCATACACTTATTTATTTTTTATCTTATGAAGTGTTCTCGTTTGATTATAATTTTAGCCGACAAAGGTTACAAACTTTCCACAAATACGCTGAGAATCTAGCCACAAAGGAGACAAGAAAACATTTTTTTATTTTGAATATTTTTTCGTTCTCTAATCACTACGCATGACAAATTGAATTCTTGCAGTAGTTATCATTTGAGAAAATACGTAATTTTCATAGACCTTTTCTTAAGAACACGATGAAAGTAAGAACAAAGAGAGTCGTGTCCTTTGAATTGAAGACAGACAAAACTCGACAACGAAAACACAACAAAGTATTGGGCCAAGCTCAAAAGGCCCATTTATGTATTATTGATTGTGGATGCAAGATCCAGGTTTGTGTATGTCAGGTTAAAAAGAAAGAATTAGTTGATTTCTCCAATTTGAAAAGTAACTCTATAAGTTTTCAACTAATGTGTGGCTTTGAGAGTAAATTTAGAAGTTATTCTTTTTGTTTACGCAATATAGATATACTAGATAATAACCCGCACTATGTGCGGGACAAAATGACTATTAAATAAATTTTAATGTATTAATTATATTGAAAGTGTTCGAATTTTATATTATTAGATAAACAGTAGTGTATTAATAATTATCAAGATTAGTGAAAATTTTCATTTATGTATTAATGTTTTGTGTTTATCATGATTCATGATATATATCTTGTTATATTAATAGATACACAAAATATTAGGTACTCTATTTTGTATAGATTTGTATCTCTTAATTATATATTTTAATTATATTTTCGTTTTAATTAATTGAGTAAAATAAAAAGCATAAATTAATTAGAAAAATAAACATAAGTAAAACTAATGGCAAAATCTGTAAATATCCTAATAAATGTTGGGCCTTTAATTAAATGGATTGAGAAGCTCTGTGAGAACGACATGTCAGCATGACATTTTCGTTAATCACACATGAAGGTAAGGTTATTTTTTAAAAATGCTTCTCAATTAATATATAAGGGATTTTACCATTCATTTTTTTTGTTAAAGAACAATATACCATTCATTTTACTATATGAGCTATTATTCATCCGAAATCTCATTATAAACATATAGAGTAAAATCATAATCCATATTATTTGTACGTAGTCATAAAATTCAACCATTGATTTATTCATCCGAATTCTCATCATATGTAGTAATCATAATCCTAACCGGGAAAACCGGATTCCGTTAAACCATGCACATTTATTTACATGATCAGCCGTTTTAGATCTAAGCATTAAATTTGACTTCATCATTCAAAACGGTGACATTCAATTCCATTTCTCAATTTAATTCTTCTTTTAATCTTTCGTATTATTAACATTCCTAATTTACGTTTCTTTTCCCACAAAACCAGCTTAAAAAATTACGATTTATAATATTATTTTGGGGGAAATTAGTTTAAGAGCTTTAATTGGAGTATTAAACAAGTTATTATACGATCCCTTTAATTAATCCGTAGATAAAGCAAAATGAAACTCCACCTGCACCACGTTATTATTTACTAACGTTAATTCATATACTAATGAAACTTCAAAAGGCAACGAATTAGCGTTGTCTTTTTTTCATAAATAAAAAATTAGTCATTTCGTTTTCTTTAATTCGGTCACAAGTCTCTTGACATTTTCGTCTATAAATATTATAATCAAGAAACGAAACAGCTTCGAGGGAAAGAGAAAGAAGAATCACAAGAAAAGCTCTCTGAGAACAATCTCCTCAATGGCTTCAAAGCTCGTGATCATCATTGTGTTCATTCTAGATCTCATTGCTGTTGGATTAGCCATTGCCGCCGAACAAAGAAGAAGTGTCGTAAGAATCAATCACTTTTCTCTCTTTACTCTTCGTTGCTCTCTTTCAGATTTCTTCTTCTCTGAAGTCAAATTTTGGTTATGAGATTCTAATCTTTATTTGGATAATATGAGGGATATATATAGTGTTTAGACTTTTAAATTAGTTTTGGTACCAAAATCTCTGTCGGTGCGATTTCTTGTAGTGGACTCTTTATCAGATCTGATTCAAGAATCTTGTTTCTTGATCAATACGGATCTCAAAATTGTACTTTAAAGATCTTTGTAGACTTTAAGACCTTTGTAGATAAGTGTAGCTTACTGCATTGTTAGATCTCAGATTAGTGGTTTTTTGATGTAGAAGAAAATGGCTGAAGATCTATCATTTTGCTTAAGTTTTTTGGTTTCTATGTTTGTTGTTTTGTAGGGTAAGGTTGTTCCGGATAAGGAGAAGGATTATGAGTATTGTGAGTATGGCTCAGACATAGCTACAAGTTATGGAGCTGGTGCATTTGTGCTTCTCTTCACCAGTCAAGTCATTATTATGGTGGCTAGCCGGTGTTTCTGTTGCGGCAAAGCTCTTAACCCCGGTGGTTCACGAGCTTGTGCCATTATGCTCTTCCTCATTTGCTGGTAAAGCTCTATACTTAGCCTAGTAATCGAATAGGTTTCATTTATTTAGTACTGACCCTTCTTGTTTATCGGTTTTGAATAGGGTGTTTTTCTTGATTGCTGAGATATGTTTGCTCGCGGGATCAATCAGAAACGCGTACCACACTAAGTACAGAAGGATGTGGAACGTCGAAGACCCTCCAAGCTGTGAAGTGATCCGTAAAGGAGTGTTTGCTGCTGGTGCTTCCTTTGCTCTATTCACTGCTATTGTCTCTCAATTCTATTACATCTCCTATTCTCGTGCTGGGGAGGGTTACCGAAACCCACATTACTAGTGAGATCCAGAACAAGAAAAACTAAACCCTGAACGAGTTTATCCACTCACTGATCAATAGGATATTAAAATTTGATGATGTTAGTGATTTTGCTTCTTGCTTGTATTCGTTTTGAATCACATTTGCTTTTTTTTTGGTTTTCTTGTGATGTATAAATCTTATATAACATAGACAGCTATTTTACATTCAGTATTTAAGCTTGTTGTTGTTACAGGGAAAGTTTTATACATTTTATAGTTCATAACCTGGAAATAGAGCTTGTGTTGGATTGTTCATGTCGAGGAACATGTAGGCCATTCCTCCAATGCCTTCAAATAGGGAGAAGGGTCTATCTCCTCCATGCATTTTACCTTCTGAGATGAGTTTCTTTGATTTATCGAGTAGGAAAGACGCGAAAGCTTTTGCGCGGTACAAATATTCTGGTTTTCCTGTTAACCGGTATAGAGAAAGAAACACATATGTGTTTCCGCTGATACCGTGACAGATTCCTACTCGTTTAAGCAATCCACGGTTCCACACGACTTCTCCTGCCTCCATTGCTGCCTCTACGAATTCTTTTGTCTTAAAAACCTGACAATATCCAGAAAAATGAGTTTTGCATTGTGGTTTTACTGATAAGAGTATTTCAATCAAGAAATGATCACCTGAGCTGCCTTTACAAGTGTGAGAGCAACACCAGGAGCACCGTGACACCAGTGAACAAGGCGATCCGATTCGCTTCCTTCGCTAGATAGGTAATTCCCGCTAGGAAAACGGTTTTGTATCATATAACTTAGTGTACCTTTGACATCTTTGATTTCATCTGGTTCAAGTTCCATATGCATCAAAACATTCATGATCCCGACTAAACCGTGTGCAGCCCCCCAGTACCTCTTGCCGTGCCACTCATACATCAACGGACAAGTCCCTCTATTCCCAAGCGGTCTTCCTGCCCTGAAGATTTCCTCAACCACTGATCTCTGAAGATATATAGAAATCAGCAAATTTTGAACCAAATAACCATAGAAATTTAAAACTTTGTTACCATTCTTTCAGATGATACACTCTCTGACCCGATATGCTTATTCAAGAACAAGCACGCCCACAAGTATCCTGCTCTACCATATAACAACTCGTATGGCAAGTCACTAGGAAGCCTAATCTGTTAAAAAATCCAAGTTGCAACACTCAAGCAAAGTACAAGCCAAGTTATCTAATTTGCACAAGAGCAAAATAAACTGTAATTAGTAATTACCTCTCGGAAACGGGCTAAGTAATGATCCCGCAACTGGTCATCACCGAAACGCTTGGCTGCAACAGCACCAAGAGCACATACACCAGCATGACCACATATAAATGTCACTCGCCTGATAAAAACCGCGCTTATTACCCCGAAATGAATATATGAAAATGGGCTCTTTTAAAGAAATTCCCCTTACTCAGAATCTCTTGAAGCTACATCACAAGCCTCAACAATCTCTAAGCATAGCTTAAGATCATCTTCATTTCTAGTAACCTGATAAGATTTGAACAAGAGATAAGCTGTCCCAAGAACTCCTGTATACAATTTATAATCTCTAACTCGTTTTCCAGATCTTTCCCATGTCTCCCACACTACCTACAAATAGAATCACCAGTCACCACACAAACAAGACAAAACACAAATAGCTTCAGACATAACTTCACTAATTCGATATATTACAACTACATAACTTCAACATAATTCAAATTGAAAAGTGAGTTACTTTATCTTTGAGGCTTAAAGCATAACTCTGAAGCTTCTCGGAGAATGATTTGTACGGAAGTGATAGCAGCTTCGTCAACGAATCTTTACATGAGGTAACAGTTTCTTCTTCTCCGGCTGATTCTTCCGGTACAAATTCCGGCAGCTCATTTCGGAAAAAACGTTCTCCCATCTCTCTCACTCTCTCAGCGGTTGCTGCGAAGAACAAAACTAACGACGAAGTGACACATCGTTAATTGTTAATGGGCCTATATTAAGGCCCAATAAGGACCGGCCCATGAGTTTTTTCTCTGTTTCGTCTCTTACCTTAAAACTCTCTGCTACAACCCTAGAGAAAACGTCTCTACGCGGAAAAAGCCAAAAAAAATGGGGAAGAAGCGGAAGCACAGCGAGACGTTAGCTCCGGCGCCGGTGAAAAAGAACGATGAGTCTGCTCCGGAGAGACCCAAAAGGACTTTATTGGGATGGAAAGATAAGAGTGAAGGTGAAGCTGAGAAATCTAAAGCTTTGACTTCATCTGGATTCAAGAATAAAGAGAAGGTTTTGGTTACTTGTTCTCGTCGAATTAGTTTCAGGTTGAGTTTAATTTGCAAAAGTTTTTTCCTTTCTTTTGGTTTGATTTCGTTTTTAGGGTTTGAAATTGATTTGTTTTTTGGGGGTTTTGTGTGAAGGTATCGGAGTTTGATGTTGAACATGGTTTCACTTCTGCCACACTGTAAGAAGGATAGTAAAGTTGAAGCTAAGAGTAGCAAAGGCGCGACTTTGAATGAGCTCATTGAGCTTAAGGGATCTAATTCTTGTTTGTTCTTCGAGGTAAAGTTTCCATCTTTAGTACTTACTTACTTATCTCTAGGCTTAGATTTTGTTCTATGTACTAAAAGATAGTCAGATTTGTTCATTTAGTGTGAAATGTATGACTCAAACCGCATAAACTTGTGATTCGTATACTCAATGGAAGCTTATGTATATGCATATTGGTTGATTTGTGTTTATTTAGTATTTGTTTTATCGAAATTTGATAGTTATCCCAAAAGTGTTAGGATTTGGTTGCTTTAGTGTGGAATGTTTGACTCAGTCTTAGAAATTTGTTATTAGAATACTCAATGGAAGCTTTAAGTATATGCATGTTGATGTAAATGGACAATCTTTGAATGTGTTGGTTGATTTGTGTTTGTTTCTGTATCCATTTTCAGTGTAGGAAACATAAGGATCTTTACATGTGGATGGTCAAATCCCCTAGTGGACCATCTGTGAAGTTCTTGGTTAAAGCTGGTAAGTGTCGAGATCCTCTGACTTTAGTTTTAAGTGGCTAGAGCAGATAGATCTAGTCACGTATTTAGCTATGATGGGTTCAATCAGCTTGTGTCTTGTTTTATAGCTGATTTCTGTTTCTGTAACTATGAATTTTTGGTAAAAAGGGTTTTTACTTATGTTTTCTGTATTTTTGAAGTTCACGCGATGGAAGAGCTGAAACTCACTGGAAATCATCTAAAAGGGTCACGTCCACTTTTGACATTCTCATCCAATTTTGATAAAGATGCGCACTGGAAACTCTTGAAGGAGATGCTTACTCAGGTTGTTGCCAGATTCATATTCTTGGATAATGTTTTTGGTCCATTAGTTCTCGATAATATTCAAGACTTTCACATGCTAATTAGTTTTGTTTTGTTAATATCTCTTAGGTCTTTGGAATTCCTAAGGAACACAGGAAATCGAAGCCTTACCATGACCATGTATTCGTCTTTTCCATTGTTGATGAGCATATATGGTTCCGGAATTACCAGATTTCGGTTCCTCACAATGAATCAGATAAAATCGCAAAAGGCGGCCTCGATAAAATGACCCTTATTGAGGTTTGTCGACAAAGAGTTATTACTAACTTTTAATAATAGTCTTTCGACCATGGTTTTGATTAAAACAAATACACTATTGACGGCAGGTCGGTCCAAGGTTTTGTCTGAATCCAATCAAGATATTCGGAGGCAGCTTTGGAGGTCCAACTCTTTATGAGAACCCGTTATACGTATCTCCAAACCAGGTATCATTGATCAATGTCCTATTTATTAAACCTGATCCCTAAAGAATAAAGATTAAACCAAATGAATCTTAGAACTTTCCTTAAGCAAAATTTTAATCAATGTCTTTAGATTCGAGCACTGGAGAAGAGAAATAAAGCTGGGAAATTTGCTAAGAAGATCAAGGCGAAGACGAGGAAAAAGATGCATGAGCTCTCAAACCCGTTGGAGCCTGATGAGTTTGCAGATATGTGGAAAGATGATGAATGATCAGAATTCAGGAAAATTGTATCAGTTCACTTTTTTTTTGTCTTACTCAAGGTTTCCCTTTTTTTCGCTCAGGATCAAACAGAATCAAGTTTTGTCTTGCAATGATATGTTTCTTAAATTCAACTGATTCTGTAAGTAAACAGGAAGAACAAGTTTATTGTTGTTTGCATTATCGATGGTATTTACAAAAAACAGAACAGAAATCACATCATAGAAAGAAGAAACAAACAACTCGGGATCAATTAGCTTCACTTTCTCTTCTTTGAATGCTATGGATTTTTGACCAAAGCATCGCCTTTAAAGTTAGGTTTACATATAACTCTGAATGTCCTTTTTTGGAGCTCTCATTAGTCAGTCTTTTAAGTTTTTACAAAAGGGTAAAGTTCGTACCTAAAATTACAGTTGGGATTATAAACTCTTCCTCCTTGTTTACCGTTGCAGCATCTCGGAAGCTTCCCCATTATCCAATCCAAACACACACTGCAATTTTTAAGCGATAAATCTTGCGTACATTGCACCATTGCGTACAATTTCATCGTCCCGAGACTTTCCTCCCCGGTCGCATACATGTAGTCTTTTGTGTACTGCTCTTGCTCTTTCCTAGTTGCTTTCTCCTTCAGCTTATAGAGGAGAGCCTTCGTGTTCTTGTTGAACGACTTTGTATTGCCGCTCACATCTTTCGCGTTGTACACATAAAAACTGTGCTTGTAATCGACTTTATCATAGGTATAAATCGAAGAAAGGTCGAGAACACAGTTGTCGTACCATATTATTCTCCCTTTGTTGTTCGGACATCTTCTACGAATCTGTCACATATATATACCCAAATCAAGAACAATTGTTTTTTTGTACTATACTATATAGTTCTTTTTGTACTATCGCATTACCGCAGAGAAGGCGGTGGTAAGGCAAGAGCGGCACTTAGATTCAGAGACGTCACCCCGACACTGGAACTTGGCGTAGATGTCATTACTACTGGTACCGCTGGTGAAACCATAGTCTAGAGGTGAAGACATAAACTCGAGGAGATGTTTGACATTGCTCTCATATGAACTATCCGACTTGTATGTCCCGTCACTGTTGACGCATATGTGTTGCAGATAAGCATTGGTCTGGTTTAGAGACAATACACCCTGTATAAAAAAGAGTAGCATTGCCACCACAACCAACATAGTGACGGAAAAATGGTGATTCGACATAGAGGAAGAAGACATCGTTATTCGATTTTGATATATGTCTCCGATGGAGGATGATCTTTTATTAGATCAATCATGAAAACGTTGGGTTCTTTATATCAGGAGAGAGGAGTTTTTGGATTGAGACTTGGTATTTACGGCGAGAGACGAGGAGGACCAATGAAACTTGTTTCAACCTTTAAATAGCTTAGTAGATTGCATCATCACTACTACTAATCAAAGTGTTTATTGTTTTTTGCATTGTCGACGGTATTTACAAAAACAGAACAAAATATTGCATCAAAGAAACAAACAACTCTGTTTTTTCAACAAGTCCTTCTACTTCATTCCATTACCGTGAATTCGCTAGAGACCAATTAGCTTCACTTCCTCTTCTTGGAATGCTATTGATCTTAGAACAAGCATCAACTTTAAAGTTAGCTCCACATATAACTCCTTCACTATCAATCCTCGGCATCGCCTTCATCTTGATTTTCGGATGCTCAAAACTCATCAAACCAGTCCCACTATGAAACATACAACCTGAAACAACATAACACAAACACATTCATCTCCAAATCATATACACATTTTGTTTTGCTCATGGCTCATTGTACTCAAAACTGAATCTGTTTACTAACTTACCGGTTGGAAAAGGCGCGAACGATTTCGCACAACTTTGCTTAATGATCTTAATATCATCAGACATAACAACAGATCCATCTGCAGCTATTCCCCAATACAAACTCTCTTCTCCATCAGATCCCTGAAAACATTTTCAGTGAAATTCTCAAATTTCATCACATAAAAATGTCAGATTTTTAGTTAAGTTTCTGTTTTTATACCAGAGCTGCAAAAACAGAGGAGGTTTGAGTATCATAGACAACAAAAGCAAAACTTCCGTCAAGACCTCTAAGAACTTGATCAGCTGGATAAGGACCACGATCACGAAGTGTGCGATAAGCTTCGATCACAAACATTGCTTCGTTTGAAGTTTTTCCAGATAAACCGTATTGTTTGTTCAAATTACAGAGATTGTTCAATGCTCCAAGAAACACACAGTAGATTCCATCGATTCCACTAAACACTCTGAAAAAATTACACACTAAGATTAAAGATTTGATTTTTTTTTTCCGGTAAGAGATAAGATTATGGATTGTGTTAGTGAAAATGTGTTTTAAACCTTTGATGATGAGAGTTTTGCGAACGGACGAAAGCAAGAACAGCAGAGTCACCGAAGTTCATTGAGAAAGCAGTGTCGGGGTGGTGAGAGAGGAAGTCAGAGAGAGTTTCTCCCGGAAGTTTTGGGTTTTTGCCGGTGAAATTAGACGCCGGACTGTTTAGTTCTTCCGGTGGATGAACAAACGCCTTTTGAAAAATAGCCAACATTTTTTTTTCTTTTTTTTTTTTGTGTTTTGGATAATATGAGAAAATGTGATTATGTTTTTTTGGTGAAGAACAAGAAGTGGGTTTTTATAAAGTTTTGTTTTGTGGAATTTTGATTTGCACGAAAAGTGAGAAACATTGACGTGGAGATGACTCTGATTTGTTTTTTTTTGGATAAGTCTTGTCTTGCAGATCTCAATGTGTTCTTATCCAAAGTCTAGTAGTACTAATTGATAATTAATTATGCCTTTTGTTAATGGCCTACGAGAATCAATTAGTTTTTCTTTATTTGAAGGCATTACCTTGACACAGTAACATAAATGTCATACGAAAGAAACCAGTATTTATGGTGAACATATGTATTGTACTATTGTTAATAACCGATATCGGTTCGGTTTAATCTGGTAAGGCTGTTTACTTAGCTTGATCAGCAATTGATACAGATTTCAGTAGGTTCTTTGCTTGAAAGAATGGAGTGCAAGCCGAGTTGATAACTTTCATTATCCCCAAACCCAAATAATTGTCCTCGCGTGATCACCACGGTGTGAACCTTACTGGTGCTAACTTGCAAGACACGGTGCGGTCTCAGACACTCGAGGACTCGTGGCTTCTCCACTGCATGAAAAATGATTCCCCCATGCCCGAACCCAAGGCTGTCATATCCCAATGCTCCGAACCCATACACTAAACCACCTTCGACCACAACAAAAGTTTTCCGCTTTCTTGCACAGACCTGCAAGGCCGAGAGTAACTCCATTTCAAGAACAAAGAGAACACTTTTCTTTCTTTTGTAATGTAAGACTTACAAACTAGATTTAGAGTACAGAGAGAAGATATTGTTCTTAAACCTGAACTGCTATATGTTTCTTAAGGCTGAGTAAAACCTCAGGAGTGGGCTTGTCATTCTCGTCACCATGTCCTAGAGCGCCTATGTCACATCTACCCCATGTGTATACCTTACACATTAGAAAAAGAAAAGAGAAATTGTTATGAAACCAGAGAGATTTAAGGTTTAGGCTTGGAAACAAGTACATTCCAATTTCCAAGGTTCGAGAATTACATAACCGTTAGAGTCAATCGCAACAGCATGTTCATCGCCAGCACAGACACGGAGTATATGAACACCTTTGGTTTTAAAAGCCTGAATAGCATGCGGCAGTTGTTCATCCCGAGTATCTCCATTACCAAGACAGAGGTCAGAACCATCGCCAAAAGAGTAAACCGATCCATCCTCCGTTACAGCCAAGACATAGTATGGTCCAACCGAAATGTGTATAACTAGCCCAACCTTCTTAAGTAATTCAACCATGCTGGGTACTTGTCTGTTCAAGGTATCACCATGACCAAGCTGCCCATATAAGTTTCCTCCAACAGTATACACATGCCCTTCCCTTGTCAGAAACACAGTGGAGGTGTTTCCAGTGGCTACCTAGTAACAACGTTCATGTAACAATTTTAACGAATCTCCACAAAACATATAGATGGGCCACATAATACTAGTAGTTTGCATACATCAAGTTTAACATTCAGGAAAGCAAACATCTAAACTAGATGCAGTATCAGTTTCAACATTCATGTAAAACTTAAACTCAAAGATCCCTTGGTCTACAGAGTCAGGTATGAAATGATACCTGCTTACAAGGAGTCCCCTTCAACGAGCTTGGGCCTATATATTGTTCTGTCTGTATCTACGTGACCACAACTGAAGAGAGCATTGTACCCGTATGTGAAAACCTGCGCCGATAGTTACCACATGACCTCTTGTGTGGCCTTCAAAGGTAGTTTATTAAAGACCAAAAGAAGCAAAAGTAACCAACCTCCCCAGATTGCATTAAGAAAGCAACGTTATAGTCACTGGCCGATACTTGAATCACTTGCGCAGAGAACGGTAAATCTATATGCTTCAATTCAAAACATCGTCTAGTTTCCTTCCCATGACCAAGAGCCCACGCACTTGTACCACAAGAGTATACCTTCGAGTCCTTGATTACCATTGTCAGAGCCGTGCTAACATTAACAGATAGCGGAAGCGATAAAAACTAGAATGCCCTAATTAATTAAAAAGTTGAGTGTAAATTTTTTTGAAAAACAAACAAAGTATATATAAAAAAAAGGGAAACTTAAATAATTCTATCTAAACAGAAAAATTTGATAGAAAAACTAAAAAGAGAAAAGCTTTGTCATTAAAATCAACTTGAACCATCGTAATACGTAATTAGAGATAAACCGAACAAACCTCTCCTTTTACCCAAAATACTAATTACGGTATTTACAACATTTAATATATATATATATATAATTGCTTAACTATATTTAGAAGCAATGGATGCCCTTAAAATCTTCAAAGTTGATAAAATATTATGCCCTTAATTTTTTTAAAAAAATAGATGCCATAGGCCAATGTTTCAAATTCTTGCACTATGGCACGGCCCTGACCATTGTGAAGCTCTCCCCCGTTGCTACTTGCATCTGCATAGATAAACCAATTGCATCATAACCAAATCCACGCTTTTCAAAACAATGACCAAACTCATCAAACTAAATTGACAAATATAAGCAAAAAGTGAAGCTTTGCCTCTTGAAGTCTTCACCATATCCCAAGATTTGCATCATAACCAAATAATTTGTAACAATTTCCAAACTTTTATTAAAGAAACATTACATTGCCTCTTGAAGTCTTGACCATAGCACAAGATTCAACAATGGAGTGCAAGAAACTCAAAACTCGCTTCCAGTTTCCCTCGCATCGTTCAACGAGTTCGTTCTGTTTATCCAAAGACAAAGCTTTGTAGATAGGATTCTTAGAGCATAGCCTAGACGCAGCGTGATCAGCCAATGATTTGAATAAGTCACGTTGGTTCAATCCGAAGAACTTCGATGTCGATTTGACGTTAACAAGATCAATCGTAGTAATGTGACTAGAGGTCAACACCTTCAAGATCAAATCATAAGGAAGATCCACAAACGAAGTCATTTCGTTTCTGATTTCCTAAATCCTAGAAACTTCTTGTTCACACACTTTTCTGTTCTATTGATCGAAAAGGACGAGACTTTTCGGAGACTTTGAGCTTGCAAGAAGATGGGTGAACAAAAAGGTTAAGACTTCAGGAGAAATCGATCTAAAGAATGAAGAATAGACATGTAATCAAATACTGTAACAGAGTTTTGGGTGCGAAATTCGCACGAAGACGACGATTCAGAGATTAGACTAATGTGAGAGTTACCAAAAAAAAAAAGAAGCAAATAACCACCCAATTTGGGCCTAACAAAAGAAAATTTTAATAATTTTTTTCTAATTTCGAAAAATAATTTTGATAAATTAGAAAACAGTTATTAAATCGAAATTCTTTTTTCGAAAATAAAATCGACGTTATTTTTTGCAAACCATTAGACAATTCTATTTGGCTCCCATTAGTGAGTATATACTATATGCAAGTATATTGCAAAATGACAATCTTTTAATTAAAATAATAGAATGTTAGAATGTGGCAGATTTGAGAATGTAATCCTACAAATTTGTGTGATAGTAATTTTTTTACAGAGTTGTACAATCTTTTTTTGTTTTATCAAAACATAATTGTACAATCATAAATCATAATACCATTTCTACCATATATGTGACCAAAGCTATAATACAAGTATACAACCATCACAATTTAGCTTATTTAAACATTTCAGAATCTATTTGGGTGAAAATTTATAAGATTATCCATACTTAAGTTTTTATTAGTTAAAACTTAAAAAAAAAGGATCTCCAAAAACTAACAAATTCAAAATGGTTAACAACATGTAGTATATGTATAACTAGAAAAAGACCCACGCGATGCGTGGGAATTGTTTGAATATATTTTATCATAAAAAAACTAAATTAGTTTAACCTAGGGGTGTCAAAATGGGTCAAGATTCATGGGTCAACCAAAACTCAACTCAACCCATGAACCCTAATGAGTTGAAAATTTTGACTCAAATGAGTTGATGGATCAAATGAGTTATTGAGTCAAATGAGTTGATGGATCAAATGAGTTGGGTTGTAATGGGTCAATGGTTTCAATGGTTTACCCATTTGACCTATCAATTTTTGTTAAATTGAATCAAACCAATTTAAATCTCTAAACCGATTTCAATTTGAGTCTAACCAAAACTTCTAAACCGATTGAATATAGTCTCTAATTTTCCCACCAAAAATGTGAATACACAATTTTCCCATCAAAATATAAATTCGTGATTTTCCCGCCAAAATTTTTTATAATTTTTAACAAAAAACGAAAATATGTAATTTTCCCGCCAAAAACGTAAACCCATGATTTTTCCGCCAAAAACGTAAACCCGTAATTTTCCCGCCAAAAACGTAAATCCGTGATTTTCCCGCCAAATTTTTTTATAATTTGTAACCAAAAATGAAAATGTAAAATTTTCCCGCCAAAAATGTAAAACCGAGATTTTCCCGCCAAAAACGTAAACCCGAGATTTTTCCGCCAAAATTTTTTATAATTTGTAACCAAAAATGAAAATGTAAAATTTTCCCGCCAAAAATGTAAACCCGAGATTTTCCCGCCAAAAACGTAAATCCGTGATTTTCCCGCCAAATTTTTTTAAAATTTTTAACCAAAAATGAAAATGTAAAATTTTCCCGCCAAAAACGTAAATCCATAATTTTCCCGCCAAAAACGTAAACCCATGATTTTCCCGCCAAAAACGTAAATCCGTAATTTTCCCGCCAAAAACATAAGTCCGTAATTTTCCCGCCAAAAATGTAAATCCGTGATTTTCCCGCCAAAAACGTAAATCCATGATTTTTCCGCCAAATAATAGTGATGTTGATGATGATTATTATTATTATTATTATATTTTAATTATTAATTATTTATTACATTAATAGGTCAATGGGTCAACTCATTTAACCTTCTAACCCATCAAATTAAATGAGTTCATGGGTTGACTCAACTCATTTGCTCAAATGAGTTGAGTCAACCCATGAACTCATTTAACTCTAAACTCATTGGGTAATGAGTTGAGTTGAGTTGGGTTAACCATTTTGACACCCCTAGTTTAACCTAAAAAACATATTAGAACCTGTATTAATTATAAAGTATTATTCATTAAAAGTATTAGCAAAAAAATCTTCCAATTTATTTCTTCTCCAATGACTTAAAAAGTTGTAATTTACATGTTTAAATGAATCATATGATTTGACAAAACATTATCAATATATTTGAAAGGCTTGTGAATTAACATTTCCAGTGATATTGGAAAAATAATGAGAGGGCTTTGTGTCAAAAAGAAAAAAAGGACGGTCGACAAGAAGTGAAAAAAATTGGAGAGTAGAGATAATATTTTGTTATCTTAAAAGTCAAATACTTGTTGATTATTACAATATTACCATCACAAATAGAATTTATACCACAAATATATAAAACAAAATAGTACTCATAAATCCTAGTAACTAAATAAATTTAATAAAATAATTTATTATCACTTGAGTTTCACATTTTTGCCAAATTTGTACTAAATTGTAAAAATATAATGTAGTGAAATGTTTTGTAACTTATGGGTATCTATAGAGGGTAACAAAATTTTGAATTAAAGTACTATAAAATAATGTTAGAATACCGTTATAAAGCTAAGAAAATGTAAAGACAATACATTAATTGTAAACTTTAATAGAAATCTAATGATGTAAGATATTATTAAAAATATTTAATCGATATTTTACGAAAATTTTCAAGTAGTATAAAATATTAAATAATAAAAATAAATGTTAAAAGAAATAAAAACATGGAATATTTATAACATGGATGTTACGTTAAATTATCATTTATATCTCTTGCATCCATTTTGATAATTTGATTTATTACTTGTTTATGTAATAGTTAGTTCACATAGCTATTAGTCTTTTAAATTAGAAAGGAAATTATAAGCATCCGTAGTCATAATTATAAACGGTAGTATTCATAAGTGTTGTAAAATCGAATTTATAAGAGCTTATTCAATATTATCTTTTTCTCTTATGTTACTTGTTTACTTTAAAATCATGGAAATTTAGGTATATTAATTTAAAATATATACAATATCGAAATAGCTATTTAAAATGTAGGCGACTTAAACATCTCCAACTCCACTCTATTTTTTTTTCTCTAAACTCTATTATAAAGCACAATTCTCTCCAACCCTCACTCTAAAATAGAGTAAAAGAGAAGATTATTCTATATATAGAGGAACTCTATTTTTTTTACAATACCTCTATTTTAGAGTAGAGTATAGAGTGATACATTGGAGAGAAATCATGCTCTATTTTAGAGTAAAATATAGAGATTTACATTGGAAATGGTCTTAGGAAGTAATTTATACAATTAATACTCCATTAATAAAAAAATCATTTATTAATAAGGATGTAAGGATGTTCATTATTTATTTGAAAGTGAAAAGAAAAAAAAATAAGAAAAATATGGCACATATCGCTTAAAACAAATATTAGAATATCTGTAAAAAAAATTAGAATTTCTTATATATGTTAATTCTCAATTTTAAAACGACAGTAAAAAGAAAAAAAAATATATATATATATATATATAAGATGTCGGAGTAATTATTAAAAATTGCTAAGTTGAAGATTGTTAATTTTATTTTTCAATTTATACCGCATTAATCAGAAAATTAATTTTTTATATTTAAAGGAAGAAGATAAAATATGGCTCATGTTGGCAAAAAAAAAAGAGCAACTTTTATATATGTGTAGAATAACTTTTAAAACTATTTTTATATGAGATTTGAAATTGTATTTAGTGATTTTGAAAACTTGTCACCCGTTTAATTTGGATAAATATAACTTTTTGTGATCATTAACTTAAAAATCAAGTTTCAAATGCGAGAGGAACACCAATCTTAGCAGCAGTGGTCTCAACACATTTGTTCCACATCCGTTTGCTCCTAGGAAGAATCTCAGAAGCAGCATCTTTTAGCTCATAAGTGGCGAATACAAAAGTCATCAATCCTTCGTGACAATCTCTTCCAATCTTCAAAAAGTTCACACAACAATTCTCCGACACAGGCTTGTCGTCGATCAATCCTTCCGTCATCTCAACACCGCATTTCGAGCTCATTTTATCCGAACAATCTTGGAGAAATTTGATGCGTTGTGTCGTCATGTGGTCTAGGAGGTCGTGGTCGTACTCGTAAGCTGCAGCGGGTTCGTATGCAAATGGTTCGGGAGATTTTCGACTGAATTCTTCTTGAGCGAGAGTTTGATAAACCATTGATGTGGTGGCTATGAGAAACGTTATGAGAATTGCTTTCTCCATTTTCTTGTTCTTGTGATGAAGAAAAAAGATTTGGTGAAGTAGGCTTTTAATGGTTTACTGATTTGTAACGACTAGCTTTTTATGTTTCTGGTCATTAAAGGATTGTTTGATTTTTTGAAATGTCACATATGTTACTTGATTAATATTTAAGTCACATTTCAGTTTATATTTTTATAATAGAAAGGAGAAATTTTTTTTGCATCCGCTACACGACGTGTAAATATGCACATTTTAGATTGGATCACTCAATTCTATCCGAAAAACTATCCAAAATATTTTAATTGGAAAACTAGAATTTAGTCATTTGGATCACAATAATTTATCCTAGCATACATGTAGTGTATATTAGTTGAATGGTACTTGGACCCTAACTGAACCATTTCGGTTCTTATATGAATATTAAAGTAAGAATCGAAAAATCTGGAACCGAATATTCGTAGAGCTAGTGTATACGAATGGTACCTGGACCGGATGTAGAGAAATTAAGAGACTTGAACGGTGACTTGTGAAAGAAACAAACACAAACAAATTGATAACCGAGTTCACGGCTTAACCGCTACGTCTCGGGGGAGGACTCTTGCTCCCAACTTTCACTATGAGAATGAGGTTACAAACACCACTTAACTTGTGATGTTGTCTTTTGGTTTCAGATACAATCTCAAGAAGAACAAAGTTCAAAGACAAAGAACAAAGAAGGAGAAAGCTTGTTGAAGAAGAACCCTCTTTTCTTCTCTTTCTCTAGAACTCTCTTGTGTCTTGTCTCTCACCTACCACCACTACTTCTTCATCTCACGTAGAGAAATATATGTGTATGTGATGGGCCACTCTTGTTCTCCTTTCTTTATGCAATTTTCGTCAGGCCCACTAAAGGCCCATTTATGTGTGTTTTGTCAAACCCAACAACAATCGACGCTTGAAACCAAACCTCTCCTCTTTCCCCTTTCGTGAAGCCAAAACGTCACCACCAATCGCCTTCTCCTCCGGCGATATACTCCGGCGACGTCCTCCATCTCCGATTATCATCTCCACCAAACTCCTCCGAGTTTCCACTTGTTCCCGTGATGGAGAGAAGATGGTAAGAATCAAAATCAATTTTAGATTCCGATCACAGCCGTACGTTCTTCGACGGCCACGTCCGGCGAAATCAAGCACAATCCTTCACCTATTTCTCGACGGCTCTTACTTTTGGCGAATCAAAGATATCACCTTCGTCTCTCATCTCCGCCTCTTGCTCGTGAAATTGGAGATAATAGAGACCAAAGTCTCTTCCGGTGATCTCCTTATTATTTCCGGTGACCATCTCTCTCTCTCCGCCGGCAATTATGCATGAAGCACATGAGACATCCTCTTGTCTCCACTCATGAATCTGACCCGAGTTCTCCGTCTTCTCCGGTGAATCGGACCACCGCTATCACCGTCCAACTCAGGTACTCTCAAACCTCTCTCTTGGTTTTGGTGACGATTGGAGATTAGATCTTCTGAGATTTCTAAATATTGAAACTTGATTTTCAGTTTCAAAATCAATTCAGGTGACAAGCTCCATCACTTCCCCGGTGAGATTCAAAGCTTCTCCGCCCACCTCCTCATCTGAAAATCCCAGGTACTCTCTCTTGTCTCTTCACTGTGAGATTTAGAGATTAGGATCTTCTGGAAATTTCAGAAAATTTTGTAACCATTTCAGGCTTTTCCGACGAGCTCCTCTGCCTCTCCGGCGAGCTCCATCATGCTCAGTCACATCCGATCCTCAGGTAATCTCTTTCTCTGAAATCGTTTCAGATTTACGACATCTTTTAACCATGAGTTTCTAAACCTGACTGTCAATTGTGACTCCACCTGAAACCTTGTTCCTTTTAACCCCGTTTCAGAAATCTTCAAGAAGCATCACAACCTTGAATCACCTCTGCCTGACCAATTACTACAATCTCAAAGTCTGATGTGATTCTCTAACCAAGTTTCTCTCTGAAACTTTCATAAGCTGCTCCACATGGAACTAATCACTCTGCAGCACAGCTCCAAAAAATATTCAGGTAACACTTTCACAACCCGAATCATCTTCTTTCATTAAGCCTCTTTTGATATTCAGAGACTCCATGAAACGCTAACTTTGAATTTCATGTTTATTCTCACAGCAGCTCCATTGATGAACAACCCGAGTTCTTCTTCTCTTTGATGACTACAGGTAATCTCTTAACCATGAGTCATCCTCCTCTCTTGCTGCTGAATCCTGTTTCCCTTTGGGCTACTGGAATCCTGACTTGGATTTCCTGAATTTTCAATGCAGAAACTCCACTTAGAATCCCAACATGTAACTCATGACAACCAATTCTCCACAGGTAAGCAACTTCTCTTATCCTGAATCACTTTCTCTTGACTCATACTTCCAAAACTCAAGAACCAACAGTGAAGAACAAAACTATTTTTCTTGAATGTTTCCAACAGCTCCACCTGGAATCTAAGTCCCTCACCGTAATTCCAGGCGCCTACAGGTAACTCCCTTAACTCTTCTGAATTACTTTTATCGACATAATAAATTTTCCCAGAACTGACATGTTTCTCTGTTCTTCTCCCTGCCAGCGTACAATGTCGATACCGGAGTTACCTGGAGCTGTGTCGCCTTTCAGGCGATGTTGAGGAGATCGTAGCAGACCTGAAAGTCATGTCCAGGTACTACTTGAGTCATAAGATCTGCTGGAGTGATTGTTAGTATTTTATCTAGGACCACCTCTCCTTTAGATACCATATCTGTGATGAACTGAAAACTTATGTCTATTAGTTTGGTTCTCGATGCCTTCTCTTCTGTAGTTAAGCTTCTTGATTTGAAATGAGATGTAGTTGGCTTTACCACTGATTTAGCTTCTGACATGTTGAAAGTCTCTACTTCATTTTCCTGACTTTCCTGTGATGTAGATAGAACTTCCTTACCCCTATCTCTGTCCATTCCCTGAATCCTTGAAGCTTTTTCCAACTCTTTCATTTCAACTTCATCGCTTAAACTTTCCTGAACCAAACTGGTTTCTGACAAATCCTCTTTCTTACTGACACTTTCTAGTTTATCCATAAAAACTCTTTCATCCTTCACTTCATTATCGCAGTGCGCTCCCTTCTTACTGCGATCTCTCACCGGTGGCTGGTCATCAGAAGTTCCTGCACACTTAATCTCTTTTAAACTTTCTGATTTTTCTGTTGAGGATGCATCTCCACCTTGAACTGATGATCCCCTTCTCTCAAAGCCATATGGAGTAGGACCTTGAATTAATTTCTCACTGAAAGTCACTTTCTTTGACTTCTTCTTTTTCACTCCATCTTCAGCCTTGGCAATACTTTTTCCACCGCTTTCAGCTTGTGACACATTTAGTTCAGCCTTAACAACCGTGCCTTGAAGATGATAAAGCCCTTCGTGATACCGGAACTGACAAAAAAAACTTATAGGAATACTAAATGAAAATTGAAAAAATCAGAACCGAATGGATCCGAACCGAAACCGAACTCCGAGGGCTAGTGTAAACGAATCAGAGGAAAAAGATTTGGTGGAGGCTTCTTTCATATTGATCACGCCAAATGCATAGATTTAGAAGGGGCTTGTGTATAATGGGCCTATGGGCCAAAACCATTGAAGTCTTTCAAAAAAGCGTTTAAGCCCATATTGAGAGGAGAGTCAGAGAAAGCCAAAACCCTAGCAAAAAATACTCAACGCCACATTTCTTATTATTCTTCCTTCTCTGCTTCTTTTTCTTCTTCAATCGTTATCTGTCAAGGAAAACAAAAATTCAGAGATGGTGAAGAAGGAGAAGAAATCGAATGTTTCCGGGAAACCAAAGCATTCGCTCGATGCGAATCGTGCCGATGGGAAAAAGAAAACCACCGAAGGCCGTACCAAAGCCACAGTTAATCGGCTTAAGATGTACAACACTAGACCTAAAAGAAACAGCGGTGGTAAAATCCTTAGCAACGAGTACCAATCTAAGGAACTACCCAACTCACGAATCCAACCTGATCGACGATGGTTTGGTGAGTTTCAGATTTTTCGTGAGAGTTGTTTACTCAATTGATTTCTGATTTTTGGATGTATTTTGTTTGTATAGGGAACACTCGTGTTGTGAATCAGAAGGAGCTTGAATACTTTAGAGACGAGCTTCAGACTAAGATGTCTAATACTTTTAATGTGATTGTGAAACCGAGGAAGTTGCCTATGTCTCTTTTAATTGATAACAAGAAGGTAAAGGTTTTAACTTTGTTGAATTCAGACTTATCAAAGGTGTTGAAAGTTTCGATTTTTGATTGGTTTTGGTGATTCTTTTGTTAAGCAATCGAGAGTTCATTTACTTGACATGGAGCCCTTTCAAGATGCTTTTGGAAGGAAGACTAAAAGGAAGAGACCCAAGCTCGTGGCTTCTGATTATGAAGCCTTGGTTAAGAAGGCAGCTGAATCTCAGGGTAATTTGAGCTTCTTTGAGCTTATCGTATATAAAATGATGTATTTATGAAAACATTTTTGGGGACTTTTGAAGATGCATTTGAGGAGAAGAATGGGGCAGGTCCTTCTGGAGAAGGAGGAGAAGAAGAAGATGGGTTTAGGGACCTTGTGAGGCATACTATGTTTGAGAAGGGACAGAGCAAACGTATTTGGGGTGAGCTTTACAAAGTCATAGACTCCTCTGATGTAATTGTCCAGGTATGTCTCGATTTAAGGAAAAAGTTAGTGAAGGAGATGTATTTTAGTTATATTCTTGTTTTGACTTAGTGGTATTTTGTGTGACAGGTTATAGATGCTAGGGATCCACAAGGTACTAGGTGTCATCATTTAGAGAAAACTTTGAAAGAGCATCACAAGCATAAACACATGATTCTATTGTTGAACAAGGTTAGTTGTTATTATCTTTTGGAATCCAGCTCGTTTAAATTGACTGTTCGTATTGTGAAAGTTACTTACTAAGTATCTTAATGTGTCTTTTGTGTTTTAAAGTGTGATCTTGTACCGGCTTGGGCCACTAAAGGATGGTTGAGAGTATTATCAAAGGAATATCCAACTCTAGCATTCCATGCAAGTGTTAACAAGTCATTCGGAAAGGTACTATACATCCCCTTAAGATCCTCTGATCTTTTGATTTCTGGTTTATATTTTTGAACTCCTATTATCATCCTGTGTTATTTTCTTGATATATGTTCACCAAATGATGGTTGATTTCAGGGGTCACTTCTCTCAGTTTTGAGGCAGTTTGCTCGTCTAAAAAGTGACAAGCAAGCCATATCTGTGGGATTTGTTGGGTATCCCAATGTTGGGAAATCATCAGTTATCAACACACTGCGTACTAAAAATGTAAAAACTTCTTTGCTAATTCCTACTATTGCGAACCTGCTTTATTGAATCTCTAATTGCCAATTTACTTGTGCTCACATATCTCCTTCCTCTTTCTCTTCTCTAGGTTTGCAAGGTTGCTCCAATTCCAGGGGAGACTAAGGTCTGGCAATACATCACACTCACTAAGAGGATTTTCTTGATTGATTGTCCTGGAGTTGTTTACCAGAGCCGTGATACTGAGACAGATATTGTCCTCAAGGGAGTGGTATGTATCTTGTATTATTAATCTTTTCTTTCACGCATTACACTTAAATGCCTGGAAAACTTTTGGTTCACTTTTGTTCAAACTTCCAGGTTCATTTTACCTTACATGAAAAGTAAACCCATGCTTAATTGCCTCTTTTGGTCCCCACTCTGTTTGGTTCTCTGCTAGTAGTGAATTATCTTACAGATTTATATTTTTGGATATATAGGTAAGAGTTACAAACCTGGAGGATGCATCTGAGCACATTGGAGAAGTACTGAGGCGTGTCAAGAAGGAGCACTTGCAGAGAGCGTATAAAATAAACGACTGGTAAGAGAAATTTCAAATTTTCAATATTTTCTTAGTCATCCCTACTTTGGCGACAAAGTGATAATTTACGGGCTCGATAATTTACAGGGAGGATGATCATGATTTTCTTCTTCAGTTATGCAAATCCTCTGGCAAACTGTTAAAGGTGTGTTTCGTAATTTTAATAGGCTGCGAATTATGTTCAATAAGTAAGAGAGATAACTTAAAGGTTTCTCTGTTTTCGGGGCAATGAACTGGTGTAAGAATAACTGGAACTTGATAAACTTGTTCAGGGTGGAGAGCCTGATTTGATGACAGGAGCAAAGATGATACTCCATGACTGGCAAAGAGGTCGCATACCTTTCTTTGTCCCACCTCCTAAGACAGATGCTGTGGCTTTAGAATCAGAAGCAACAGTGCCAGGCATAGATGAAGAAGCCATAGCTGATAACAGTCAGGCAGCTGCTGCATTGAAAGCCATTGCTGGAATCATGTCTACCCAACAACAGAAAGATGTTCCTGTCCAAAGAGATTTCTATGATGAGAAAGACCTCAAGGATGATAATAAGGCAAAGGAGTCAACCGAAACAGAGGGGGAAAACGAAACTGATGCACAAGAAGATGAGGACGCGGTGTCGGAAGATGGAGTGGAAAGTGAGTCTGACGCGGATGAGGACGCAGTGTCAGGAAATGATGAGGAAAACGAGTCAGATTCTGCTGAGTAATAATGTTACACCTTTCAAAATTTTGTTTTTGTTACTTAACTTTTTTGTCTTAATTAACTCAAAAGTGAGACTCTTATCTAAAACTATTTATCATTATGTGTCCGGTAACCTTATCCATCTTAGTCGTAATCCCATTATCTTGAGGTAATAAAGGAGACAAACAACACTCAACAACATGGTGAAGCAAATATTTGACAAAGGAAGCAGCAAATGTAGATAAACGGACGAGCCAAGGCCAAGGGAAATCCACATGTACTCCTTGACGAGTTCCCTTGTTTGGATTATTATATCCCACGACTCTAGCCATTTCTTCTCCGCCTTTAAAGACAGTGGTCAGGAGAAATGGAAACTTTTTAGGATGCTCGACTCATCGTTAAAGTAGAATGTGTAGAATTTTGAATTGGTACAATTTGACGAGCGTCACAGGACATAGTGCGCACCACTGGGCTGTGAACATAACCATTACGGGGAGTTCCGATTGAATCACAAGTGGATCATATTCTGATTCAGTGATACTGTGTAGTGATCAATAGAAAAAACAGAGATTAATAAAAAACATGTACTTTCTTTTATTTTATATTAGGGGATGTAGAAATAGAAACTTATGTCTTATATATATAGATATAGTAACCTTTTTTGTCACCCTATATAAACCCAAATCAATTTATTTTCAATACAAAATTTCTCAAATATCAGATTTTTAAAGTTTAGGTTTTTTTCTTTTTCTTTTTTTCTCTTCATAGTTTAATTTTTTTAATAGAAAAAAATTGGGTTAACTCACCTTTAAGGTTACCGGAATAGACCAAGTTCTCGTTTGGCACTAGTGATGATGACACGTGAGACTTGATCAAGAGATCAAAATCTGAACACATCCCAATTCCCAACATTAAATCTAAGTGGTACAAAAACCTCATTTGCTTCATGATACATTAGGATTTATATATTTTAAATAGATTAAAAAAATTGAGAATAATTGGAAGATTGACATATAAGCAGTAATGATTCTCTTTTGATATATAAAAACTATTATTATATTTATTTTCAATCATAAATTAAAAATACAACCCACGGCGGAGCAACTTTTAGTAATTAATTTAAAGAGACAAACAATACACAACAACATAGTAGTAGTGCATAAAGCAAAGGTTTGACAAAAGGAAACACCAAATATAAGTAAACGGACGAGGCAAAGGAAATCACTTATACTGCTCGACGAGTTGCCTTAACTTCCCAGAATCAGTTCCCATGTATGTAGCCACTATGTATCCGCCTTTGAAGACAAGTGTGGCTGGGATAGAACGTACCATGTTACGTGCAGCGATGCTTGATTCTTTGTCAATGTCAACTGTGTAGAATTTGAACTGATCTTTGTAGTCTAAGTCCAACACGTACAATGTGGGTAGCAGCCAACGACATGGACCGCACCAATCGGCTGTGAACAAAACCATTACTGGGACTTCGGATTGGATCACAAGTGAATCCCATTCCGATTCAGAAATACTTTGTACTACATATATAAAGGAACAAAACCGAGATTTAATACGCTATAAGAATATTTAAGTTACGGAAATTTATTAAAATAAATCATTTTCAATAAGGGTATTGTGGAAATATAAACTTAAAGCAATTCATGTATTGTCTACACAATATACCTTAAGAAAGTTGTTTTCCAATAACTAATTTAGAACTATTTTGGTTAGAATTACCCTTAAACTTACCAGAAGAGACCAAGCCATCGTTAGAAGGTAGTGATGATGATAAGTAAGGTTTGATCAAGGGATCTGAATCTGATGACATTCCAAAACTAAACCATAAACATATCAAGCACGTCAACGTTAGTACCAACTGGTTCGAACCCCTAATTTGCTCCATCGATACTTTCTGTCTCTCTCTCTCTCTCAACCCGTTTCAGGTGTTGAAAATAAAACCTCTACTCTGGTTTTTTTTTTTTGGCTCAACATCAACTATTCATTCACCAAATCGATATTACAAATCATTTGACCTCGACAAACTTCACTCAAATACAATGATTTAGTCAAGTAAAACCCTGAAACACTAACGGATCCAACGCTACCCAACTGAAAATCATTGTATTTTCCAACCACAACGAGATGAATTACACCACGACTCTAAGTGAAATCATCTCTTAAACCACCTAAATTCACCCAATGACACGAAAACAATTACTAACACAAAGAAAATCAAATCCTATCCTGAGATCCAATCCAATTCCAAGCTATTAGTCCCTCATGATCCGAGTGTAGAGCGTGTCCTAATAGCATCTACGCCAAAAGCGCAACTTCAGAAGGGTTTTGACTCCTCGGCTTTCACTATTCCGGTCCTAAGCCTAAAACGGACATACTAATCCGACTGATACTCAACCGGATTAACCGGGCTGAGACAAAAATTTCTTGAAGCCGGTGCATTATTGGAGAGCTTTCCTTCTTCTTCTACAATCCAAATGGTTTTCTTATCTCCCCCACATCTAATTTTTCTCTGTCAGGAGTCGTTGGCGGCAGCATAGCTTGAAAGCCTTGAATCATGTAAATCTGCCCGGGATCGATAGGATCTTAACAGCCAAGCTCGAAAAACCACGATCCGCCTACCTCTGTACCTTCTTAACACTGAGCCGCCGCCACCAAAGAGGCTCATCGGAGAAGAGGTACCTCCGCGAAGAGACTGACGAAGAAATCCACCAGATCTGCTGCCGTCGTCGAGAGTCATAGTTCCCCATTGTAGATCCACCAACGAACCTCCATCTGAGAAAACTACCTCTGCTCGCCGTCGACTTAAAAGTCTCTGATTAAGCCTCAAGGAAGGAGGAGCCTCCGCCGGCTAAAAGAAATCGATACAAAGGAAAAAGAAAAAACTAAAAAAGAGAAGAGAGGAAGAGGAGCCCTCTCACGGCGCCGGCCACAGCCGACCACCGGAGAGGCAAAACGGCGTTTGAAGATTGGGTCTGGTTTGCGGCAGCGAACTAGAGAGAAACTAGGGTTTTTTCACTTTTTTTCATGAAAAACCCAACTTTGGTTTTATAAGCGTCGATATGATTTATAAGCGTCGATATGATTTACATTAAACCTCTCACACTCTAGTTTAATCCACTGCACGTTTATTTCAAGACATTATTCAATTCTTCGAAGCTTCCTTTCAAATAATTTAAATATTAAAATCACCACATCTCTCACTCATTAGCTGTCTTTTGTCTTTCTCTTTTCCAACTAACACTTAAAATACTAAACACGAGTTTCCATATAAACAATTCTATTTGGTGTTTTTTAAGGAAAAAGAAAATGGAGAGTATTCCAAAGAGGATTCCAAATCTCTAAGACTCTTAACACTATGACACAGCTCATTCAAGGTATCTAGCTACCATTACGTTTTCCTAAATATGTGTTGACTATCGCGAAGAATAGATAAGGGGCTAAGGGCTGTGACTGGTTAACTATTAGAAAAGATAAGGGCTGTAGATAAGGTATCTACCATCACGTTTTCCTAAATATAGAATCACCACATCACACTCATGTTATTATATATATATATATGGATCATTATAGTTCCTCCACACCCTTAGATATATATGGATTATTATCATTCTTCAACACCCTTAGATCAATATTTAGAAACTGTAACGAATTATAACTCAAACCAATTGAAAATAACTAAATCAACACATTCCTAAAGCATAACTAAAATTTAAAGGCATCCTAAGATCAATACCTATCACCAAGATCTCAAATCTCTAACACAATGCTCATTCAAAGCATTTATAACTATCATGTTCTCCTAATTAAATATGTGCTCACTACATTTAATTAAGGAAAGACAAAATCACGTGCAGTGGGAAGAACCCATATTAGTCTCTCAAATATATTATTTTATTAAATTTTATATAAAATGATTTTTATTTAAAATTTAAACTATAAATAAAATTTATAACCTATTATGGTGAGACATGTGTTTAATGAGTCTCTCACAAGTTTCTCAAAGTCTCTTATTTGAGAGATTCACTTTATTCTTTTTCTTACTTTTTTTGTTATTATATAATTTTTTATGGGTGAGAGACTCAGTGAGAGACTACCACTAAACATGCTCTAAGGATCTCCACAGTCTTAACACTCTTTTATACTTATTCTTTTATTTGTGGTAAACACGAATTTTCCAGACAATTTTTTATTTATATTATAAACTTACGGTGTAGAGACAACACTCAACAAGAAAGTATTGAATGACGACAAAGTTTCACAATCTTAAATAAACAGCCAAACCAAGGCAAATCACATGTACTGAAGGACGAGTTCCCTTAATATCTCTGGTTGAACTCCGATGACCCTATCCTTTTCTTTTCCGTCTTTGAAGACAATAGTGGTTGGGAGATCATATGCTGCATAACGGGCTCCGATATCTTTCTCTTTGTCAACGTCAATTGTGTAGAACTTGAACCGATCCTCGTATATTAAGTCTAGTTCTAGCATTATTTCATGCACTGAATTACATTCTAAGCAGTTCTCGGCTGTGAACAAAACCATAACTGGAATTTTCGATTGGATCACAAGTGAATTCCATTCTGATTCAGAGATACTTTGTACTACATACATCAATTGAAAAATAAAGAATTAAAACGCTATAAATAAATGTTAGAGAATACCAAATTAACAATCCAAATCCAAATAAAAATTTCCATTTTTTCGTTACAAATTTTCAAAAGTACTTGATTTTAATTTGAAAAGAATCCATGCATATATGTTTTCACAATCAATACAATAATAACATTAAGAATCTCTCCAGATCTGACACCTCAGCATTTTGGGATGTTCTCAGGTCGACACCTCATTAAAAAAGTCGTCCAATAAAAACATTTCGTTAATACAACTCAGATTCCTCAGCCAATAATAATTTTTCTCGGTTCCATGTCATTTTTTTTTCTCTTAAGAAAACGACTCTTTTTTTTTAACATCTTCTTAACACGCCACGTAACATCAACGAGATCTACGTTTACGGAGACATCAACGACAGCTGCGTTTATGTCGGAAGTTTGTTGTTTTCGCCGGAATCATCAATGAGAGCTGCGTTTTGGTGATGGGTTCGTGAATTGGTCTGTGAGATGAATCAGATCTCTAGAATTATCTCTTGAGATTGGACGCTCATGGAAGAGGCTAACTAATAAACTAAATCCATCCGTCAAAGAACCTCGGAGTGTAATAGATAACGATGAGATCCATCATCCTCAACATCACAACCACCATCAACCAAATCTCAAAGCGGAGCCACTGTGTGGCTGCACTGTTATAAAATTACAGAAGTTAGATCTTAAAGCTCAAAAGAAACCATTTGTTGATTTAAACGTAAAATATTTGGACATTTTTCTAGAGTGATTTTATTTGAACTTAACAGTCTCTTGACCAGATTTAGGTGTCATGAAACTAGGAATCTCGATTGTATAATAATGATTTTAGTACATTTCAGTTTGTATTCAATGATTTTAGTACATTTCGCTTAACAAACTTCGATTTAGAATTAACATAAGGTGCTCATGACATGTCCATGAAATGAACTGTGCAGGATCGTTGTATAATTAAGTTTTATATTGGAATCGTGATGGACTTTTTTCTTTGGTGAATATTTTTGGATTTGAGTTTTGAAAATTGAAAAGATAAGCTCTTACACAAGTGTTGGGAGAGAGGTATACCAATTGCTAAATGATAGAGGGAAACGTCAGGCCTATGACACATTTGGGAAGTTAGGGATTTCAACGTTAGTGTTTTTCATGTTCTCTTTTGTGATAGTTCAGTGGGTGATTTGCTGTTTGCACCATGTCGAGTTTGGTAACATGGATTTTGATCTTGATCGTGTTGCTAAAGATAATGTATGAGGTCTGGGTAAACGTAATTGAAATTTGAAACTATGTTTTTTTATGGAAACGCACGTGACACTAAAGATTCTTAAAATGATATAGCAAGGGGAAATCATTTGAGATTTGTTATTGCTCGCTGCTACCACTATAGCTTGTCTTTTGGTTCAGATTGGAGTTCAATTTTATTATCAAAAGAACATACTCAATTGGGTTTTACATACTAGATATGGAATCATTATCGTTATTTTTTCTTCCTAGCCCCAATTCTTAAATCAGCTATATGACAACCGACAAAGTATTAACTAAAAAATAAAGATCACATTTGGTGATACGAGGGAAAGTAAGTGTCTCAGGGTATTAATAGTTGGGTTAAAGGAAAAAAAAGATGGATAGTGAAAAATAAACACGACGTCATGTGATAATAAAGAAGGCATAGCAAAAGAGAACATTTCTTTACGGATCAGAGAGAAGGATTGATTTGATTTGTCTCTTATACTCAATCTCTAATGAATGCATTGAGTTACTTGGGAATACATTGCATCAGTTGGTTTTGTTGATGAGGTGTTTTCAATTGGGTTTAATGATTTGTTTCTCTACATTGTTCTGATTTAAGCAAGGCACAAATGGTAGGATTCCAAGGATCTTTTCAAATGCAAAGAACCATATGATTACCATTTCGGAAGTGTCTAACCAAGAGAAGGATGAGACTATCTCAAGATTAAAGACTAAGATGGCTAAAATGGAGACGAATTCTACTAAGACAGATGATGAAATCTCAAAACTCTCACAGGATCTAGAGTCTTTAAAGAAGTCTCATAGGCTTACACCGGTTTTAACTCGATGCACAAAACTTGAAAAGCGTAACAATAGAAATACGGTGGGAACTCATATATCTACTAAGAAAAAGAAGTCTACTACATCAACATTATTATTTTGGTGTGTGCTTGTAAATTCAGTCACAAACCAATAAAACCAGTAATTGGCATGTGTTACTTCTATTTTGATAGAAGAGTGATCATAGTAACCGAAATTTTATGTAGTTGATGTTTGCATAATGTAATGTTTAATTCGGTAGTAGTCATTTAGCGGTAAACTACTAATATATATGTTTTTTTGGACAAACAACTAATATATATATATATATATATATATATATATATATATATATATATATATATATATATATATATATATATATATATATATATAAGTAGTCATAATGTGGAATGTGACTAAGATATCTAGATTGGTTTTGATCGACCCGATAAAACCGATAATCTGATCAACCATGAAAATCTATTAAATATGTGCATCAATTACGAGTTTAAAATAGCCTATCAAAAAAATTACCAATTGAAAATAGAGCTATAATTTTATTTTTTCAAGTCACTTTTCATATTAGATACTATTCAACATTAATGTTGGCAAAGAGACACTATTATTATAATTACCAAATCTAACCACATAAATAAAAAAAAATAATCCCGAGTAATAAAAACTACTAAAATCTAAGTAAAGATAAAACATCAAATTCTAAAAAAATTATATTATTAGGGAATCATATTTATATTAAATTAAAAAATTCAGATTAGTTTGTAGTTTCATTTTATATTCAATGATTGTAGTACATTACGCTTAACATACTTTGTTTTAGACAAATAAATGTGCTAGAGATCTTATCAGGGCTATATGGAATTTGAGTAAAAAGCATCCACCTCATGCATTGTGTTGCCTTAGAAAGATACTTGATGCCAAACAAATTCTTCAAAAATGCTAGGTACCACATGTGTTTGATTTTAGTTATTACAAATTATTTTTCTACTAAAAAGTTATTCAAACGATGCCCGCAGCGTAGCGCGGGTTTCGTCCTAGTACCTTTAAAAGAAAGTGTTTTACTCTTTAACTTACCTGAATAGACCAAGCCATTGTCAGACGGTAGTGATGATGATACGTAAGTCTTGATCAAGGGATCGGATCCAATTCTGAACACATCCCAACTAGGGATGGCAGACGGGCCTGCCCGCGACCAAACGGACCGCCCGCGTTGTGCCCGCTTTTCTTCTAATCCGCGACGGACAGGCCCGCCGACGACCGCGGGTCACAAAACTCAGTCCTAACCCGCCCCGCAAAGCCCAGCGGTTAGACGGACCGGCCCGCGGGTCTGCTGACAAGACCTTCTTCTTCACGTTTGGTAGTTCTTTTTCCTCAGGTGTTCTGTTCTTTTTTGATCTCTAATTCATGATCCATCCCATGATGTTGTCTGAGGCATTTATTCCTTTCGTCCCATGTTGTTGTCAAGAATGGCATAAGTAGTTTAACAAACAAAGCTTAGTTTAAGTACTTAACAGATGGTACATAAACATTACAAAACAGAGAAAGTACTTAAAGAGAATTAAAAAACTGAAAGTACTTAAACTGAAAGTCTGAAACATTACAAAACAGAGAAAAAAATAGAGAAAGGTGATATGAGTTTACACAGAGGCAAGAAGATATTTTCAGCTGAGAACTTGCAGACATCGTCTTTGCCAATGCAAGTAAAACTAAAACTGAAACATAAACAAAAACTAAACTGAAACTGAAACATAAACTCAAACTGAAACTTAAACGTAATACTTGAACTGAAACATAAACCTCAAAGTGATCTTAAAATCCAAGAAGTACCAAAGTAACTAACTGAAACATTTAACTAAATGTTTGTTATGTTCTAGTTTCTGCAGTGTTATTAAAATATGTCCCTTGTACATTTAGTGGGGATTATCATGAAAATGGATTTTCCTGTAGATCACAGAGAGTTAGGCATATTTTTGTTGATCTAGCACTTTACTTAGCTAGAAGAACTCAGCTATTCACTGCTACCGAGAAACGACCAAAGTCTTTGCAAAAGAATCAGTAGCTAATAATACTTTTTGTGGCTACATTCCTTATATGTATACAATTTCATTCTAACCAAATTGACATGTGTTTCTGGTTTGTGATATCACTGCAGAACAGACTCAGAACAGAATCAGGATTGGCCTTGTCCTCGAAGCTGACTTTCCTTGAAATCGATTCTGCGAGCTTTTTATGTAAACCCAATGAATCAACGAGGTAAGAGACAGTAAAGTTCTTTCTTTTTAGACCAACTCTAGGACTCGAACGTGAAACAGTAGCAGAGGAGAAAGAATTGGATAAAGGAGATGCCTTTTGCACTGAAACTCTCAAATGACACCATTTCTGCAACTCGACCAACCTTCTTCCATGGCGAATCAGAGAATACATGACAAAGACAAGGCTACGCGATTACGATTCAACAAATGCTACAGTGTTTGAAAAACGATTCCGACCCAAACTATATCTATTTCAATTCTGGCAAAGACAAAGCTGGCTCAGGGTATGAAATTGAGAAGGAAGAAGCTGTGGGGTTAACTATAACAAACCCAAAATTCTCTCTGCTTATTCCTTCTCAATTTCGCAACCTCAACAGCTGTCTTATGAGCGATCACAGATTCATAGTAAGATCTTAGCTTTTTCCGATTTCGATTGAACAAACAAGAACACTAGTACACTACAAAAGATAAAAGAACAAACGAGAATTCGAGAAGAATTGAAGCAACAGTTGAAAGATAACTTCAGATCACTACAAATTTATTTTAGTAAATCAAGAATTCGAGAAGAATTGAAGCATGAAAGATTGAACGAAGGAGATGCAAGAGTTTTTTGTTTTCTCTCTAACTTTTTACGGGTCGCCCGCAAACCCGCGGCCCTTAATGGGCCTGTCTTGTTTAATCCGCCATCCAAACGGACCTGGTCCGCGAGGCCCGCTAATTTTTGGGCATCACTATATAGGCCCGTACCCGCCCCGCAATGTCACTAAACGGACCATGCCCGCGGGCCTAAAGCCCGATTGACATCCCTAATCCCAACACTAAACCCTGAACACACCAAACATGTCATCGTTAATACCAACCGGTACAAAACCCTAAGTTGCTCCATCGATACTTTCTGATTTAATATCTCTCGACCCGTTTAAGTTTACAAAGCCCTCTACTCTGATTTATAAGCGACCATGGTTTACATAATAACAAATACCACCATCTCGCACACATTAGTTTAGTTTACTTGTTAATTAATGTTTGCGTGTATTTCAAGACATTTTTCAATTCTTTGTTCATATATCAAGACATTATTTAAAGACATTATTCAATTCTTGGAAGCCTCCTTTCAAATAAGTAATTTATAGATTAATAAAAAAATATCACCACATCTCATCACTCAGTATCATATCCTTAGCTGTCTTTTGTCTTTATCTTCCCCAAATAACACTTAAAATACTGAAGTCGTTTTTTTTTCTAAATCAAACTAAAATCGTTTCTTTAAAGGGAAATTTGCAAGAATATTACAAAAAAAAAATTCTTGGTGCAAAACTGAATTTTCTTGGCGTAATTACTATAAATTTAACTAACATCGTGTTCAATTGATGTAAAACTTTTAAATGATATTAGTAAAAAGTGGTATATATAATATATCAATTATTTAGGTGATGTAAATTTATATAATTTTATCAGTATTTTTAAATTTATATAAACTAATATAAGTTTACATCATTGTTGGCGTAATTGTTGTCTAAATTAATTGTATCAATTAGCAATAAGTATTTCAAATTAGTATTATTAATTGTTTAACAAAATTTAATTGATGAGCAACAAATTCATTTTTTTTTGTAGTGATTTATTTAGTTTTGTTTATCATTCTTCAACCTCCTTAGTTAAATATTTAGAAAATTTAACAAATTACAACTCAAATTAATTGAAAATAACTAAAATCAACACATATTCCTAAAGCATAACAAAAATTTAAAGGCATCCTAAGATCATTACCTGTCACCAAGATCTCAAATCTCTAACAAAATTCTAATTCAAAGCATTTATAACTATCATGTTCTCCTAATTAAATTTGTGCTGACTACATGTAATTAAAGAAAGATAAGGATCCCACAGTCTTAACACTCCTTAATACTTATTTTTTATTGTAGTAAACACGAACTTTTCAAATATTTTCTTATTTATATTACTCCCTCCGTTTCATAATATAAGTCGTTTTAGGTTAAACCACGCCGATTAAGAAGATCTACTTTTTAAAAGTTCAACCAATCATAAAAGAGACTGCATAATATAAATAATCATAAAATATTAAAGTAATATATAATTTACATCGAAACTCGAAAACGACTTATATTATGAATAAAAAAACTTTATCCAAAACACCTTATATTATGAAACGGAGGAAGTATAAACTTACGGTCTAGAGACAACACTCGACAAAAAGTACTATTGGCGAAAAGGTTTCACAGACATATATAAACAGCCGAACCAAGACAAATCACATGTACTGATTGACGAGTTGCCTTAATATCTCTAGCTTAACTCCGATGACCCTATCCTTTTCTTCTCCGTCTTTGAAGACAATAGTGGTCGGGAGATCATATGCTGAGTACTGGGCTTCGATAACTATCTCTTTGTCAACGTCAACTGTATAGAACTTGAAATGATCCTTGAATTCCAAGTCTAGTTCTTGCATTCGGTCCTGCACCTTTTTACATCCTGAGCAGTTCTCGGATGTGAACAAAACCATTACTGGAATTTTGGATTGAATCACAAGTGAATCCCATTCCGATTCAGAGATACTTTGTACTACATTCATCAATGGAAAATAAAGTATTAAAACGCTATAAATAAATGTAAGAGAATACAAAATAAACATGCATTTTTTTCTGTTATGGGTATTGTAGAAATAAAAACTTTATAGTAATCTGATGTTCTTTGTCCCAATTCCTAAAAAAATAAAAACTCTAATAATAACCTATCAACCCAAATCAAAATTTCCATTTTTTTTTACAAATTTTCAAAAGTACTTGATTTTAATTTTAAAACAATCCATGCATATATGTTTTCACAATACAAGTGTTTTACTCTTTAGCTAGCTTACCTGAATAGACCAAGCTATTGTCAGACAGTAGTGATGATGACACGTAAGTCTTGATCAAGGGATCCGATTCTGAACACATCCCAACACTAAACCCTGAACACACCAAGCATGTCATCGTTAATACCAAGCGGTATGAAACCCGATGTTGCTCCATCGATACTTTCTGATTTAATTTCTTGATATATCTCTCTACCCGTTTTAAGTTTACAAAGCCCTCTACTCTGATTTATAAGCGTCCATGGTATACTACTTTACATTATAACAAATACCACCATCTCGCACACATTAGTTTAGTTTACTTGGTAATTAATTAATGTTCACGTGTATTTCAAGACATTATTCACTTCTTTGTTCATATATCAAGACATTGTTTAAAGACATTATTCAATTCTTGGAAGCTTCCTTTCAAATAATTAATTTATAGATTAATATATATATAAAAAAATCATTGCTACATCGATGTCTTTATTCAATTCTTTGTTCATATATCAAGACATTGTTTAAAGACATTATTCAATTCTTGGAAGCTTCCTTTCAAATAAGTAATTTATAGATTAAGAGAAAAAAAATCACCACATCTCACTCAGTATCATATCCTTAGTTGTCTTTTGTCTTTATCTTCCCCAACTAATTAATACTTAAAATACTAAAATCGTTTTTTTCTGTCTAAACCAAACCAAAATCGTTTCTTTAAAGGGAAATTTACAAGAATATTACAATTTTTATTTTTAAATTAAGAAACTAACACCTAACAAAAAAAAGGTTGATGTTCTCTATATTTTCTGTATTAATCACAAGTTTGCTCTTGTCTCTTTATCCATTTCTCTTCTCTGTCTTTTATAACACATCTCATTTTTTTGCCAAAATCTCTTTCCTCTCTGATCTTCTACTCATTCTCCATCTTTTATTAAATGCAAACACTAGATTTTATGGTTTCACCAATCGACCACCAGCTCGTCTCTTCTTCATATGAACCATTTCCTTGCTAAAAATTAAAAACCATAAATCCATTCAAATCGATTCGTCGTCATTTTGCATTCCGATAACTCCGATCAATCTAGTAGCGGTTTGGCTATATTCATTCACAGGATTGATTTGGTCTCTCGTTCATCTGACTTCTCGTTCATATATCCATGACATCAATGTTTATTCCATTAAAGATTCTCAACTTATTAAATTTGCCTAGAAAGTGTCTCTATAATTTTATTAATTATTCATAAAATACAGACTAATTTATGAGTTTTTCTGGGATATGGTTGTCTCTTAAATCAAATCAGTTAATTAATGGCAAAATTTCATTGTAGATTTTCTATAGTCCAAATGCTATTCCCAACCACCACTATTTCCACCACCATCGCCGCCGCAACTGCCACCACCACCTCAACCACCAACACTAGTATTACTATCACCACTGTAACCCCCAACACCATTGTTACCATCAACACCACCACCACCTCAATCACACGATCACCATTACCATGTTGTCACCACTCCGACCACCACCGTAACCAGCACGAATGATTTATGGAAAGTATAGTACAACATTCTATTCCTATATATCCTAAATACTACAACATATTTTTACTTATAAATACTATTCACCATTTTACAAATTTACATCCGATTTTAAAAATTCAAAGTATACCGTATGTAGAAAAAGAACACAAATTTTTGTCTAATAAATTTGAGATTTGGAATCTATTTTTTGGAAAAGATATATAGCAAAAAAAAAATACAAATGGTTGAAAATTAAGCTAAGTGTTACTAAACTCTCTCTCTTCCTCTCTTCCTCTCTTCCTCTCTTCCATTGCTAGTTTCATTCAACCAAACCCATATTAGATATTTCCACCAACAACTCCAAACCAAAATTGTCTTTTCCCAACCCGGCCTTACATGCTATTTTCTTAATTTATGTATATAATGCTATATTCTTAATTAATTATCAAAAGTGGCTAGTTTTGCAAATCACCCTTTTTTAAAAAGCTCTATTTGGTGTTTTTTTTTTGTGTCTGTCTGTTCTTATTAAAAAAATAAGGGTTACTTGGTCAGCTCATTAAGGCCGGTTTAGCTTCTATATATACCTAAAGGTGTCCTTTTTGTGCAAGATTGAATTCTATTCGCATCACCAAACTCAAAACTTCAAAGTACTGTAAGATTAAGAAGTTAACAGTTTTTGCGTTTCTTGAAATTTACAATTAATGCATATATATTTTACTAAAAACTTTAAGGTTTAGAAAAATCAGTTTGCCTCACCATGAAAGTTGGCGTCTCAATTAATTTCTCAGAATGAAAATTGGTATTACAAGGCTATCTTTAATGAACTGGTTTATTCATTGTTTAAACAAAAAATTTTTAAACAAAACAATCTGTCACCAAGATCAATACCAATTAAAAATAACTAAATCAACACATATTCCTAAAGCATAACTAAAATGTAAAGGCATCCAAAAAAAAAAAAAAACTAGAGTCATTCAATACCTATCACCAATTAAGATCTCAAATCTTTAACAAAATGCTCATTCGAAGCATTTATAAATATCATGTTCTCCTAATTAAATCTGTGCCGACTACATCTAAAAAATAAAGACAAGGATCCCCACAGTCTTAACACTCCTTAATACTTACATTATTTTTCATTTGTAATAAACACGAACTTTCCAGACATCTTCTTGTTTATATTATAAACTTACGGTCTAGAGACAACACTCGACAAGAAAGTACTGAATGACGAAAAGGTGCACAAACATAATTAAACAGCCGAACCAAGGCAAATCACATGTAATGAATGACGAGTTGCCTTAATATCTATGGTTTAACTCCGTTGACCCTATCCTTTACTTCTCTGTCTTTAAAGAAAATAGTGGTCGGGAGATCATATATTGCGTACTGGGCTTCGATACCTTTTTCTTTGTCAACGTCAATTATGTATAACTTGAAATGATCTTTGAATTCCAAGTCTAGTTCTTGCATTTGGTCTTGCACCCAATTACATCCTAAGCAGTTCTCGGATGTGAACAAAACCATTACTGAAATTTTGGATTGGATCACAAGTGAATCCCACTCTGATTCAGAGATACTTTGTACTACACACATTAATGAAAAAATAAAGAATTAAAACTCCATAAATAAATGTATGGGAATTTTTTTTATATATTCTTTTCTTTTTTATATACATAGTAATCTGATTTTCTTTGTCCCAATTCCTAAAAAAAAATAAAAATTCTGATAATAACCTATAAATCCAAATAAAAAATTTCATTTTTTTGTTACAAAATTTCAAAAGTACTTAATTTTAATTTTAAAACAATCCATGCATATATGTTTTCACAATACCTTTAAAAGAAAGTGTTTTACTCTTTAGCTTACCTGAATAGACCAAGCCATTGTCAGACGGTAGTGATGATGACATGTAAGTCTTGATCAAGGGATCTGATTCTGAACACATCCCAACACTAAATCCTGAACACACCAAGCACGTCATCGTTAATACCAACCGGTACGAAACCCTAAGTTGCTCCATCGATACTTTCTGATTTAATTTCTTGATATATCTCTCGACCCGTTTTAAGTTTACAAAGCCCTCTACTCTGATTTATAAGCGTCCATGGTTTACTACTTTACATTATAACAAATACCACCATCTCGCACACATTAGTTTAGTTTACTTGGTAATTAAATAATATTCACGTGTATTTCAAGACATTATTCAATCTTTCGTTTATATATCAAGACATTGTTTAAAGACATTATTCAATTCTTGGAAGCTTCCTTTCAAATAAGTAATTTATAGATTAATATATAAAAAATCACCACATCGCACTCAGTATCATATCCTTAGCTGTCTTTCGTCTTTATCTTCCCCAACTAACACTTAAAATACTAAAATCATTTTTTTGTTGTGAACCAAACTAAAATCGTTTCTTTAAAAAGCTCTATTTGGTGTTCTTGTTAAAAAAAACGAAGGGTTACTTGGCCAGCTCATTCGGAAACAAAAATAAAGTCTATACATGTTTTTAAATCTCTGTTTTTCTACTGAGAGGTGAAGTATTAGAAAAACATTATGGTAAAAAAATGCGTTCATAATAAAAATATTATACGAAGAATTATAATAAGTAGATGCAAATTTTTATTTCTTAAATATTATAAATATATTTAATAAAAAGCCGTCAAATATATATATATATATATATTCAACAAAACATTATGATAAAAATGAAAATGATAAAAATATATTCTTTAAAACATATATCTAAAAAGAGTATTTCTAACATACTTTTAATAAAAAAATGTAAATTATTAGTACCATATTGGTGGTATTTCACCCAGGAGGATGCTCTAAACCCCAAATCAAAATTTCTTCTTTTTTTTTTTTTTATAACAATTCATGTTTTCACAACATTACAATAATATTTTTTAAATACTTTTAACTTAGTTTTTTAAACCTACCGGAATAGACAAAATCTCATGAGACTGTTGCGAAGATGACACGTAAGTCTTGATCAAGGGATCAAACTCCGAACACATCCCACCACTAAACCCTAAACACACACCAAGCACATCACCATCTCATCGACACTTATCGAAAAAATCCCAACTGTTTGCGAAAAAATTCCAATACTCTAGTTTTATTAACGTCCATAAATTGTATTATCAACACCATCTCTCACACAGTACTAAATTCAAGGCATATTTACTACTCCCTCCGTTTCGTTTTAGTTGTCGTTTAAGGTTTTCGCACACAAATTAAGAAAATCATTAAATTTTTTGTTTTACCATTTATTAATATATTTTATAATTTTTTCATTGGTCAAAACATTAAAACATTAAAGACAAAACATGAATTTTCACCAAACATTTGCATTGAAAACCTAAAACGACAACTATTATGAAACAAAATTTTAATCCTAAAACGACAACTAAACTGAAACGGAGGGAGTATCACTTTCTCCTTATTTTTTATTCGAAGTAGTCAGCACGAGTTCCGTGACACTATTTTTGATGTAATGTAAATTCAGATCTAATCCGATTAGAAAAATAAAATCTATAAAATTTTTGAATCCAGATCAAGACACATTAATTTTTTAAAAATAAATTCAAAACATAATTTAAGAAAAGTTTTGGTTAAATTACTTTAAGCTTACCAGAATAGACAAGTAATCCTTACACGGTATAATGATGAAACATAATAACTGATCAAGAGATTTGACTCTTATTGCATCTCAAGACTAAATAGTAAGCAAACCAAGCAAATCACAGACTACCAAACGGTACAAAACCATACTCGGTTCCATTGATTCTTTCTGATCTCGAGAAATAGATAGCTCGTCTTCTGACTCACTTAGGATCAAGCTCGTCTTCTGGTTTCAATGTAACTAGTCATTGCTGTGCTAAACAGTGCATCAGGTGTTACCTAATAACCACCAACATATATAAGAATACTATTTATTAATAGCAATTTGAAGAAATGGAGTTTAAGTGTAAATCACAATTGAGACACGAGGAAAATGGAACTAGTGCACAAGAAGATTAGGATGTTGTGTCGTTGGAAGACTGTGCCTCTATAGATAAGTGGATGCAACAACTTTATCTGATTTCAACAGTGAAAAGTAGCCACCAGTGCCTTGGCTGCCTTCACCTTAGGATTGCACTATCCACCGTTGATTGATTAGATCCAACGGACCAACTCTGTTTCTATTTCTCCTCTTCTCCCTTGTCTCCTTCGCCGTTCACCGAAGAAAAAGGAAAATCACTTTAATCTTACTTCTCCTCTTATTCTCTCATACGTACAGAAGAGTGGTGGTTGGTTTGGATTTATCTCTGTTTGTGAGTTTGTTCTTAAGGTGAGTTTTAAGCAATTTCGATCTGTTTGTGTAAAGTCTCTGGAAGCATGTTTTCTTATAATTTATATTTATTTTCAACATTAATCAAAAATACAACCCACGACAGAGTAACCTACGGCTCTAGTAAGTAAGTAAAAGAGACAAACAACACTCAACAACATAGTAGTAGTGCATAAAGCAAAGGTTTTTGACAAAGGAAACACCAAATATGAGTAAACGACGACGAGGCAAAGGAAATCACTTATACTCCTCGACGAGTTGCTTTAATTCCTTAGGATCAAATCCATAGTATTTAATCATTGGACCTCCGCGTTTGAAGACAATTGTACTCGGGAAAATACGTATGTCGTAACGTGTAGTGATGATTTTTGGTTCTTTTTCTTCGTCAACGTCAAATGTGTAGAATTTGAACTGATCTTTGTACTCTAAGTCCAACTCGGACAATGTGGGGAGAATCCCACGACATGGATTGCAAGTAAGGGTTGTGAACAAAACCATTACTGGGACTTTGGATTGCATCACAAGCGAATTCCATTCCGATTCAGAGATACTTCGTACTACATAAACGAACAAACCGAGATTTAAAACGCTATAAATAATTGTAAGTTAACACCAAATTACAAAAAAAAAAAAATTTGTAAAAAATCATTTTAAGTAAAGGTATTGTGGAAACAGAAATTTAAAACCATTGATCATTTCTACACATAATATCTTACAAAAGTTGTTTTCCATAATTAACTTAGAAAAACTACCCTCAAGCTTACCAGAAGAGACCAAGCCATCGTTAGAAGGTAGTGATAATGAAACGTAAGGTTTGATCAAGGGATCCGAATCTGATGACATTCCAACACTAAACCATAAACATATCAAGCACGTCACCGTTAGTACCAACTGGTTCGAACCCCTAATTTGCTCCATCGATACTTTCTGATCTGCTCTGGTTTTATAAGCGTCGATGATTTACATTAACAATCACCAATACATGACCTCTCACACACTAGTTTAATCCACTGCACGTTTATTTCAAGACATTATTCAATTCTTCGAAACTTCCTTTCAAATACTTTATATATTTCATCATTTCAAAAAGTAATTTATATATTAACATATCGAAATCACCACATCTCGATGAGTATCATCCTTAGCTGTCTTTTGTCTTTACCTTCCCCAACTAACACTTTATATACAAAACACGAGTTTCTGTTTCTCTTGACATATATATATTTGTATTATCTCTCTTTACCTCACAAAATTTTGTAATGCTAGTTACCTCACAAAAAGATGTTAGGGAAACTCATCTTTACTTCAGACGCTTTTCTACAACTCTGCATTTACAATCATCTAGAATGATCTACAATCATCTAGAATGATCCAAAAACTCTTCATTTCCTCTGCTTGATGCATTTTGTTTCATTTCTTTTTTTTTTTGTCATCCGTAATTAAATAGTGCTCAAAAGAGCCATTCTTGTGGAATGTTGTTTACATAAGTGCATTTTGTTTCATTTCTCTTTCAAAACCTTTCTTTTATTTACTATAGCAGGTCCAGAAACCTAAAAATACTCAAAACATCAATAACTATTTGGTCTCAACAAAAAAAAACTCGATAATATGCATTAAAATGACCTTAAAAATATTTAAAATATCACTTAACAATTAACATACAAAATTTATAACATTGTCACCCATTATCATTCTTAATTCTCTTTTGTCTTTATAATCTCCCAAACTAACACTTGAAATAGTGAACACGAGTTTCCCTAACATCTTTATTTTCTTAAACTAATGCTAAACAATTAATTAGATTCGGTACATTATTATGGTGCGTTACTTGGTCAACTCATGGGGCTTAGCTTACTTTCACATTACGAAAGATATGAGTAATTTTGATGGCAAGACTGAATTCTATTCGTATCACCAAAACCACTAACCAAGTACTTTAAAATGTAAATGACGTAGAAACCATAGAATTTCCAAAAAATCGTTTGGTGTTGCGTATACATTTTTTACCCTCGAAATTTTAAGGTAATTAATAGATATGCTAACAAGACAACCACGTGTTTTCAGTTGAGTAGCGCCTCTAGACTAGATAACCTGAAAATGTTTATATCTTTCTATTTTCCTCCAAAACTTCCTCCTTATTAGGCTGATTCACTAGGTGACTAATTACCTTCTTATCCATCTTAGTCATACCCCATGTTCAAAGTCTAGCTTCTGTGCTTAAGGGTTCTAACTTCTAATCCGGGAAGATATGATCTAATCCAGGAAGATTTTCTCCCTCAAGCTATAGGTTTTGCCTTAAAGTCAGGGTCTAACTCATGTACATATAATAATCACCACATTATTGCAGTGTCACGCATTATCATTCTTAGATGTCTTTTGTCTTTTATCTCCCGGTCTTCCCCAACTAAAACTTAAAATACTAAACACGAGTTTCCCTTACATCTTTCTTTTCTTAAAAACTAAACAATTATATTAATTTGGTGTTTTCCTTAAAGAGAGGGACATTACATACGTATATTCTTACGGTACAAACTACAAAGTCAACAAACCCTTATGCACAAGAGCTTGAGTACGTATCGTCAACTCATGAGGGCTTAGCTTATCTTCACAGTAAATTTTCTATACTTGTGTTTATTATTAGGGTATAGAAGTTACATGTTTTAAAGGGTAAAACAAGAAAGGACCCTCTCCAGTGAAACAAGAAAAATTGGGTCGTATGCTTATGCATTGTTGGCACCTCTCATAGACCAAAATTGTTCCTTCCGTTCCAAGTTTTTACATTTTTCCAATCATTTTATAAGCGTTCTTAAGGTTCACTAATAACTAAACCAACCGGTTATAAGGTGTCTTCTATACCGATCGGTTATGCGCTATAACCAATTGGTAGAATGGTCATAACCTTTGATCGCACCGTTGGATTTCCTCGCTTCGACTTGCAAATGAAAGCTAACATCCACCTCTATCTTGTGTCCAAAAATGAGAAAAACTATCGGTGGGAAGGCCTCCATGCTAAACCAAACTTCTAACGCTTCACTATAACTTTGCATCTACAATCATCTAAAAACTTTTTCTTTTGTCCACTTGATGCATTTTGCTCCATTTCTCTTCCACAACACCTCCTTTTACTTCAGCATGTTCATAAACCTATAAACACTATAAATCATCAAAAACTATATGTTCTCGACAAAAAGACTCGATAATATATATTAGAAGAACCTATAAATTAAAAGTGTTAAAATATCACTCAACAATGGGCTTACGGAAAAGCTTCAAAAGGAGAAGAATGTGCTAACTAGGCTTCCTAAGCTTGAAGATCCCGGGAAATTTGTTGTACCATGCTCGATTTTGGGAGTAGAGTACGGAGACTCATTGTGCGACACGGGTTTTAGTGTGAACGTCATGTCCATGGCAATTGCAAAGAAGTTGGAAAATACTAATCTCAAGGACTCTCCATGTTCTCTCACATTCGTGAATGCTTCTTCCACGTCTCCACAAGGCTTCGTTCAAATTGGGAGTTGCATGGTTGCTACCTGATTTTCATTTTGTGGAGATGAGCAAGGTTCTGTTATGCCTTCGATTCTTGATAGACCTCTCCTTGTAACAGTTGGAGCAGTTGTTGACTTGCCTAATAAGATGATCACCTTATCTAACATCGATTAAAAAGTATTCTATGACACGATCTCTACTAATGGATGTTCTACTTAGTAAAATTTTGGAGTTGAAGACGATTGATTGGAGAACTTGTTCTGAAGCAAGTTCACATTCTCATTCCAGCTAATGCCTGAAACAACAATAAAGCTAGTGACCTTAAGCAAGAGTTTATGGGAGGCGACCCACAGAGTGTGATTTTTCTTTTCTTTTCTTTTTCTTTGATTTTGGTTTTGTTTCTTAGGTTTTGTTACTGTAGAATCACGTCTGTTGTTAAGTGTTTTCAGAAACAGTTGCTAAACACAGAAGGTGCGAATGAAAAAGATGTTTCAAACACGGAGTATCGATCGGTACACAACATCAACCTATCGGTACTATTTGATAGCAATTTGAAGAAATGGAGGAGTTTAAGTTTAAATCACAATAAGAGAGACAAGGAAAATGGAACTAGTGCCTGACGTCACAAAACACATATTTTCTTGTAATTTATATTTATTTTCAACATCAATCAAAAATACAACCCACGACAGAGTAACCTACGGCTCTAGTAATTAATTAAAGGAGACAAACAACACTCAACAACATCGTAGTAGTGCATAAAGCAAAGGTTTGACAAAGGAAACACCAAATATGAGTAAACGACGAGGCAAAGGAAATCACAGAAATAAGTTGACGAGGTAATATAAATCCTCAGGTTCAGTTCCCGCTTTTTGAGCCACATGGTCTCCGTTTTTGACGACAATTGTGGTCGGGAAAGTACGTATGCTGTAAATATCTGTGATGGTTGGTCCATCGTCAGCGTCCATTGTGTAGAATTTGAACTGATCTTTGTACTCTAAGTCCAACTTGGACAATGTGGGGAGCAGCGAACGACATCGCTCGCACTCGCGAGTTATTACCACAACCATTACTGGGACTTTGGAGTTTTGCACATGCGAATACCATTCCACTTCAGTGATATTTTGTACTACATACATAAATGAACAAACCAAGTTTTAAAATGCTATAAATAAATGTAAGTTAACACCAAATTACAAAAAAAAAAGGAAAATTATATAAAAAAAATCATTTTCAATAAGGGTATTGTGGAAACATAAATTTAAATCCATTCATGTCTACACACAATATCTTACAAAAGTTGTTTTCCCATAATTAACTTAGAACTTTTTTGATTAAACTACCCTTAAGCTTACCAGAAGAGACCAAACCATCCTTAGATGGTAGGGATAATGTAACGTAAGGTTTGATCAAGGGATCTGAATCTGATGAGATTCCAACACTAAACCATAAACATATCAAACGCGTCACCGTTAGTACCAACTGGTTCGAACCCCTAATTTGCTCCATCGATACTTTCTGATTTCTCTCTCTCTCAACTCGTTTCAAGTGTTGAAAATAAAACTTTCTACGCTGGTTTTATAAGCGTCGATGATTTACATTAAACAATCACACCACTACATGACCTCTCACACAATAGTTTAATCCACTGAACGTTTATTTCAAAACATTATTCAATTCTTCGAAGCTTCCTTTCAAATACTTTATATATTTCATCATATCAAAAAATAATTTATATATTAACAAATTGAAATCACCACATCTCGATGAGTATCATCCTTAGATGTCTTTTGTCTTTACCTTCTCCAATTAACACTTAATATACAAAACACGAGTTTCTATTAACATATATATTTTTTCTTTTCTTAATAAAGTAAACGATCTGGAAGAAATTTTGTATTATTTCTCTTTACCTCACAAAATTTTGTAATGCTAGTTTAATTTGCTCCATCGATGCTTTCTGATCTCTCTTTCTATATCTCTCAACCCGTTTGAAAGTGTTGAAAACAAAGCATACTCTGGTTTTATAAACGTCCTAAGATTAATTACAGTAACAATCACCACAATACTTAATATTTCACTTGGTAAATAACATATACGTTTATTTCAAAATTTTATTCATTTTTTCAAGACTTCTTTTCAAATAATTTATGTTAAGTGATATTTTTAACAGAAAGATGTTAGGGAAACTCGCCTTTACTTCTGACGCTTCTCTACAGCTCTGCATCTACAATCATTTAGAATGATCCAAAAACTCTTCATTCCTCCACTTGATGCATTTTGTTTCATTTCTTTTTCAAAACCCTTCTTTTTATTTACTACAGCAAGTCCAGAAACCTAAAAAAACTCAAAAGCATATTGGAAGATTAGTTCTCATACATGTAATTAGCTATTACTTAAGTCTCATTTAGTAAAATACAAAGAATGTATTTAGGTATTTCGATATGTACGTATATAAGGCTAAGCCTTCACACATTAATAAAACAAGAAATCCTTTATACTAAACTAAGGTTCTTGACATGGTATCAGAGCGCTAACCTAATTTTTTAGGTTATCGATTTCTGCCTCTCTTTTGTTTTCTGTCGAACAACTCTTGCTTCGATCTCTGAATTCATTCTCTAAAAACTCCTTCTTTGACCTTAGTATTCACGATCCTTTTGTCGTAATAATTTTGTCCTTCTTATCCATCTTAGTCATACCCAATGTTCAGAGGGCATAAAGGTTGTTTAACTTTGTAGTCTTCTAATCCGGGAAGATAGGATCTAATCCAGGAAAATTTTCTCCCTCAAGCTAGGCTTTGTCTTAAAGTCAGGGTCTAACTCAAGTACATATAAAAGTCACCACATTATTGTCACTCATTATCATTCTTAGTTGTCTTTTGTCTTTTATCTCCCGGTCTTCCCAAGTCCCAACTAAAACTTAATATACTAAACACGAGTTTCCCTAACATCTTTCTTTTCTCAAAAACTAAACAATTATATTAATTTGGTGTTTTTCTTAAAGAAAGGGACATTACATACGTATATTCTTATGGTACAAACTACAAAGTCAACAACCCTTATGCACAAGAGGTAGCGTACGTATCGTCAACTCATGAGGGCTTAGCTTATCTTCGCGGTAATTTTTCTAATTTTGTGTTTATTATTAGGGTATAGAAGTTACATGTTTTAAAGGGTAATCCCCTTCTTCGACGGGGATGGGCGGATAAATTCGGGTTCCTAGTCCGGGTGGGTGGTCCAGTTGAAGTCGGAAAGTCCGCTAGAGAACAAAAGATTTAATAATCATGAATCTAAACGGGAGAGAGGACCCTCTCCGGTGAAACAAGAAAAATTGGGTCCTGTGCTTAGCATTGTTGGCACATCTCATAAACCAAAATTGTTCCTTCTGTTCCAAATTTTACAATTTTCCAATCCTTTTGTTAATTAGCGTTCTTAAGGTAAACTAACTAGGGATTGACCCGCGGTACACCGCGGGACTATATTTTTATTTTAAAAATAATATATGTTTGTTTGAAAATTTTAAATATAGGTTTTAAATATAATAAGTCTTTATATAACTTATTTATATGTGTGATTAGAATGTATATAGAAATCTATATAGTGTTAATTGTACGATTAGTATGTTTTATGTTTGAATATTTTTAATAATAAAGAAAAATAAGATTACTATTTAGTAAGCAACGATGTACCGCGGTGTGTGCAAATTAGTATCATCTTACTGTGTTTGTTGTATATTTAAATAGTTTTGAAAGTGTGTAAGAATTTTATATATATGTGCAAGTATCTATGTTGGTTTATAAATTTTGTTTATGGTTATAAATATTGTATATTAATTGATATTTCTAGGATTTCACCCGTTGTACATGGTCCCGTATTAGTATTGACCAAAACCCGCCCCCATATAAATCGTCTTGTAATATTTAATTTTTATTTATTTATTATCTAGAAATTATATAATATATCGATACTAATATTTCTTAATTATAAAGTTTTTGAAATTAATTTGAATAGATTGCTTCAAATTTTTAAAAATTTACGTATTTTCTTTTATTTGTGAATATTTTATATTTGAAAATATTAATTTTGGGCAAATCCCGAAAAACACACGGGTTGTAAACTTGAACCGATTCGAAAATTAAAAAGGTCTGAATTAAAAAATTTGCACAGGCCTTTTTGTTTTTTTTTTCATTTTTAGCACTAATCTATCCTTAATGATTCATGTAATTAAGATTTCCTTGAATGGCATTTGATACAAAGGGTGTAGTATGATAAATAAAATGATACAAAACTCTTAAGGCCATCACACCACAAAAGAGAACCAAGATAGGCTCTAGTTAATTTGAAACAAATAAAACAGTTCAACATGGGCTAATGGGGGAAACTAAAAATGAAGCCCGATTTGTGACCTCTCTCTCGTTGACTGATAATGCCAAATTGCCAATGCCTGAGTTGATGAGAAGAAGAACAAACGTTAATCGAAACAAAACAGAGGCATGCGAGTTGATGATGAGAAGAAGAACAAACGTCCCCGAAGACTTGCAATATGATTTCAAATCAAAAGATCAGCTTCTTTGATAATTGCGTCCACGGATATGGATCTGTTTTGATTGAGGCGGCGGTGACTGCGTTCAGTTCAGATGGAGGCTGCCAAGCAATGAGCTAGAGGGATCCGTTTCTACGAAGCCGTTTCGGAGCTTTGTAATTCCTTAATTGGCCGAAAAGAGATTTCTAATTTCTTAAAGAGTTGAAGTTGCAACGCTTTGATAAGATTTTTCAAATCGTCCATGAGAATCTGCATTCAAAAAAGAGATGTGATCTCGATTCTAGGAAGGAGTTACAGAGGAGGCAAGAGGGAACCGTTTGCAATCCCCATTGAAAAAGACGATCTCTTGCAAGGCTTCGGTTGAAGACCATAAACCAAGTCAAGAACTTGGGTTTAAGAATTCCACCCGAGAACCAAATCTCACGGTACCAGGTAACAATTGACTTCTGTTTTCTAGTTTAGATTTTAGATTTCTCGAGTTTAATACCGGTCTCCATTTTTACTATTTGGCCAGCATTCATAGCTGTCCTAATTTTTCGTGATTTGAAGAGTAAAGAGAAAAGATTGAACCATGACTTGTGATATAGAGGAAGCTAAGAATCAGAACAACCATCTTTTATCTTCAAGTCTGTTATATATTTAACGAAACAGTCAACGTTTGTTAATTTACAGAGACTTTACAAATACATTTTATATATTGTTGTTAAAATCCTCCATAGATTCAAGGTAAATAAGAAATTTGGTTAAACTAACTCTCATTATCATAAAAATCAATACACATTACTGCAAGTATAAGTGAACACATCCTTGTAGGTCTATTTTTGGTCAAAATGTTCACTTTTTTTGTTCAACAGGAAGAAGAAGTTAAACATATTGATCATGGCCGATGGCTCTTACAGTATAAAAGCTTGGTTTACATCAGGTTAGTTCTTTCAAAATACTTAGTGTTAGGAGAAATATTCACATTAACATATATAATTCAAAAAAATCCAAATAGAAACTTTGAAAAGTTGTAAAACATAATTTATTCAATAACCAATTGAAAAGCCAGAAAACCAAACTTAAAGCAAATACGTAAACTATTGCAAGACTAAGTCATCAAAATAAAAGAAAATGGATCAAAGCAACAGAAACCAAATAAAAACTCCAAAACCACAGTAGCAATTCACTCTTTCTACTCAATTTTGACTTTAAGACTACGAATCTTCTTTGAGTCATATTTTCTTGAAGTTCACATCTTCCTTCTTATCATCATCGTTGATATTTTGATTGTCAAATGTAAGAGTAGCAGCCTTCAAACCATTTTCTTCATCAGTTTCTTCCAAGTAACTTCTTGGTGGTGGATGACTGCTCATGAGATTCACCAATAATGAACTCAGTCTTTTGAATCTTAGTCAACATTAGTGGAACCTAACAAAGATAAAAAGAAAATCAAATTCATTATTAGATTATTGAGTTAAGAACAACATAATAGATAATTAGTATTAAGTTTTGTAGTAGGACTTGGTCACCAGAGATAATGGAAGCTGGATTGATCATATTTCCAGAATCTTCATGAACTTCTTCTTCGAGAATTCCATCACTGGACAGTACTAAAATATTTAGACAAAAAATAAACATTCGTGAATCAGTAATGATATATTGAAAGCTAAAAGTCAGAACAACCATCATGAAAGTAAACTGATGCATACTTAGGGTCATTGTTACCACAATTCCGTTTAGAAAACCATCGTGTAGAGATGATTGGTTGATCAGAATTGTCCACTTGCATGAGTAATATTAAATGTCTCAATGAATTTCCATTCACCAAGCAGGTGGTGATTCATCTAACGTACGGATTTTAACACTATAAGCTAAATAAGAAAAACAAAAGCTATTAGAGATGAAACAAATAAACCATAATAAGTAATGTTAATATAAAGGAGCAAGTAATAACCTTTTATCGTGCTTGGTGAGATTAGATGTTGTGAATAAGGTTGTATTTATAGTGTTTTGAGTAGGTGTAGGGTTCTGGTGTAGTGAATAGAGCAAATATATGATATCTTTGGAAATATTTAAATCGTCATAGATAAAGAATATGCTAAATAGATACTTAACCAAATAAGGATAAAATCGATTAGTTATGAGACATTTCCAAATCTTTTAGTTGGATTGAATATCGAATTTATATAGTTCATTTTATTTAGGAAACAAATGGGATTTGCAATAAATTCTTTAACACTTTAATAGGAAACCATTTGAACCGGAAAAGATTTGCTAGTTATAAATACATTTATGATTAATATCTTTCGAAAATCAATCTATTAATTTCGTTTTCCTTTTGTGTAGGAATAATAAAGCCAAAATCGAAGATCTTATTGTAGGGATAATCAAATATGTAGAGTAATTCTCGGGATATGAATTGAGGTAAGATAATATGGTAAGATATTTCTGTTGAAACATGGAATGTGGAATAATTTGTTAAGAAAACCAACTTGTTGAGATATGTTGAATATATGGACTTGAATATCATCGGCCATAATTGGAAAAAGCATAAATGGCAATGGTAATTAAGATTTGATCACGATTAGTTTTTTTTATTAGTTTATATTTAGTAGATATGATCGAGATTATGATTATTAATAGTATTTAATTTCGAATATTTGACTTTCATATGTTAGGATCTCAAATCTCGTTTTTAAAAAAATAGGAATTGTTATAAGAGTTTATTAATTGATTTGTAAATTTCATTAAGACAAATATTTTATCAGATTTTATTTGTAGGGACTAAATGTACAATATTGAAATTGTAAAAAGATTTTTGAGGCCAAATCTTCACCAAAAATGTATATATAGATAACTAATCACCAAGAGCTCAAACCTCTCACACACGATGACACAGCTCTAAATATATCTCTTTCTCCTAATTAAGTGTCCTTAAAATCAATGATAGTAGATTTTTTTCGATTCGTTGTTTTGTTTTATTTAATGTGATATCACTAATGTAATCAGTAATTACTCGTAGTTTCAACATAATTTTTCAATCATCTTTCTCAACAATGTATCACTTGAAACCATTTTCTTTCTAAACCAATTTAATAGATGGTCAATATTGGAGTTATAGAAACCTCAAAAAATTTATGATAGAGCTTTTTTTACGCGCTCCTCATCCTCTGTGATATAGTATTAGATAGATAGAGATTAAAGAGAATAATCTACTTAAATCATTAGTTTACCCATTGTACTATTATATCTACTCATTTTTAGTTAATACTACAAAACATTAGCGAAAAAAAAAGTATGAGAAAACAAATAAATAATTTTATTGAAAAAAAACATATATAATCATAAAAAATAATGTTAGTATTGGTACAATTCAATCTGGACAATTAATAATAAACTAGATCATCACCCGTACTACAGTACGGGTTGAATTTCATTTATTACAAAATTTATAAATTTTATGTTTTAGAATAAAGTTGTGATATATTATAATAGTAAGTAAAAAAATAATATTTTTTTGTCAGTCCCTATATATAATATTAGAATGAATATATTTTCCTTTTTCTATAGTATTCAATTATGGATATTTTTTTTTTAGATATGAAAACGGAAAATAAGATTATTTTTAAAAAAATTAATATTGTTTGAACAATGAGTTAATTTATGTTAACAACCACAAAATGAGAGTGCATATAATTTAGTTAGATCAAAAATCAAAATATCATAAATGAATCGCATCTAAAAGACTAAAACGTAGATTATTTTGAATTACTTAAGAAAATTAGCTATTATTTTGAATTAATTTAGGAAATTATTTTTTCAAATTCTGATTCATTGGTTGTTGAAATAGAGATTTGTTTGAGCTAATTACGAAACTTATCAATTATTCACATAATCAAATATGTTATGAACATATATTTGGTATATAATAATACCAAATTCAATCCGTGTGTGGAGTCTATATTTTCATTTTACAATCCGTATGAAAATATTGCGGCACAATCTATTATTTATTATTTTCAAAATTGCTTGCAGAATCAAATTTTCAAATATTTAGAAGTGTCAAACCTTATTTAACTCATCTCATCATAAAATTTTAAAATGCCGTCTGTTATAAGGATCATAACTTTCTACCATATAATACATTACATTTAACCCGCTGCCTACTATAAATATTTTAAACATATCTTTTTAGAAAATCAAATTAATGTATTTATATTTTTTTTTATCTTTTTAATCTATTAAATATTTATGATATTCTTTAATATATTATATTAAACTATTTTAAAATGTTCCAAATTAAAATCTTTAAATTTTTTTATTGTATTATGTAAAATTATGATTTTTTAAAAAATGATATGAAATTAAATATAAATATTCAAATAGTTATAAGGATCATAACTCATTTCATCATATAATATAATATATTCAACCCGCCGCCTATTATAAATATTTGTTTCAAAAAATCAAATTAGAGTATTTATACTTTATAAATTTTTGATCTATTAAGTATTGATGATATTAAAAAAAAAGGAATATATTACTCAAATAAGAATTTTTGACCCGTTAAATTTGTTCTTTCATACATTGAATAATTTATATTCGTTTTTAAAAATTCAAATCTTGGTATATGCGGAAAAAAATTTACTTTTTTTTTTATTATATAGATGATATAATGATTTATTTATTTATAGAAATAGAATCATATAAAGATGAGAGGTGAAGTATAATGATTAATAACAAATTAATATGGTAAGTTAGATATCAAATCTTATATGTTCATTTTGATTGGTCATTCTTTTTAAAGAAATTAATAATAGATTTTCGTTTTTATAATTAAATTAAATTAATTAAATTGCATAAAATAGTATTTGACTTGTTTAACCTTAATGAGTTGAATTAATTTACTCTATAAAATTTTATTTCTAATGGCATTCTTAAGTAAATTCTTACAAAGGAGAAGGTTAATTAAGGGTAATCCATAAATTGTACTCCCCAAATAATAGTATAGGATGTACCATTAACCCTTGGAATGAAATCTGTAGAGCTTACATTAACTACTTAGTGAATTCAATTACATTTATACTAGTCCCTGGTTCGATCGATCACACAAGTCTCCGGAAAAAAGTAAAAAATTTGAAAGCACGATTTGGATTTTGTCTTTGTGGACTAGGATAGGTTTCTCTCGCGCATTAAAGATTCAATCTTTTCGACATCATCGGGTGTATCAACTCCATGAGCTTCATGATCCACCTTTATAACCTGTAAACAACCAACATAGAAACCTTAGTGCCTTAAGATCTAAGTTACTCCTCTCTATATTCTCTTAAGCCAAGGTTCGATTCTTTGGGATGATATCTCGCCTGGCATGCATCTTTTTTTTTTCTATTATGTGAAAGAAATTCTCATAATAGTGGGAAAGGATTCTGTTACCTTCATTTTGTAGCCATTCTCAAGGACTTTGAGCTGCTCTAGATCCTCCTCTTGCTGCAATGGAGTTGGTTGAAGCTCCGAATATACTTTCAGAAACTTTGAATCAAAGCTCTGTGAAGAGAAATATAACCAAGATTAGGTGATCAAAGAAAACCGAATTACATATAGAATAAGAGAAACCGGCTGACCTGAATTCCAAGATGAAGCATGTACGGAAAATCTGGATTGACTTTACCACTCCTAAACCGCAAACAACATTAATAATCAAGATTGCAGAAAAGATCAATTTGAGCTAATGAGGAAGCTTAAGATAATTCATTTAACCAATACACATAAGAAAGACATGAAAAAGAACTTACTTGTTATACGGAATCAAACCCCTCGAGAAATAGATAGCATAGCCACGATTGTCCACCACACATTTAACTCGGTTAGGATCAAGCCCGTCTTCTGGTTTCAATGATGTCACCGCTGTGCTAAACACTGCATCGGGTGTTACCTTAAAACCACAAACATAGGAACACTATTCAACAGAATTCGAAGGAGTTCAAGTAGTAGGATCATAATTCCACACGATGAAAACAAATAAGATATCTAGCTAAGTATTTTATGAGACCTGAAGTGCTTTGACTACACCATCTATAATCTCAGGCTCAATGAGTGGTTCATCTCCTTGAATATTAACAACCACATCATACTTCTTCTCCAGCTTTTCTAGCGCTTCGTTGCACCGCTCAGTGCCTAAACATCACCCAAATGATACAAAGCTTAAGCCAGAGAATCCATATTCCACAAAATAAAAAATCTAAACATCAGAAAACAGTATACAAACCATTTCTACAAGACTCTGAAGTCATGATGACATCTGCTCCAAATCCACGACAGCACTCCGCAATCCTTTCATCATCAGTAGCTACAACTGTTTAAATCAAAAACACAAAAAAAAAAATCAGACAATCACAAGTTAACAAAAGAACTCAAAACCAAGGCAACTTCATAGCAAAGATCTTATAGATGTTTGAAGTAGAGATTCTGAGTGAACATTACCAACATGATCGAGCGTAGTAGCTAATTTCGACCTCTCCCAAGTCCTCTGTTCAAGAACGAGTCAACAAAAATGAGAAAGACAAGAACTAAAGAACAAGATACATAGTTACAAACATGTGCAATTTACCATCATCAAAATTGTATATACGAAAGATTCAAACTTTATCTAAAACCAGATTGAGAGATAATGAAAGTCGAAAACTTTCTAACGAAAATAAACTTGAATGTGTGATCTGATTACTTAAAGGCATGAAATTTCCAGTGAATTTGCCTAACTAAGCCAGATCCAACACAACGATGCTGAGATTCATAGAGAGAATAAACAGAGATATTGAAAAAACTAAGGAGAAACCTGGATCATGGGTTTGCCGAGGATTTGCACGAGAGGCTTACCCTCGAATCGAGAGGAAGCGTAACGTGCGGGAATGATTCCGACGACCCGGCTCCGGAATTTTCTGGATCGACCCAGATACGCACTTGCGCCAATTGCAGCTGCAATCGCTGTTCCGGCCAAGATCCCGTGAACTATCCATGTTTTCTGAGAAGAAGAAGAAGACGATGATGAAGAACACACCGACATCACTTTGCTCCGGTGAGTGAGAGAGTGAGTGAGACAGAGAGAAAAAGAGAGATTAATGTTCTGTTAAAAAAGCCGAGCCAGCGAGAAAAGCACCGGTCTGGTTCGGTTTAATTAAACTTTATGACCAAATTCAATTTCTTACAAAGGTCAATTTGCTAAATAACTTAATTATGGAATCTAATATTTTAATTGGATAAATAACTTTTGAGTAAATAATAAATTGTTAAAAGAAAAAAGTGGAAATATTTCAGATATAGTGAAAAAAACATATGTTTTATCATTTTATTTTTATTTTTTTTGGTCAACATATATATATCATCATTAAAAAACATATTATCACCATTTTAATATTATATGATCATTTTTTCAAATCACATAAGATAATTTTATATTAAAAAAAAAAACATTTAGTTTTGAAATGACAGATCAAATGGAATGGAACTCATTTAGTGCTATTATCTTTCTAACTATTTAGGATAATTTTGAGAGAAAAAAAATCAGAAAACTTTAGATATGAATTTGAAACCAAACCCTAAACTTAGAATACACACAAATCCTTCCTCACTGCCTTATCCTAAAAACAAGCTTGCATGACTAAAAATATAAAGCTGTTTGGGTTGTCACCTGAAAATCAAGATTTTGAACAAAACCTTGGACCCTGTTTCTTGTAAGAAATCAACATGAGCTCAGAAGAAGATGTGTTTAGTCTCATCAGTGTTCTTGGCCTCGCCGTTTTCATCGGTCTCTGCATCTTGCTCGTTGTTCTTATTGCAACCTCAGCTCTCATTCTTGTAATCTACGCCATCGTCGACTGCATTCTCCGACCATTCTTAGGAACATGTCTCGACCTAGATCTTGAAATCGGAGTACAAAGAGGCCAACAACGTGCTAGAATCGTGACTTACCATGCAATCATCCCGACCGGTCTACGATTACCAGATTTCGAGAGAGAAGGAAAAAAGCGTGGGCTGAAACAAAGCGCGATCGAAACCCTACTCCCGAAGTTGCTTGTTGGACAAGGCAACCATGAGGACGGCGAAGAAAGGTCTTTAGAATCAAAAGAATGCGCGATTTGCCTCAGTTGTTATGTTGTTAATGAAGAATGCAGAGTATTTCCGGTTTGCAGACATATCTATCATGCGCTTTGCATTGACGCTTGGCTAAAGAATCATCTCACATGTCCTACTTGTCGTAAAGACTTACCAGATTCATGACAAATCCCTAGCTTCGTTGCGTAAGCTGTACATAGATATTTTGTCTCTTCTTCAAGAGATAAATGGAACGAGTGTCAGGAATTCTTTATCACCATACGGACAAATCATGGTGCTTGAGTTAGAGATGTTTGTATGATATGCGATGTAACATATACACAACCAATGGTTTTCGAATAATTTATTAGAATTTTAATTATCAAAAAGATGATAGCCAAACAAGAAAATCTATTTAGATTGAAGACGAAAACTGTCAAGAAAAATAACAGTTTGATAATCTATTACCATGTAAGTAGGCCTGGGCAGCTGAAAAACGCAGCGTCCAATATTTGCTAGAATTTCTTTGATGCTATACCAAATGCCAGAAAATAAACAATTGTGATAAAGAAAGCGATCCCATAAAGAAAACCTGAGAAAAAAAATATAAAAAAATAATTAGACGACTTAAAATTGAATAATAATCAATCACACTATTCAGAACACTACACATACTTTCTTTCCTTCCAATTCAAGATAATAAAAAACAGGAAACAGTGTTGGGTTTGGCCGTTTGGCTCACCTCTATGATTTGCTTCTCTTATTGCTCCTAAGTTGACAAATTCATCAACCACTGTCTTCATAAAGCTAGCTACATTGGTCCTAAACTTCTTGGAGCCTCTTTGTCTAGTTTTTGCAGGGTCTTTGACTCCAACTTTAACCATTGATCCAACAGGAGCTCCATTTTTATAAGCATTGCACGCTTTCACTATGTCGTGAGACAGGACGAAGAAATGGCTACGAACAAACTCTTCAAAATGCTGCACACATTCATCACAACAACAGTTCTAACTTCTAACCCCAAATTTTTCATGAAAAAACAATCCATCTTGGTCAAAAAGGTTTCATGTTTTTTCTGGAAACGAATGAAAAAGTGACTAAATATTACTTATTTACCTGGGGTGGTTTTCTCATGCTGTAAACCATAGTCTTTAACGACAATAGAAATACGTTCTCACTGTAAGCTTTAGAACTGGACTCGCCTGATGGAGTCCCTATGGATTTCTCGTAGCCAGGTTCGTTAAAAAATGGTTTTTCATTCAAGATTAGTGCTTGGATTGAGACAAGAAGCTGCAACATTGTGGACTCCTTGGGGAGCCATTTCTCCCTCGTTTTACCGGTCCAGGTACGGATAAGACTCAAGCATACTTTACCACAATTGTATAGATTCGGGTTGATTCTAAGCCCGCCCGAATGGTAATGAACTTTCTGTCAACAACAAAATGAATTTCCAGAGTCATTAAGGGTTCCAAGTAAAAAAAAAAAAAAAACAGACGACATATTGTTTCTGAGGACATACTGGTGGCACTGAAGGATAGCTATCTGGGAACTGAATATCGAAAAAGAAGAGACCGTCATGGTAAGGAGTTCCCTCGGCTCCAATAATTACAGCTCTCAAAAGATCTATTCTTGATTCACAAGCTCTGACAAATATTGTCTCTGTTTGCCAAAAACAAAAGGGGATAGAAACTTAAGAACAAATGTGAAAAATTGTAGCTGCAGTCTATACACCTACCTGGCAAATTCTTGTCAAGAATCTTCCACTCTTCTTGAACCGTTTTCCCCCAATTCTTCGAGCGCTGAAAAGCGGATAAAATTACAAATGTTGAATATATTGTCGGCCCATTTTGTTCGTTTTTGGGGCCTGATGATCTATAGTTAGTGAAGTACGTCCCACATCAAAAGTTGGAGAAGTTATCAAGTAATATATAAAGAGTTATGACCAATTCACTAATTGCCAATTGATTTTGAGTTAGAAGCCAATGTTAAGCTAGCCCAAATATGTCATCTATGCATAGTACCCCTTTAAAATTTAGGGGCCAAAGCGAATATTTAGCCGGGCTCCCCTCAACAGCATAGTGATGATCCGAGAAATCTTCAACGGTGTCAACACTACAAAAAAACTGTACATTCATAGCACCTAATAATAGCACGATTTTCACATTTGCTATCTAAGATGAGTTTGTAATTTGCTTACCATTTGATAGCATTTGATAAACGCTATAATAGAGTTTCAATAAGCGGGAAGTAAAATCACCAAACACTTAGCCAAATTTACTAAAAAGCAAAAACTTTCCCCCTTTTCTAAAAACACTTTGTCGCGACTCTCTTCTTCTCTCAACACTTAGAGAAACGAAACCCTAAATCTCCAAATCTATCGCCGTCGCCAATTCCGGCGGAATCTCTCACCGTCGCCGCTCTCTGAAACACCGCCGGATCTAATCTCAGAAGAGCTGATCCAATTGAAGGTGATTTTATCCGACTCTCTCTCTCTTTCACTTTACCCAGTTGTCGAAACCCTTAAATCTTCAATTGGAGCTCAAATCTGTTTATGTGTTTCGATTTCCTGATGAAATTGGAACAATAAACGGGTTTTTTTTCTGACATGCAAGAGATTTGTTTATGTGTTTATGTGTTTATGTGTTTGCTCAAACATGTTTAGCTCAAGTCTGTTTATGTGTTTATGTGTTTGCTCAGATCTGTTTATGTGTTTTGATTTGGTCATTATAAGTCTCTACGATTTCGTTTTAGCTTAGTATGTTAACATTTGCAATGAAAGAACAAAAATTTTGGTTATGTATCTGATTTTAGAACATTTGTTTAAGATCCGTTCAAATTTTAGAACATAGGTTATGTAACTTCTCACTGGTGGAAACAGACCTGAAGCATTGCTGTTTCTTGTTCTTTTTTGTCAGAAAGAACTTGCTTTACTTCCCTTATTTCCTTCTCCAGTTGTTCAATCTGTATAATTTAAGGTTTACTTTTTAGTTTAGTCGAAATACACATTCTTGGTCAGTATTAAGAGATACAAGAGTGACTGAAAATTGTTTTCTTTTGAGGCCAGACTCTGGTTGATTGACATACCAAATCCAATTGAGTTTCTTGTTAAAAAGCTCGTAAAACACGCTATGAGTCTGTTTGAGATATGAGTTTTATTTTCTGTATCCGAGCAAAGCTTCTCCACCATTTTACATATAGGTTGTGTATATAAGTTAAGAACATGTTTTGATGATTATAGTTTGGTTGTGTATCTTGGATATTTCATTACTTTGGTTTTGTATATGAAAGTTTGAATATATATCGTTTTATATGAGATCAAACAGTAATATCTTATACTCTTTCTCTACTTATGTTTTGCAGGTGTTGATCAGTGCAATAAAGGAATTTTGAAGCTGTTCTTTATCTCCAATCACAGTACAGGTTAATAGCTTCTATCTTTGTCTCTTATGATGATTATTTGTATTGCAGTTTCATTACTCTGAATATATAACTCGTTTTTATGACTTTTAAAACTTAAACTCTTTCTCTAATTATGTTTTGCAAGTGTTGCTGAGTGCACTAAAGGAATTTTAAAGCTTTTCTTTATCTCTAATCACAGGACAGGTTAATAGCTTCTTTCTTTGTCTCTTATGATGAGTCTTTGTACTGCAGTTTCATTACTTTGACTATATAAATCGTTTTTAATGACTTTTAAAACTTAAACTCTTTCTCTAATTATGTTTTGCAAGTGTTGCTGAGTGCACTAAAGGAATTTTGAAGCTTTTCTTTATCTCTAATCACAGGACAGGTTACTAGCTTCTTTCTTTGTCTCTTATGTTGAGTCTTTGTACTGCAGTTTCATTACTTTGACTATATAAATCGTTTTAAGATCAAACTGTAATATGACTTTTAAAACTTATACTCTTTCTCCAATTATGTTTTGCAAGTGTTGCTGAGTGCATTGATGGAAGTTTAAAGATTTTATTTATCTCCATTGACAGGACAGGTTAGTAGCTTCTTTCTTTTTGTCTCTTTTGTTTGTTTATTTTTGTCTGGTTGGTTTGTTGTTAATGCTGTTAGGTTGTTTCAAACATACTGTTTTGTGTTTGAGTTTGTTTATATTGTTTTAATATATGTGATATGGTTGTTTCTCTCTAGCTCTAAAAGAACGTAGGTATATTTGTGTCTGAATTGTTTTAAAGTACAAAGTTATTTTTTGATGTGTCTGATTTTTTCAATAACTCTGTTCTTATATGATGTTAGGGATACTAAAGGTTTTAAATTAAGCTTATATCATATATATAATGCTGGACAAAGATTGGGTGCATCTTTGCAGGTATTAAATTTAATTATATAGGTATTTTGTTTGTAGATTTTTTTTATTTCTTTCTTTTTATTTTTTTTCAATAGGGGTTTGTAGATTTTTTTTATTTCTTTATTTTTTATTTTTTTTCTCTTCATTCTTAAATGAAGAGCTGATCCAGCTTATCAAAGAGGGGCTTCAGATTTTGTAAGAGTCGTGTCTGCGGCTTTGGTAGATGGTGATATGATTGTATGTCCTTGCATCGACTGTCGTAATATAGATCGTCACATAGGAAGTGTTGTAGTTGACCATCTTGTTAGAAGAGGTATGGATGAGGATTATAAGCGGCGGTCTGATTGGTATCATCATGGAGAGTTAAATTCTGGGGTTGAAGGTGACAGTAAATTCAGTCAAATGGATGAGATATATGGGTTATATCAAGCTGCTGAGTTCATGGATGACGACTTTGTTGGAGATGATGAACCTGATGAGACTGCAGATTGTGAGAACAAGAAAGAAGATGACTTCTTTGCAAAGCTTGCAGATGCTGCAACACCCTTATATCCAAGTTGTGTGAATCACAGTAAACTCTCGGCAATTGTGTCCCTATTCAGACTTAAGACACAAAATGGGTGGTCTGACAAGAGTTTCAATGATCTTTTGGAGACACTATCGGGGATGCTACCGAAGGACAATGTGCTGCATACATCACTATATGATGTGAAGAAATTTTTTAAGTCATTTGATATGGGCTACCAAAAGATTGATGCTTGTGTTAATGATTGCTGCTTATTCAGAAAGAAGTACAAGGATCTCGAGAATTGTCCTAAATGCAAAGCTTCTAGATGGAAGACGAACACGGTTAATGGTGAAGTAAAGAAAGGTGTTCCACAGAAAGTGTTACGCTACTTTCCAATAATCCCACGGCTGAAAAGAATGTTTAGATCTGAGGAGATGGCTAAGGACTTGAGGTGGCATCATAGTAACAAGAGCAACGATGGGAAACTCCGCCACCCTGTGGATTCAGTAACATGGGATCAGATGAATGCGAAATATCCTTCCTTTGCAGCTGAAGAAAGAAATGTGCGGCTTGGTCTTTCAACAGATGGATTTAATCCATTCGACATGAAGAACAACAACTATAGTTGCTGGCCTGTTTTGCTAGTAAACTATAATTTGCCACCAGACTTATGCATGAAGAAGGAGAACATCATGCTTACATTGTTGATACCTGGACCAAAACAGCCTGGTAACAGCATTGATGTATACTTAGAGCCGCTCATAGATGATCTAATTCATCTGTGGAACAATGGAGAGACGACATATGATGCATTTAGTAAATCAACTTTTAATCTTAAGGCAATGCTGCTTTGGACGATTAGTGACTTCCCGGCTTATGGGAATCTTGCAGGCTGCAAAGTAAAGGGTCAGATGGCATGTCCATTATGTGGCAAAAATACAGACAGTTTGTGGTTGAAGTTCAGCCGAAAACATGTGTATATGTGCCATCGGAAGAGACTGCCAGCAACGCATAGTTTCAGATTAAAGAAGTCATGGTTTGATGGAAAAACTGAACCAGGGATAAAGGGAAGAATATTGACTGGAAAAGAAATTTCTCAAAACCTGAAAAATTTCAAAAATGACTTTGGAAATCTGAAACGATCTGGACGCAAGAGAAAAAAGACTGAGTCTAATGGTATGGAGTCTGATGACGAGGAGTTATCAAGAACTGATGTGTGGGTGAGATCGCGTACTAGAAAGGATGGGACACCAGTGAATACTGATGCAGCTGAAAAAATTGTAAGTTATAAGTTATGTACATCGTGAATTTGGTTTTCAGTATAGATTTAGATTTTTGGAATTGTTTTTGATATGTAACTAAATTTGCAGAAAAAGGCAGCTGAACTTGTTAATTCTGTTGAAACAAATGAAGGACAAGATACACTTGTCGAACTATTAGGACCTGATAATCCCGGTCGAATGAGGGCAATGGGGAGAAATATGACTAAGACGAAATTAGCTTGTTTCCAAGTTAATCACAAGTGTATGGTTGAAATGGAAAAGAAGCAAATTCATCTCCTGGACAAGGTTAATGAGCTAGAAAATAAACTTGGTAAACTGCAGAACCAGGTAATGCACTTTTGTATTTTTTGTACATTAAGCTGTTGGGTTGTAACATAAATTAAAAGTTAGTATTTTTTCTGGCATGTCACAGGGACAAGAAACTGAAGTTGGTGAAAACTCTAGATCTGCTGCAAGGGTAAGTGATTAATAATCCATGAAATTGATTTCTTTATAACTATAAAGTCTGACTTGTTTTTTTCTACTCTAAATCTGCATAGAGTGTTAACAAAAAAGCACAACCAAAGTGTATTTTGATTGACTGGGCTGGTGATGATGCGAATGTTGCTGAGGGACGTATTATATCTACTGATCCAGAGGATGTTGTGAATGGATTCGTTTAGGTCCTTTAGATTATAAAGTTTTGGTTGAGACTGCCACAGTACCAGAAGCATTCCTTTGGAGAAATGCTATGGGAATGTCAACAATTGAAGAATCTGTTGGGCATATGATTCCATGGCCTGCCACGAAGTGTGTAAGTCTAGAACAGGGGGTTCAGGAAGAAGACATGGCACCACTAGTAAAGTTTCTAACTTGTTCATTAATTAATAAGTTTATACAGATTGTTGATGATTTAAAATTCTGACATTGTTTTATGCGTTTAACAGGGCACAAGAGCCAATTCTTTGAACAAATGCAAACTACTTGATCTGTCTAACGATGATGTAGTTGTTGCTGAAGGCCGTTGGACCACGCAAGATCGTAAAGCTTTGGTGAATGGACTTTCACTCGGACCAAAGGCTGTAAAAGTGTTTGTTGATGTGGTACATGAAGCCAATACATTCATATGGAGGCCTACAATGGATGTTACATACATAGAGGACTGTTTAATGTCCTTTGTAGCATGGCCTTTCAACAAAGTTGTCTTCGAAAATAATCCAGATGGAACAGGCCGGTTATCTCCTATTCAGAATTATGCATCTACTCAAACAGCTCATGGAAAATCAGCATCATCAAGTCAAAAATCCACAGCAACAGGTTCTAAATCGCAACCAGCTCATGGAAGATCAGCATCAGCAAGTAAACAATCTGCAGCAACAGGTTCTAAGTCGCATATGCAACCAATCTCAGCATCATGTGAGAAGTCTCCAACAACAGTTCCAAAATCTAATGCAGTGGAAACTCAAACAGCTGCACCGTCCCCTCTTCGAAGATCTCCGGTAACTTATTTTATATGTTCTAAAGTTGATTATGGTTCTGTCTCATTTTACTGTAGTAATTGGTTAATATGGTCAACTTGTCAGCGGAAAAAAGGAGCTATACTGGAAAATCAGAAGTGTATGTTACTGGATATTAAAGAAAGGAAGCAGGTTGTTGCTAAAGGACGGGTGATTTCAACTGATCCAGAGAGACGTGTACACTGTGCTCCCTTGGGTCTTAATGCTGCGCAAGTTTTGGTAGATATAGTCCAGGTAGATGATGCAGCGGTTTGGAGGACATCCTATGAGATTGAGTATATGAAAGATGCACTTGGTTCATTTATCGCATGGCCAACTGATAACTTGGTCATGTATTGACTATCGTCCAACTGAGGTAAGTATTGTTTATTTTGATGATTGTGTTTTTGGTTTTTCAGGTGCAAAACTAATATAAGACAATGTCCATTATTAATTGCAGGGGATGAAGCAACTTTGGTCCAGCTAGCTTAATTTAGGTTAAGACTAGTCTTTATGTATTTTGGATTCAGAATGTTTAATGTTTGGTATGTTGGATTTGGAATTGTTTTTGGTATGTTGGATTCGGAATTGTGTTTGGTATGATGCGGAAGTGTTTTAAGTATGTTGGAATGTTTTTGAGATGTTATAAATGGTTTCATTTTAAATTTACAGGTTATATATATATATTACATATGATAGCATGTTATATTTTTAAAGATGGCACTATGAAAACATAAATTACCGCAACAAATATTTGCTATTGTATAGTGATCTATCATAGCACCCAATTTGAATTATCAAAAAAAATTGAAAAAATTCATAAATTGCTATGAACAACTAAATAATGGCATTAAATTATTGCTATGAAAAATTAAATAATAACACTAATAAAGTGCTATTGTATATGAACATACTATAGCAGACAAAATTAATGCTATCGTAGGTGGGGTATCTACCATAGCTGCCGCAATCATAGCAGTTGTTATTTCGCTATGTATTACCTATGATAGCACTTTTTCCGCGCTAAGAATGTAAGTTTTTCTTGTAGTGCAAATCTTTTAAAGTCTCGCAGAAACTCTTCCTTAAGTTTCCTAGAATCCTGAACTAGAGAAATATAACCTCAGTAAGCTTATGATTTTATATTAACAAACTTTAATATGATTCATCAATACGAAAGCAAAGCGAAACAGCAGAAGCAGTAACGTGAGCAAACAAAGAAACAAGATCAACCAAACCTACGTAAACCCTAAATCAAAACAAAACCCTAAAGTTGTTACATATTAATCTCCTCTAAAACCCCACTGAAATTACAGAACAAAAAGAAAAATCGAACCTTTATCTCCACCATGTCAGGCTCCGTTAACTATGCTGTTGTCAATATCAATATTTTTCTCTTCAAGGTCTCGTCACATTTGGCGCCCTAGTATATATGTTAGTATAGAATAGAGTTTTAGCATATTTCTATATCTTAGATATGTATAATTTCCATATCTATTGCTCATGAATTCTTCTAGGGTTCTCAATATGATTCATATTTCATACAATTCACATTGATATCATCGATTAAATACATAATTTTGTTTTCCTCTTTTCAGCATCAAACACCATTAACTCAAGTCACGATTGATGGTGTCACTTAGGGTGTCAAAATGGGTCAAACCATTTGCTATTTTAAAACTGAACGTCAATTATAAACTACTTTACTCAACCGGGAAAAAAATTGTAATTCTACTCCATGTTATATCAAAAGTAGTTTAGAAAAAAAAAATAAAGGCTAAAATTCTGTATTCTACTCCATGTTATATCTCCTACTAACCAAGCTTCCTTTCTCGAGTCTTTAATGCTATACCAAATGCCATAAAACCAGCAATTGTGATCAAAATACCTGAGAAAAAAAAGTAAAAAATAAAACTAATTAGACTTAAAATCGAATAATAATCTATCACTATTCCCGAATTAAATTACACTAGAAATTAAAAAATTGATTTCCTTCTAATTCAAGATAATGAAAAAACAGGAAACAATGTTGGGTTTGGCTCACCTCGATGATCTGCTTCTCTTAAGGTTTGTTTTATTGCATTAATTCTCTGTGTGAGCATTGATCTCAGGTAGCTTTCTTTTTGCTCTAATCTGACGAATTCACCAACCAATGTCTTCATAAAGTTACCTACATCGGTCCTAAACTTCTTGGAGCCGCTCTGGCTAGCTTGTTCATCAAAACCTTGGACTCCGCCTTTAACCATCGATCCAACAGGAGCTCCATCTTTATAAGCATTGCACGCTTTCACTATGTCGTGAGACCGAACGAAGAAATGGCAACGAACAAACTCTTCAAAATGCTGCACATTCATCACAACAACAGTTCTAACTTCTAACCCCAATTAATTTCATGAAAGAAAAAGAAAAAAAATCCTTCTCCGGCAAAAAGGTTTCCTATTATCCGCCCAACACATTGATAGCGTTTACAAGAAAACAAACGCTAAATAAAATCAAGGCTAAATTAACTACAGCATAAGCACTTAAAACGCTATCTTCTTCTTCTATGAATACTCGATATTCTTGTAGTGTGGCGATTAAAAAGTCTTTAAAATGCTGCATTCTCATCACTATTTTGAACAAAATTTTGGAAACAAATATTTCAGCTTTTTCAGGAAACGGATGAAAATTTGACAAATAAATTTACCTTGGGTGGTTTTCTCATGCTGTAAACCATAGTCTTTAACGACAATACGAATACGTTCTCACTGTAAACTCTAGATTGAGACTCGCCTGATGGAGTCCCCTTGGTCCGCGCGTAGAAAGGTTCGTTAAAGTATGGTTTTTCATTCAAGATGAGTGCTTGGATTGAGACAAGAAGTTGCAACATTGTGGACTCCTTGGGGAGCCAATTCTCCCTCATGGTACCGGTCCAGGTACCTAGAAGACTCAAGCATACTTTACCACAATTGTATAGATTCGGGTTGATTCTAAGCCCACCGGAATGGTAATAAACTTTCTGTAACAACAAAATGAACTTTTGAGGTTAAAAAACAGAACAAACTTTGAGAATGTTTCTGAGAGGACATACTGGTGGAACTGAAGGATAAGTATCTGGGAACTGAATATCGAAAAAGAAAAGACCGTCATGGTAAGGAGTTCCCTCGGCTCCAATAATTACAGCTCTCAAAAGATCCATTCTTGATTCGCAGGCTCTGACAAATATTGTCTCTGTTTGCAAGCAAGAAAAAACAAAATGTGGGAGAAACTTAAGAACAAATGTGGAAAATTGTTGCTAACACTATACACCGACCTGGCAAATCTTTGTCAAGAATATTCCACTCTTCTTGAACCTTTTTAACCCAATTCTTTGAGTGCTGGAGAGAATTGTTACAGTTACAGTTGTTGAATATGAAACAAGCGATTACGGGAACAAGCCCGAAGAGGATAAATTTAATCATCACCTGCTTTAACCAGTTCCCCATAGAAGCATAGTGATGATCTGAGAAATTCTCAACGGTGTCAAATCTCTTAAAGCCCCGCAAAAACTCTTCTTTAAGTTTCCTAACATTGGAAGAATCCTGAACTAGAGAATAACCTCAGTTTTGATTGCACATAACCTACGGATGATTCTTTCAACTTAAGAACCTTTAATATGATTCATCAATCCGAGGGCAAAGAGAAACAGTAGAAGCATATATAGTAAACGTACGTGAGCAAACAAAGAAACAAGATCAACCAAACCCACGTAAACCCTAAATCCTAAATCAAAACAAAACCCTAAAATTGTTACATATTTTTCTCCTCTAAAAACCCCTAAAAATTAACTGAACCAACAGAAGAAAATAAAAATCAAACCTTTAAATCCACAGGCTCCATCGAAATTCCCCAAGATGGATTCTTTCTGTGGTGAAAAAGGAAAAATTGAAAGAAAAGAGATGTAGCATATCTTTATTTTTTGGGTTTTGTGCAAAAAAAAAATTCACAAAATGGCCAATGTTTGTAATTTTAAATTTAACTTTCAAAAAATACAAAATAATTCTACAAAGTCAAAAATAATACGCATTATAACCTTTATACATATATTGTAAACGTTTTCATGATCACATACAATTTATTTTAAAATTTCTAAAGGTAGAGTTGAACTCCTCGTTTTGAGAGCTTCGATATGATATATTATTTATTAAAATTTTCAGAACTTGACTATATCGAAAATTGTTATATTGCGTATTATTTTGAACTTATAGGATAATTTTGCATTTTTGAAGATAAATGGTAAAGTTGCGAAAATTGGCGACTTTGAGAGTTTAATTTTTTTCCAAAAAAAACTTTCTTTTTTTCTTCTACTTATATTTTAGCATGTATTTTCCATATCTTTTGCAAATAAATTCTTTCAGGGTTCTCTTTTGTACCTCTTCAAGTACCTTTATATGTTCTTTTTTTTTTTGATAATTCCTTTATATATTCTTTCAATATGCTTCATACACTTCACATTGGTATCAAAACTACATGCATGGATAAAAAATCTAATTTTGTTTTTCACTTTTCCTCGCTGACGCCGGCCCTTGGGCCAGGCTAATGAAGTCCATGCTTGTGGCCAATTATTTTATATCAAATTTTCGGCCCTCAATTTCGAAAGCACAATTAGTCTAGTGGTTTATCAATAGGCTGCTCTTGTTTTTTTCCCGTTTTCAACCCTTAAAAGCTGCCAAAATGCATCAAAAAAAAAAAATTTCTATTCTTTCACCGAACCAGCCCAAAATGTTTTTTCCGCTTGTGGCCTTTCAAATCTCAGAGCCGGCTCCTCTAAAACATTCATCATATGATTATAGGAGCGTCATACCTGACTTCGGGGGTCGGAGTCGAAGTCAAGATCGTACCAGTGACGAGGATACACCATCAACTCAGGTCACGATTGATAGTGCCACCACATCAAATCCACTTTTCTTGCTTCGTGGACACGACAAGATCGTATTTTTGGTACTTTATGCAAAAGAAATCTTTCCAATTTGGTTGTTCTTTAGCAGGTGACAGACGTGAGACGTGTTGATATCACAAGCACATAGAGGTTCTTAGTGACTGTACGACATTAGTTATAGTAACTTCGGTTGGGAATGTCCTTGGTAAAAACCAGTTTACCGCATTAGGCTCGACAGAATTGGATGAGGATTCACATGATTTAGACAGCGACTCGTGGACTGATGGGTCTAGCCAGAGATTATTGCATGAAATATCGGTTAAACCATCCATTAAGGCTATGGAGATGCGCATCCTCCAAAGCTCATGGACGTGGAAACAGTGGACGTAGTAACCGAGGTGGACATTGCTAACTGCCTAACTTTGTAAATCAGAACAGAAAAATATGAACCCCCAATTATAAAAACCATTTGTCCTTTTAAAACCGAATGTCAATTATAAAACTACTTTACTAAACCGGGAAAAAAAATTGTAATTCTTTTTTTTTTTTGACGTCTAGATTTATTATTTATTGCAAATTATAATTCATATATTGTAATTCATATATCAAAAATAGTAAAAAGAAAAAGGCTAAAAAAATTGTCTTCTACTCCATGTTAAATCCCTAGTCCACCGTCAAGTCTTCTCTCTCGAGTCTTCAACTTGATACTACTGAAAAACGCAGCGTCCAATATTTGCTAGAAATTCTTTGATGCTATACCAAATGCCAAAAAACAGCAATTGTCACAAAAATGATAAAATCCTAAGTTAAAACTCGAAAAAATAATCAATCACCATTCCTAATTAAACACTACAAATGATAATAAGAAAAATACATACGAGACTGAGAAAGTCATAAAATTTTTATCAAGTAAAACTGTACATACGAGAATTACTTGTCTTTCCTCTCTAATTCAAGATATGAAAAGCATGAAACATTTGGTGGATTTGGCTCACCTCGATGATCTGCTTCTCTTACGGTTTGTTTTATTGCTCTGATTCTCTGTGTTAGCATTGCTCTCAGGTGGTTTTGGTTTTTCTGCAAGCTCCTTGACTCCTAGTTTGACGAATTCATCAACCACTGTCTGCATAAAGCTAGCTACATCGGCCTTAAACTTCTTGGAGCCGCTCTGGCTAGCTTGTTCAAGGTCTTGGACTCCGCCTTTAACCATCGATCCAAGCGGAGCTCCAGCTTTATAAGCATTGCACGCTTTCACAATGTCGTGAGACCGGACGAAGAAATGGTTTTGAACATACTCTTCAAAATGCTGCACATTCATCACAACAATGGTTTTAACCCCAAATTTCATGAAAAAAAAAACAACCCAATTCAGCTTTTTCTCAAAAAAAATGCAGATATGGCGATTGACAGTCTTTAAAGAGCTGCATTCATCACTATTTTAACCTTAAGTTTCAAAAAATAAACCCGAAAAAGTTGGAAACCAAGTTTCAGCCTATTCAGTATTCAGGAAACGTATGAGAATTTGACAAATTATTTACCTGGGGTGGTTTTCTCATGCTGTAAACCATAGTCTTTAACGACAATAGGAATACGTTCTCACTGTAAACTTTAGAATGGGACTCGCCTGATGCAGTCCCCACGCTCTGTACGTAGCCAGGTTCGTTAAAGTATGGTTTTTCATTCAAGATGAGTGCTTGGATTGAGACAAGAAGCTGTAACATTGTCGACTCCTTGGGGAGCCATTTCTCCCTCGCGCTACCGGCCCAGGTACCGAGAAGACTCAAGCATACTTTACCACAATTGTATAGATTTGGGTTGATTCTAAGCCCACCGGAATGGTAATGAACTTTCTGTCAATAACAAATTGAACTTCCGGAGTCACTAAGGTTTCAAAGATAAAAACAGAACAGGTACGAAGTTGTTCCTGAGGACATACTGGTGGTACTGAAGGATAGGTATCTGGGAACTGAATATCAAAGAAGAAAAGACCGTCATGGTAAGGAGTTCCCTCAGCTCCAATAATTACAGCTCTCAAAAGATCCATTCTTGATTCACAGGCTCTGACAGATATTGCCTCTATTTGCAAAACTAGTTAAATTTACAAGAACAAATAAAAGAATGATGCAAGCATTGATCTGCATAGTGTATACACCAACCTGGCAAATCATTCTCAAGAATCTTCCAATCTGCTTGCACCTTTTTCACCCAATTCTTGGAGTGCTGATAAGATAAAAGAGAAGCGAAGGGTAACATTACAGTTGTTGATATGAAAGAAAGATTAAGGGAACAACCACAGAGATAATAAATGTATCATCACCTGCTTTGAAGATTTACCCTTAGAAGCATAGTGATGATCTGAGAAATCCTCAACGGTGTCAAATCTTTTAAAATCCCTCAGAAACTCTTCCTTAATTTTCCTGACATTGGAAGAATCCTGAACTGAAGAAATAGGCCCAGCCGCTATAGGGCGAGAAGAACTAGCAGAAGCATCAAATCTAAAAGGGTTTGGAGTAGGATTCGGGACCATCAATACATCAGGAGTCTGAGGTTGAACCACAGAAAACGATACAGAAGAATAGATAGCCTGATTCTGTTGAGGCAAAGTATAATCCCATAATTGATGAACATGAGTAGTTGCTTGAGGAACATGAGTAGTTGCCAGAGATGAGGTTCCATATTCTTTCATCGATTGACTTCTCAAACTGCTTCTACTTGATTTCGCTGTTCCCTTACTGCTCGAATTTAAACCCCAAGGTAGCGTCGTCACCTCTGCACCGGCTGGGACATTCTTAGGATCTAGAACGTCTTGAAACATTGTGTAGTCATCAACATCAATTGGTTGATTAGAAAATTGACTAAAAGGGTTATTCTTATGACCATAATAGTCTTGGAACGTCTCTAAGTTAATCGGCGAAGATCCAGGATGATGAGAAAAGGAGTCAACTTGTATTGCCTTCCCTTTGTTCTTCTTATCAACAACATTGTTACCACCATTAAGACCACCAACATTCCGGAATTCATAATTTTCCACATCAATCACTTCAAAAGCAGCCTACAACAAGATAAAGCAACAAACTTTACCATAAACAAACACAAAATTTACATGTAACCAGACAAAGCAACAAAATTTACTATCAGCTACGATTGATAACAAATAAAAACAGAGTGAATTATCATAGGAAACATTCACAAGAGACGAACCAAACACAAAATCAAAATGTAAGCTTTTGAATTTCACATAACCTAAAGCTGATCACTTTCAAACTTATGAAACTGTAAGAACACAATCAATACGATTCATCAAGAACAAAACCCATCAATCAAACGGCAAACAGAAACAGTTGAAGAAAAAGAAACAAGATAAATCAAAACCCACATAAACCCTAAATCAAAAACCAAACCCTAAAACACACAGATGATCAACGACATCCTAAGCGAACAAAATTCCACCTTTTATCCAGGTGAATCAGTAAAATTCTGCACAGAAATATAAAAATCAAACCTTTCTGGGTTTACGAGTTCTAGAGCCCGAAGCGGCGATCAGAGGCGGAGGAGGGATCTCCACCACGTCAGGCTCCATTGACGAAATTCCCAAAGTTTGATTCTTTCTTTTGTGAAAAAACAAATAAAAACCAAACAGTGAGAGATTAAAGAAAAAGAGAAAGATTTTGGCCTCGGGATTACAGCAAGATTTTGTCTCTTCACAATTCGCGCCGGAGTTATATATAACACACCCCAACAGTGAAGATTTTACTCTATCGAGACTCTTTTTAAACAAGCTACTCCAAAATTCTCATTCTCAATATTTAATTTTTAATCATATTTTGGGTCAATCAAAAGGTCTCCGCCGATTATCCTTAATTTGCTGACGTGGCACAATCGACGGTCCTGATGGGTGATTAGGAAGGTGAAGCTAGGAATTTATAGCCGTTGGATATGGGGATAGGTTTTTATAATACAATCCAACGGCTAATAACAGAGGAATTATCATAGGAAATCAAAATGGAAGATTAGAAGATTAAAATATATCAAAAATCAGAAATAAATATATTGAAGTTTTGAGTCTTTTGACCAATATTTAACCTTTTTGTTACTCTATTTATTATTACATGACCTGTTGTGTAAAACTCCCCAAAAAGAATAAGATCAACAATCTATTATGGGGGGTGTATTCAACTTAGTATTTTAGAAGATTTTTGGGTATTTTTAAAATCACGTGTTATTGAACTGGAGATTTTTAATATAGTTCTTAAATCTTCTGTTATTGAACTTGATATTTATATAAAGTCACTCAAAATAATTCACAATCTCTTGTTATTCAATCAACAATTTGTAAATATCAAATCAAATCTACTGTTATTGGAAATTTCACTATTTTTCATAGACAATTACTAAAACTGATTTTAGGAGACTTTATACACTTTTTGTAGTTGAAAAATATGACTGCAAAATCACATCTCTATAGGTGAAACTTTGAAAGACTTCCAAGAAAAACAATTGTATCGAGAAAAAAGCAGAGCTACTGAGAAAATTTATTTTCACTCTATTGACACCTCTCGAAGTGATAATTTTCCATCTCTTGTCTTCTTCCATTGAACTTGCAGTTCCAGAAACAATCGCGTAGATAATTGAAGGATTTCACGTCGCGTCGCTCCTTGTCACCCTCTCCAATTGCTATCTGCCAAAATCCTTCGATTTTCCCAATCCTTCGAGAGTTCAGATGCCGTTGAAATCGCAACTAGCTAGTTTTGTCATCACTCTCTCTTCTCTGTATTCTCTTTGCAGCCACATGCATGTTGATTTTGGATTGAAAGTGCATGGTGGAGATCTCATGAAGAGAGTTGCTAGCGCTGATCCACGGGCTGCACTGTTAAAATAAGGCTGAAGACCTCAAATACATACACAAAAAGCAACAGACATGTAAAATCAACATTCCCAAGCGTACTTCTCATCAATCAAATCCTCTTTTACTCCAGAACGATAACAACATCGAACATGAAAAATTACTTGCTTAGAGAATCACAGCTTCGGTGTATTAAAATCCCAGCTTTCTTGTTCTTTTTTGGTGTTGAGTTCTGTAACTTTCATATACTATTTCTTTTGGATTTACAAGATCCTCACCTATCCTTATAGGAACATCTGTAACTTTTTTCATATATTATTTCTCTTGACATAAGTTCGTAGTTATTTTACCACTTTTGCTTTGCAGAATATATAAAGCAATGAATGAGGTAGATGTCTACAAGAGGCTTCATGAGTCAAACAATTGAGGAAGTCCATGATGATACTCTCGTTTCATACGTGCACTTCCCCTTCACATGTTCTCGTAAGAGATAAACGTATAAACAATAAACTTGAGAAAAGCTTTGTCTCCTCTTTTTTATGTCTCCTCTAATTGCAGGTTTTCGTTGATGGGAGAATACATATGCTGTATAATTGAGTCATGTACTCTTCTTCGCTCGTTGAGCTATGTCGTGTTTGTGTTTTGTCATTGTGAGAACAGGGGCTAGAGCCAAATTTTCTTTTGTTTGTTCTAAAATCACCCAGAGTTTGATAATAAAATCTCACCAGATCACATATCATTATTCTTTTTTTACATTTAAAAACTTTAATAAATAACCAAATTCCCTAAAAACTCACTCAAATCTCTAAAAAATCTAAAATATTAAAATTCCACCAAATCTCCTAAAATATCAAGTCCAATACACCCCCCTATGTTTAGTTTTTGATCCATGAAATTTTGTATTTAAATAAATACTCTCAAACTTTGAAACCCTCAGATCGAAGACACGAAAGATGAGCTTCGATCCATTTCGCGCAAGCGGATTCACCGTGTTCTACAATGCATTCATCTCTTAGCTTCTTTGTATCAGGACAAGCACAACATATCCTCTTCTTTGGTTTCGTCTCTGTGGCAACCACATTTTTGCTTGGCTGGTCCAAGGAACACGCACTGTCTTGACCTTGTGAACCACTCATCCTATCATATCATATCCTCAGAATGTTACGCTAAGAAAACTCAAAACCACATTCAACAATAACCAAAGAGCAATGAAACATTAGAAAAAGGTAAACACTGGTTAACATTTGATGCTTTAAAGGGTAGATCAGTGCACGAATATAAACATGAAAACATTGATCATTTGAATGCTCTCCAAACAATAACCAATGATCAATTAGAAGAAACAAGAACATTGGTATACACAAATATAAACATGAAACACTGATCATATGACTGCTCTTCTAAGATTAATCGATACACGGGTATTTCGGTAGTTAAGCGAAAGAGTGATAATACTTCAAAAGCTAGCTTCTTTTTGTTACTGGTTACAACAAGAAGTTTAAAACCTCACATAATCCTTTACCAGACACAGATAAAACAATCAAATCTGAATGCTCTTCTAAGTGAAATTTACAAACTGTTATTTCATCCACAATGCAAAAGAGGGACAATCCTTGAAGACAACCCTTCTTAATAACAAGGCAAGATCAAAATGAACTTACTTGGGTTCTACTAAAAAACCAAGCTTTACCTAACTCTACTGTCTAAAGATATAACTTTGGAACCTTTAATTACCAACACAACGAACGGCTTCTAATTCTTTCTAGTTGATTGATAAATGGATGTTGATTTGTTCTCACCAGCCACCACAAAATCGATAATCAAATCAGGTAAAACCCTAAATAAACTTAAAACCCTGAACCCCAAATCACAAAATTATCATTCCCTAGTGAAATTAACACCATCTCATCAAATACCAAATTCGAAGCCTTTTGTAACATTCCAATCCTATTGAACCACAAATCAGACAAACAGATAATCAAAGAAAGAATCAACACAACAAAATTCAGGAGAAAAAAAACTGATAAATTCATTCGCACAATCATATGATCCTCCGATTATTAAAAAAGAAAGAACGAAAGAACTGACCTTTGATCGGCTTGAAAGAGAAATAATCAAGAAACGGAGAACTAGCAAGAATCTTGAGAGAAACCCAAAAAAAAAAGGAAGAAATGAGAGATGTAAAAGCTAACAACGTAAGAACACATTAAATTTCGACAACTTTTAGTTATTGGGCCGTTGATGGGCTTTATAGGCCCATTTATGTTTTTTATTTCACAAATGTACAAATTTTCACAATTGATTAACCAAATGATAAGAATCTATGATTCTTCTTTTACAATGAGTTGATTGAATTTACCAAATATAGGATCTACATAGGAAAAATGAAAGAACAAAAAGACATCCAAAAAGTTGTCATTAATTTCAGACTGATATTCATGAATCCAAACTTGCCTGAATCTAAAGCATTTCACTTTTCCTCTTTTATCAAATCTGAAGATCAAAGATTATATAATACATCATCTGGTTTTTGCTTAGCCCACAAGTTTTTAAGAAAAGATCAAAAACATCAATCATACTTCTCTCTCCAAGAATAAACAAGAAAGAAAACCCAAGAAATAGCCAAAGCAATGTCTCCAAGAGCTTGTTTAGGCCATTCATAAGCGAGATCTTCAATTTTCCACTCGAACAAAACCCTCCACATAGCCATTAACACATAAAGAATCACCGAACCACTAGCGAAGAAGCTATGAAACTCTCTGTCTTTCACAAAGGACACCATGAACAGTACCAAACCAATTGCAAAGAGAAGCAAACCAGAGAATGATTGAGAAATCTGTATGAGTAGTTCATCGTGTGGCGTTGATCCTTTTAGTTTGCTAGCAATCTCACTTCCTGGTCCAAAGATTGAAGCTTTCTCTGTGTAGAACATCATTAGGGTTCCACTAGTAAGCGCAATTATCGAATGGAGTATACAGATTACTCGAAACAAAGATGGATTCATCGAAACTGCTGTAGTCATGAATGCAAATAAAGGAAGAGACTTTGTTATGTATCTGAGCTTTTCTCACAAACCCATTTGCATAAAGATCGAAAAAAAAGCAGATTTTGTAACCAAACTTTAAAGAGAAGATTTTTAGGAGATCGAAAAAGGGAAGTTTTGGATCACGGGTTTATTGTGGAAATAGAAAGTTTGGAGATATTGCTAGTTTGGGAAAGCAATGAAGAAGCCATGGAGGAAAGGTATGGACTTGGCTTTTGGGAAGAGAGATGATCTGTTTTAGGGATTTGGACTTTGATAGATTCCATGGTTTTCGATTTCTTTAATACTACTATATGAAAATTTGTAAGGTTTTTGGTTAAATGTGGGTCACTTCTTTGGACAAATTTCATTATTTGTCTTCTAGAAAAGCTAGACAATTTCAATCCCCACGTCCCAACTAATTATATTAATTATGAGTTTAAGACTAATAAGAAATTAATTTTTTTACATATTATTCTTTTTTTTTATGAAATTTGAGGTGGAGAAATAATTGAAAGATTCTAGGCAAAAATACAAAAGAAGAATAATTGAAAGAAATAAATCTTTGTAGGGACGAAGGACCCATCGTCATGGACAAGGTTTGTGGAGCTATTTTGTATTCGATATGACAAAATTCACTGTATATTTTGGATTTTTTGTAAATATCTTCAACTTTTATTCTGAGATATTTCTTTGAGTAAAGAAAATAAAAACCTGCATTTTCCTGCGTCGACATACATTGACTGCACCAATGGGAAAATTACAAAATATCTATATTATAGATATAAAATCCACTTTATATCCAAAAAAAAAAAAAAGTTATAGTTGAATAAGTTAATGCCAAGTGGAAAAGACTCACCAGTTTTCCACAATGGCCCCACTTCAAAGTAAATAATGTATATTAATATCCATAGCCGACAAACCAAGTATTCACCGGTCCAGATTTTGGTTTAAGTCCTACCGGTTATAACACACAACTAAATCCATTAAAAGGAGCACAAAATTCTTTACTAAAAAAGAGTATAAACATTAACAAAAAAAGAAACAATGATAATGGTTAGAACAATTTATATAAATTTGGCCAAAGATTTATCAGTTAGTTTAGTTAAGAGGACAAAATTTCAAAACCACAATTTGGATCTTTTGACAGAAACTCACGAGATTTGTTTCTTCTAACTACTTTGAACTGTAATATAATAAGAGCAAAACAAATTGCATTAAAGAATAAATCTTGCAGAAGAAGAAGATGTGTAGAAGCTCTCTCTCTATCTCATGTTTCTTCCACCGGCTGAAACTTTCCGGTGACGCCTTTTTCCACGTTGTCCCGGAGTCTTCTTCCCCGTTGTGGCTCTACCACCAACTAATCTTCCACGTGGTAGAGCCGGTGGCTCGGGAAGAACTCTCGAAGAAGCTCGAGGAGGTTTCATGTTCATCAAAACGTCTCTATGATATACCTGTCATCGAGAATAAACAAGTCTCAGGCTTTCACAAATCAAACCGAAACAAAACTGTAAAGCTTTTACCTGTTTCACAAAGTTGCGTCTTTCACAGTCCAAGAACATATTGATGTTCCAATCAACTTTCTCTCTTATCTTGTCTCTTGCCATTGCAAAGCTTAGCTGATCTCTGGAAGTAAACCGGTCTACCTCGTTGAACCAAACACATGTGAAAAGGTTTGTGATCGGTATGTGTTCTCTTATGATGGTACAACCTTCAGGAACATCTGCCAAACGAGTCAAAAAGTTTCAGTTGTGCTCATAAGACAGACGAAAATTGCGGAATTTTATCATCCTTAAAACCATTACCACTAGTTATTGGAAGCTTAGCCTCGGTATAAGGTGTTAAACCTTCCTTCCTGTAGAACTCTATTTGGTAATCAATTGAGGCATTGTCGTATTTCCTTGCGGCTTTATTAGCCTCAGCCTCTACAAACACATCAAAACGTCGGTAATGTCTCGAGATTGCGAAACTAGAATTCGTTCTCCACAAGAACCTGATCATTGAGAAGACAGATAAAGCTAACTGCTTTGGTCTGAACAAATAAATTACAAAAGAGAGAGAAGTCGATCTATCTACCTTTCAAGGATTTGATATGGATCTACAACAAGCTGGAGCTTCGCATCAACCCACATAGAGTACCGGACATTTGGGAATAATCTATGCAATAGAAGCTTTGGAACCTGTAAAAATGCATAAACGTTTTACCCAATTCGTATTTGTTACATCAGGAAACATCCAAATCTTGGCTAATTATTCTCAAATCTTTTAACCTTTCCATTACGCCGTGCATCGGTATAAGGGACATTATGTACAACAATGATCCTCCACAATCCCACTCTCTTGTTATCCTCTGTATAACTCGATGTGTTCTTAAGGTATAAATGTGTTTCTTCATCAACAAACATGTAGAATGGGATGTTCTTCCTCGCCATTTCACTGATGTTCACCGGTTCTTGAATTATATCATACTTTCCTGAGAAAAGATTGAAACTTTATAAGAGAAGTAAGTATATATAAACAATAGATGTCACACAGAAAATCTTTTTCCTAAACAATACCAAATATCGCTGATGCGACAATCACATCGTGGGACTGGTCCAACTCATGAAGGATATCCTCATCAATGTCAAATCCAGTTTGGTGACCCGGTTTTGTTCCTTTAATAAATCTGCGGAAACAATAACAGGAATCAGAAAAGTAAAGGTCGATTTCTGAAGAAGAAACCACGGAGTTAAGTATAGAAGCATACCCACAATGCACTGTCATGGACTCTTTTATGTCAAAGGAGTTAGCCCTATGCTCAAGAGAAGGATAACCTCCAAAGTCAGAGCCTCCTTGACTTTCTTCACGTTTTACAGGACTCTCTTCATGTATATATGTCAGATTCTTGAGCACGGGAGATTCAAATGGATACTTTGGCATATGCGCTAAGGCCTCTTCTGGAGGTAGATAGCATACCGGACACGCTGAAAAAAAACAAAATTTACAAACGGAGAAGGTAAATCCGAGTTCTTGCAGGATCAGAGCAAAAACAATTGGATCGAAGAAAGAGCTTACGGCGTGGACCAGGCCTTCTCATTCCAGGTGGTGGAGGAGGAGGAAATGAAAAACTATCACACGGATGGTGATGCGATGGAGAAGGATGGTTGACGTCTACATCACTTCCTCCAATGCCATTCCACATAAAAGAATCTCTAATATGATTATTATCAGAGTTCTGTGTATAGAAAGAAGTCAATTCTCTACTTATCGGTGTTTGGTTGCTTCCAAAATCCATCGTCTCAATACTCTGATGAATGTTTGGACTATTGCTCTCTGTTGTATTCACAAATGCAGGCATCATTACCAACATATTCCACCAATTGAAGAATTAAAACATTGAAAACTTGAGAATACCTTTGTTGATAGTGTAAGAACCCAAGACAAAGACAACAAATGCAAGGCTAAGAAGGAGCAGCATTGCCACTCGTCGACGACCTAAGTACCAGCAACATAAGAAGGAGAGAGACCTTTCCTTCTCTTTAGAATTAGAAGTGAGCATTGTGAAGAAACAAGAAGAAGATAATGCAGACTCAAAAGCTCAAGGTTTGAGTAAGTGCAATGAGCCATCATAACTCTCAAGTCCAAAGGACATTCCAGTCATTGTCTCTTAAACCCTCTAGATCGAACTCTCATATCGACACTTTCTCAGATCCAAACCTAAGAAAACATTAACCAATACCAGATTTCAAAATTCCACATACATTGCATAAATATGAAGAAACAGAATCGATTGACAAAAGTAATTACCAGAACAAGATTCGATTTTTGATTCGAAGACCTGCATTGGCATCAAAAAGGATCAAACTTTAAATCAAATCTCAATTCAATCATTGGCGATTCGTGAATTGAACAGTGCCCACAAATCCAAATCTAACCCTGGTACGAAAAAGGGGAAATTTTTTGCATAAGATTCAGAGAAAAAGGTATTACCTTTTGAATGATTAAACACACTATATGTTCCAAATTCGTTTCTGGATTTACAAAAATCGATAATAGTTTTGTGAATGCGACGCCAAATCTTACACTGATCCCTTCTTCGATCTGCGGTAAAACATTTAGTGCATGTTTTTGGATTTGTCAACGATTCAGTGTATTTCGATCTCTACGTTATTTTTGAGGGTTTGATAAATTAAAATTTTTTATTTTTTATTACAGTGGAGATGTGTTGTTTTGTGTTGTCTTTTACTCATCGCTGAATTTGATCGTTCCATAATAATCTGTAAACTAGGTTTAGAATATAAACATTTATCATTTTTTTATTATGATTAGCTCATGTTTAAAAATAATGTAAAATAATAATTGTGATTTTTTTTATTTTAAGTTCTCTCATAATAATCCTACTTTTTATTTAGTTGTAAATTTGATTTAATAAAGTTGTTATTTAGTGCATTTGGAACATATCTAGAAAGGTTTTTGTGTGTACCAATTACTTTTGTTTTGGTTGTGTTTGTAAATTTGTTTTGAAAATCACCTCAAAAGATATCTTGGTGATTCAAAATGTTAGAGGAAAATAGTTATATTTTGATGGTAAATAAACATATTAAATTCATTATTAAAACCATTTTCTAGTGTGTTTGTTTCTATGTCCGTTCTATATCTATTTCATACTATTATGTTTGTTTAATTTGTTGTGTGAGTTTCGTCTAGTCTGCACGTCCATTGTACCCCTACAAATAGTCCTGGACATTCTGTTTATTCGGGTTAAATGAGTTAGGTTTTTCGGTACTATGTCGAATTGAACCGAATAAAAATTCAGTTCGGTTCAGTTACATGCTTTTAAATCTATTTCGAAATTGAACCAAGATTTTACTTCCTCAGTTGAAAATATAATAAACAAAACAAATAAATTTAGTAAAAAATACAAAAATGATAAAAGAAAAAAAAAGAGAAAGATTAAATGGTTTTAGTACAATGGTATCGTTCGTATGGTTGGTGTCTGAATTGATAATATGTGTGGTACACATACATATTATAGCCGTTCTCTGAAATAATACATGTGATCGTTTTGAAGATTATATATATAAGTTCTCTAAGAGAATGGGCCCAAATTTGTTTTATTGTCTAAAATGGAAATGACAAGTCCATTAAATTCGGTCGTAACTTGTAAGCATAATGTGGATAATCACTCTTCTCCAATTATTTGGTAAACGAACTGATGCTGACTATCAATTGGTTTCTTATATCTTTGAAACTCATTTCACTAATATCAAACTAATCATTTTTCATATAACTATAGTATTAATTTAAATAAAATATTCATATATCTTAGTAGTATTTGTTATCATTCAAAAAAGATTTAGTTCTAATTCTTAATGCCAGTAATGTGAACATTTAATTAATACTCATGATTGTATGCAATAAAATTGTTTTTAAAATATAGGATACGGTGTAAACTATAATTAGTTGACCATTCATGCAATTATTGTTTTTTATTTTAATAATAGCAAAGTTAGAAAGCTTTTCAATAAAACGATAAACTGAATTAGAGAAAACTGTATCTTAAAGTCAGGTAGATAGCAAAATAGAAATGACTTGGTGACTAAAATTGTATAATTACTTCATTTAAACTATAACGTCCCTATTTAAAAATCTATCTTAATTTCATTAGTGCAGAGATTATGGGAATTAAAAATAAATTACATAAGGAAGATCAGAAGCGAAAACGAAAAGGCTTTTGACGTTTACCCCAAAAGAAAATTTCAATACTCTCGTTGCATGAACACGAAGCTTACGCGCTTTAAATATTAAACTATACTCTATAGATTCACTATTTTTGTTTACTTCAAAAAGAACAAGATTTTAGTTTTGTATAGAAATAAGAAAAAAAGACAAATAATACTAGTTTTTACTTTTTACTGTAATATATTTATTAACTTGTCTGTTATATTATAATAAAAAATTCATTAAAATGTATTCCTTTTTGCAATATGAGACCATAAAAAAAATTGTTTAATGATATTTTCGACGCTCGTTACACCGATTTACAAAATTATTATTATACGAAGATATATGTTTAATTTTTGATGAATTTATTTTCTATATTTAGTTTAAATTAGTTGGGAAAAAAATATGAGAATAAGGATTTGGTTAGTCTTTTTTATTATGAATATTAAAGATTAAAAAGTGTTTTATTTCTTGTCTTTTGCATTGTCCAGCTTCGATCTTTTTTCCACAAAAAAAAAAAAGTATATTAAATGGTAAGGTTTTTTTTGGTTCAACTATTAAATAAGTTATTAACCGCAAAATACAACTATACTCATAAATACATAAGTGAAAAAAATTTCACACTACCGAACGTATTTATTATTTTATTAAAAATTCCTCATAATGTTACTTTTTGGAGTTTCCAATATTTTTACAAAACTTTTTAATTCATTCAACATTGTATGCTTCAACAACACATGCGTCTCTCAGAAATCTCTCCGCCCTAGATCCATCTCTCTCTCTCTCTCTATCAAGCAAACACTGTTAAACCCTTTTGATTTCTCCTCATAATTATTCACAAAATCTCCATTTTTTCCCCTTTGTTTATTGATTGTTCTTGCAAATTTCTCAATTTTACATTTTGCTTCTGGTGTTTTTAGTCGTCTCTCTCTTGAAAGGTACTTGCTTTATGCACAAAAGTTGAGAATCCTGGGTTTTTTTGTACTACACTCTAGTTATTAATGCCTGAACCATCTTCTTGATCTGGGCACATTTTGTAGATTGAGTAAAAATCATACCTTTTTTCTGGGTTACACTGTTCTTCGAGTTCTAGGGTTCCTTAATTTCGTTTCCCCTTTTTGGAAAGTCTCTGACTTTATATGTTTATATGGTCTAGTTCTTTCATGTGGTCCATTTAATTAGCTAGTGGAACAAGATGGATGAATTGTGTAAAGGAGATTTTTGGTTCTAAGTAATAAAATTTTGGGGGTAAATTGAGAGAGATGGGTTGTGTTTGTGGTAAGCCTTCTGCTATTGAAGATAGCAAAGATAGTCCAAGAGAGCGTTTCTCAAGCAAATCCTCTTCTGAGTTTAGAGTTTCAAGACCGGTTGCTTCTTCTAGAAGGGAGGAGACTCTTAGGATAAAGGAACGGTCTGATGTTGTTAGTGTAAGACCAGTGTTGAGTAATAAGCAAGCCAATGTTTCGATGAATTTGCGTGGGGAGAATTTGAGTAGAAGAGAGAAGAAGATTGAGAATGTTGCTGCTACTTCACCACTTGCAATGAGTATTACCATAGCTAAAGCAACTGAAGGAGAGTATGTAGCTGCAGGTTGGCCTCCATGGCTGGCTTCTGTCGCTGGAGAAGCTATCAGGGGATGGGTTCCACGGCGTGCGGATTCTTTTGAGAAGTTGGACAAAGTAATCTTCTTTTCTTTATTTATATACATTCATTTTGAAAATGCTGTTAAATAGCCTCTTTTGATTGCATGACTTATAGTGGCATGTTTCCATATTTAGAAACATATCCTCAGCTCCAAAGATTTGGGTTGCAGTAAATGATACTTTTATGTTATGGAAAGTGGATTTTTTTTCAAAAGATTGGTTTTTAAAACCATCACATGACCTGAAAAGGTTTTGGAATTATAGCTGTGAGGAAAGATCCCTGATGCAGCGTTTTTACTTGTTTTATGCAGATTGGTCAGGGTACTTATAGTAATGTATATAGGGCTCGTGACCTGGATCAGAAGAAAATAGTGGCTTTAAAGAAGGTGAGGTTCGATAATTTGGAGCCAGAAAGTGTGCGTTTTATGGCTAGAGAAATCCAGATATTACGGCGGCTTGACCATCCTAATATCATAAAGCTAGAAGGCTTAGTTACATCAAGAATGTCTTGCAGCTTATATCTTGTTTTCGAGTACATGGAACATGATTTAGCTGGACTAGCCTCGCATCCCGCGATAAAATTTTCTGAATCACAGGTAACATTTTTTGTTTCTATCCAACATCTTCATGACATAGTCACCGCTTTTAGTCCAATTTTCTGAGGCTGGGTTTTCTTTTTGCTTTGTTTTTATACAGGTTAAATGCTACCTGCAGCAACTATTACATGGACTAGACCATTGTCACAGTCGTGGTGTACTTCATCGGGATATAAAAGGCTCAAACCTTCTAATAGATAATAGTGGAGTTTTAAAGATTGCTGACTTTGGATTAGCTAGTTTCTTTGATCCTCGTCAAACTCAGCCTTTGACCAGTCGTGTGGTAACTCTTTGGTACCGTCCACCTGAGCTTTTGCTCGGAGCAACTCGCTATGGAGCAGCAGTTGATTTGTGGAGTGCAGGTTGCATTCTTGCTGAACTATATGCAGGCAAACCTATTATGCCTGGTAGAACCGAGGTAGATTTGCAGTTTTTGTTTGAATCTCTTTTAGTGTTTGTTAGACTAGTTTGGTTTCTTAAGGTGACTCTGGTAATGCTCATGGTGTCACAGGTGGAACAGTTGCACAAGATTTTCAAGCTATGTGGCTCGCCTACCGAGGACTATTGGGTAAAATCAAGGTTGCCTCATGCAACAATTTTCAAGCCTACACAGCCATATAAACGCTTAGTGGGTGAAACATTCAAGGAGTTTCCTCAGCCAGCTTTAGCCCTTCTTGAAACTCTCCTTTCAGTCAATCCTGACGATCGTGGAACTGCCACTGCAGCTCTCAAGAGTGAGGTACTGGCATTACTCAGGCAGTAAATGCTGTGTGTTCTTATGCTTCTGTATATAACTCCTGGTAATCGCTTTTGTAACATCAAATTATCATTCTTTTATTTTCAGTTCTTTTCCACCAGACCTCTTCCATGTGAGCCTTCAAGCTTGCCTAAATATCCTCCCAGCAAAGAGCTCGATGCAAGGATGCGGGATGAGGAAAGTAGAAGGTGTGCCATCCAGATTTTTGTAGTCTGATGTGATTTTTATTCTGCAGTGCTTTTACGATAGCTTGAATCATTAACGAAAAAATAAAAATGAAATATATGCTTTTTTCTTGCTTCTATGTTTGTAGACAAGTTGGAGGTAACAGGGACCAAAGACACCAGGAAAGAAGAGGAACTAAAGAATCTAGAGCCATCCCAGCCCCAGACGCAAATGCAGAGCTGGTTGCATCAATGCAGGTAAAAAATCTTATTATTTCTTTCGATGTTAAAGCTTTTTACTTTTATTCAATGTTTTTGACCCCCTCTCGCATTAACGTCGTTGCAGAAAAGGCAGAGCCAGTCTAGTAATAGAAGCCGAAGCGAGAAGTTTAATCCACATCCTGAAGAAGCTGCATCTGGTTTCCCAATCGATCCACCAAGGCCATCATCACAAGCATTTGAACCAAACAGAGAATCTCAGGGAAATATTATTCCTCACAAGAGAGCTTCACATTCCGGTCCTCTATCACGTAGATCTGCATCTGCAAAGGGTAGAAGGAATTACCAAGATTCTCAGAAGGTTTCATCCATAGCTGATTACTCAGCATTGCCTGGTTTTGCTGCAACAAGAACAGGCGCACCACAACAAGAGACTTGCAGAGGAATGACTCGGCTTCCAGGTTCCTTCAAGGAAACCTCTGAAGAAGCAAACCAGGAAGAAAATGGTAGAAGCAACAAGAAAGACCCTATTCTCGTAAGTTCTCTAAACGTCCTTCCATGCGAATTTTAGAAACTACCAATGTTACTATTTTGAGTTGCTTGGTTTGATTTGCAGTTGGGTTATGGATCAAAAGGGCATAAGATTCATTATTCAGGACCGTTGGTGGTTCCGTCAGGAAACATGGATCAGGTGTTAAAAGACCATGACCGACATATCCAAGAAGCTGTGAGAAGAGCACGGATCGATAAGGCTCGAGTTAGAAAACTCCAAGCTGACGAAGCATCGAGCCAACAAGTCGCAACCAGTCATCCCCCATCGGTTTCTAGCCGTTGATCCATCAATGAGGCAAAAGTAAATGATCAAACCAACCCTCATTTGCCTGAAACTTCTTAACACGGCGTATTTTGGGTAAAAATAATTGTATTTTATTGATTCAAAGATTATATATCATCATAGAATCAAATCTTGTCACGTTTTAGCTTCCCTGTAATGTGATATTATTTTATTATAAAGAAGAGATGTAGAAACAGGTTATATATTGGTGCATGTGAAGAAGAATCGACCTACATTATCATGAAAGATAACACCTTTCTTGTGAAAAAATAAATGATCTTGTCGAGTCAATCTTTTCGAAGAGTCAAATTATGTTGGCTCTTTTTCACTATGTATATCTTGTTATCCTCTTTCACTTTCCGATCCAAGAAAAAAAAACAGAATGCAGATCAAAACACTCTGTTTCATTCCTCTGTTTTTTGCTCTGTTTTGCTCTCACGCCATATCTTCGTCTGCTTACAGTTTCAGCTTCGATTACTTCGGTAATGGAACTGATCTAATGACATTCCATGGCGACGCCGAGTATGCTCCAGAGCCCGATGGTATGAGCAAGTCAGGAGCTCTTGGCTTGAGCCGTGATAATATACCTTTCTCTCATGGTCGAGCCATTTTCATCAATCCAATCCCTTTCAAACCTAATGCTTCTTCTTCCTCTGTCTACTCTTTCAAAACTTCTTTCACTTTCGTCATTAGTCCTCGCCGGAAAAACCCTAATCCCGGTCATGGCCTCGCCTTTATTGTCGTCCCCAACGATAAAAACGACTCTGCTTCTGGTTTAGGCTACCTCAGTCTTGTGAACCGGTTTAACAACGGTAATCCCAAGAACCATCTCTTTGCTGTCGAATTCGATGTCTTTAAAGATAAGTCTCTTGGCGACATTAACGATAACCATGTTGGAATCAACATTAATTCGGTTAATTCAACGGTTTCTAAGAAAGCCGGTTATTGGATTCAATCAAGAACCGGAGGAAAAAGCCGGTGGTTGTTCAAGGAATTGAAGCTAAGTGAAAATGGATACAGGGCTTGGATAGAGTACGAGAACGGGAAAGTGACAGTCACGATCGGACGTTCACAGGAAAAACCGAAGAGGCCATTGATCGAAGCGAGAGTCGATCTTTCTAAGTTTTTTTTCGAGAAAATGTATGCCGGTTTTGCCGGTTCAATGGGACGTGGCGTCGAGCGTCACGAGATCTTGGACTGGAGTTTTGAGAACAGTGCCAAAAACTAATAAACCGGTTCGGTTCGGTTCGGGTCGGTTTAGGTCGAAGTTGTTACTGGTTGGTTTTACAGCTTCGTTTTCTGTCGTGAATCTCGTGATCCTGCTAGTGATATAGTTGAAGCTAATAAATGCTTAAGTTATGGCCTAACGTGCCATGTATCTTACTTTCAGATTTCTTTTTTTTTTTTTTTTTTGGGCAAAACTTTCAGATTTCTAGAAAGATTTACAATAAAGGATCTCTTTCCCTAGTTTATTTATTAGTTGTCGCAGCAATCTTCTATTATACGGTCAATGTTTTGTCAAGTTCAAGTAATATCTACAAATTATATATTCGTCATTTGAAACATTTTTGTTGGTCTAAAAACTAATTCACAAAATGAAAACGGACGACTCATCACAAAAATCTACCACTAAGGAAATTTTGAACATATACGTATGTCTAGGCCTGGACATTCGGATTTCGGATCGGATTCGGATCGGATAATTCGGGTATGAAAGTTTATTATCCGTTCGAATTTTATGACTTTTCGGTTCGATTTCGGTTCGGATATATTTGGATTCGGATAATTTGGGTAAGAGAGTTTATTATCCGTTCGGATTTTATGAGTCATCGGTTCGGATAGGTGTCGGATTCGGATCGGTTTTCGGGAAAAAAAATTAAAAATTGGTTTAATCTTACTCAGATTTGGTTAAATTTTGCAAAAATATATATAATTTTAACAAATATAACTAAAAATTCCGGAAATCTAGGTTATTTAGGATATTTTTGTTATTTGCTATAAAATTACAACTAAATATAACTAATATTTTTGGATATATAATTTTATTTTCGGTTTTCGGATATCCTTTCGGTTTTTGGTTCGGATCGGGTTCGGTTCCTATAATTCGGATAGGAGAATTCATTATCCTTTCGGGTTTTGTGACTATTCGGTTCGGGTTCGGATCCGGATTTTTTGGATCGGTTTCGGATCAGTTTTTAGATTTCGGGTTTTATGTTCAGCCCTACGTATGTCATCCAACCATATCATGATACTTCTTTATCACCAAGTCAGCCAAGCCCTCTTTCACCTGATTTGGCTCTCATCTCGAAATTATCCAACCTTTTTACAGACGAGTGTGAGTATGTGATTGACTGTTAAACAAAGCGATCATGTAAAACACAAAGGAGAGTTGTACGCGGGAAACATCAAGCTTGGAATGAGGATGATGTGGCGAACTGGCTATTGGTGGAATTAAGTTTCCGTTACGTGATATTCAAGATATCATCAAATTAAGGAAAGAAGATTTGAAGATATCCTAAAATAAGGGAATCAGATTAACAACAAGATGTGTACCTATACATATTCGATCTAAAGCTTTAGGGTTAGGGTGACAATTTTTCTGTGAATCACAAGATCTAAGCGAACAAGCCTATTAGGGATTTTTGGTGAGTGAACAAAGAGGGAGACATAGTTGTTCCTGTGTCAGTGAGTTTGGGTGGTTGGTAATTGGTCAGTCACGAGTCGTGTTGATTGCGTGTAAAAATTTTAGTTTATTTGTTTTAAATAGAGAAAATATATATATATATAACTATTAATTTACATAAGCATGTACATACAAACAAGGAGAACAACTCACTGAGAACTACATAATTTATCATTAACCACACATTTTAATAGTATATCAACAAAAAGGAACAATAATAGCTATCTCTAACTCTACCTTTATTACAAAAATTGAAAATTTTAAGGTTTTTCTAAGCATTTTTAATTAGTAATTAATGATGAAATTTTTTTTACTAAGACATTTTATTTTGGTTGGAATTTTTTAGAATTAAAAATGTTGATGTTTGTTGTGAAAAATTTAATTCATTAAATTAAAAAAAAAACTAAAATGTTTTAAAAGTAAACTAATGTTTTTCTAGTATCAAACTTTGTTAATTTTTAAGTCATATAAAATTGAATGATTTATTTTTTAATTTTATGTGCATTAAGAAAAATCTAAAAATTTAATATATATGAAAATCTAAATTGTTAATTTGGTAATAATAAGGGAAGTTAAAAATATCAAAATTTGGTAACTCTATGTATTAGAAGAAATTTAGATGTGTGTGATAAGTAATTTAAAGTGAATGAAGGTTTGAAAAATTGTGTTTGATGAATTTGATAGTAGAATTAAATAATTAAAAATTAAAAAAGCTGAGAAGAAAATGTGGAATTGCCACATAAACACTAAAAATTATTTTAATATATATAGGATACATAAGTACATTGCTAATTATTAAAAATTTGGTTTTGGTATAACTTAATGAAATATGATAGATTTGATTATGAATGTGAATATTATTGATAGGGAAAGGGATAGGGACAGACTAACTTATATATTTCATTCACTTTATTCAATTATAGTAGTTAGGAAAATTAAAATAATTTCCCCCTATACACTCATAAAGTTTTTGTTTTCAGCATTGTGGCCACAGAAAAAAGTAGAATCATTTTGTGCATTTTCGAGAACAGATTTTGTCATCTAATGCAATAATTCAAATTATTTGTCTCTTTTTTTTCAATATCTCAGTTATTTTATATTTTCTCGATCTATTAAACCCTCACATCTTTTTTAAAGTTCTTCACTTTCACTTCCCTAATTCCCACAAAATGAAGATCCAAATACTCTGTTTCACCACTCTGTTCTTAGCTATCTTCACCTCTCAAGTCACCACAGCTTACAAATTCAAATTCGATTACTTTGGTAATGGTACTGATCTGATATCATTCCATGGAGACGCTGAGTATGGTCCTGACACTGATGGCATGAGCCGGTCCGGAGCCATCGCATTGACCCGAGACAACATCCCTTTCTCTCATGGTCGAGCCATTTTCACCACTCCAATCACTTTCAAGCCTAATGCTTCAGCTCTTTACCCTTTTAAAACCTCTTTCACTTTCTCCATTACTCCTAAAACAAACCCTAATCAAGGTCATGGCCTTGCCTTCATCGTCGTCCCAAGTAACCGAAACGACGCCGGTTCCGGTTTAGGCTATCTCAGTCTCGTGAACCGTACCAGCAACGGTAATTCTAATAACCACCTCTTTGCCGTTGAATTTGATGTCTTTCAAGACAAATCTCTTGGCGACATGAACGATAACCATGTCGGAATCGATATTAATTCGGTTGATTCGGTGGTTTCTGTGAAATCCGGTTATTGGGTTATGACTAGGAATGGTTGGTTATTTAAGGATTTGAAGCTGAGTAGTGGAGAGAGATACAAGGCTTGGATTGAGTACAACAATAATTATAAAGTCATCTCTGTTACGATTGGTTTGGCGCATTTGAAGAAACCGAACCGGCCATTGATTGAAGCAAAATTCGATCTTTCCAAGGTTATTCACGAGCAAATGTATACCGGTTTTGCTGGTTCGATGGGTCGTGGTGTCGAGCGTCACGAGATTTGGGACTGGACTTTCCAGAATTAGAAAACCGGTTCGGTTTGTTTCTGGTTTACTCTCTGTCGTGACTTAAGCTTGTGATAACTGAAGTGAAATAAATGCCTTACCGACATTGTGATGTATTATTGTTGTCAGATTAGTAGAAAATCAAGGACGTTTAATTCCTGATTTAGTACTACTATATCCTAATCTTCTATGTTAGTCATTTTCATTACTTTTAAATACATTTCTCGTTGGCAAAAAATATACTATGATTTAAGTGAACCGTGCATAATAGATAGTGTTGGGTGAGATTTGCAAGATTTTTTGTAGGTCTGGGCGTTCAGATCCGGTTCGGTTCTATTCGGTTTCGATTGTTTTGGTTATAGAGTTTAGGTTCCATTCGGGTATTTTAAAATTTTAGTTTGGTTTTGATTCTTTCAATTTTGAATTTTAGTATCCATTTAGATATTTTGTTTCGGATATTTAGCATCACATACTTTCAAGTGCGGCAATCAGTTTGTTAGAATAGAATTTGATGTTGTTTTGGTGGAGGATCGTGTTAGGCAACAATGATCATGCGATGAGCGAAATGAAACATTGACCTAGGACTTCCATAATAGTTTTCCAGCGCCTCAAAAAAGCATTAACTACTAGGCACCTGAATTTAATAATTTTTGCAACAATAAACTTTCAATTTTCTAAGACTTTAAAATTTAAAATTTTCTAAGACAATTTCAATTTTCTAGCAGTACCTTAAGACTTTAAAATTTATTGTCATTTTTTTTCCCCAAGAAAGATAATTTTATTGTCATTTTCTTGCAACTCCAAAAATACCAAAACAATTTTTTTTTTTTTTTTTGCGTTTGGGCTTCCTAATGTCAGGGCCTACTAGCTATATATAAGTTTATTGGGCTTTAGTGATAAATCTATAATAATTATTTTGTCTTTCGTTTTTCCATTAATGGTTTATGATTAAAAAAGTGAGTCTTTTTCATGTGTCCAGTTGGCGCTATCAAATTTGACCTACATATATGTTTGAAAAGTCAAAGTTGATGGCTCGTTGGCTTTTGTCACTCTATATATAACAGTATAACACCACCACTTCCACTTCCGTAACACCAAAAACAAAACATACCCATTAAAAAATACACGTACACAAACTCATAATGCAGATCCAAAAACTCTGTTTTTTTGCTCTGTTCATAGCTTTGTTCAGCTCTAAACCCATCTCCGCCGTCAAATTCAACTTCAACCATTTCGACGGAACCAATCTAGTCTTCATCGGATACGCCGAGCTAGGACCAGCAACCGATGGCATGAGCCGGTCCGGAGCTCTTTCCATGACCCGTGACAACATTCCATTCTCACATGGTCAAGGCCTTTACACAGATCCAATCCCATTCAAATCTTCCAACAACACTTCTTCTTCTGTTTACTCTTTTAAAACATCTTTCACTTTCTCCATCAACCCTCGCCTGTCAAACCCTAACCCTGGTCATGGTCTCGCCTTCATCGTCGTCCCAACCGTAAACTACGACCAAGACTCAACCCGTGGCTTCCTCGGTCTTGTTAACCGCACAACCAATGGCAACCCTAATAGCCATCTCTTTGCGGTCGAATTCGATGTTTTCCAAGACAAACGTTTTGGTGATATTAATGATAATCATGTTGGTGTCAATATTAACTCTGTTAACTCAAAGGTTTCTGAGAAAGCTGGTTATTGGGTTCAGACAAGAACCGGAGGGAAGAATCAATGGTTGTTCAATGAAGTGAAGCTTAGTAGTGGAGATAACTACAAAGCTTGGATCGAGTACAAGAACAGTAAAGTCATTGTTTGGCTCGCACCTGCCCATTTAAAGAAACCGAAGAGGCCATTGATCGAAACACAAGTTGATCTCTCTGAGGTGGTTCTTGAAACAATGTATACTGGTTTTGCCGGTTCGATGGGTCGTGGCATCGAGCGTCACGACATTTGGAGCTGGAGTTTCGAAAACACCGCCAAAAACAACTAGCTAGTTCGGTTTAATTTATTTTATTTTGGTTTGATTTATGTTTTGGTTTTGTTCTCTTTGCCACCGGTTTAACAATTTTCCTATTTTCTCTTGAATTTATTCAAAAGTGGTTTAAAAGAGAGTACAAAATGTCAAAATCAAATAAACCTAAACCTCCCCAAACTCTTACAGAGGTATTTACACAAATCTCATCTCTCTGTTGTTGTATAGATGCTTCTTGGATTGATAGTAGCAGTCCAGCTGGTATTGGATGGACCTTACATGATCCCAGCGGCAGATACATACTCAAAGGCTATGCAAAGATTGACCCTACAAATTCAGCCTTAGAAGCAGAAGCTATAGCCTTAAGGGAAGCTCTTTATCACATCAGAAGGTTGAACTACCACAATGTCACCTTCTGTGGAGATTCCTTGGTGCTTTATGGAACATTGACGAAAGCTGCTAAACAGGGTTACATCAACCATTCAGGTCCAATAGCAATTCAAAGCTACATTGAAGACATCCTCACACTGTCCAAGAATGCATGCCACTTCAAATTCATCGGAAGAAAGGCTAATACAATGGCGGATGCATTAGCTAAGGAAGCAAGAATCAATGGTTCTCCTCTTACAATATCTTGGATTTGCTGAATACTAGTTGTCAACTCTGTTTTCTTAAACTCACTTGAAAATGGTTGTACATTTGGTATCTTTTTTCTAATGGAAATTGGCCGACAAAAAAAAAAAAAAAAAAAAAATGTCAAAATCAAATTAAAATTACTTTTATCGATTGAAACTAAAATTTTGTATGAGAGAAGAAAACATGCCCACTGTCCCGGACCAATGACCATCACCATAAGAAATCTTCATTGCCATCATTGATTTTGTATTAATAAAGAACCAAATGAAGACAGAAGACTGATTAAATTTAAAACCAAAGCACAATCACGTGATATTGTGGTCATCAGTGGCGGAGCCAGAAATATTTTTTACCGGGGTCATACATTGATATGACTAGATAATATTGTTTTCCTTTTAATCGGAATAAAGTTTTATACTTCAAAAAAGTAAAAATAATGTTTATTGTTGCTATAAATTGTAGTTGTTTTTAAAAATATTATACCAATTTTTTCGTATAAAATATACATGTATACAAATTTTGTTTTATTTTATATAGAAAGAGAGAAATTATATATTCAAGTAAGAGAAATATGAAAACTGATATGGTTTAAAAATCAAAGATTAAGTATTATGTATTTTAAAAGTAAAAGCATTAAATGATTAACTAAAGAAAAGTCTAACGTGGGGGTCAAAGAGAAGATTTGAGATATGTCTATAGGGGTCAAACTATATGATTCTAGCTAAATAACTCACTAAATAGTAATTGTATAAGCTTGAAAAAAAAAACTCACAAAAGTTATGGGGGTCAGTTGACCCCCCTCCCTTCAACGTACCTCCGCCACTGGTGGTCATCACACTCACCATATTGAATCGCTTATGGTTATATTATTTCATTGATAGTATGTGTTTAAATAAAATATTGAGAGCTTTATAATCTCTAATCATAGAAAAAGAAAAAACACGTGGCGTGTCCGGACGCATGTGAATTTGTAATTTACCACTTACGTTGTCGACTTGTCTCAATCCATTCCATGGAAATGGAAACTCCCCTCTGGTCATTAAATGCTCCCACCAATACATTCTCTTTCCCTTACCCAAAACCAATAATACAAACAATTTTGTTTTTCTTATTCAAAGATTTTCAAAGTACAATCATTTCTTTAGGTACTCTTTCTTCTAAATCTTCAATATATTTATCAACAAATTTTTATTTATTTTTTTGGTCATTTAAATTCCTAATATAGCCTTGCAAAAATGTATAATATGATTTGGACCACAACATAATTTAAACATTCCTCTTTGAAGAAAATTGGTCATTCTTTTTTAAAATTAAATTTCACTTTGACCCCATGGGTTACTTATATTTACATATTTGGCCCAAAACCAAAATACGAAAAAAGTTTTTAGCTTTACGTTCTTTTGATTTCCTAGGTCGTCGTTTAACCACGTTGCTTGCGTGGAAAGAGAAGTGAAAGATAATCAAAAAGCGAAAATAATCAACAAAACCCTCACTGTGAAGTAAAAATCGTAGGCCCAAAATAGATTTTCTTTGCCAAGAATTTAATTTTTATGAATCTGATTATTGCTTTTCTACGAACTCTCTGTTTGCGAGATGTGTGGTTGTCAAAAAAGGATCGTTTCTTCGGTGCCTCTTAGTCTCTCCTCAAATACTTCTTCTTATCTTCTTCTTTGCTTTTCTTTTATATATAGTGAGTTTAGTGGTCAAGAACCTTCCTCGTGTTTGTCTCTTTATGTAATCAAAGGTTGCATTTTTATTCGAATATATTTTCTGATTTTGGTGTTTTCTGTCAAAGGGTCTTTTAAAAATCTTAACTTTCGTTCTAAATTTTTCTTTACTCTTTTTTTTCGATTAGGGTTTTTGGGATGGGATCATGAAATGAAGTATTGGAGAATCCAGAGGAGTTTATTTGGTAATTTCTGGTAATCAAATGAAGGGTTCTTCAGAATCTAATTCCAGAGGATTAAACAACACATCTGGTGTTTCAGAGTTTTGTACTGATGGTTCTAAGTCTTTGTCTCACATTGATTATGTCAGAAGCTTACTTGGTTCACACAAAGAAGATAACTTGGTTGGACTTGATGATGACTCTATTGTTAGAGCTTTGGAATGTGAGGATGTTAGCTTGCGTCAGTGGTTAGACAATCCAGACCGATCCGTTGATGCCTTTGAGTGTTTTCACGTTTTTAGACAGATAGTTGAGATTGTGAATGCAGCTCACTCTCAAGGCATTGTTGTTCATAATGTTAGGCCTTCTTGTTTTGTTATGTCTTCGTTTAACCATGTTTCGTTTATCGAATCCGCTTCTTGTTCGGATTCCGGGTCTGATGAAGATGCAACAACAAAGTCTCGAGAGATTGGTAGCTCGAGAAAAGATGAGTTTCTATCAGAGAGACGAAGCAAGCAACTAGAGGAAGTAGAGAAGCAACCTTTCCCTATGAAACAAATATTAGCAATGGAGATGAGTTGGTATACAAGTCCTGAAGAAGATAATGGTTCTCCGAGTAATTGTGCTTCTGATGTTTATCGTCTTGGTGTTCTTCTCTTTGAGGTTTGTGCATAAGAAGATTGATTTATGTTCTTAACTGCTTTGTTTTCTTGAGAAAACTGATTTGATGAATCTTAGTCTTTGTGCAGCTATTTTGCCCTGTCTCCTCAAGAGAAGAGAAGTCAAGAACTATGTCTAGTTTAAGACATCGTGTTCTTCCACCTCAGATATTGCTCAATTGGCCTAAAGAAGCTTCCTTTTGCTTGTGGTTACTGCATCCTGAGCCTAGCTATCGACCATCAATGAGGTGATTGATTCTCTGATTTATGTTTTAGTTTCATTGGGAAAAGTTTTGTCCTTTAAAGAGTATTGACTCATTTGTCTTTACTGGTGTAGTGAGTTGCTACAAAGTGAGTTTATTAACGAACCTAGAGAGAATTTGGAAGAACGTGAAGCTGCGATGGAGCTACGGGATAGAATCGAGGAACAAGAGTTATTGCTTGAGTTCTTGTTTCTAATTCAACAGAGAAAACAAGAAGCTGCAGACAAATTGCGGGATACAATATCGCTTCTTTCTTCTGATATTGATCAAGTCGTAAAGCGACAGTTGGTTTTACAGCAAAGAGGGAGTGATGTACGTTCGTTCTTGGCCTCAAGAAAACGGATTAGACAAAGAGCTGAGACCGCTGCGGCTGAGGAAGAAAATGATGAGAATACCATTGATGAGGAATCTAAGCTTGATGATACTATAGAACATACGCTTCTTGAAAGCTCTCGGTTAATGAGAAATTTGAAGAAACTAGAATCAGTCTACTTTGCAACGCGGTACAAACAGATTAAGGCTGCTGCTGCTGCTGAAAAACCGTTGGCTAGATATTATTTGGCATTGAGTAGTAATGGTAGAAGTTCAGAAAAAAGTTCAATGAGCAGCCCGGCACAACTACCAAAAGATCCTATCAATGATTCAAGACAGGGCGGTTGGATCGATCCATTCCTCGAGGGTTTGTGCAAGTATTTATCTTTTAGTAAGCTAAGAGTGAAAGCCAATTTGAAGCAAGGAGATTTGTTGAACTCGTCTAACCTTGTTTGCGCAATTGGGTTTGACCGTGATGGGGAGTTTTTCGCCACGGCTGGCGTCAACAAAAAGATCAAGATATTTGAATGCGAGTCGATAATAAAAGATGGCCGGGACATTCATTACCCGGTTGTGGAACTTGCTAGCCGGTCTAAGCTTAGTGGTATATGTTGGAACAGTTACATTAAGAGCCAAGTCGCATCAAGTAACTTTGAAGGCGTGGTTCAGGTAAGTTCACGATTGAAAACAAGAAATAGTAGGAGAAAACTCTCAACCTTATAACTAAAATTAATAATTTCATAGGTTTGGGATGTTGCAAGAAGCCAGTTGGTTACAGAGATGAAGGAGCATGAGAAGCGTGTATGGTCCATCGATTATTCATCAGCAGATCCAACATTGTTAGCCAGCGGTAGTGACGATGGTTCGGTTAAGCTTTGGAGTATCAATCAGGCAACATTCTAAACTAAACCAAAACGTATTTAGTTCTTTGAGGGATGTATTTTAACGGTCGAGTTTGTTTTACTCTCTTTTCAGGGGGTTAGTATTGGAACCATCAAGACAAAGGCAAACATATGTTGTGTCCAGTTTCCGTCAGAGTCGGGTCGGTCTTTAACATTTGGTTCAGCAGATCACAAAGTTTACTACTATGATCTAAGGAACCCCAAGCTTCCTCTTTGTACAATGATTGGTCACAACAAGACCGTGAGTTATGTCAGATTTATAGATTCATCAACACTTGTGTCGTCTTCTACGGATAACACGCTGAAGCTATGGGACTTATCAATGTCTATTTCCGGTGTTAACGAAACGCCTCTTCACTCATTCATGGGACACACTAATGTTAAGGTACCTTTTTACTTGAACTTTGTTTCTTTTGCTTCTTCATTCCAAGCCTGCTTTCTTAGGTTATAAATACATTTCTGTTCTTGTAATGTGTGTAGAACTTTGTCGGATTATCGGTCTCTGACGGGTATATAGCAACAGGCTCGGAGACTAATGAGGTATGTCTACTCTCACTTCAAAAATATACAAAAAAGGAAGAAACTTTGATCCCAGCTTGAGTTTCTTGTACTTCACTGGACAGGTTTTTGTGTACCACAAGGCATTTCCAATGCCGGTTTTGTCTTACAAGTTCAAAACTATAGACCCTGTGTCGGATCTCGAAGTAGACGATGCCTCGCAGTTCATATCCTCAGTCTGCTGGCGGGGACAGTCCTCGACCTTAGTCGCTGCAAACTCCACTGGCAACATCAAGATTCTGGAGATGGTATGAACCAATATGGCTCAGAAGCAAGAATGGTAATTTTCCAGGGTTTGGATTGGTATAGGAAACAATTTTTGGGAGAGAGAGAGAGTAGGAAAAGTGAAAACATTGTTGCTACTAAAGAATTGTGTATATAGAAGAATATATAATCCTTGTATTTGTATAGTACTTATTATAAACCCTAATGAGACCAGTGGGTAACTTAATATACAAGTAACAATAGTTAATTACTTCAAAAGAATAATACACATTGATTCTCTCCAAGTTTGTTTATATAGCCTGCAACTGCAAGATTCTCTCCAAGTTTGTTTTCTCCATCCACAAGTAATTGATTCTCTATACACATTGATTCTTTCCTGATTTAGCCTCTGTAACTAACATATCTACAAGCCCCTTGAGCCTCACAGCACCTGAGCTAGGCCTGATCCTAGCCACATCTTCGACAACCGAGCACTCTGGTTTCCCACCGCACCAACCGCCGGGAGTAAAACCGTCCATCCGAAGAAGCAGTTCCTTATCGATCTTATCCAAAACTGTGTCATTTCTTCTGAATTTCCGACCAAATGCAGATCCGCTCGCACTCATCTTTACCATGTCTCTTAGGGATAACATGCGAGGATGCTGCCTCGGCGGCTTATCCCATGCGATGTAGTGAAGATCATGGTTCACCGCGGTTTTGGAGAACTCGGGCACGTTACATATGACTGTATGGAAGTAACCTTCAGGAGAAGAAACGAAATTGGTGTAGTACATGAGTAAAGTTCTTGGTAAATTGTCCCAACCCCATATGATATACTCCACGAATGAGTGCGATAGAGCCATCCAAGCTGATCCTGCAGAAATTAACCGACAAAAAGTTTCAAGCTAACAAGAAGAGAGTAAAATCTGTTTTTAAATCAGGATTAGAAAGAACAGAACTGACCGGTAAATAACTTGAAAGCAGCTGGTAAACTTCGATTAGGTCTGACCCATAAAACGTTTGATTTGTTTAACATATAGAGTCCAGGATCAATGATTAATGGCATTGCCCGCTTCTTGCTTCACCGTCAGACACCAAGAAACTTAAGATTCATGTAATGAGAAACTAAAAGAATTGAGTAACTGAGACAAGAAGAAGCTCACTTTTTCCAGGCTAAGCCACTTGTGTGTTCGATAAAGTTGAGGTTCCGGTCCAAAGTGGAAAACGTATGAATCAGATCTTCAAACATATAACATTGTTTGTTAGTCCCAACAAGAGGATCAAGATCAAGAACGCAAGGAAAAAATCGAAGCATTTACCATCTTGAGTCACGAGGGGATAATCCGAAGCACTAAGATTGATAAACCAATCCCAATCCGGGGTTCTTTTAAGTAGAATAGCGCATGCGTGAAGGGTATTCGCCACCATTGTTGGTCCGGTATAAGTCACAAGATTAGCTTTGGCTATCATATAGACATTCCCTATTTTTGAATACATAGGATCGTTTTTAATGCGAGAAGCCAACTCTGATCTCTCATCAACCGGTGATTCAAGATCCAAGTGAACAATGTATTGGTTTCTTGGATGGTACACTGCTCTAAGAGTTCTCCAAAGGCTTTCAAGATCTCCTTTAGATCCCGAAACAAGGTAAGCGAAACGAGGGAGCTTGTCGACTTCAAGAGGTTGTTGTGCTACAACATCCGAATCATTTTTGGCGAAACGGGATAAAGTTCCGTTGATCGGTGGTCGAAGTGAAGAGATTAAACCAATGTTGAAGGAAGTTGCAATGAGTACAACACAGACAAGAGATGTGATCACAAATGAGAATACACATTTCTTCTCCATAAAGACATACCTCATTGAAGAGAATTTGTGGTCATGAGACAAAAGCATGACACCAAAATCTGAATCAAAACCTCTTTAGCAATAATCTTCTTCTGCAAATATATCAATTTAGCTGATTATATATCCTCAGCTCAAGCTCGAATTAGGCCACTAGCATCGTCACACACTAATTCCTATTACACAAATCAAGATTTCAGATAACCTTTTAAGTGCATAGATAATCAGAAACATAGAATGTCCTCTCTGACCAGAATTTATGAGTTAATTAGCCAATCAGACATCTAAACAGCTAGATTAACCTGAGCTCAAGTAACTCTTCTTCACCAAAACCACACAAAAAAGTTACAAGAAAACGTCTCACACGATAAGCAAAATCAAATCTAAGAATTGAAGGAATAGAGATTGGAACCTGAGTTTTTTTTGCAAAAGAGGAAGAACAAAGAATTTTGCTTTGGTTTGATACATAAAAACAGTCTTGTGTGGACTAAAATTGTCAAGAGGAATGAATTATGAAAATTTTCCAAAAATAAAAACAAAACCTTTCTTCCTCAAAAAGAAAATGGAAGTTTCGTAGAGGTTATATCCAATTCTTGTGAAGCTACTACACGAAATCGGAAAGATATATTAAAAAATCATATATTTTGCTCTCTCATCTTTAAATTCCTTTATGAAAGTGATATCATAAAAAAAGAATTCATATATCTTGCAAGGCGAAAATGATTTATCAATTAATTAAAAATATCTTCACCAAAAAACAAAAAAGGGTTTTGTTTACATGAATATATTTTTCTTGACATATTTATAAAAAGTGAATAAATGCAAAAAAGGTTGAGATTTTACGTAGGAATTTTTGCCAAATGTACCACATTTTTCAAAAATTTTAGCATCTCTACCACAATATATAATGGTTTAGCACTTGTACCACTTGTTTGTGGTATTGTGGTAGACGATGAACGATTTTGCCCCTGATGACTCTGTAGAAAGAGAGAGAATGCGTCAGAAAACAGTACAACATGTTGAAAAAGGAGAACAACCACATTAAATGGTGACAATGATTATTAGACATTAAAATATAATACAAAGCATTAAATACTAGGTCAAGGCAAATAATTAATTGATAAAAACGTTTGGGGAGATGATATGGGTTAAATTCGGGGACAACTGGATCGGGGACAACTAGATCTCTTGATTGTCCATCGCCAGATGATGTGGTTTTACCAGCCAGAGATCTGGATTTACTCGGGGACAACTTCTCTTGATTGTCCATGGCCAGATGATGTGGTTTTACCAGCCAAAGATCTGAATTTACTCGGAGACAACTTGATCTTTATTTTATTCCGCCAAAGAGCCGATGACGAAAATCTGGATTTACTAGGGGACAACTTTGTTTTACCAGTCAGAGGGACGAAAATGGTTACCAGAGAGAGACAAAGGACGGCAGAAATTTCGGAGGGTCACATCAATCGCAGTTCCTTGTCTCATCAGTTGGAGGGTAAAATAGTCATTTTACAAGCACTATGTGGTATGAATGATAATTGGGCCTTGAATGTGATGTTGGTGCTAACTTTTTGGCCAAATGTGATACCAATGCTAATTTTTTCTTTTGCATAACAGCAAAAAAAGAAAAAGAAAACGTATAAATATAACATATTCCGTAGTCATCCTATACTATTATTTGGGGAGTACACTTTATAAGAAACCCTTAACTAACCTTCTCTTTTGTAAAAAATTACATGAGAATGCCATTACAAATTTTTTCTTTTAGAACAAATTTATTCAATTTCTTAAGGATAAACAAGTAAAATACTAATTTCTGTCATTTAATTAATTTAATTAAATTATAAAACGAAAATCTGTTATTAATTTTATTTAAATGACTAATCAAAATGAATATATAAGATTTGATATCTAACTTACCATATTAATTTGTTATTAATCATTAAACTTCACCTCTCATCTTTATATGATTATATTTATATGAAACAAATAAATTATCATATCATCTATATAATTAAAAAAAAGTAATTTTTTTTCTGCATATGCCAAGATTTGAATTTTTAAAAACGCATATAAATTGTTCAATTTATAAAGAAAACAATTAAACGGGTCAAAAATTCAGACTTGAGTAATATATTTCTTTTACACAAAAATAAATGCAACAAAAATTTCGACTGAGCAACGGGTCAGAATTTGAATATTTATATTCGATTTCATACATTTATTTTTTGAAATGTATAATTTTATATACTTCAATAAAAAATTAAATATTTTAATTTGCAACATTTAAAATAAGTTTTACTTGATATTTTTAGAGAATATCATCAATACTTAATAGTTCAAAAAGTTCAAAGTTATAAATACTCTAATTTGATTATTTTTAAAAATATTTATAATAGGTAGCGGGTTAAATATAATATATTATATGATGAAATGAGTTTTGATCCTTATAACTATTTGAATAGTTATATTTAATTTCATATAATTTGTTTTTTGAAATTCAAAATTTATAAACTACAAAAAAAATTTAAAGATTTTAATTTGGAATATTTAAAAATAGTGTAGAACATTTAAATATGGTTTGACACCTCTAAATATTTGAAAATTTGATTCCGCAAGCAATTTTAGAATTAACGAATAATAGATTGTGCACGCAATATTTTAAAATAAAATATTGAGATTCTAAAATAAAAATATAGACTCCACTCACAGGTTGATTTTGGTATTATTATATACTAAATATATGTTTATAACATATTCGATTATGCAAATAATTGGTAAATTCCGTAATTATAAATCTCAAACAAATTCTGTAATTAGATTAGCTCAAACAAATCTCTATTTCAACAACCAAAGAATTATAAATTGAAAAAGAATTTTCTAAATTAGTTCAAAATAATAGCTAATTTCTTAATTAATTCAAAATAATCTATGTTTTATATGCGATTCATTTATGATATTTTAATTCTAACTAAAATATATGCAATCCTATTTTGTGGTTGTTAACATAAATTAACTCATTGTTCAAAAAATATTACTTTTTAAAAAATAAAACTATTTTCCATTTTCATATCTTAAAAAAAAAATTATCCATAATTGAGTATTATAGAAAAAAATCTATATTTATTCTAATATTGTATATAGGGACTGACAAAAAAATTAATATTTTTTTACTTTGTATTAAAACTTAGTTCTAATATATATATTATATAAATTTTGTAATAAATAAAATTTAACCCGTACTTTAGTACGGGTGATGATCTAGTTGGGTTATGCAATCGTAACATACGCATAAGGAAACCTAATAACAACACTTGAACTAACAACACTACCATTCTTTTCTTTCTCCTTTTTTTGATTATTATTACTTTGCCATAATACTTTTCTATTTCTTCTGCTAGTATCAAATTCTCTCTCTTTTTTTTTTCCGTTTCTCTTCATACCTTGCCATAATTAAGAAAACTTCTCTTTTTCTCTAGCTTATTTCAAATTTATAGAATTTTAATGAATATAATGGTTAACTTCTGTATGTAATAAATAATAATAAATTAGTTGGAATTTAGTTGGAATTTATTGCGAGTTAGGAAAACAAAAATAATATATATTGGGTTGAATTCGGAATAATTGTACTAGAACAAGTCATAGAGTAAGGTCCGAATGGGCCAGTAGGGCACGTTTATACCTGATGAAATCATGAAACTAATTCAATAAAGGTATTAAATATAATTTTTGTTTATTGAAGAAAAATTCTTCCAACCAAAAAAAAATATACTAACGACCAATGGCAATTAGTTTTGAACTTTTGATTAATTCAGATTAACATTAGAATTGACTGTTGACCTTAAAGGACCTTACCAGACCAAAGACTAGGGTCAATAAGTGTAAATAATTAATAATAATATGTTAAGAAGAAATTAATAAATAATTTTCCATGTCAAAGCAAAAAAATACGTTTTTTTGGATTTCAAGAAGAAACAAGAAACATAAATTGAAATGTGAACGCAAAAACAAGAAATCTTTAATCTTTTCCTCAGTTTCTTCTTATGGGATCAACAAGAACTAGTCTAACCTCTTTCTTGATATTCGAAAGATCTGGTTTTTACTTCTTCAAACTTCTAAAGTTTCTTCCTTTTTTTCCGTTAAAAATTGGATCTTTTCTTCAGCTAAAACCCTGAAGATTCTTGTGGGAAGAATTTGTTTCAACACTCGTCTTTTTCTCTTCTTGTTTCTTTCTGGGTAATGTTCTGTGATTCTACATTTTCTGTAATTAAGAACTGAATCTGTTGAGTTTGATATAAAGGTCTCATCTTTTGGCTATTTCTTAGAGCAGGACCAAATGAGTGCGTCGATTTATCTCGGGAAGTTAAACGGCGATGAATCATCTACGGTGACCACCGAGGAAGATGACGAAGCTGTGTTTTCCGGGGATAGTTCACTCGTAGACGTAGCTGAGGAAGTGTGGTCTGGAGAGAATCTTTATTGTTTTTACTTCGTGAAGCAATTCGCTTACGACGACCCTGAGATTAAGGCCAAGATTGATGAAGCTGATAATGAGATTTATCATTGTAACACTAACCGGATTCACATTGCTAATAGATTGAAATCCAAAAGGGTAAGTCTTTTTTGGTTTTGTTGGTTTATTACATTTTGAAATGGTTTTGATTAGAAAGTGTGTGTTTTTGGTGTAGGCTGAGAGATTGTCTCTGGTTGCTTCAATGGAGAATTTGATTTTATCACTTGATGAATACAATGGTGTAGGGAAGGATCAAGAAGTGGTTACAGGGAGAATTTACAGCTTGAGTGAAAGATTAAGTGAGATTAAGATGGATATTGAGTTGTTGGATGTTCAAATGGCTTGTGTACTTGATCAAAGAGATAAAGCCGTCGAAAGGATTAAGTTCTTGAGGATACAACGAGACAAAGGGGTGCGATTTTTACCGCCTCTCCTTTTGTGTCAAGTTTGTTTCTTTCTTTATCAGTTGGTTCTTAAAGATTTGTTTGTTTATCGGGTGTGTTTTGCTTTGTAGAATGCTGCATTTTACCGGAGTCGTGTTGTCATGAAGAAAGCTATAGAATTGGCTGCTTCTGGAAAAGTTAGAGATCTTGAAGAGCTTGCTGATTTTGAGGTTTGTTTTGTCAGTCTATTGGGTGTGTGTGTGTGTGTCTCTCTCTGAGATTTGAGCATTTGTTCTTAACTTTTCTTTGTGTCTTGTGTTTTTGATAGGTTGAAAAATTTATGTCTCGTTGGAACAATGACAAAGCTTTTAGGGATGATTATAAGAAAAGAATCTTGCCTTCACTTGATGAGCAAAGGCTGAAGCGTTACGGACAGATTAGGAGCCCGGAAGGCGATATAGATACTGAGAATGGAAATGAAACAGCGGGGAAAAACGCAATAGAATTCAAGAGGTTTAGTACTGAGGAGGAGAGTGATGATGTTATGGATTTTGATATACCGGTGTATGCAAAGCTTGGAAAGGAGGAAGTAGAGATTGATGAAGAAACTTTGAAGGAGAAGAAACGGGAAGAGCAGTTAGAGAAAGCTCGCCTAGCGATGGAAAGGAAGAGGAAACTACATGAGAAAGCTGCTGCTAAAGCTGCTATAAGAGTTAAGAAGGAAGCTGAGAAGAAACTTAAGGAGCTTGAGAAGAGAGCGAAGAAGAAGAAGAAGGCTGCATTTAACTCTTCTTCAATGAATGTAGACAGAACAACTGAGACAGTCACCGAGGCATCAGAACCAGAAAAGGAGAAGCTAATAAATGGGAGATCAGTGTTTCCAAAACAGAGAAGTTTTTGTTATAGACATCACGGAAAAGGAAATGACGCTGTCCTCAAAGCCATCATAAAGCGTAGAAAAGCTTATAGGTTATGGGTTTGGACTGTTTCCTCCTCTGCAATTGTTCTCTCACTCACTCTCCTCGTTGTCTTCTTATATGTTCGATGAGAGGAAGATTGACTTTTGGAGAGTTAAGTGATGGGCAAGCAGCTTCAAGGTATAAAGTTAGTTTAGAAGCAAATGACATTGGCAAATAATGTCATAGTCGAGATGGAGTAGACTGAACAGTCGTATTTGGTGTCATATATTTCAGAGTAGCAGAGACATTCACCTCCATGGTGAGATATGTTTGACATTACAGAGCTGATTCGGTCGAACATCATGACCTGGAGAAGCTCTTGCACAAGGATAAGGTTAAGATGTTTGACCAGATCAACTTTGGGACCTCGAACATCTCTACATGGACGCAAATGTCTTGACCATGATTCCAAACACAGTCACTTAGTAGTTTTTATATGTTTTGATCTCTTAGTTGAGTCGTAGGAACCAAAAAGCATCCTCTTAGTCTTGTGTAGTAGCTTCAGAATGTGTGTACATGGAAGAGAGGCCTCATGAATTTTTTACTATTTTTACGTAAACAAAAAAAAAAACTTGTGGACTGACAATTTTATTACAGAAAGTCTTGGACAACAATAATTAACTTGTTCTTGTTGATTGTTGTATACATCTTATTCGATTAACCTAAGTTTCCCAGAGGTTTGCTAATTGCTACTTTGCTTGGAGCAAACCTTCTAGACCAGACTGAGGTGTTCGAGTTGTATTAGATGACAAAGAAACCTTCTAATGGAGTTAGAGGCTTTCTCCTTAAGCTAAGGTTTCAGTCAGAGACGAGAACAGCTATGGCTGTCACAAGCTTGGCTCCTCCATGGATCATCTTGCGACAAACTTTCCGGTCAGTGGCAGCTTCTTCTTACCTTCACTCAAATCACAAAACCCTAATCTCAAATCTCCAAATTCCCACTTCGTTTCCTCTCCGACATTCAGGTTCATTTCCATAACTTATCTTGGTTTTGCTTATTACTTTATGTTCTTCTGAAGTTTTGATTTTGGATTCACCATCATACTTATTCAATTGATTCTTCTTGATGAAATTTTGCAACTTTTCTTTGGGAATTTAGAGGTTAGGGCATGAACTTGTCTTAGTGTGTGATGATTCAATCAAAAGTTGTTTGTTCTGATGAAATCTGTAATAAAAATTGCAGCTTTGAGAAGATGTTACATTGCAGAAGCTATAAAAGGAGATGTTGATTTTCTCCTCAAAGGAGTTGGAGACCAAGCTGTTGCCAAAGAAGTCAAGCAAATTCTTGAAATGGTATTCTCTGCCTTAATTCTCCATTGAGAGTCTTCCATCTTCATATTCTCAATGGGATTGTTTGTTTATTAGGCGAGACGGGCAGCATCAAAAAGAGAAGTTCTTCATACAGATTTTCTCACACCACCTATTGTTAAGGAATCAGTTTCAGTATTGGGAAAATTTGCTGATGTTAAGATAGTTGCTCAAGGAGGTTACCCTGAGGTCGGTTTTTCATTTTTAAAAGAAAAGCTTCCTCTGAAAATGTTCACTTAAGCTGAGAATTTTTGTGTGGAGTCGTCTTTTTTCTTAGGCTGAGCGTTGTAGGATCTCGATTGGACATCCTGATGTTCTAACTAATGATCCAGATATAGTTGCTGCTTTGAGGTATAAGACTTGAAGAGTAATGTTCTTTTCTTGAGTTTTGTTCTTGTATGAGTCTTGAGTATGTTTATGTTGGTATTTCTAGTATCACAGGGAATTTCGGGTTTCAACCTTGTTCTCATGGTGACTTCCTTGGCTCGATTCTTGGTACGGGAATTTCCAGGGAGAAACTTGGTGATATTCTAATTCAGGTATCATCTGATTGATTATGTCTAACGACATTTGTCAGCTCCATTTACAAAATCTTAGCTTTAACATCGTTTCTTTGGATATTTGACTTCGGTTATACTGAAGGAAGAAAAGGGAGCCCAAGTCCTGATAGTTCCCGAACTAGTTGACTTTGTTGTTTCCGCTCTCGACAAGGTTTAAACTTTTCTGGCTTATTTGTATAACCCATTAGCCAATATCTTGCTCTGCATTACTCTGAACCTATGATGTAAATAAATCTTTTGCATAGGTTGGAAATGTTGGTGTAACTTGTACTAAGATACCTTTGCTTGCTCTTGAATACGAACCGCCTAGGTTTGAACTCTAATTCCTAGAAACATACCTTCTTTTTGCATTGAAAAGTTTTTTTGCATTGGCTTGATTGTTTTGTTTTTTAGGACTAATTCCTTTAAAACCGTGGAAGCCTCGTTGAGAATTGATGCAGTAGCTAGTGCTGGTTTCAAGATTTCGCGGTCAAAGCTAGTTGATTTGATTAGGTAACAAAAATTGTTCTTTATCGTTTTGATCTTTCATTGCATTCTCATAATTGCTAAAGAAAATTCTTCTTTGTATGCAGTAACAAGGACGTTCGGGTTAACTGGGCAACCGTTACCAAGAATGGAACCACGGTGAAGACCGGTGATGTTGTCTCCGTTAGCGGGAAAGGGAGACTTAAGGTAAGGTTGCTGGAAAGTGAGTTTAGTTAGTGATTAGTTTCAATAACATTAACCTTTTGTGTTCGTTCAATCACAGATTGGAGAAATCAATGAGACTAAGAAAGGGAAATTTGCAGTTGAAATTATCAGATATCTTTAGCAAGAAGCTGTAACACATTATCAATCATTCTTTTTCTTCTCCTCTTCTCATAATTACCTTTTTTCTTGTTGTTTCTTCGTTTGTTGACATTATGAATGAATTAATCTTGATTTTTTTTCTCATTTTAAAAGTTATGATGAAAACTTTCGTTTTTCTAACATGTAGACAAATGTATAAAAGCTAATGGATCAAATATTAATATCTATTATAATGTAAAAGAACCGACGAAAAAAATCGTCTATACAAAGTATAACATTTTATTTACTTATTTATTTATTATTAAATAATCATGTTTGTGTTTACATATGTATACTCTCACTCACAAACTCATTACATGCGTATGCATGAAGATTTTGTATACGTGAAATCCTTACGTATGCTAGTGACGGTTTCTTCAAGAAAACCAAAAATATAACAACTCAAAATTAAGATATAACACTTACTTTTTCATATATTTTTTTCTATATATATAAATCAAGCATACCCACAATACCCATACTCACATTTAACCCCGGACGCACACTTCCTCGTGCATTTCCCACAATGGTTCGGGTTAAAGTTAACGTAAGTGCAAACGCCACCGCAACAACGTTGTCCAAAACCACATTTGTGACCGCATCGACCACAATTGTTCTTATCTCCTAGAACATTCCGACAATGCTTCTTGCAGCAATGCAAGAGGCTCGTCCCTTTATTCGCTTTTACACCATTGCAAATGTTGTAACTCGCGACGTGACATCTCATTCCTTTCTTGATCTTCTTGTAGTGGGAAACAAGTAGCCTTGTTTTGGATGAAATTGTCACGTTTGAAAGTATCGAGGGAGTTTCGTCGAGAATGTAGTACTCCGGGTCATCTTCTTGGTCGGCAACTTCATCGGCCAAAACCGAGTTAGAATCAAACGTTGCTATTATTAGGAAAAAGAGGATTAATGAGAGAAGTGAAGTGGCTTTAATTATGAAAGTATTAGAGAACTTAACGACCATTTTGTTTTAAGTGAAAATTAACCAAAGAGAGTTTGGCTTTGGAGCAGAGAAGAAGCAAAATAAAGGAAGAGGAGTGGGACTTAAGGGAAGATATGTGTTCTTGCGAATGAAGAGGTATTTTAAGGCAGCAAAAACATTATTGAAATTCGAATTTAAATTTATTTTAAAGAAAATTGACTTTTTTAGGCACTTGCTTAAAGAGTTGATTTTTCCTCAAATCTAGGCTACCACAAGTGATTGTTGTTTAGATTACGTCATACAATTTTGGATCTGCTTGGCGAATAAGGTTTTCAATGGTAAGGTAAAACAAGAAAATAGCATGTCGCTCTAAATATATAGGTACTATGAACAATACGGTACATTTGCTTTTCTCTTCTATTAGTGTTCATATAATTTGAAGTTTTGGGTCGAACTCTAAATTAATTTTTGGAGATTTATGGAGTTGGAGTCTATATATAGTAGTAGTAATGGAAAATTCGAACATTAATTTCGATTCACTAACAAACAAATATATACTTGACTATTGTACTATTATTGCTTCCATATTTGCTTGTTACTTGCTAGCTCTACTACGTATTTTTACTTTCTGTCACTTTAATTAGCTTTTATCTATTCATTTTTTTAATCGCTTTGTTGATTGATACGTTTTTCAGAAACATAAGTGTTACCGTCAAGACAAAAAAAAGTACCAATCCAATTCCTTTAACTTGTGTTTCTAGCTATTACATACGATTTATGTATATCAACTGTCAATATATAACGTGATATGCATATTTCTATAAATATCACATAATTGAATCAATATTATTGATGATCAAAAGGTTACTTTTGGCGCAGCCTTTCGTGAAATGCAGATTAGGAAATGGGCACAAGGCAAGCTTTTGGTATGATAACTGGCTCCCATTTGGTCCCTTAATTCAGTTTATTGGGGAGGATGGTCCAAGTGATCTAAGGATCCCTCTCCATGCTACTGTTGACTCTGCTTACAATATCCATGGGTGGATCCACGCTGCCCCTAGATCTCAAAATGCATTGGCTGTTATTGCTCATCTTAACACGATTAACCTTCCTCTAAATCAAACAGCGATTGATACTTTCTGCTGGGAGATTCAAGGGAAAAGCTTTTCTTCTTTCCCCACCTCCAGAACTTGGGAAGTGTTGAGACCGAAATCGTGCTTTAAAGATTGGTCCTCTTCCATCTGGTCTAAAGGAGCAATCCCAAGGAATGCTTTTACTATGTGGGTTGCTCAGCTAAACCGCCTTCCTACTCGCTCCAGGTTAGCTTCTTGGGGCCTGGATATTTCAACAGATTGCTGTCTTTGCTCTGAGTTTGTTGAATCTAGAGATCACCTTCTCTTAAGATGTGCGTTCAGTATCGAGATTTGGAACTGGATTCAGACAAGGTTGCATTTATCTCCGTGCATCTTTTACTCTTGGCATGCTTTAATAGCTTGGACTAAGCTTAAAACTGATTCTTCTCCTCCAATTCTCCGCAAATTGGCTGCCCAAGCTGCGGTGTCCCACATTTGGAAGCAAAGAAACAACTTTCTTCATAACAACGTCTCAAGGCCTGCTTCTGCGATCTGCAAAGACATAGACAGGGAATTGAGAAACACTATCACCGCAAGAAGGTCTCGGAAACGCTTTAGGGACCTAATGATCCTCTGGATCCGCTAATTGTTGAGTGACACTCTCATCAATTTGCTTGTAAACAATGTTTTTTATCTTTTTTTGGGCATTGTTTTCTTTTCTAGGTTAAGCTTATTGTAAAACCTCAACTCTTCATTTTAATGATATTCACATTCCTATCAAAAAAAAAAAAAAAAAAAAAAAAAAAAAAAAAAGTTACTTTTGTTCTGTTGTGTATTATAATTAATACCGTTATTATATTATATGTAAATTTTGAAACTTGTTTGATCTCGAGTATGAATTAGATTTGTGACTTCGTGTACCAAAACAATAAAAAAAGAGAGTCAAACTAATTAATTTAGGCTAAAAACCATAATGGAACAAACAACACACATGACTGAAACAAAACAGCACAAGTGCTCTTTGAAATCATCAAAGTGCATGTACATGAGTTGTCTCTTTAAGACAAGAGTTTTATTCAAACGTTGCACGTGTGGTGACGGTGGAACTAGATCCTTCTTTGTTGCCATTAAAGCCGGTAAGATTCACACACCGGTTACGCTTACTACGCAACGGAACCTGGCGACTGTAATGTGCTCTCTCTACGTGTCAATATCGAATGCTCGTGACAGTCGTCTCGTCACCGTCTAAGTTGATTACTTTACTAGGACCTTGAGGTCTATAACGTTGAGCCGTTGACCATTAACCCTATTTTACTCGTTGACCTAAACAAAAACAGAAAAGTTGGAGGAGGAATTAATGATATAATCTTAGGGCAGGATTATAGGGCGTTTCTTAGCCCAATCTTAGCCAAAATAATGAATTAAATTAAATGGAAAAGGGTGATTTATACTAGCAAACGTTCCTTAGCTAAGGAACAAAATTAAAGTTAAGAGACGTCCACGTGGCGTAAAAAATGAGACTGTTTTTGTTTTCCTTCTGTTTCTCTCTCTTTCTCTCTCTCATTTCGCAAAAACGAAGAAATGGCGATGATTTCTGGAAATCGACTCACATCGGAGATTCCTCCACTCCGGCCGTCGTTCTTCCGTTAGCCCATCATCTCTATCGTCTCCGGTTGTCGACGGCGTCTTCGGTTGTTGTATTCGGCGAGGTGGGGTTGCGAAATTGAGATTTGAAGACGAAGAAGATTATTCGTCGCCGGTGCAATCATTTCTGCGGCCACCGCCGTCGGCGAATTTCGAAAAAGATCGATATTTGATGTATTTGGAGATGATGTACGAGTTGCTTCCGTACCATTACCAATCTCAGGAGATCAATCGTCTTACCCTCGCTCACTTTATTATCTCGGGTCTTCACTTTCTCGGCGCAATAGATCGTGTACGTCTCTCTCTCTCTCTCTCTCTAATCTCTATCTCTGTTTTTTCCCCTGAATTTTGATTTAGTAATGTTCAATTTCTGAAGGTTGACAAAGATGTTGTTGCAAAGTGTGTTTTGTCCTTCCAGGCCCTTCCTAGTAACAGAGTTTCACTTAAAGAGGATACCTTTCTTGAATTTAGCTAGAAGCATGTTTATGAGTAAGTTCTTAATAAGCCATTGTTCAATGAATGAGATGTTCTTTTTTTTTCTGCAGGAGAATTCTATGGTTTCTTTGGTTCAAGGAGTTCTCATTTTCCCATTGATGAGAATGGGGTAATTATAAGTTTATTCCTTATGTTTTCTATATTACAAGATTTTATCTTTGTTTTGAATCTGTGTGGGCTTGACATTTAGTTTGTTGCACAGGATTCAATTTACAACGGTAGTCACTTGGCAAGCACTTACTATGCCTTGGCCATACTTTTGTTTGTTTTGCTACAGCTTCATGCCTATACATATTGGAGGTGAAACGGATCTTCGGTTTTTATTCCATTGTTATTTGTAAATTTCTGTGTTAAGAAGACATTCTTGTGAAACATTTTCTTTGTGAAAGCATATGATGGTGGCTTTGGGTTGATCTCTGGTTCTGAGTCTCATGGTAGGTGTTGCTGCACTTGGGTTAGGCAAAGCTGGAGGAGAAACAGTTGCAGAGATGGTTATGACTGGCTAGTTTCTTCTTGTCTTTTTCTTGATTGTTGGCATTGTTTACTTGTAGGGTGCTTCAGTGCTTACTATGGATCAGAAGCTGAAGGTTTTGGTTTGATCAATGATTCGTCGTCTCTTGCATTATACTTTCTTGACAAGTTTCAGGTAAACTTCGTCTACAAAATGTTCTTCTTTACCCTCAAGAAACACAAAACAGCTCTTCAACTTAGACTTAAGAAAAATTTGGATTTTTTTTTTTTTTTTACAAGTTCACATGTGTGGCCCTGTTTGTTTAAAAGGTTGCAATGGTTCCTGGTGATGCTTTTGGAGATGATAGTTGTATCCGAATATCTTATGCCACATCTCTCGACGTTCTACAAGCCGCAGTTGAGAAGATCAGGAAAGCCCTTGAGCCACTTCGTGCCACTGTCTCCGTGTAACGGTTGGACACAGAAATGTGTTTTTGAATGTTTATGATATGTTGTAACTTATATATCAGCTTTGTTTCCATTCCAATAAAAAGCTCTCTCTTTATAGTTTGTTCTTTCCTTCAAGTTCATGTAACCAACCAACCATAAACCATTCTCTTCATTGTAAATCATTTAATAGAATTTAAGGTTACTTCATGCTTGAGTTATAAGATCACGACAAAAGAAACATTTTCCCTATTTTTGCCCTCTCATTTTCTCTAAAATCACTAGCTTTTTACCTACCAAATTAAAACTTTAAACATAATTCTTTATAATACATTTGACGATTATTAAAAATCATCACACCGGATTCTGACTTCCACCATGATCACATTCGTTTTCTTGAATCAAATTTGTACCATTAAAGATACATAAAATCTTTAAGTTTAAATCATTTGTGTTTTATGTTATTTATGTTATAAATTGTATCTTATGTATGTTTTAATTTATTTAATTTGCAACAATTATTAAATTTTCTATAATTATAAATTTTATTTTTATATTAATATATTTTTTTCTAAGAACCACATGTTAAGAGCTTACCATTAATCACACAAAAATCTTAACTCAAAAATACTATCCCTTAACAATCACTTTTACAAATAAATTACTTAAATATTGCTAAGAAGTATTTCTAAGAGACTACCTATAATCATGCTCTTATACATATACAACTAATATTGAAATATGTGAGAAAATGATCATGTATTGTTCATTAATTATATATTCTGATCATTGATTCTAAATTTTATGCCGCACATGACATGCAAAGGCTATATAAGCTATGAAGCCTATGTGTGTTGACAAAAATAGAAAATACGCATTAGCATTAAAAAACATCCAATAATAGAAAACTTATAGAAAAATTTAATGAAAAATATTTTACACTAATCGTTTTGGTTTTAGTGATCGAAGACTCGTTTGATTAGTCGAAGGTGAAGACAGAGATCGAATGTCATAGATGTGCGACTCCACGTTTAATTACTATAGGTATTAATTTTAATTGTAGTAAGAAAAGTAGTTTCCATGAAATTAGTTTGGAATTAACACTACAAGAAAAAGGGCGTCTTGGTTGTAAATCCTATCATATAAGTTTTATTTTTTGGATTTAGAGTTTCTATTTTTTTTTAAGTTTAGGGTTTAAAGTTCAAGTTTTAGAATTTAGCGTTTATATATTTACAAGATTAGAGTTTAATATATATGTTTTAGGGTTTGTAATTAAAGATAATAATTTTGTTGTTTAATTTATAAACTATTTTAAATCTTTTCTATATTACGAAATTTACCTTTAATGTATTATAGTGTAGAACTCATCATGTTGCGGTCTCATCTTCAAATGGAACCTGAAATATGCCAGAATGAGATGTTTTTCTACTCCAAATTATAATTTAGGATACATCTTTCTTTTTTTTGAAAAATCTAAATTGTTTTTTTTACTGGCAGCTTTGAATAACTAACTTGATATGTTTAATCAATACAATAATAACACTAAGAATCTCTCCAGACCTGACACATCAGCATTTTGGGCTCTTCTCAAGCTGACACCTCATTAAAATCATCATCCAATAAAAACATTTTGATTAATACACATCACCTCTCCAATTTGCCACATCAAATCTCAGCATGCCGCATCAGCTTTTTATATATAAAAAAAAACACATTATTTAAAAAATACAACCAATCAAATTAATACAATTACAATCATACACATAATAATTTTAAATTTATTGATAATGATAAATAAATTTCTAATTTTTTTAATAATTCAATATCTACAAAAAAATGAAAAAAAAAAACTATACTCTTTATTTTTTAAAAAGTTATTTGACATCAAATGGTTTTTAGACAACAACATGCATGAAGTGAATTTAACAAGTAGTTTACGCAGCGTGTTACTTTAATAAATTAATTTTGTTTTAATATAAGTTTTTACGGTAAAAATGTTATAAGTTCTTCAGATATTATTTTACATTTGCTCGTATTTTAATTGGTTTTATTTTATTAGTTTATATATGCATACACTAATAAATAATTTTTATATCTTACTTTTACGAAAAATTGTATTTTATGTTTGTTATTATTTTATTTTTTGTATATGTTTAACTTTTTAAAAATGTTAGATGTGTTTTTATATTGTGATATATGTAAATATGTTTCAGTGAATATTATACTCCAAAACCTTAGATTATTTCTCTTAAAATTATTTGTGGTACACAAGCACAATTAGAATCATAGTTTATTCATAAGAGTCTACGATTGCTAAATTGGTTTAAGTTTTTTTTTTTTCAATTCAAGAAATTCACAGCAGTAAAGAACATTATAGTCTTAGGATTGTAATCTCACACTTGTTCAATTATCCCGTCTTATTACTTCAAGATGTATGGTCAAACTTGAATCTCTATGTTCATCTTATACATGTATCTTGCTTCACTTGATCATCTGCATATAAAGCGCAAAGCTTTGTTAGTTTATGTATAAAATTGAAATCCCTAAAGGGAAAAATGGTCAAATTATTCTATGATCTAACCATAGAGATGTGTAGCCAAGTGAAGTTTGCATTTGCAATTTGGTTTATTTTGGATTTATGGTCTTTTTGTTGTTTGTAAATTTTGGCTGAAATGTCACAAATGTTATTGATTAATTTGGTTATTATTAGTGATCTATTTTATAAGAATATATAATTCAGCATAGCAAAAAGTTGAGAATTAACTTTGTATTTGTGGTTTATGTTTTGAATGAAGGTGATCTCACGCCGGCTCAAACGCTTGATCTACTCTATTCCAAGAACATTTAATGGTAAATATAAGTTAAGAGAAAGATGGGATTCCCTTAAAATGCTAAGAACATTGGATGGTCATTCTGAAACTGTTTATCTTTGAACATTCTAATTTTAAGTCACGAACCAAATTATATTAACCAATATTTGTGAATTGTTTAGCTTATTCATTTTAAAAACCCATAACAAAGTCTGGTCCATCATTTTCGATTTCTATATTTTTATAGAATTCATGTAATTTGTGTTTAATTAACTTTTTCTAACAATTTTCTCAAGAGAGATTGATGTCTCTCGTGGTAGACAAACTAATTGATTCAAATAGTAAAGTCAATGTAAAAAACTTTATTATGTTTGCATGTTCTTTATGTTATATCCTGGATTTATGTGGATAATCTTGTTTGTATTTCTCATAGTAGAACAAAGATGAAGAGTTTGTCGTCAAGCTCTTAGACAAGTAAACAGAATTGTAATTATACTGTTTATTGTAAACATATTTTTTTTTTTTAGTTTGTTTTTAACAGATCCTGTTTTTTTTTCTTAAATCCTTTTTTTATGTAATAATATTGCTTTAGTTTTGATTGTTTAAATAAAACAAATTTTAAAAAAATACCCGCAGCGTAGCGCGGGTTTCGACCTAGTTAGTTTAAATAATGTTCAAGTTATGGGTTCAGTCGTATAAAATACTATGCACTAATCAAAAGATTCAAGTCATGTACTATTCTCCATACGCATAAATAATCATAGACATTGATGGACATAGTCCTGAACGTTCGGGTATTCGGTTCTCTTTGTTTGGATCTCAACTTTAGGATCCATTTAGAAACCGAATAAATTTTGGTTCAGTTTTGGTTCTCTAAAATCTCAACATTAAGTTCCATATAAAAAACTAAAGGAATTTTGATTTGGTTCCAATTCGGGTATCAGTCAGTCCGGGTATGTTCGGGTACAGTTGAATCAACCACTTTGAATTTTTTTTTGTTTCGATTCTAAAATACATAATCAATAAAACATTTAGGTATTTTTGGGTATTTCAGAAAATAGGGTATATCCAGATTTTTTTTTTTTTTTGTATTCGCGAGTATTTCAGACATTTCTGGATATTTTAGTTTGGTTATTCGAGTATTTTCAAATATTCGGATATATTTTTGTTTCGGTCTAAATAATTTGTATATGTAATTTTATTTCGGGCTCCGGTTCTTGAGTTTAGGATCTATTCGGATGTTGACTCGGTTCTTGAGTATTTTACTACGATGGATCCTTAATTGGATATTATAATTTAGGATAAACATACAATAACAAAAATATTCATAAGGATGTTGAAGCAATTTACTACACTAAACATTCCAAGAATAAAGAACCAAGAGTAAATATGTTATCACCCAAAGAATGACCAAAAAGACGACTGGAACAACCAACCAAAAATGCAAGAACTGTAAGCTAAAAACACACATAGTGATAAAACATTGATTTTCAACAAAACTAACATCAAATTTCAATTGTCCAATATTAAATAAACAAACAATAAATAGTTCTTTCTTGAAAGGTTACAAATGATATAAACCAACATCAATTTTGAAAAGATATAGCAATCAAATGTCTTGTTTCATAGAACATAACCTAAGAGACTCTTATAGTTCTATAATAGTAACTTAATGCGTTACTTTACCTATTAACATACAAAAACTGTATTTTGTATATATATTTGTACTAGAGTAGCGGGAGTTTATAGCAAACTAAAGTTCCTAGAAACGAGACAAAATATTAAAGATCAAAGAACCATGCCATATTTGACTTGCCTACAATGTCTGAAAATTTCTTGCTTTTAACATCAACCATAGAAGAGTGTTACTAAAACAGAAGACTTGGTAAGGAAATCAAGAAAGATCCATTGCATATTCTAAACAAATACACCAGTGACTTGATTGAGTTCCAAATTTAATCAAAAATGTATGACAAGAGACCAAAGGATAGACACTAGTGCGATAACAAAGATATTTTCGATCATTGTATTTTGAAAAATCTAGCTAACGAGTACAGATGCTAGAATCTAACACAGTAATCATCAATTTATGATGCATAATTCTAGAATGGCATTTCACATGTTTGAACTGATCACCAAGAGTTTAGAGAATAAGGCAATACAAATACATTCCAGATTGAAGTAAACTACTACCATAATTTGCAATACTGGAGTCTACATGAGACTCGAAGATACATCATACATACAAGCACAAAAACAGAGATAATAAGTATATTAAACGCACAATGTAATGCTCCAATACCAAAAATAAAATCAACGTTTATATCATCATACTAATCATAGATATGATGGACTTAATTGGGAATAATTTAGGATAAACAAACAAGAATAAGTAGTCCCAAGAAATTAAATCAATTCACCACAATAAATATTCTAAGAATCAAGAAGCAAAAGTCACGATAGTATCATCCAAAGAATACTCAAAAGACTATCACACAACCAACCAAAATGCAAGAACTATGATCACCATACCTATTTTATAATGCAACACAAAGCTGAAAAAATTACAGAAAACATTGCTTATCAACACAACTAACATTGAACTTCAGATTATCCGGTTTAAACAAACAAACAATCATAAATATCCCTTTCTTGAGAGGTGACAGATAGAAAGAAAAAGGGAATAGACAAGAGGTATATATATATATATATATATATATATATACACATAGAAAGGTTATAGCTGAATTTACCTACAATTGTCATAATACTGTGAGTATATACCTTATAGTTGTGTTGTTTCTTAGAAACTGAACAAAGAATCTTATACAGTATTTTATGATAGTAACTGAATAAGCTATTTTGCTGAGTAACAAACAGAACACTGGAATTTGTACATAAATATGTCTATTACAGTAGAGAGTCAAGAACTTCGAAGTCTAAAATCTGTATAGCAAACTACGGTTTCTGGATAACTGAAACAAAATATTGGAGAAAAAATACATATAGTCCACATAAAAGAGCAGAAAACACAAGAGCATCTATTTCACATGCCTACAATGAGGATGATAAAAGTGTACTAATTTCTGATTTTGATATCAATCACAGAAAAGTGTTACTAAAACAAAAAACATGGAAGGGAACTCTATTGATTCAATAGATTTTCAAGTTCCATCAACTCAGTCAAACTAAAAGCAGACACTAGTACCATAACAGAGATAATTTCACTCATTGTATAGTAAACACACAAGACAAACGGGTACAATTTATAGAATCTAACACAGAAATCATCATTTGATGATGCAGAATTTCAAAATGTCAATCACCATGGGATTAGAGCATAACCTAAAACAAAAACAAAAACATTCAAGAAAACTACTACCATCATTTGCAGTAGTCTCACCAACATTCAAAATAAATATCTACAAGAGACTACAAGATTCATGTATTTCATTAAATCAGAAACCTAGAAACACCAAAACAGTGATAAAAAACATTTTACACACAATTCAAAATTTCCAATATCCATAAGTAGAATCTACCTTTATATTTGTGTATGATGTAGAATGGCGTTTCATATGTTATCACCATGGTTTAGAGAATAACGCGAAAACAAATACATTTGAGATTCAAAGAAACTACTACTAAAAGGATTTATATGAGTCACCTAGATACCCTAACATAGTAACATACATATTAGCACCAAACAGAAATAATAAATATTTTAAACACAGAATGTACCCAAAGCAAATTCTACCTTTTATCAATGAATATATTAGCAATTAGAATCTGTCAGATTCTAGATCAAAGATACTAATGCTATCAAGACAAGTGTTTAAGAAACATTTTTAACTATAGATTTGCATTTCTAATTTCTTTACTTTAGTTATATATAAAACACAACTTAATTTGTATATTTTCACATGTAATAATATCAATTTATCATAGAAAAGTTTAGAAAAGCATATACCTAGTCATAGAATTTTGTTACACTTGAAAATGAGAACTCATTGGCATCAATGAGATTATTAACACCTTTTGAAGCATATACCTGAACACATCAAAATTAGTCTATAATTCACATATGTGTTTCTTACTTGTGATTTTCATAATTGTATCAACTAATTACAAACAAGTTTGAAAAGTACATACCTGTCAAAGAAGTCTGCTACACTTGAAATCTCCTCAACGTCTTCAAAGGCGCGTACCTGAGGAAAACATAATTGGTTAGTCTTCATATAATGTAAATGCCTTATACTTACCTTGTTCTTCAAATTCTCTTGGTCGTATTTTCATGACTTAGGTTCAGTCTTTGTATATTAATTTTAGGTTCAGTTTGATATTCAGTCTTTGTCATAGACTTATTGAACCGTTGCGTACTCTTGTCATAGTACTTTGTCAATACTTGAGTCTTAAGCCTCCTTTTAAGCCGTTGGTCTACAACAAGTTGTTGGTCGTTATAAGCATCCAACCCAAAGTCTTTGACTTGTTGTTGTCTTGTGATATTTCTAAGCCGAGAGTAGCAACAAGGTGTTGGTCGTTATTAGCATCCAACCCAATGTCTTTGACTTGTTGCCTTGTGATTTTTCTAAGTCGAGAGTTGCAGACTTGTCTTTGTCTTAGACTTAATAAGCCGATGCATACTCTGAGTACTTTGTCAAATACTTGTGTCTTAAGCCTCCTTTTAAGCCGTTGGTCTACAACAAGTTGTTGGTCGTTATAAGCATCCAACCCAAAGTCTTACTTGTTGCCTTGTGTTTTTTCTAAGCAGAGAGTTGCAAAATTCAGTCTTTGTCTTAGACTTATTAAGCTGATGCATACTCTTGTCATAGTACTTTGTCAAATATTTGTGTCTTAAGCCTCTTTTTAAGCCATTGGTCTACAACAAGTGGTTGGTCGTTATAAGCATCCAACCCAAAGCTTTGACTTGTTGCCTTGTGTTTTTTTTAAGCCGAGAGGTTCAAAATTCAGTCTTTGTCTTAGACTTATTAAGCCGATGCATACTCTTGTTATAGTACTTTGTCAAATACTTGTGTCTTAAGCCTCTTTTTAAGCCGTTGGTCTACAACAAGTGGTTGGTCGTTATAAGCATCCAACCCAAAGTCTTTGACTTGTTGCCTTGTGATATTTCTAAGCCGAGAGTAGCAACAAGTGGTTGGTCGTTATAAGCATCCAACACAAAGTCTTTGACTTGTTGCCTTGTGTGTTTTTTAAGCCGAGAGTTGCAAAATTCAGTCTTTGATTTAGACTTATTAAGCCGATGCATACTCTTGTCATAGTACTTTGTCAAATACTTGTGTCTTAGACTCCTTTTAAGCCGTTGGTCTACAACAAGTGGTTGGTCGTTATAAGCATCCAACCCAAAGTCTTTGACTTGTTGCCTTGTGATATTTCTAAGCCGAGAGTAGCAACAAGTGGTTGGTCGTTATAAGCATCCAACACAAAGTCTTTGACTTGTTGCCTTGTGTGTTTTTTAAGCCGAGAGTTGCAAAATTCAGTCTTTGATTTAGACTTATTAAGCCGATGCATACTCTTGTCATAGTACTTTGTCAAATACTTGTGTCTTAGACTCCTTTTAAGCCGTTGGTCTACAACAAGTGGTTGGTCGTTATAAGCATCCAACCCAAAGTCTTTGACTTGTTGCCTTGTGTTTTCTAAGCCGAGAGTTGCAAAATTCAGTCTTTGTCTTAGACTTATTAGGCCAGTGCATACTCTTGTCATAGTACTTTGTCAAATACTTGTGTCTTAAGCCTCTTTCTAAGCCGTTGGTCTACAACAAGTGGTTGGTCGTTATAAGCATCCAACCCAAAGTCTTTGACTTGTTGCCTTGTGTTTTTTCTAAGCCGAGAGTTGCAACAAGGTGTTGGTCGTTTGTACCATCCAACAATTATCCTTGATTCAGTCTTTTGTTTGAGACTTTTTAAGCCGTTGGTCATTCCCATCATTTAAACTGAAACCGGTCAATAATCTTTTCCCATCTCCCAACATTCATGCACTACCCATCCAATAGATCCGATTCAGTTTATAATCCTTCTCGGGACAATGTCCCCAAAAAGAATCTGACAGAACACTATCATATTAGTGCCTGCCCATGATTTTTTTTGGGTTTTGAAAGAAAAACAAAAATATCCAAACCAAAAATCTTTTGAAAATCTTATTAAAGAGAGGAGTTTTGTTCTTGGATAGAGAAAACAAAACCTTGATTCAAAAATTAAGAATCTGCAGAACAATTAAAAGGCTTTGAAAATCTTATTAAAAACAATGAAAAGGCTTTGAAAATCTTACTAAAAGAAGAATTTTGTTTTTGGATCTCATCGATGAGAACTGATCATACATGTTTGTTCTCATTCGATTTTAATCTCAGAAACTGAAAAACAAAAACGAACACCAAAACCAAAAATTAAAATTGAGAAAGATAGAGACAGACATACCTAGAAAGATTTCTTCAAGCAGAGACAAGCTTCCAGAAAAAACCCTAAACAATCAATTACATACGAACAATTAGAAAACTTGGAAACCCTAAACAAAAACAAAATCGCATAAGATTAGGAAAGAATCTAACCAAAATCACCAGCGGAAGAAGAAACCCTGACGATGGTAGCAATTTCACGCCGAATCAAGCATCCTTCAAAACCCTAGAGCAATCCAACATAAGATCGATTACAAACTTATAAATCGGAGACAATCTTCCACTAAAACCCTACATAAGAAATTACGGACGAACTACTAGAAAACTTGGAAACCCTAAAATACAAAATCGCAAAAGATTAGGAAGGAATCGAACCAATTACCATGAAGAAGAAGAAATCCAGACGATGGTAGCAGTTTTACGCCGCCGAATCAAAGCATATTCCAAGTACCATCAAAACCCTAGATCGACCAACATAAAATCGATTACAAACTTATAAAATCAGAGAAACAAATTCGCGATCTGTAGATATCAAGAAAAAAACTTACAAATCGAAGAATTCCACAAAAAAAAATTAAGAAGAGAGAAATTTGGGAGAAAAGTTACGATTTTTTTGTCTTTGAAGAACTAAAGAAATATTTCCTCTGATATTTATTGTTGCGTCTTTTTGGTAACGGTTATATTTCCAAACGAATTGATCCGTGAGATACTTTAATCGGACGGTCATGCAACTTCCACGATTTGCGATTAATGTTAGGCCTAATAGAGTTACAGTTAGGCCCAATACGGCCCATTAATTCAAAATTCAAATTTTAAACTCCTACTTTCTTCTACTACGCTCCTCCGTCTTCTCTCCATCGCTGCGAGATTTTACCGTTGCTTCTCTTCCTTCGTCAATGGCGAATTCAAACACATACTTAACCACACCGACGAAAACCCCATCTTCAAGGAGAAACCAACAGAGTCAATCGAAGATGCAATCTCACTCCAAGGATCCGATAAACGCAGAGTCTAGGTCACGATTCGAGGCATACAATCGTCTCCAAGCAGCAGCCGTTGCTTTCGGAGAGAAACTTCCGATACCGGAGATTGTAGCCATTGGTGGTCAATCAGACGGAAAAAGCTCTCTTCTCGAAGCGCTTTTAGGGTTCCGATTCAATGTCCGTGAAGTTGAAATGGGTACTCGACGGCCTTTGATTCTCCAGATGGTTCATGATTTATCAGCGTTAGAACCACGGTGTCGATTTCAGGTAAAAACCTAGACGAATTTGTTTTCGATTTAGGGTTGTTGAATTTGGAGATTGTAGAATCCTCGAGGCTAGGCTAATTTGGTGGTTTTGATTACTGATTTGGTAAGTTTGATTGGTAGGATGAAGATTCTGAAGAATATGGAGGTCCGATTGTTTCGGCTACAGCAGTAGCAGATGTAATTAGGTCTAGAACAGAGGCGCTTTTGAAGAAGACGAAAACCGCAGTTTCGCCAAAGCCGATTGTGATGAGAGCTGAGTATGCCCATTGTCCAAATCTAACTATCATTGATACTCCTGGATTTGTTCTTAAGGTAGATTTTTCTCGTTTTTTTTTTGTCAATTTGTATCAGAGTTTGTCATTTGGATAGTTTCTGATGCTTGTGTGAGCAGGCCAAGAAAGGAGAGCCTGAAACCACACCTGATGAAATTTTATCGATGGTCAAGTCACTGGCTAGTCCTCCACATCGCATTCTCTTGTTCCTTCAGCAGAGTAGTGTGGAATGGTGTTCATCTTTGTGGTTGGATGCAGTTCGTGAGATTGATTCAAGCTTTCGTAGGACTATTGTTGTTGTCTCCAAGTTTGATAATCGCCTCAAGGTATTTGAACACAATCAGTATTGGTTATTAGTTGATGATTCCCCTATGTCTGAACTAAAAGTATATGAACCTTTGCAGGAATTTAGTGATCGCGGTGAAGTTGATCGTTATCTGAGTGCTAGCGGATACCTTGGGGAGAACACTCGTCCTTATTTCGTGGCATTGCCAAAAGACAGGAGCACTGTCTCTAATGATGAATTTCGCCGACAAATATCTCAGGTGGACACTGAAGTTATAAGGCATTTACGGGATGGAGTTAAGGGAGGATTTGATGAAGAAAAATTCCGGTCCTATATTGGTTTTGGATCATTAAGAGATTTCTTAGAGTCTGAGCTTCAGAAGAGATACAAGGAAGCTGCACCAGCAACACTAGCTTTGCTTGAACAGCGCTGCTCTGAGGTAACCGACGATATGCTGAGAATGGAGATGAAAATTCAAGCTACTTCTGATGTTGCTCATCTCAGAAAAGCGGCAATGCTATACACTGCTTCTATTAGCAATCATGTGGTGAGTAGTTTGTAACATACAGTTATTGTTGCATCGTTTTTAAGACTTACACTTGATCATACTTTGATATTACAATTACCTTCTAAGTCTTTGAAAATTAAGTTGAGTAAAGACATTGTTCTTCTCTTGTTTCTTAAGGGGGCTTTGATTGATGGAGCTGCAAATCCAGCACCTGAGCAATGGGGGAAAACAACTGAAGAAGAACGTGGTGAAAGTGGCATTGGAAGTTGGCCAGGCGTAAGTGTGGATATTAAGCCGCCCAATGCTGTTCTTAAACTCTATGGAGGAGCTGCTTTTGAAAGAGTGATTCATGAGTTCCGTTGTGCAGCCTACTCAATTGAGTGCCCTCCAGTGTCAAGAGAGAAGGTACACTGCAGCTTCTCCTTCTCTCAGTAAACTACATTTTCTACTTTTTCACAGAAATGCAAAGTTGAACACATAGTCTGCATGAGCAGGTAGCAAACATTCTCCTAGCTCATGCTGGGCGTGGAGGTGGTAGAGGAGTAACAGAAGCTTCAGCAGAAATTGCTCGAACCGCTGCACGGTCATGGCTCGCTCCTCTTCTTGACACAGCCTGCGACAGGCTTGCCTTTGTATTAGGAAGTCTCTTTGAAATTGCTCTAGAAAGAAACCTGAACCAAAACTCAGAATGTAAGAACCTTTCAATGCTCCTTGTATCTTTTATATTCTCCTAGAGCCCTGCATCTTATGAACAAATGGTCTTTGCAGATGAGAAGAAAACTGAAAATATGGATGGATATGTGGGCTTTCATGCCGCTGTACGGAACTGTTACAGCCGTTTTGTGAAGAATCTTGCGAAACAGTGTAAGCAATTAGTAAGACATCATCTTGATTCAGTGACCAGCCCATATTCCATGGCGTGCTATGAGAATGACTACCACCAAGGAGGAGCATTTGGCTCTTATAACAAATTCAACCAAGCCTCAGGTAATTCGTTTTGCTTCGAGCTCTCTGATACCAGTCGTGATGAGCCAATGAAAGACCAAGAAAACATTCCTCCTGAGAATAATCATGGCCAAGAGACAACACCAGGAAAAGGAGGGGAAAGCCACATAACAGTCCCTGAGACGCCTTCACCGGACCAACCTTGTGAGATAGTGTATGGTTTGGTAAAGAAAGAAATTGGTAATGGTCCTGATGGTGTTGGAGCCAGAAAAAGAATGGCGAGAATGGTGGGAAACAGGAACATAGAGCCATTTAGAGTTCAGAATGGTGGGCTTATGTTTGGTAATGCGGATAACGGAATGAAATCAAGCTCTGCTTACTCTGAGATATGTTCATCAGCAGCACAACATTTTGCTAGAATACGCGAAGTTCTTGTCGAAAGAAGCGTAACATCGACTCTAAACTCAGGGTTTCTAACACCTTGGTGAGTCTACTGATAAAAGTTCATTGTTTCCTTGTAGAAGGAGGAAACATTTTTATTTGATATTCTGTTTGTTTATGCAGCCGAGACAGACTAGTGGTTGCACTTGGATTGGATCTATTTGCAGTAAATGACGATAAGTTCATGGACATGTTCGTTGCTCCTGGAGCCATTGATGTACTGCAAAACGAACGTCAACAGCTTCAGAAACGTCAGAAGATTCTTCAATCTTGCTTGACTGAATTTAAAACCGTGGCTCGTTCTCTATGATGAAATGAATGATCATTGTCTCTATGATGTGTTCTCTTCTCTGTAACGTGGTGAATTCTTCTTGTGGCTATAATGTTGTTTTATGCTCAATTTCAACGTATGGTAATTTTCTTGAAACGTAATATTGTTCTTGTATAAGCTCACTTCTGCATCATTGATTAGAAAAGTTTGGCACAATCGAGTACACAAACCAATTGAACCTGAAACAATTAACCATAACCGAGAATCGATTGACTAATCCGGACACTTGGTTATTACTCTGAGTCTGAATATAGGGGCCAATTGATGGGTTTATGGGGTTAGGGAAAATATGTAAAACATGAGAATTGAAGGAGGGTTTTTTTTTGAAGGAGGGTTCTGTTAGAAAAATATGGGTTTATTACTTTATTTATCTGTAATATGTAATCGTATAGGAGATATATGTAAAAAACAAAGAAAAAAAACTCCAATAAAAAGAAAATGGTGAAAAAGTAAAAAAACACAAAAACAAAATTGGTGAAACTTGATGGCGTAAATCCAGATGTTCCTCCATGTCCCTCATCATCATTCATTGAGCTCATTATTGAGAGAAGAGTTGTTTATTTTTTCCTTAAAATGTTAGAAATAAATTGGATACAAGATGTTTTAGACGTCTGTCTAATTAATTTGTTTAACCATCGATTAATGCATTTATCATTTTTTAGTAAAAATAAAAATAAAAGAAAAACAACATCATATATTTTTTATATAAAAAGAAAATCAAATCTCTTATCAAAATTACATTAATTTTGAATTAGCACATATATAGGTGGGGTTTGGATAAGATTTTTCTCAATAAGATGGTGTTTTGGAATATATTCGGTTCAAATTTAATTTTGTTTTTATCATGGCATAAATAATTATGACGCAAGAAATAAGAAAACAAATGGATATAGTTTTGTTGGTGTGTGTAAAAGAACTAGCTGGATCGCATAGTTAGATGAAAGAAGATTTGTTCCGTTGAAATTCCTATAAACGAAGAGACAAATCTCATTCCTCGTGTGATCAAAAGTAATAATATAGCTTTTGGCACTCACAGGAATCGATTCGAAAACTGTTGGTACTAATATACAAAACTTTATTTTCACAAGCATACACAAAGATGCTCTAATGGACCAATATTCAGATATTTGCTTCATTTGTTTTTGTTCTCTATGATGATCAGGGATATTATAATTAGCATAAACAATTGATGCATTTGACTCGATTATAGAATAAATATTATTTAAAAAAATATATAAATATGCACCTAAACTAGAACTCTTAATTAGTGTTTTGCTCTAGATGAATTGTAACACGTTATAGAGAAGTAATAAAATATTTACCCATAATTTTAAATAGTTTAAATCATTTTCGAATAGAATATTAGCTAACCATAACTAAACCTTAAAAGATATGGCTAGTGGTATAAGCAATTAAGCATGGCTTTTTCAAAAATTTGTAAAGTAGTGCTCCTTTAGTTCGAATATAATGCAGCTTAATACGAGTTTCTTCGGCTCCCATGAAGACGTATGATGTGCCTTAGTCCAAAACTTTTCAAACAATAACCAGAAAAGATAAAATTATACAATGACTTTTTCTAGAACCGGACCGTGGTCGGTCCAACCTTCCCAACTTTCTAATATTAAGATTAAAAAGTTTATTTACATAAACTTCTTTTTTAATTCAATTAAACTATTAAGCCATGCTAACTTTTTTTTATATCCATGCAAATCTAGTTTTTGTAATAAAAATGTAAAATTTATTTTAAAAAAAACTGTGTTACGCAAACCAAACATCCATACAAGTACAACCATCATATTTTCTATCCCTATCTCTCGTATGGAGGATACACGGTTTTCGAACCAATTTGTCTAGATTTTGAATCATTCGGGGTGGTGGAGTCGGTGATTCTCCATGCCTTGTACAGTTTTTTCCCCTCCAAATCTTGATACGTGGCAAAACATAAATTTGACAAAATCAATCGCTGAGCTCGACAAATCATATATAATTTGGATTCCAAAACCAAAGGCATCTTAATTTTGTTTCAATGGAGGTGTGGCTACGGACAAGGTCCTACGGATAGTTACGTCCGTTTTGTTTGCTAACGTAAAAAGAGCGACGCGGAGGAACGAAGTAAGTAAATGCAGAATATGAGTAAAGGAAAGAATCGAACATTATAAAAGTTTGAATGCGAATAAATTAGTATCATCCATGTACCCTTATCACTCAGATTTAAAATAAAAAATCTGTTATATTATATATATTCTTCTTCAACATCACAATTTGGAATCACCTTTTGTTAGATAGTCCAAAACTTGAATATCAATCTTTTACTTGAGATGATTCCAAGAGAATCACTTTTATTTACACTAATACAAAATTTCAAATTCCAACAAATAAAAAAATTCAAATAAAATGAACTTGTTTACCCATAGGTTATATAAGTTACTTATGACACAAAATTTATAGTGCTCATATAAGAGAGATGCGATACATGGACATATCAGAGTCCGAGTTAGGCCTGGGCATTCGGATTTCGGATCAGATTCGGATCGGATATATTCGGATTCGGATATGAGAGTTTATTATCCGTTCGGATTTTATGATTTTTCGGTTCGGTTTCGGTTCGGATATATTCGGATTCGGATAATTTGGGTTGGAGAATTTATTATCCGTTCGGATTTTATGAGTCATTGTTTCGGTTTCGGTTCGGATAGTTATCGGATTCGGATCAGTTTTCGGGAAAAAAAAACAAAAAAATTGTTCAATTTAAATAAAAATTGGTTCAATCTTACTAAAATTTGGTTATATTTTGCAAAAATATGTATAATTTTAACAAATATAACTAAAAAATTTCTGAAATCTAAGTTATTTAGGATATTTTTGTTATTTGCTATAAAATTACAACTAAATATAACTAATATTTTTGGATATATAATTTTATTTTCGGTTTTCGGATATCTTTTTGGTTTTCGGTTCGGATCGGATTCGGTTCGAGTAATTCGGATAGGAGAATTCATTATCCGTTCGGATTTTGTGACTATTCGGTTCGGATTCGGTTCCGGATTTTTCGGATCGGTTTTCGGATTTCGGGTTTTATGCCCAGGCCTAGTCCGAGTCCACATTTAAACCGGAACCAAACCAAAAACGAACAGCTATAAACCGAAACTAAACCGGAAACTGAATAGTCACTCGTCGGTACAAAGTTTATTCAGTTATGCAAAAAAAAAAAAATAACAAAGGCAGCTTTTGGTTTTGCAAAAGCTAAGTTGCGTCAGGCAAGACAAGGCAAGGCAAAGTCAGAGAGAGTACAATGTCGCATGTGAAACCTTTGTGTCCTGTCTCTTTCTGTCTTTCACTACCCACTAATTCTAGTATTTCAGAAACAATAAGACAACAACACTGTAAAAAAGTTTAAGGAAAATAACACACGTGAGTAAATCAGTGAACTTACCTGTTGTATCTTCTTTACCTATTCAGCTCAAAGGTTCAAAGTTACTTTCATTTGTTTTCTAAGAGAGTTATGATGATGCCAGTGGAATCTGTCAGTGATTGCTTCTCCACACAACACACTGTAAGAAAAAAGGAAGGTAAACTGAGAGACTTACCTTTCATGGTGAAAACAAGTAAAAGATAAAAGAACTCACAACAAATCTCTGTCTTAAAAATGGTTCCAGATATCAAGACTTTAAATTAAAGTAAGTGATCTCATTTGTTCTATCTCCATCTTTCAATCTGTTATACCTCCACTTCTACAGAGAATCTTTATATAAGCAATGGTGATAATAATAAAAGCTAACAACTCAAGAAAGAAATCAAAAGGGTTAGATCGTATATAAGCATCTACTCTATTCGTTTGTTTGTCCTGGTCCATACACATGATAATATCCATGTCTAAAAAAAATAAAGATCAGATCCTAAGATTATGGTAAATGCATTTCCAATAAGAGTCTAGCAAAAAAAAAAGACTCAAGGTTTGCAAGCAAACGAATTCAATAGTCACATCAATTTATTAGGAAGACTTTTGGTTTGTTCCTAAAGAACAAAAAGATTGTTGTTATGAGTTAAGCCCATGTGTAAATTATGGACCTTGATGTACTATTGCACACAGTGGCAGGCCAATAAAGACTTCCTCTATAAGGCAATCATTGATATCTTGAAGATAAAAATATCTAACATTTGAAACAAAATTTCAGATTCAACACTAGCTAAACTAGAAAAACTGAGCTTTGGTTTTCATACTTTTCTATCAACTATTTCTTGAATCTAAAATTCAAACAAACAAATGAAAATGTTTAAAACACCTTAAAGTTTCTCTAATGCCTATCTATATATAATTCTATATATCTAATTTTCTTTTTTTTTTCTAACTTTTTTTTTTTTTTCTGAGCTAGCACATCAACGTAATCATGCACTTATTCCACCAGAGAAACGTACAAGAACACAGTGGTCCATCTCCCGACTTTACTTCACCTTTTAAACTCTTCAAAAATCTTCAATTTCGTCAACAATATCACCAAGTCCCATTCCTCAACCATTGCTTAACCTATTAGAGTTTCTTTTCTCCAACAAACCATCTTTCAACACTCCAACTTCAAGCTTTCTTTTACTCAAAAAATGGAGGGTAAAAGAACACAAGGACAAGGCTACTTGAAAAAAAAGTCTTACCGTGTGGAAGAAGAAATGGAGAATGATACGGATGGAGAAGAGGAAGTTGGTAGGGAAGAAGAGAAGAGGAAAGGAGTGATGGATAGAGTTAGAGGGTCTAGTGGCAACATCGATCGTGGTGGCTCATCGCGGCTTTGCCAAGTAGATAGATGCACATCTGATATGAAAGAAGCAAAACTGTATCACCGGAGACACAAAGTGTGTGAAGTTCATGCAAAGGCATCTTCTGTCTTTCTCTCAGGACTTAACCAACGCTTTTGTCAACAATGCAGCAGGTAACGTACAACATAATATGTCCTTAACTAAACTTTTGTCTGGATCTTTGAATGGTGATTTAGAGTTTTTGAAACAGGTTTCATGAGATCCAAGAGTTTGATGAAGCTAAAAGAAGTTGTCGTAGGCGCTTAGCTGGACACAATGAAAGAAGAAGGAAGAGCTCTGGTGAGAGTAGTTTTGGAGAAGGATCAGGTCGGAGAGGAATCACTGGTCAGGTGATCCAGAATCAAGAAAGATCAAGGGTAGAGATGACACTTCCTATGCCAAACTCATCATTCAAGCGACCACAGATTAGATAGAGAAGCTGTCTGCTCTCTCTCTTCTGTCATCTAAATTTCTCTCTTAGAATATCTGAAATTGTGGTATCTAACAATGTCAAAATCAGCTGAGTCATATATAGTATTGACTCTTAGTATAGAGAAATAAATCACTACCACCACTCTCTAGTACTCTCCTATGTTATCACTTATATGCAAATTCTAAGACTCTACTTGAACCTTGAATGTTGTCTTATATGTTTCAAATTAAAGATATGGTTAATAATGATATTTGTAATACTTCTGCCTAGTTGATGTGTGGATGCTAATTGGTAAAGGTTTTCAATACAGATACGAGCAAGGAGTGTGACTTATCCAAAATCACAGGGGACTACTAAGTACTAACCGAAAGCCACGGTCACTTTGAAGTTTGAGAACCACAAATGAGATACTTTGCTGAAGATTTCATATCTTTTATACACCGTCAATCGAGTTGACGGATTCTTGGTTTGACGTACACTACAAGTAGTAGAATACAAGATTTGAATAATCAACGACCATTATCAGTAAATCGTTGAGTAGATTATAGTAGAAGCAAACCTTCCAGGGTCCATTACTTGCTATGATGACAATAAAATTTTTATGCCAAATGCATCATCCTTATAGATGTTGTCAAACAAATTGGAGCACAAGTACGTAATTATTGGATAATGAGTGTAGCAAACAGACTATAAAGTGAATATGAAAACGACCTAATCCGATCCATCTCTAACAAGTTTATACATTTTAAGTGAAAGTTTTGAAAAGAGTTGACGCTATACGTTCTTTGAAATCCAGATTCACCCTCAAGCTACTACTGCAAAATTATAATAACTACTCTTAAAGAAACATCATGTTAAACCTAAGATCTTACGAAATGAATCTATTCTCGTGAACTAATAGGAACAAAAAAAAACAAAGATTGATGCAAAAAAAATACAAACGCGAACTAAAAGGGATTTAGACCTTGACGGATTTAGGGTTTAGAGATCTCTAATTTTAGCCAAAGTCGAAAATGCAACAAGAGAGCAACGAGAATATATCCTAACTGGGCCAATTAGAGCCCAAAACTATGGTGGGCTTACCTCATTAAAATATCAAAACGATTCAAAACCTTCTTTTTTTTTGGCTTATGCTAATATAAAATTTTATTCGTTTTATTGTTGACAACAACAACCAACAACAATTAGCAATTTAACTTATATCTTTTATTATTCGTCTTCTTTAATCGGTCTTTAATCTAATAATCAACAATCATGGAATGGTTGCTCGTTGATGTTGCTGATGACTACAAAACGAATATGATTTAGTCGTTGTAATATGTTGTTGCTGCAGATACATACGACTACAAAACAAACAAAATTTAATGATCTTTTTTTGCTATCGATCGATGTTGCTTATAAGTTTGTAACTACGAAACAAACATCACATATATAATTCTCTATTTCTTTTCCAGAAACATATAATAACACTATATAAACTGCTAGATTACATGTCTTGGTCATGTTATCGTAACTTTAATAAACGTGAAACGTGTATTGGCGTAAACTACACAACCAGCTTCTTCCAATTACCGAGTCATAATTACGTAAGGTTCATTAAACGTTAAGCAAAATCGACGAGTCTACAATGAAAAAGAAAGTACTCCCTAGAGAATTATTAAGCATGGGTGTTAATGATAATTGGTGGTCCTAGCTAATCCCTAGAGAATGGGCCAGTGATGTGTCCTGAAGAAAGACCCGAATGGGAGACAAAAAGCCACATAGTGAGATCTTTGTCTTGAATTTTGCTTCGGTTAAGTGTACTTTCTTCTTCCTATCGGCTGGAACAAACATTAAGATTGTGAATGCATAATAAATATATATAGTTGCTGGTGTGTTTGTTACTAAGCTTAATTAGTATAATCAGTACGGTTAATTGGAACATTATGGTCAAAGTATTACTCCCTCCATTTTTCAAACTACATATTTTAGATTTTTATTTTGTTTTACAAAGATAGATGCATAAATTAAAATCATAAAGGCAAAAGTTAGCTAAATTTTTGACTAGTTTTGTTGGAAGCTGATGATCATGGTAGTTATGATTAGAAGTTTTGATTTATAACTGTAAAAAATTGTATTAAATATTGAAAATGTCTGTTGAGGAAGCACAAAGTCACGATCACGTAATTAGATCAAATAAAAGAGACAGAAAACAGACAGAGTGAAAAGGAATTGAGAGAATTGACTATGACTAGTCCCTTGTGTTTATTATAGTTAATCCATAACTACGATTTATTATCTAATTAATAAGGATTTGCTTCAGTGCGCCTTAAATTTCTGTAAAATATGATTTTGGATGTGTTCTATTCTTATTTTTTGGTCAAAACATATAATTTTTTCAAATTAATATATTGAAAATATATATTCGATTTTGCTCGCAAGACATGAAGTAAGAATTTATCTTCATTTGTAAGCATTTTTGAGTCATACATATTTGTTAGATGTGTATGTAGATAGCATTTTAAGTTAATCACTATGGCTTTTGAATGGTTGGTTCATAAGTTGCGGATCGGACCATGCGTGTCAATATTTTAGTATGCAAAGCGTCAGACTATAGTATGAAGCAAATGCACTTCAACATTTTTAATATTGGTATGGAGCTTTTGAGGAGTGTACTGAAAAATGCGGACCAACAGTGAATTTGTGATGGTATAGAGTTTTATACTCAAGTGCGTACTAGTACGGAGTTTTTTAGTCCGCAATAGTGCATATTGGTCCGCAGTGGTGAATGGTGAATTAAGTGCGGACTGATCCGACTTTAGTCTGGTCCGGAGGATACTACACAACCATTCATAGCCTAAGTAAATGTGTGTTTTTGGTATGAGAATAACTAATGAAGTGTGTCTAGACCACAAAGGACTAAATCTTAATATATGCACTATAGATTCCATTTGCATATGATACCAGTTAGATTACCAATAGATAATTTGTTTGCTCTTCTTCTTTTAGTTGCCTTTAAAGTATTTTTATATATAAACTTCATAAAGTCATTGTTGCTTTCTGCTTAAAACTTTTAAGAGTATTTTTGGGAGACCGTGTCCCTCACTACGAGAACCTCAAAGAGTATGTGCCTCTGACTGTGAGCTGTAGACTTCTATAAAAAAAAATCATCAAACAACAAATCTAACCAATAAAGAACTTAAAAATCAAATTTTGTATAGTGTTATCTATAATTTATTAAATTATCTAGATAATGTCTTGTTATTAAAGATCTAAATATAGAGCAACATGTGGGATCGTTTAGGGATCCACAACACTTTAGACAATATCATGACATGAACACCATAACCATTACTACTTCACTTGGATCTCATTCTTCTTATGAGTTATGCCCCCACAAAAGAAGTCAAGCACTGATCTGGCAAGTCTTTGACTGCCGTACCCATTTCGCCACGTGTCCAACTTTAACTTTGTTCCTCCTATATATAAACACAACTAATAAACAGTTAAACACATTCACAAACAAGTAACGTTTTGAAGATGGAGGATGGCCAACAAAGTACCACAAACTCCGGCCAGACCAAACCCGAGACGTCATTATCATCGGACTTCGAGTTTGGATCATTGACTCCCTCATCTCCATCGCAAGACCCCTTCTCGGAAAATTCTCCCGCCGATCATCTTTTTCTCAACGGCCGCCTATTACCGCACTCTTTTCCGACGAGCACAACTACACGTTCGGTGTCACGTACCACCAGCGAAAACACTTTTCGGAGCAATAGTTCGAGCAGCCGAAGCAGTTATAGTAGCAGCCCGACATCTTACACTCCAAGAACAAGCATTTGTAATATCTTCAAGATCACGAGTTCTAGTACCGGACATGGGAAAGAGACTAATGTAACATGTTTTGGTACTCGGTCCGAAGAGATTATGTGTCTGAGGCCCGTTAGTTCTTTGAAGAAAACAAACACTTGCAGCAGCAAAGAATACTATCACAAGCCATCGTTAATATTGAATCTAAAGAAGAGACCACCGAAGAAAAATGGTAAAGCCGTAAATACTTCAACGACAAATAAGGTTTCGTATTTGCCGCAATGCAAGAGGAAGAAGGCGACGGAGATTGTGACGGCGCAGCTTTACGGGTCGTATTCACGGCGGTGGCAGCATATAACTCCGGTGTTTAAAAGAGAAGGATCGGTGAAAAGTAGAGGAGGAGGGATTAAGGTCGGTGGACGGAAGAAGAAGACAACGAGGAGGAAGAAGCCGAAGAAGGCGGAGGAGAGAAGAGGAATGAGTAAGTTGATGAAGTGGTGGAAGAGGATTTTAAAGGCGGTGGTGTTTGCTTGCAGGGAGTGTCATGCAATGGAGCCTCAGATACTTGTAAATGATGATGCTGATGTGAAAAAGAAGATAACTAAATGTCCATAATCAAAAATTTCAATGTTTTTCTAATCTATTTGCTTGTTTTTTTTTGTCTTCTGCTAGTATGTGTAAAGAAATATCTAAAAGATCAACTTTTGGAAAAAATTGATTACATATTTATGATTTTAATCAAAAAGACTAGTTTTGGATTTTTTTATCAAGTGACTCGAATGTTTTCCTCATTTTTAGTAAAATAATTACTTCAGATTTTTTAAAAATAAGAAAAATATACACAACAACAACAGCAAAATTTGCACTATTCTCCAAACAAAAAAAGATAAAAAAAATTGCACTAATCATCAATGCATATTTTTTGCTTGGGTTTAATTTAAACTAAGAACGCTCATCAAAGTTTGGGCTGGGCCTGTTTTATAACTCGGTAAGATTGGGTCTACCTTAAACTAAACGGTGCGGTAACTCGGGTCGGGTCGTGAATCTTTAGCTGGATAAGTTAGTCAAGTCGGGTCGGGTCGTTTTATTTTTTTTAAGGGAAAAAACAAAAAATCAGAAGTAAAAAACAAAAATGAAAAATTGAATAATCAAAATCGAGAAAACTTCATAATCGAAGTTCTTCTTCTCGATCTCTTGGTGCTCGAGAGAGAGAGAGCATTGGATAGAGAATTTTGTTGGGAAAGTAATAGAAGAACGAAGACTAAGGAAGAAAAACTAAGATCTGTTTATATTCGACGCGTCTTCTTCGTTCACCTATAAGGTAATCTGAATGCGATCCTGTAATTTTCTCTGATTTGTTCACATCGCAATCGTTGAAAATTTAGGACTTCTTTGCTTTTGTGATTAATCCAATTGGAGAAAATTCAATGAAGGTGTTGAATTTTTGCTATCCTATAGTGGAAAAATTTGTTCTTTTGTTTCTTTGCTTGTATCGAGTAAAGAGTCTATATGCATTGTGATAATCAGATTTTAGTTATAGATCTCAGTTTTGGGAATGGGCTGTGTAATAGTTGAAGGGTTGACTCAATTTGGGGTATTTTGATTGCAAGTGAGATTCTTCTGCTTGTAATTGGCGAATTTATTGATGCAATCTAGTATTTGCAGAGGGGAAGAAGGTGATTTTTTTTTGTTTATTTGTTGTGGAAATGGATGATGTTGCTGGTTTACAAGAGGCAGCTGGAACCAGATTTAGCCAGTTTGAGTTAATCGGAAGAGGATCGTTTGGTGATGTCTACAAAGCGTAAGTATTTTCTTAAGATTTTGCAGTTATTAGCTTCTTCACTTTGAAAGAATAGAGTGGTACTGATAGATGTGCTTTCATCTGAAATACAACAATACTGATATGTGAGCACTAATGTGACCCACTATGTTGACATTTCTTGCTAGAAAGAAATTGAGAGTTTGGTGGTTTGTTGATATCAAGTGGGAAAAAGCGGAATTTTGTGGAATAAATATTATCCCATTCCAGCCTTGTGATCTAGGAGAGTCTGATTTGCATTAGTTTTCTATCTTGTCCAATTGCGTCTACCTTATTCATATGCTGATTTGTTGCCTCTGCTTATCAGGTTTGATACGGTGCTTAACAAAGATGTTGCCATTAAAGTTATTGATTTGGAAGAATCGTAAGTATTTGCATTTTTTATATGTTTTTTTGCGCTATCAAATATGTAGTCTCCACTTACACTTTCGGATAGTATTTTGTTTGCTCTATAATTAAATTGAACAAAGGTAATCTTTTGTATGCTACTTGTTTGCGATTCTTAAAGTCATTAATCTATATTCGATTTTCTCTATAAAATAGCTCTAGTTTCCAGCTGTAGTATCCTTGTCTCAGGAATACCACAATGCTCAGTGCCCTTTTCTAACTAGCCCTTTTGCTTCATATGTGACAGAGAAGACGAGATTGAAGATATACAGAAGGTATCTCTTGGATTGACGTTGATTTTTGTTGTTAGTATTAGTATGCAGGATTCTCGTGTTCACATTTTGTTATCAACCCCAGGAAATTTCAGTATTGTCACAATGCCGTTGCCCATATATTACCGAATACTATGGTTCTTACCTTCACCAGACCAAGTTATGGATCATCATGGAATATATGGCTGGTGGCTCAGTTGCTGACCTTGTATGTTATTTCACTTCTTTGCTGATTTGAGATATAAAATTGTTTGTGTGGTGATGCACACATCTCTGTGTACTTCTTATTCTTTAATTCTCGTTTGTGCAAATTATAATCTGTTAAAACTATATTGCGAGTGTAGCTTCAACCGGGTAATCCATTGGATGAAATTTCAATTGCTTGTATTACGCGCGACCTACTTCATGCTGTTGAATATCTCCACGCTGAGGGAAAAATCCACAGAGATATTAAAGGTTTTTTCTCTGTTAATATTTTAATATGTTATCGCTTTTCTTGATCCAACTGTGTTTTCTCATCGCTTATGGCATGGCAATTTTTTTCTTTCTATTTTTGCAGCCGCTAATATTTTGTTGAGTGAGAATGGTGATGTTAAGGTATTCTCTACTTCTTAAACTTATTGGATTAATTTCTTAAATTTTCTTTTTATGTACGCGTGGTTTAGTTGCGCAGCTGATCTCGAACTTCTTTCACGCATATCAGGTCGCGGACTTTGGTGTTTCTGCACAATTAACCCGGACAATATCAAGGAGAAAGGTGCTTATCTTATTATACTAATGAATCTCCTGACTCTATATCGTGTTTCTTTCTTCGTCATTTATTGTGCTTACTTAGTAATTAGAATGTTCTTAAATAGGCCCACTCACTTTATTACCCTTGTCGCTGTGGCTTTGTGCAGTTTCAGTTCACATGCACTACGTCATTTAATTTTGTGCATGCTTTTCCATCAGTCTAATCATTCCAATGTTTGAACATCTTAAGAATTTTATGTCATAAGTTGTCCTATGGAAGCTGAAGGATAACTATTTTTTTATATATGTTGAGTTCTCGCCTGTGATGGTTTGATGTTATTATACAACTATTCCGACTGCATTCGCTAATAATATAAAATGGGCAGACATTTGTGGGAACACCATTTTGGATGGCACCAGAAGTGATTCAGAACTCAGAAGGGTATAATGAGAAGGTATCTCGTCCATCTGCCGTAGCTTCTTTTGTTCTTCTTGTTTACCCAATCTTGTGTATGCCCTGGCTTTACTTGTTTTGTAGCCCTTTCTAATCTTGTCTGTTCTGATTCTGGGTTGATTTTTTCCAGGCAGATATATGGTCTCTTGGAATAACAATGATCGAGATGGCAAAAGGAGAACCTCCCCTTGCTGACCTTCATCCTATGAGAGTGCTTTTTATCATTCCCCGGGAAAGCCCTCCTCAGGTTTCATCCTAATACTGCCATATGTCTTGATTGCGAAGCCGCCTTTCACGACCTAGATATTTAACGTTTGTATTTCCTCCGCAGTTAGATGAGCATTTTTCACGTCCTTTGAAGGAATTTGTTTCGTTCTGCTTGAAAAAGGCTCCTGCTGAGGTACTTGTAGTGTGGTCTCTGATCTTTATTGTCAGCAGTGAAATGCAAGATCTCTCATACAACTCTTTCTTATACTTTCAGAGACCAAGTGCCAAAGAACTTCTCAAACATAGATTTATAAAGAATGCTAGGAAAAGCCCAAAACTACTTGAAAGAATAAGGTGTGATCTTTATTCTTCCAACAGCGTTGGTTTGTGGTTTCAATTTATTTACTCCGCCCATTTGATTGTGTGACAAAAACTATGCGGTTTGATTTATTGTTTCCTCAGTTGATTCGTTTTTTCCGATCTGCTATATGCCAAGCGAAAATACAGAACAGGATGATTCTAATGCTGTTCTTTTGTTTTGTTTGAAGAGAGCGGCCAAAATACCAAGTAAAAGAGGACGAAGAGATTCCAACAAACGGTCCAAAATCTCCCGTGGAATCATCTGGGACTGTTAGAGTGGCTGGAGATGAGAGGGGCCAGGGAACTTCTGGAACTAGGTGCAATAAATGGTCTACTCTTGGGATTTCTTCTCTCTTTCTTGTTCGTCAAAATCTTAAGAACTTGGAGCTACAGTTTTCAGGTAAAAACTGTCAGAAATGCGGGGTGGGACTTTAGCTTTGGGGGTTCACAGGGTGCTGGAACTGTTCGAGCTTTAAAACCTCCACAAGCCAGGGAAAGGCGCCAAGAAGTTAGTTCTAATCAGACTTCTCAAAAAACATCACGAGCCAGTGGTAGTCAATTGTCATCCACTTTTGGTGTCCCTGAAATCTCTGAAGGAGGTTTTATTAAAAGAGATTCTTATCAGAATAACTATCAAGAAGAAGTAAGTTCCTTTGCCTCTTGTGTGCATAGATGCAGTCCCATTCTTTCTTATTAGCAGACATTGCTCGGGAAAATCCTCTTGAACTTCACAAATATATCATGATCTATTCTATTGTGTTTCAAGTTAACCATTTTCAATTTGATTTAAGTTCCTTTCATTTGGGGGATTATCACATCTTCAGAAATATTATTAATATAGAATAAAAAGAACTGGAACGTGGTAGATCATACGTTTCTCATCCTTGTCATTCTGAATTTTCAGGATGATTCAAGTGGTTCTGGAACTGTTGTCATAAGATCTCCGAGAAGCTCTCAGCCATCTTCAATGTTTCGTGATCAAAGCTCTGGGGTATTGGAAATTCTTCCTCTCTTTTTTTAACTTATAAAGCAAGTCTGTGTGCTTTGCCTTGGTCCTGTCGTGCTGTTCCAACAACTAGTATGTCTAATTCCAGTTCTGCTGTGTAGTCTGCCAACAGGTATACGTCTTTTGATGATGCTTCTACAAGTGGAACAGTCGTTGTCCGTGGGCAGAATGATGATTCTGGATCACCTCGAACACCGAGATCTAGACTAGGGCTTCAAGAAAGAAGTTCCAGTGCCTCAGAAGATAGCATCTCAAATCTTGCAGAGGTTGTTTAAAACTTTATCTTTTGAAGCTGTCTCTGAAATTACAAGTTATTCTACTGTGTTCTTATTCATTTCCGTTCTTCTTTCAGGCAAAATTAGCACTTGAAGCAGGGTTCAGAAGGGGGAATGCTAGGGAAAAACTTGGTAATGGGAAGGTTAACAAAAGAAGGGAACAAGCAACAGATAATTCTGATCAATTGAGGTTAGTGTGTCTATGTATACTAAGCTTCTGCTGGTCACAGGATTTGTCTGGCCTTTTCTGACATGAAAGCTGTTACCTTGCAGAAATTCCCGCGATCATTCTGATAAACAAAAACCAGTCATAAGATCACAACAAGTGAGTGATGATGAAGATGTCTCCAAATTGGCGTCATTGTCTGCATCATTGTCACTATTGCTATTACCATCCATAAAAGAGGTAAGCTCCTACTTATGATATCTATCAACTATGCTCACATTTGGCATCTTACTTCTCTCAGTGAGTTGGGAGTTGTCTTCAATTTTGAGAAAAAAAAAAGGTTTCGTTTTTGAGTTAGAAGCTGCTAATAATGTAGGCTGTCGGGGGTGACGACTCAAAAGGATCTGTTGGACATAGAGTTTCGAGATCCTTAGTGAACATGGAACGCGAAAAGCCTGGTTCTTCCGAAGCTTTTATTGCCAAACTGATCGAACAGTTGGGAAGGTACGGGAAACTCTAAAAGAACATACACACACTAGTTGCATACAGTATCAGTCTGTTTTATTGTCAATACTTTGATCTGATGAACCTCGAAAATCGTCATACAGTACAAAGGAAGTGTCAGTGAAAGAAGTGCAAGACATGGCGATCCGTGTGTTCGCTAAGACAATGAACAATGATGCAGAAAACAAAAGAAAGCAAGCTAGCAAAGAATTTAGTTCCAATCCAAACTTTAGTCCACTTGCAAGATTCTTATTCTCAAGGTTTGACTGATGATTAACATTAAATCTTTTCCTGAAACGAAAACAGATTAATAACTTCAAATGTTATCTTTTCTGTGTGTTTGCAGATGGCTAGGTCAAACATCGCGTGATCTTAACCAAAGTTGAGACACGCACAGAAGACAGAACATAAGAATGTTGTTTGTGTGTCTTTTACATTGATTTGATGCATTGAATTTTGGTATTTATGTGTATAATTTTTCATCAGAAAAAAGGGTGTATTTATAAATTTTTAAGTTTCTTTTTCTTTTTTTAACTGTCATTTCCTTCCTTATTTTGGCTCTTTAGTTTTATCTTTATTTGTCCTTCCTGGTTTTTTCGAGAGGAAGCATATTTATTCTTAGTTGTATAATTAAGGGCTTGCCTTTATCTGTGATAATATGTAATCCACTCTTACCATTTCATTCATAAACCAGTACTCATAATCATTATTTCTGTTTCTCTTTCTTTAACTCTCCTCTCATATGACAAAAGTCATCAATTTGGCAATTTGTGTGGTTCATGAATCGGACAACTCAATGCAGCTGTAAACTGAAACTTTTGACTAACAAGAGTTATTACCATGAGGGGAACTGTAGTGAATCAAACATATCCTCAAGTTGCAGGAACACTAGCTCGGTCTTGGTTTAGATGGTTAAGTCCCAACTCTCAAATGCCCAGCAAACCGAAGTTACTAACACAGTTACACAAACTATTCTTCTTCTTCAGTTGAGGACGACAATCAGGCCTTTTCATTCGCCTTTGCCATTTCCTCACCTTCAAAAATGTAAAAGAGTCTTGACTCTTGTTTAGTGTATGGGGGATTCCATTATACCTCCGGTTATGGTGTCAATGTAAAAGCTACAAGCAATTCCGATGATGCCAATACAGTATTCGCAAAGTTTGATGGAGAAATACGATAATCAATTTGTTCTAACAACAATTTTAAAGTAACGTACGTGCAAAATTAAAAATGCTCCTTTTTTACTTAGTCAACGAAAATATTAATTTATGTACAAAATAAAATGAAATTTCGGGTCACATAAAATCACCATTTTATGTTTTCTCAATGAGTCTGTGTCTAAAGCTTCACAAAGGACACGTATTCATTATACGTACGTGATTATACAAATGTATTATCCAATAAACGTAGATGAGTAAGTGGTCCCTTTTTGGTCGGAGAAATGGTCAAAGAACGAAAGGACCTTGTTTTTTTTTTTCTCTTTTATTTTACTAAAATCATATAGTCACAGTCACAGAGCTCGAAAACGGAGTTTTGTTCGCCGTTATTATCGACGTGGCTCAAACACCGTCACAAAAAAAAAATAGAACTGTGAGGGTAACTTCTCAGCCGACGCGCTTAGAGTGACTGTCAGTCACCTTAACATATATGACAGCACCACGTGTCGCCAAACATTGTCCTGAATCCTGATGAAGCCACACGTGGATCGGACTAATTCGGATCCTAGTATGGTAGCCTCCAACATTAAATTGGTAACGTAAAAAGGTTTGCAAATTTGCAATCCTCAATTGATGAAACATCTATTTATGGGAGAGATGTCCAAATGTATACAACATGAATGCAGAGTTGTGCGTGGTGACATGACATGAGTGTAATATGGTTGAGTGGGGCTAAATGTAGTTAGTGTTAAGTAAAGGGCTCAATTTAAACTATTCAACTTTTTCTTTTAAAAGATTATGAAATAAGAATTTGGAATTATGTTAAACGATAAGTATTTTTTGGAATTTAACAAGTGTTGTTAACTCGCACATCCCAATAGTATCCGGCGTTGTGATGGGAAAAAAAAATAACACAAACACCAACGCATGAATCCAAAAGCCGTTCTACGTAACGCAAGTCATAATAGTAAAAATATTCAAAGAGATTTCAAATGTTTTCTACTGGTCCTTGTAGGTCCATTTTCGCCGTCCGTGTTCCAAATTCAATCTTCATTATCCCAAAAAAGGAAAAAAGAGTTAAAGTAACTACATCCGTCCACGTGGTAACGATGACGACTCCAGCCGTTGGATCTAAGACCATAGTGCTTAACTGTTTTATACGTTTTTTGATCACAAAGTTGGCGACAAGAATCAAAATCAAATCTCATCCTTCCTTTGTCTCTCATTATGAAGCCGCCCTTCTTATCTTTAACATATAGACCATTCTATATCACATATACTATTAACTTAAGCAAGAGTCTTAACTATTTGTTAAAGTTTACGTAATTAGTCTTTGGAGTTAAAAGTTTGATGCAAAACACAAAAGTCAAAAGTTAAAAAAGCAGTCCAAACTGTGAAAATGACGTAAGCGTAAAGAAGTATTATTCTAACGTACGCCGCAGCCAGAGAAGATGGGTCCGGTCCTCCCACGATTGGTGCGTGTCTTCACGACACTTGGACCATTGTCTTTTCAAGCCGACGCCGATACTCATAACTATTTTTAGTCTTATAATAATCATACAAATAACATTATCATTCTTTATCTATTTCCTACACACGACCCCCCCCCCCCCCAAAAAAAGCTCTATAATAATTATCTTTTTGTTTTCCTATATTCTTGAATCATGAATGATATTATTCATAAATTAGATGAGAAATCAGTTGCAAAGAAAAGAAAAAAAAAAACTTAAAGATCTTCTTAATTATGTTACGTCGATTATATTATAGGGTTTGATAATAATATATACATAACGACTTTTTTCCATGGCAGCTAAAAATTATATTTTAGCTTTTCTCCACTTTCTTCTAAAAAACGGATAATATTTTTTTTTCTTAGGCAGAAAAAAGAAAACGTTATTTTTTTGTTCTAAAGAAACGACATAAGAAAGAAAAAAAACTCACGGCCTATTCCGCCGGAGGAGCTAAGTTAAGATCCAGATCTAACGGCTGAGATATCTTCCCAGCTCCACCTTCGAAATCAACGACCGACGACGTTTCAGACTCGCTCTGGACACCACACGCCGTCATCTTCCTCGGATACGCCGCCATGTTAAAGTAGTAAACCGGACGTACAAGCGGGATCTTACGACGACACGCGCCGCCTCCTAAGCTGAGCTCGAGCTGCGGAGGTGTTACAAACCTTGCCGCCGTGGGAGAGGTAGAGTCGATGACGGTGCTACTCTGAGTAGGACTACCAACGAAAACACCGTCCGTTTTCCCGTTGAGTTCAAGAAACGTCGGGAAATTGGTCTTAGCCTTGGAACCACGAAAGTCACGCGCTGCTGCGTCGTAAGCACGCGCCGCCTGCTGAGCGGTATCGAACGTACCGAGCCAGACCCGAGTTTTCTTAACTGGATCTCGGATCTCAGCGGCGTATCTTCCCCATGGACGTTTCCTAACGCCTCTGTAACGAATCTCTTTGGCAGCATTACTCTCATGATGAGTCGGGTTCGTTGGAGCAACCGGGTCGGGTTTGGAACCCATGATGAATGATAGGTCGGGAGAAGAAAGGAACGAGAAGATCGGTGAAAGAGTTTTGTGGTAATGAGAAGAAGAAGAAGAAGAGCTTCTTTTTATAGGAGGAGATTGAGAGTAAAGCAACGCTCCTTTTGGGGAGCTTTCTTGTGAACAGTCAAAGCCATTTTGAGAGATGGTTTAATTATCTCTCTTTGATGCTTCTCTTATTATTACATATAAAACCGGTTTTTGTTAATATATCCACTTATGTTTAGCCACGTGTGCACTTCGCTTACTGCAAAGAATCTTATTTTTTACCCATTCTTTTTTTCTTCCTTGAAACAAAGACTGCACAAATTACAATCTTATAAATTAAGTTACTGGCTATTAAGAATATAATTCAAATTGGTTGATGTTTCATTTATCCATAGTATTAAAACTATAAAACTTGTTTGTACTAAATCTATAAAACAAGTTATATCGCCGCTTTGTAATATTAGGTAAATTTTTCTTATTAAAAGCAATGTAATATGCGGATTTAAATCTATATGATGACATACCGATAATACTAATGTACACTACTAAACTATATGTTTTAGTTAGGGTCAATATATATATAAAAAAAAACTATTATGTGTATATCATCAATATAGAAGAAAATAAATATTATCAAAGAAAATTATCGTATTGTAGTTTAGTGGACCGTTATATATGTTGTTACCGTATCAACAAAAAATATATTTATTACTTACATATTATATTGTAAAAAGAAATTTAGCGAACAAATTTTCGGGTTTGTAAATTAGTATACCGTTATATATATGTCGTTAAAGTATCGACAAAAAAAATATTTTTTGCTTTTCTATTTGGTAAAAAATGAATAAAATCGAACAAAATTATTTGTAATTTGTAATTTAGCGGATCATTATGTATGATGGTACCATGATGACAAAAAAACACATATATACTAGATGCAAGCCTATTGGGTTTAAAGGGAATATTACCGAACAGATTTGTAGTTTAGTGTACCGTTAGTCCGTTATAGATGTCGTTAATGCGCCGACATAAAAAAGAGAAATCTACGATGTGCATGTCTATCTGGTGAAAAGTAATACTCTCGAACAAAATTGTCGGAATTTTGTATTTTATTGGATCTTATATATGACGATAAAAAAAAACGCATATCTACTATTTGCTTGTTTATTTGGTGAAACGCTCATTCCAAAAGAGTATAATTTACAAAACTAATGTCCTTCAACTTTTCTTGGCTAGACGGGCTCAATAATGTGATCTAAAATTCAATCGTCGAGGGTCATAAAATAAAAGAAAGAGAAAAAAAAATATCATAGATAAAACTCATCCAAAAGATTGTAAAAATATATTTTTCAAAATACCTCGATAACTTGATCAACTTTAAAAAGTCCGTCTCAAACTTTGATGTGTTAGAATATTTACTAACTTATGACTTCAATACTCAATATGTTTTCAGTGATATAAAGAATCTCTGGTATTATTGAGTCAGTTTAAATAAAAACTGGTTTGGAACAAGATTAAAGTTTTTGGAGCAAAATCAAGAAAAATTACAAGAAATGAAGGTGTCGATCGAGAGCTGCTATGTTGCATCAATCAACAGCCCGTTAAGAGGCAAGACAAGGCAAAACAATTGTTGAATAAATTGATCGACAATTCATCATGCCAAATCCATTTTGTCGGCCGAATCGATCGATACGAAAAGAGTATTGATCAACAGCCTCTTGAGCCTAACTAGGCCAAGACCTATAATCAGCCTAATCGGTTGACATCTCTATGCATGTTGATTGACATAATCTTTAACCAAAAAGAGAGTTTTGAGTATCTTTTTGTCTTGGAGTCTCCCTATATTGACATATAACCAACCCATTTGATCGATTATTTACATGCCTATTTGGTAAACAAAAAAAAAAATATAATATCGAATACATTTGTTGGATTTTTTTTTGTAGTTTAGAAGACTGTTATATACTATTATTACAGCATACTACAATGGCAAATCAAGATTAAAGGAAACTAAAAGATATTGCAGACCGCACATTACCACCTTTTGATGATGATTTTTAGTTAGTTCACTGAAATCTCCTATAATTACCATAAACCCGATTGAATAGATCATATCCTTGTTAACATTTTGCCATTTCCATACAATTTATCACCAACTTAACAAGGAGATCACCACAAACAAAAGATAAGTAGACCTTATTACCTTGAAACAATGCATCAACATCAATGGCTATGTTACTCGAATAAAGAACATTTAATTTGGCTTCATTATTGTCGAACAAATCTAAACTACCACTAGAACGTAACCTCTTAGTTCAACAGTAAAAACCTTATTAGTTTCTTCATAAAATTATAAAGAAATAGTAAATCTAGTTTAAATTACTGCCATAATTTCTTTAGATGCCTAGCTGCCGAAGAGCATCTTAGTTCTTGACAATATTAACTCAAGTTTTTCATGATTCGGCTGGTGAATTCGAAATAAGCAGCTGCTATACCATGTTTCCGAACCATGTTTATACGGTGTCATATCAACACTCCACTTTTTTTTTTGTAGAAATTACCAATATCTTCTTCATATCTTAGTTTCTTATTCCTAAAATATTATAAGTGTCCTGATTTTGTATCATTCAGATTTGATATTAGTTGGAATTAATGAACTGTAGTTGTGAATATATTGTCATATGTTGCATCATCATTAGGAATATTTGATCTAATCATATTATGATGATACACAATTTACAATATATGCGGTTACACGATAAATAGCTTCCATGAATAACGATTATATGATGAATCTTTCCTCCCAATACTCGGATTCACAACGAACAGTTTTGCATCTATGACAACCAATAGACAAAATTTTCTCTGAAACATATGAGACCACGACAGACAGCTCCACATATAGTACTCTTTAACTTCCGATAAAGCTTGCATCAATAATATGCAAGAAATTGCGTTCTTTATAAATCGAATCCTAAACCTGGAGTAAAAAAATTTAAACCTTTGACCATTGGATGAAAAATACTATCAAACAAAATTTTATGCAAAAAATTAATATGATATTATTTATAAAAATAAAAATTTAGATTTTGAATGTCAAAATGTGGAAGCTCTTTGGTTTTATAGTTAAGGATTTAAAGACTTCTACATTAGGTGAGGTGTTCGATTTCCAAAAAGTATATTTTTTTGCATATTAATGGTGCAAGATTAATCAAAAGTTTTATAGTATTGTAGAAAGAGTGATCCGAGTGTTGCATTGAGAAAGACACGATATAGAATTGTTCGTGAAATTATTCACTATAATCGCATATATATCTTGCATGTAGGTAGATCTGATAGATTGATAATTATTAGTGTATATAGAGTGTTTAGAGAGTCTCTGTTGTAAATAGAGTCTTTAGTGAGTTTGTTAATTGTATATAAACCTCACTTGTGTAAACTTTATTGATTAATGAGAAAGAGATTATTTGGTAATATGGTATCAGAGCGAGTAATCTCATTCTCTCCGTAACAAACTTCCGCTTCTCTCTTTTTCATCGGAATCTCACCGGTTTTTCGCCGGATTCTCTTCCGATTTCAACTCTTCTTGAGTTTCTTCAGCTCCGATTCGCTTCTTCGCTGTTCTCCTATGCATTTTCCAGCTTCTTTCATTCAAATCGAAGCTGAATTTTGATTTCAATGGGAAAACGCAACTGCAAATCGAAGTATCGTCGTTCTCTTGGTCTCGATTCACCAGAATCCGGCACTGCGGTGTCACCTCGAAGTCGCGGCGAAGCCTCTAATAAAATTAAATCAAAATATCTTCGTTGATAATGTTGATCTATGTTAATCTGGTAAGTAATTCACATTAATTAAAGAATAATTTATTCTTAGAAAACAATAACATCATACTCAAATTTTATCAATTAAATCTAGGGTCCGTCTAGTTAAAACAAGTGTGGAGTAAAAGAAGTCATAAATTACTAATCTAATTCCCTCAAACTTTAACCAGTCACGAACTCAAAATAAAATAGAAAGAAGTTCTATTCATTCTCGTTCGAATAAATTGTGGCACTATTTTCTCTCGTTGTTTTTGCATAATAAATTAATAATACAGAGTATCATTTTTTTTGGGGCAAATATACAGAGTATCATAAGAAATATAAATATACATATAAGATAATCTTATTCAGTAATCTTTTATTTTCCTTTCCTATCAATAATTCTATATCACTCCAGTTTTAGGAGGGGTTATTGGTTCATGGATTTATAAGGAATTAGAAATCCAAACAAAAATCATTTGTTATTCAATCACTGATTTTAAAATCCTAATTAAAATCATGTGTTATTGGTTCCATGATTTATAAATACTAGTTAAAATCATATGTTATTCGTTTAGTCATTTGTTTTTGGAATTGAGAATCCAAATTATGTTTTAAATGGATTTATATGGAATTGAAAGAGAAAAATAGAAGGATTCAAATCCATGGGTAAACACATGTTATTTCAAAATCCATATATTTTGATTTCATAATTAATAGAGATTTCCAAATTCTATATGAATTTACAAATTAATAAACCAATAACACCCCCTTAATTACTCTAACATCCCACCACTCATACCCTTAATTCAATGTGTACATCTTTAAAATATAAATGTGGAGGTAAACTCTAGTATCAATCTATTAAAGGCTATTGTCAACAAACAATTGTCATAATATTATACAAAAATATCAGATATGTCACGAACTTCTTTCTTTTTTTTTGAACAGCTACGAACATTTTTTTTGTTTTATTTTGTCAACCATTTTTGTTAATTTATTAAAATTGTTTTTCTGATGGAAATAAATTGGCGACACCAAAGCTCTCACAATTAAAGAGAAGCAGATATTGGCATTAGAATCTGGAAAATTACGGACAACAACAACAACTTTAAATTTAATAACAACAACAAAGAATCAGCGGCGCATCAAAACAGCCGTGAGAATTCTTCTGAAACGTGGCGCAATCACGAGGACGCGCGGCTCAGGAACCGCGTTTTAATGAAAACGCGTGACGATCACGTCACAACGGAACCCGTTTCGACAAAAGAGCGTTACAACGTTTTTGACGGTGACATCAGCTACATCAGCCGCCCCTAACGCTAAAACCCAAAATCTCTACATTATTTTTTTCTGGATTCTCTCATGCCACGTGGATAAATGAAGACACGTGGAACAAGATTAAAGGATGAGACCCGCGTCGGTTAACCGCAAATTTAACGGTGGTGGGTCCACCGTCAAGTCGATTCTTTTCAGTTTCGTAAAGACGGAATTTAATTTGACGGCAGGAGAAGACCAAGACCGTGAGGTCATTATCTATTTTTTTATAATAAATTTTGTTGATTAACTTTTTTTTTTGCTAAACGACTTGGTCAACAGTCGACACTTAACACCTATATTCTGTCTTTACGCCTTGATTAATGGATTGGGTTATCTTTTGTGTGTGTCCACAGATTAAATTGGTAATTTACAAAAAATTAAACATCATCATCATTAGTCTATGTTAATTATTCTATTTTACGTCTATATCACGTTGAATTCAGAAAAGTTCTTTTTCGTTTCCTAAAATTAAAACTATAAAGCAGTTGGATTTTAATAATAAAACCACTGAGAATTTCATGCAACGGAAGATTTTTTTTTTTTAATAAAATGGAAGATTTAATTTACATACTCTAATTATTCAACTACGAAATATATCTACATAATTAAATTATTATTTTTTTTTTTTTTTTTTTACATAATTAAATTATTGAACCAAACAAAAGAATCTTTGTGAGTAACACCACGTGTTCGAAAGAAACTCAGAGAGATTTCGGGTTAAAATTTACACTCAACCGATAACTAAACCACACAAGTGTTTCTATAGATTTGCTTCTCAACAATTATTTATTTTTAGTCTAAAACAATTTTTTTTTTTTTTTTTTTTTGCCAGCAAACAATTTTTTTTTAATTCGAAAAAGCTCTTTTTCTTTTGTAGTCCGGATATAAAATTAAAATAGTTAATTAATTAAAGGAGTGATAATATAGTCAATATTACCATGACACGTGCTCAGTGGATGTGCCTGAGCCGGCGAGGATCAGTGAGAAAGATGCTGCGATGACTTTTGCCACGGCGGCGAATATTCTTGTTTCTTGTTCTCTTCCGCCGGTTTTCATGCATGCATGCAAACGTTACGCAGAAGAATCCATTCGTCACACAAAAGATAACAATCATATTAAATAAATATCGTTTTGAAAGGGACATGGAATATTAATACAAGAAGTTTTATGGTAAAAAAGAAAAGAAAAACAATCAGATTAAATTTCTAAATGTGAAATTGCAGTATATCGTATAATACAAAATAAAATAGATAGATTGTTCATCTAGAAAAGAATTTATTAGTTAATGGTAAAAACACATTTTCACATTTCTCAGAGCTTTCTCATGAGGAAAGACTCCTCTTTTTTAGCTTAATGGGTGAATTCATTTTGTTGTAAACAACAAAAAAAATCCTTTGTCCCCACAAAACCTATTAAATAGTGTGTTGTATACCAAAAAGTTAGCTGTTTACTTGGTAAATTTAAATATGCAAGTGTATAAATGGTTCCTTGTACAGATTACTGTTGAATTAGTGAGAAGGTTCTCAGTTTTATCCTTTCTTTCTCACTTCCTCGAGCTAGATTTGATAGAGAACGTGTCTTTGAGCTTTTGATCTCTCTGTTGGCTAATTTATCCTCAGTCCTGTTGGGTACTTTAAGTCTCTTAATGTAAAGAAAAACCATTGATTTTCATCATCACCAAAGTACGCACTCTCTGTCTAGCTCAATGTATTACATAAAAGAAAAAGAACAATGTGGCCGCTTTTCATTTACAATTATTAAAATACACAAAATGGTTTAAGACATAAGGAACAGAAGAATATCAAAAACTATAGGGTTTGTTTGGGAATCACCAGGGAGGTCCCAAGGCTCAGACTTGGTGTGATTAATTTGTGAAATGGCTGCCCATACATGAGAAAGTGGGATCAATGACTTTGTTGAAGTGATAGTTATGAATCAATTACGAATGAAGGACTTATTTTGATGGATTTTCTAGATTTTGCCATTTTGTCAAAAAACTTTCAAAATTGCCATTTTCTTATATACAAAAACAAAAATTTACACATAATGTTTGGGTTTTTTAGGTTCCAGTTTTTTGTAGGGTATAGTTTTTGTTATAAAGTATATGTTTTATGAAATTATTTTTCCAAATGTTTAGTTTTTTAAAATGGCAAAAATGGCAAATTTGAAAGAATGTTGAGAAAATGGCAATTTTGAAAAATGGTTGATCAAAAATGGCTTTTTAGATAATAATCCCGATAGTTATTGATAAGTTCTTCATCTGTACGTAGCATGGATTCTAGTTCCATGTGGCATTTAAAACAAAATGTTTCCAAGAAACCCCAAAGATATGGAATCTTTTTTTAGAAAATGTACAACTCTTCGAAAGATTTGTGTCTGAGAGAGAGTAAGGAGGAAGTACGTATATATCATCTCCTTTCTTTATCCTCACAATGATTTATATTTTCTCGTGCAATTCTTACTAGAAGCTGCGTACTGATATGATGTTTCGATGGTTGGCTACACTGATAAAGAGTTCTGACAATTATTGAGGTAATGAATACAACAAAAATGATAACAATTAATAAAAAGAATTTAGGGGTCTAAGAAAGAAAAATGCCTTCTAGTGTATCTATTAAATTGGATATTGTTGTCTGAGCATGCATCACTGGAGATTCTCAGGTGCCTAGTGTCACCTATAAAGAAGAAAAGAAAAAGAGAGAAGAGCATATAGATGCATCAAATCAAAGGAGACAATCGCATCAAGAAATGGACGGACAGGATCTCGAAGGAAATATCACATTTGGAAGTATCCGCAGGCTTTTACATCAAATCAAAAGCCCATTCAATTTCCCTTTACAAAAACAAAACCCAACCTTTTGATCAGTTTCGATCGAGTACGAATATTTTTACGCTTAGTGCTTTATTCTATATGCCAGTACCACATTTTGATTAAGGAAATAAGTAATTGATCTTCAAACTGTAGAAAATAGTCTTTTTTAACTAATCAAAATGTCCTGAAACACTTTCTTGTTTTTAGCCTTCTAAATGTTCAACATAACATATGGAACTGCATGATCACACACAAGCTTATTTTAATATGGTTGTTTACTTGTTTCCCAAAAAACATTCAAATTTGAAAGAAGTTTATTTGGGGTTGACATGATATAGTATCGAAAATAATGGCCACGTTTATCATAAAGACATTGGTAAACGATTTACCGTAAACAGCATGATTAATCATTCTTCCTCTGTTCTGCATTGTTAACAGATTTTGTCCCACGTTTGTTAATCCAATGCTGGTCAATGGCTAAAAAAATATGAACTTCTCTGGTTTAATTTCATGGAATGTTACGAAGGGTTTTATCCAGATGATATTGCATAAAGGAGTTGGAAGAGCTAGCATGAACTATGTCTTATAGTTTGTCTCACCATATATTGGACATCAAAATTTTCATACGGATTGTTTAGAGTTTATCTTATTAAATCCAAGAGCTTTCAAAGTGACATGCGTTTTCTATTAGTTTATCATCTTTCGTGAATATATATTTTGAAAGCCCTTTATCACCAAAAAAAAAAGGTGATAGGTCTTTTTCTATTTTTGTTATTTCATTCCACGTCATTTAAGTGTTTGAAATATTGTTTAGCAAAACTTTTTTTTTTTTTTCTGGTAAATTTTGTTTAGCTACTGTTAGAAGTAGAAAAATAACTTTATTTCTTTTTTGTAAACTCTTTATCTCCGATGTAAGTTTTAAAAATCTTGTGGTTGACTAAAAAATAATTAAGATAATAGTCTAGTGGTAGTGGGTGTTAGTCTTTTACTAGTTAGTTGTAATAAATAATGTTTGTGCGACTTGCAATATCACGTAATGGTGGAAAACTAAAGAGATTGGGCCGAGACTTGCGTACCATTTCTACTTACTGAGTATTAACTACGTGTCCATTATTAGACCGAAAACAACACATATTTGTACGTATATGAAATCGAAGAGATCTCGCTCTATGCGTAAACAATGGGAGAGCAAATCATGTTTACCTAAACTCTAAAGCCTTACCTAGTGGGAGGAGAAACTCCCAACTGATATAATATATTCGGAAATATCTTAATGTGATGCAGCGACATATTTGGAAATATTCCAAATATCTATTATTATCATATTTTAATTAATTAATAATTATTGTTCTAGAATATTCTATATTTTAGGGTTTTTATGCTTTATTATAAATAGCTTTCTAAGGCCTCATATTGTATTAAGTTATTGATGAATTGATTAATCGAAAGATTTAAAGAGGTTTTTATAAACCACTGTGAAGAGTATTCACAACCCTAAGAGCTTTTGCGAAAGCCCTGAGAGGAGGACTCTCAAACCCTAGTTTCCGGGTATTCTCAGAATCAACGGATCTAGTTCTATCCCTAGAAGCTTCCGCTTCATCATAATGTCAATGTGATATTATACATGTTTATGTATATCATTCTTTGCCGTTTAACATTTATACAATTTTTGGGTTCACGGATGAACCCTTTTTTCTTTATTCACTCCCATTAAGTCTAACCAATTAGAATCTGTCAAATAATTTAAAAAATAAAATTAAACGTATTTAGTCGTAAAATCAAATTATTAATCACTCTTTTATAATACCGAAACAATTATTTCATTATATTTAGCTATAAAATCTAAACCCTAACCATTATTTTATAAACCAAAACCGACATATAAAATCTTGTTTAATTGTAAAATCCAATCTCTAATCCTCTTTGATAAATCCAAACCGATATATAACCTCGTTTAATTATAAAATATAAACTATAATCGTCTCTTATATGCAGCCAGCCCCCTTATGTGGTATTGGATGGATTGTTGGCTCTGATCGTCATTTCTCTAATCTTGAACTAAAGTGTCTTAGTCAATGTTTATCCTCCCTTCACACCGAGTTTGAAGCTCTTCTCTAAGTAATGCTATCCCTCACGTCATTATCCATTTTTAATGTTGCTTTTGAGACAGATTGCAAGAAGTTGATCCAGCTTTTGGACACTCCTGATGAGTGGCCCGCTTTTGCTTCGGAGTTAGAAAATTTTAGTGTTTTAAAACTTAGTTTTTCTCAATTTTTCTTAGCTTTTATTCCACGTTTAAACAATGTCCTTGCTGATTGTCTCGCCAAAAAACGAAAGCACAAGATTCTATTTTTTTCATGTAAGCGTCTTAACATCGTTTTTTCTTGCAAAAAACTGTCCATTTCTAACTTAAATGGATGACTATACTTTGTTGTCAAAATTTTTTTTTTTTACTATATGTCGTGTTATTAATACGTACAAGTAGTTTTATTGTGAAACATTCTTCATTTTCACTATCTTTGAAGAAAGAAGGATGATAGATATCAAATTAATGCTTGATTTTGCATCACCCGAAAGATTTGGCGTATAACTACGGAAAAAGTGAAAATTGACCAAATATTTGAGTATCTTAAATTCATCACTTTTTAATAATATCCACGTGATTACATACAAAAATAAAACAATCAACAATCAATCCATATTATATATATATATATAGATTTATTCAATTCATATTAGAATATTATCAGTAATTGAACCACTTGTCAAGCATAGATAAACATTGCGGCTTTTTGACGGAGATCCAGAACTCGTGATTATTGGGTTTTTTTCTTCTCTATACTGATATTTTTTAAGGATCAAATCTCTCTACTGATTAGGATTTAGGATACTTTAATTAATTAAAATCTTTTGTATTTATTCTCCAATATAAATGTTTAAAAATCTTTTTATTACTAGACTACGTACTACAATTATACTAATGTATATAAACAGAGAAATCACATGGCTTGTGGACTGTCCTGACATTGATTAATTATTATGCTTTCCCTTAAGCAATCATAGCTTTGTTGAATCTTTTTTTTTTCTTATAGTTGTTGCCAAAATTATGTATTTTATTACCCACTTAGATACCTCTACTTTTACATAAGTTTCATTGTTTCAATATACCTCTATAGTCTATACTCTATTTATTTAGTTGACTCTATTGTTCTAAAATTGTAACTATTTTTTTTTTTTTTTTTTTTTTTTTGTCATCATTGTAACTATTTTTTATTTAGCAATAAGTTCCAATTTCAGCATTATTTACCAGGAAAATCCTTAAAATATTCTATGCAAAATCCAATATATTCACTCCACATAGATATAATAAAAAAACTATAATAGAAATAATTGAAGAAAAGCTGCCCATGTGGGCACTTCCAAATAAATCTCCAGAATCGATGCTTCAAATACATTGGATGTTTACTAAACAACACAGATATGAACAAACTTCAACAAGCAAACACACTCACAAAGGAAAATCAGAAGACCCAATCTTTGTTATAAAACACAACTTCTCTCTTTTTAGAGTCTCTTGTCTCTTCTTTTTAACTTTCCTTCTTTTTCTTTTGTGATCTATTGTCTGAAAACGAAATGGATCATGTGAGTTCAAGTGATTTGCTTATTGATGATCTTCTTGAAGATTACTGGTTCTTTGAGAACTTATTTACAAGAAGGTCAAGAGGCTTAAGGTATTGTCACTCAGATCCTTACCCTTCTTCTTCTACTTCAACTTCTGCTGAAAAAATGGGAGATTCAGATTCGGGGAAGGTTCTAGAAGCTTCCACAGGGCGATCTTTGATCAGGGCATCTTCTATAGATAGTAGAGAAGACGGATCTCAGACGAAGCTGACGAGGCAGTTCTCTGAAAAGATTAGGGTTCAAGAACCGAGACAAGTTGGGTCTTCCTTGCAGAAGAAGGAACATGTAGTTCTTCCTAAATCTGGATCTTGTTCGGCTCCGGGGAAGATTCAAGAAGCTTCCAAGAAAAGGGATTTGATCCGGACACCTTCTTTGCCGCCTCAGATAGAAAAAAGAGAGTTGGACCGCGAGGCGAAGAAGATGATCAATAAGCTGACAAGGCAGTTCTCTGAGAAGATTAGGGTTCTAGAACCAATGAGGCCTGGTGAGCATTTCTTGCAGAAGAAGGAAACTATTGTTCGAGACAAAGGGATTAGTGAAAGTTCTAGAAGGAACAAAACAGGAAGTAGTAGTAGTAGTTACAGTAGTGTCAAGATTTGTTTGCAAAGAACGCAAACGATGCCAAATAACATCAGAAGAGAAGAAGATAATGAGGAAGACGAGTTTGAAGATCAAGAAAGCGACTCAAGAATGGGATTCTTGATCCGTGAAGCCCTCGCTAGCTCACATAATGCTCCAAAGGTAATAAAAATGATTCATTCTTTTATGTAAAAGAAAATTGTTTTTGAGAATCTGAAAAGCATATTAAAATCTGAATCTTGGTGCAGGTTTCAAACAATCAAAGGCAGAGACCACCAAGAAGCTTGAGATTAGAAGACACTGTTATGGTCAAACAAGGTGGCTCAAGCCCCAAAACGCTGCGTAAAACGTTAAGCAGCGTAGAAACAACCAAAGAGATTCAAAGGCTGAAAGGTTATGACCAACTGATCGAGCCACGTGTCGCAAGCGGACTAGCTACACCACCTAGGGTTCCAAAGGATTCAAGTAAAGAAATGAAGGATCAGATCAAGTTTTGGGCTCGAGCCGTAGCTACTAATGTCCGACAAGAGTGCTAAGATTTTTCTTACACTAATTAACTGTGTTTCTTTGTGACACTATTCCGTACATATGATTCTTATCTTGAACTCTTTTGTGTGTGTTTTTTTTCTGATCCTCCTGAAATAATGAGATTCCTCTGTTTATGTGATGATGTTCTTCCTTCTTTTTTTGGGCAAGAAAAATGTCATGATTATGATGAAGAAAAGGGGATGAGAGAAAAACAGCAAGAAAGAACATTATAATAATCAAATTTTTAATGATAAATTTATATATTTCCAAAAGAAAGAACATAATAATTTGTGATTTGATTGCGATTTATGCAGACTTTCCTAGAAGCATTCGAAATAAAATAATCTAGTATTCTTTTTTAACATTACACGTAAAATACGTTGTATCATGTTGGTTTAAATAAATAAATTAAATAAATGTAAATAACTTGGAAGTTGAAACTAACTAGATTGAACCGGTTCTTGATTGCAGAGATCACTCGTAAGACCAAAACAATAGTATTAAATATATTAATATATGCATTTATGATTTTATTCAACTTCAATATGTAAATACTTAATGTAATAATTAGCTGAGCATGCTCTGAAGTATTACTATTTTACTACTACTAACTCATAGTATTAATTTTCGTGAAATCTCATAAAGTCAACCGTTTGCATAAACAAAAACCGATTTGGGGGTGAAAGTATGAATATTGCACAAATAATCTCATTACATTTTCTTTTATTTCTTTGTCAACAAAATTATATGATAACATAAGACCGTTAATTACGGGTTGTTGTTAGGATGTGTGGTTGCTAAATCTCAATAAACTCCATGACATTTTTACTATTTTTGCTACCAAATTACCTTACAAAAAAGAGAAACTCATTTAACTAACCGACAAATCTCACAAGACTTTACACTTTTAACAGATGACAGAAAACAGTGCATGCATTAGGTCAAATCTCAAGTAAGATAATGAAGAGATTATGACTTTTTGAGAGCATCCAAACAAAATAACTGAAAAGGTAGATTTTTTATTTAACAGACAAGTAGCCAATTGGTGTGTATACAAAGTTACTAGCTACTTTTTTAGAATATTACAAATTCACCCAAAATAATTTATTATTCTTACTTTTTTCTATGTAATAATCGTCTTTTAACAAGTGCAGTTAGAGCTTTTAAATATGATTTTGATCCAAAAATTTTATTTATCTTTTCTTTTTGAATATACTAGTATCTAGTTTTTTTTTAAATGGCAATCAGTATACGTTTAATAAAAAAATTCAGAAGACTAATTTGAAAGGATTCTGATCTGTGTATGGTCATGAATTACCTTTTTTTTTTTGGATCAAAGTCATGAATTATCTTTGTATTCATCTTTTCAGACGTGACAACTCTTTTTTTGTTTGCACAAACGTGGCAACTTCTTTTCAGTAGTATTTTTTTTGTTTTGGGTCAAAATTGAAAGTTTTATCATCGTCTATTAAAAATCATAAACAAGATCCCATAAGATACTTTCCAGAAATCCTAAATCAGAAAAACCCATACATCGTCCTAACAGGCCCAAAATCCTAAGTCAGTCAGCCCATTTTCTTTTTTTTTTTGGCAATCAGACTCCATATATTAATTTACGGATAAAAACTCTCTTCTAAAGAGAGCCAATCGGGTACCGTCGAACTTACATGGGAAAAGCAAAACCCGCGAGCTCTTGCACATTTCGCAAGATGGTCGGCGGAGGAGTTACCACTACGAGGGATATACTTAATACTAAATGAAGAAAACAATTCTCTGTAATGCACAAAATCCCTCATCTCTGTAGCGAAAGTAGGCCACTCATCTGGGCTTGAAGTCATCTCAATAAGATCCGAGCAATCCGTCAGAATGAGGATACTAGTCAACGGGATTGCCAATAAGCACTTCATCGTCCACAAAAGAGTCTCCAATTCAGCATGCAAAGGGGAAAGGCTTCTACGCGAACCCTTTAAGCCCAAATGCATCAGTCTTCCACCCAAGGAAACAATCCACCCATGTCCACTCCTAGCCTCCTCCCCGTGCCATGATCCATCAATAAAACACACTGGCCTATCTGCTGGAATTGGCGTTACTTGTACAATAGGGTTCCTCTCGGGTTGTTGGTCTTCTCGCCTGTTTGCCCGCCTCCAAGCCTCTTCCTCTTGAGTTGCTAAATCCACTGTTTCCTGAGGTGGTTCGCTCAGATTATCAAAAATCTTTCGATTTCTCGCCTTCCAAATATACCACATGATCCATGGAAATACTCTCAGACTCTCTTCATCCGCACCCGCCTCTTTACCCCGCCAATACAAGTAATCTAAGTTATTGTATAGCGAGGGGGAGGGAAAAAGGGCTGGGGATGATGGGATATTGGAAAGGGCCCATACTTGTCTAGCAGGTGGACACTCAAAGATCAAATGATTAATCGTTTCTTCTTCTGCTCCGCATCTGGGACATCCTTTATCTCTACCAATATGGCGAAAAAATAGTCGTTGGCACGAGGCCAAACATCCTGTCACACATTGCCACACGAAATGTTTTAATTTCCGCGTAGTTTTTAATTTCCATGCTTGCGCCTTTAGTGCATTAACACTTGGTCCCTGAGAAGGGTGGTCGCACGCAGGACGAGAAATAGTTCTCGCGGCTTCATATCCAGACTTAACTGTATAATTGCCAGACTTTGTTAGAGTCCAACAATATCCATCACTCGAGACTTTTAAGCTCGGTTTGATCCCTAGTATAAGGGTAATTTCTTCCGGTGGGAACAATTCCCGAAGACGGTCCACCTTCCACTTTTTAGTTCCGAAGTCGATCAAAGTGTTGACGCAGGCTAGTGGATCTCTCTCCGAGGTAAGGCCCTTGGGTGGGCGAGCTGGGGAATCCGGGATCCATGGATCGGTCCAAATATAAGTTCTGAAGCCCGAACCTATAGTCTTACGAATCCCCTTTTTTAGAACAACTTTGGCGGCCAACATACTTCTCCAACCATAGGATGGTCGGTTAGAGACAGTGATCTCTAAGGGACTGCAGTAACGGAAATAGCGTCCTTTAAGGACCCGGCTAAGAAGGGAGTCCGGGAACCTAAGTAGTCTCCATAATTGCTTCACTAACAAAGCGAGATTGAAATCTTCCAATGTCCTGAATCCTAGCCCTCCGTCTGATAAAGGTGTACAGATTTGATCTCAGGCTATCCAATGTATACCCCTACTCTCAGCTTTATTACTCCACCAGAAATTGGCAATAGCACTAGAAAGTTTGGAGGAGATTGCTTTTGGTAACAAGAAACACGACATAACATATGTCGGAAGAGCCTGAGCTTGTGATTTAATGAGGACTTCTTTTCCACCTTTCGAGAGGAATTTTGTTGACCACGAGTTCACTCTCGTTTGTAATCTATCTCTCACAAACGCAAAGACTTGGGCTTTTGAGCCATGAATCTTCTCAGGAAGGCCTAGATAGGTTCCCATCCCTCCTTCCCGGGAAATCCCCAGAATAGTTTTGATTTCTTGTCGTACCGGTGATGAGACATCATTACCAAACATAATGGATGATTTGGACAAGTTAATTTCTTGTCCCGAAGCCCCGCCATAGGAGCGGATAATGTCAATAACTTCCTTGCTTTGTTGAGCATTGGCCTGACAGAAGAAGAGGCTATCATCAGCGAACAGAAGGTGAGAAACGCGTGGGCTCGCATGTGAGATTCTAAGGCCCTGGACTTTGCCTTCCTCCTCCGCTTTTTTTATCTGAGATATAAGTGCTTCCGTACATAATATAAACAAGTACGGAGAAATAGGATCCCCTTGTCGGATACCGCGCTTTGGTCTAATGCGGCCTTTTGGATCGCCATTTATCAAAATGCGATATGAAACTGAGGTGATACATTGCATAATCCAGCTAACCCATCTTTGATCGAAACCCATTTTTTCCATTAAAGCTCGAAGAAATCCCCATTCCACTCTATCGTAGGCCTTACTCATATCGGTTTTTAGCGCCATAAATTTTTTCCGGTTTGCCGGATTAGAGCGGAGTGCGTGAAAGTTTTCTTGTGCGATCAAGATATTATCAGTAATTAGTCGTCCTGCTACGGAGGCAGATTGGGTCTCGGATATTAAATCCGAAAGAAAGAAATTTTTTAAGGCGCAAACTTAGAATTTTTGAGATAACCTTATAGCTTACATTACATAAGCTAATAGGCCGGAATCCAGACATTTCGCGCGGCCTTTCTCCTTTCGGTATAAGACAAATATTAGTCTCATTCAGCTTCCCATCGAAGATCCCGGAACTGAGAAAATTCTTTACCATTTTGGTAAGATCGCCTTTTATTATTTCTCAAAACTTCTGAAAAAATAGTGCAGTCATCCCATCCGGTCCCGGCGCCTTAGTCGGGTTTAGGGAGAATAAGGCACGCTTAACTTCCTCTTCGGTAACCTCCTTGACCAAGGACTCATTCATTGCTGAAGAGACAGAGGGAGAAATATCCCTAAGGGCCATGGAAGGATCTATCGGGTTTGAGGTTGTAAAAAGTTTCTCGAAATAATCCACTGCAACTCTCTCGATCCCTTCTTCGTTGTCCACCCACACCCCGTTGTTATCTAGAATGCCGAGAATCTTGTTTTTTGCCCTCCTCTGCTTTGTCAGAGCATGAAAATATTTTGTGTTTTTATCACCTAGTGCTAGCCAATTTTGGCGACTTTTTTGATACCAAAATATCTCTTCTTCTGTATATGCATCTCCCAATTGCTTCTTAAGATCTCGAAGAGCCTCCACGGATGCGTTGTCATCCGCATAATTTTCCTCAATCTTATCATGGAGTTCCTTGATAAGTATCTCCGAATTTGTACGGGTTGATTTCTTCCATATGGAGATTACTCGTTTACAATTCTGGATTTTTTTCATGATAGGCCGGTCTTCTCTTAAACCTTCCCCACTCCAGCCTTCTATCACTGCTTCGTTTAGTCCGGGTTTTCCAATCCATCTTTTATCGAACATAAATTTTCTCGAAAATGTTTTCGGACTCGATTGTATCGATGCAAGGACTGGTCTATGGTCCGATCCCCACATCTCTAAATACTCCACATTGGTGTGGGAAAATAAGTTATGCCACTCTTCGTTCCCCATGGCTCTGTCTAACCGACATCTAATCTTACCATTTGCTCGTTGTCCAATCCAAGAGAATTGATTCCCATGAAACGGGAAATCAATTAGTCCACACGAATGGATCATAGCACGAAATGGTAGAAATGAGGCTTCAGATCGTTTTTACCGCCTCTTTTCTCATGGTTTCCCATTATTTCGTTGAAATCGCCAATAATAAACCACGCTTCGGGTCGAGAAACCCCGATACGCATCAATCTCTCCCAAACATATTCTCGGTTTGAAACAACAGGATCACCATAAATAAATGTCATAAAGACCCGACTTCCATTAATAATAGTTTCGATATCTATTAACCGGTCATCTAACAACAAAAACTTAACCGGAAAATCATTCGAATACATTAAAGCTAAACCCCCACTAGAGCCCTCGGGCTCAACAGTTTGGAGGTTATCAAAACCTAACTCAACTTGCACATCTTGCAGATACATCTTATCATTCTTAGTTTCTGATAAAAACATAAAACCTGGCGAATACATTCTACACATCTTCACCAGTCGACGACGAGTCTCCTTAGCTCTCGCCCCTTGACAGTTCCACGCTAAGGTCCTCATGCCGGTGGCTCGGGGGAGATCCGGGGCTCCACCTCACCATCCTTCGTCTTCACGACCTTGTTCTCCTTTTTCTTCTTCGGAATTGGAATTGTAACCTCCTCATTTAGAGGGATGTTTGAGTTGCCGGCTGGTGTCTGCCCTCTCCTCTTAGGCGATCCTTTGCCATGAAACGGCTGCAGCTTCCTTGAAGCCAAAGAGCTCACTTTTGGGCTTTTAGGAATTGATCTTTTTGAGTCAGTCTTCTTGGGCTCTGTGACAGGCCCATTTAGCTTTGATGGACTCTTCTCTTTCGCAAGGGCAGCCCATTTTCTAAATGCTGTCGTTTGTTTACTCGTGGCCGTTGATGAACGTACACAACTACACTACACACAAGAGAGTCATTCTTTTAAGATTGGAGAGCTTATTTTGCACTACACCTAAAGAAGTGGGACGGCTGTAAAATCCAAAACCCCTAACTTCAAGAAACCAACAACAAATAGTATCTCAAGTATCAAAAGCGATAGTGGAACAAAGTCATACATACTTATAAGATAACAAAATGATCTCGTTTGGGCAGAAATCAAACTACTTTTTTTTGTTGTTGCTAAATCTATTTTTATGATTTCATTCATTTATAAAAAACTATATGTTAAATTATTGTTTCTATAGGCAACCATGTGTGTAATCCATGAGTTTATATATATAATATATGATTGGTGGTATAAAGCGATTACAGTTTTTTTTTTAATTGTAAGTAATAATATTATAAATCCTAATAGATAATACTAATCAGTGAAAAATAGTGGAATGGTGTTGAAGTGATATGAAATAGTGGGACAAAATATAGATGGTTCGCTTTCGTTATCGTTTTCGTTATACCGCTTTCATTGTTTGTTTTCCTAGAAATCGTTTTTTATTTATTTTACTGAGATTTACCTAGAATGACTCTAAACTTAGCTAAAATAACTCAATTGACACCCGTTTCATTTAGTGAACTAGACTAACCCACATTTTAAGTAAAAAGACTAATTAACCTTTGTAGTTAATATTAATAACAATTATGCCATTTGCCATTTAAAAAAGAAAAAAAATAACAAAATAAACAAATATGTAAACAAAGAAAAAAATGTCGAGAAAAAGAAATCAAATCGACAAAAGTTTTGAGACTCTCTTCTCCGACGGTTCCACTAAAAACCCTAGAATCATCTCTAATCCTCAGCCGCCTCTGTTTGATATCGTAGTCTGCATGCCGAAATCGTGTTGATTTCGAGGATACATGGGTCATTAACTTTCCGGTGGTGGTTTGAATTACCGGTGGTGGCGTTTACGAGATCTCTAGAGACTGAATCGGTGCTTCCCTTGGTTCATCAGCATCGTTATAGGTAAGTTTCTAACATTTAAACCCCAATGAAACGCAAATCGTCGATTTTGTTTATTGAGTATTTATCTTCTCCGATGCATTTTTGATTCCGGCGTTTAGGTGATCTTCGGCTACAAATCGCTGAGTTGTTTTGGAAGTCGGCTTCGGAACAAGGTAAACTCTTTAACAATGGGTCTAAAGCTTTTGTAATTTCTCGATGTGTTGTGGAGTCTTCGAAATCGATTTTTGATATTGATAAATTGTTATTGTCGATTACGGCTTCTCCGGTACCGACTACTCTCCGTCTCCGGCCACATAAACGTCGGCGAGGCTTCAGCCCTTGTTGATTGCATAACGGTTTCTCTTTTCTCGTGCTGACTGTAACTCTGCGAAGGTGTCCTCCTTTTCTATTGTTAAGAAGGCTGTCTTTACCGTGAAGACAAAGAAAAAGAAGGCTGGAGAAGTGTCTGAGGATCTTGTTCTATGTGAAAAGAAACCTCCTACAAAGGGACTTACAAGGAAGAAAGTGGCAAACGTGCCTAATAAAGATTTTTATATAGGTTGTTGCATACTTTTATGTATGTATTTTTATATAGGTTGTAGCAGACTTTTATGTATGTTGTCTCAGATTTTTATATAAGTTATAGCAGACTTTTATGTAAGTTGTCGCAGACTTTTATACAACCTTTCTAATGAGCCAAACGACTGATACAATCACAACCACTGAAACACAAGAAAATAATCCATCTAATCAAAAATTCAAGAATAAAAAACGAAAATGTAATTAAAACCAGAAACTAAAAAACATCCTTAAGCAGAAACTAAAAAACATCCTTAAGCAGAAACTAAAAAACATCCTTAAGCAGAAACTAAAAACCTTAAGTGTAATTAACTTTTAAGCAAATTTGGAACGACACTCAAATAGAAGGAGAGGGATGAAATCGTGAGGGATCAAAAAGAGAACAGAAACAATTGAAGCAAATTTGATCCCGAAAAGGAAAAAAAATAAAGGATGAAATCGTGAGACAGTGGGTAAGCGTAAAAGAAGAAGACAAAAACAAAAACCGTTTCTAGAGCAAAAGCCCTAGAAGAATATTCCTTCTCTAAATATTAGGAATTTAATGCATTAAACGTCAATTATGGCAATAATTTGTATAAATCTGTCAGAGATAATAAAAGTCTGTCGTAACTAAACGCAATCAAACCGGTTTAAACATACAAGCAAACCGGCAAGATTTGGAGTTCTGTCGAATTTGAGGCTAGATATTAAATCTCATGTAACACGATTTTTTGAAATTTCAAAAACAAATCTGCCAACCAAAAGTCTGTCAACACTAAAAAGGTTATTCTAGTTAGAAACAAATCTGCCATAACATGACATGAGAAAATCTGTTATGCTTAGGGTCCAAAAAACAAAACTGTCATAACTAAAAACAAATCTGTTATCACTATGCGACTGTTTAGTAATTATATTTTTTTTAAAAAACCTGCGAGATTTGTCAACAAATAAAGAAAATCTGCGAGTACATAAAACAACTCTGTCATCATTATATATCAATTTTTTGTGTTAAAAAATCTGTTATAAAACGACAGTTTTTTTAAAAAATCCTAAAATCTGTTGCCAAAATAAAGAAAAGCCTGCGGTTGGAAAACAAATCTGTGGCAGATTTATTTTATAACCATTCAAAATCTAAAAATTTTAGGAAAATCTGTGGATACAACATACAACAAATCTGTCGCGAAAAAAAAATCTGCGGAAAAATATAAATCTGTCATTACTAAATCAAACAAAGTCTGTGGTACAAAAAAAGTCTGTCGAAGAAAGTCTGTGGTGGATCAAGTAGTCTGTCGTACTAAATAAATCTGTCGCAACATGAGCCACAGATTTAACAAAAACGAGAGTGGCAGTATCGTAAATAAATTGTATTTTTTTGCCACGCTGGAATTAAATATTAATGGCATTCCTGTAATATGTTTTTTCTCTACAAAGCAAAACAAGGGCATTTTAGTCATAAATATTACCCATATAACCCATATTTTTGGTATGCCATTCTAGTAATTAAACACAAATTATGGATCACTCTAGTAAATTTCCCTTTATTTTATTTTCCCGTTCGTCAATTGATAGTTTTTTTTTTATAATAAAGGACGTTAATTGATAGAGTTGTTCAAACAACAACAAAAATTTCCCGATGTGGCAATCGAATCATTAACGTGACTGACTAAATACAGTCGAAAGGAAAAGAAAAAAAAAAGAAAGAATAAAAGAGCATATTCTCTTCGTGGGTTTAAGACAGTAGAAAGAATCTGATCCAAACTCTACACTTGGAAGCAATGTTATATAACCCCAAATATACAAATATATCTACATTAATTACATTTTTCTTCTTCTTACATTACATTTATTTTGTTATAAACTTGTGCATTTCTTTTTTTTTAGCTACATGGGATTATCCCAACACATACGTGTATGGCTAGTGTTATTTTGTACGGCTACTTCGAGTATAGTCTACCATATTAAAATGTCATTAGATAATACAAGAAAATAGTAGATATTAAACAAATGACGATGGATTCGAGATATATTGTTGGCATGTCAATCAGATACACTAAGAACGATGCCATAGATTTAAGTGTATGTCGAATTCATTCTATCTACTACCTGTTTGACGATGAAGTCAAACGTATATCTTAGCTCAAAGTACGATTGTTTGGTTAATTACAAACAAAACAAGCTCTCTCGGTTCGTTTAAATTGTAGGTTTTAATTAACATTGAGCAATATAAATTCTTCAATGTAATTAACTATAATTCCATCTATCTTTATTTGGATTATTGATAGAATGATTATTAGGATAGATGTATACGTTTAAGCCCACTTAATATAGTTTTTATGGTCATAGTGACATATATATCTCTTATACTGTTATACATGTGTAATTATGATGATTAATACAGTTTTATGTTTGTTAGCAGTTTTAGAATGGAATTTGGTTAGAAATGGATCCATAAGAGTCTTTATTTCGAAAAGTGTGTTAAAATCTTTTATCTAAAAAGTAATACCTTCTCTGTTTCGAATTACATGTCGTTTAAGATTTTTGTACACAAATTAAGAAAATAATTAAATTCTCTGGTTTATATTTCCTTGATATATTCTATAAATTTTTTAAAGATATTAAACCGGTATAGATAAACCTGAAATATTTACCAAACATCTATATTGAAAACCTAAAACGACATCTATTTTGAAACAAAATTTAACTTTTAAAACGACAATTAAACTTTAACGGAATGGGTATATGAAAACAAGAGCCTATACATTTACTTTAATTATTTGTGAGTTAGAAGTTTTTTAAATTTAACGTTGGTGAAACTTTAAGAAAATGTTCTGGAATTACAAAACAGAATTTAACGCTGTTTCACCAACAACGCCAATACATATATTTAAACCAGAAAATTACAACGCATTTGAGTTTGAATATTTTGGATAGGATGTGGTGTGTACATTTTTTTTAGATTGTTCACAAAGTTGTGTAGCCATAAATTCTAAATTAATATTGGGCATAATTAGGTGTCAAGCTGGTTCAACAAAGAAAGCACATGGGGACACTTCCCCAAAGCTTATTATGTTAAGAAAAAAAAAAACCAAACAATTAATAACTTTGCTCCAAAATTCTATCTAATACAGAACAAAATAAATACTCCGAAACTTTAGCTTATATATGCACGTACCAAAAAAACTACAAAATTTAGATGCAATAATTTTAAAAATTAAAAATCCTTTTCAATCAATGTATTATTATTTTTTAAAAAGTTATACATCCTTTTTGTTAATTTATTTTGTATTTATCTTCCTTGTTAAATGTCTTTGAATTGATTGAACTTTCATATCTTAGCTAACAAAATCATTCTTAACTAATGGTTGGCATGCTTCAGAAATCAAAATAAAATAAAAGCAAAATCAGCTCTAATAAAAACGAAACATTTACATATGATATCAAAAGTGAGCACTAATTAAAGTCATTAATAAAAATTAGTAAGTAATTACTACATTTATTACACATAAATAACTACGACATCGTTTAGGTCTAGAATTAGGACTCACATTTCTAATTAAAATACTTTTTAATATGCTGCAAAACATGACCAATGAAAAAAAAAAAAATCAAACAGAAAAAAGAGAAACCAATGAAAAAAATAGAATAAAAAAGATAAATACGAAATAAATAAAAACCTTCCGTCACAGTGCAAATAGAAATTAGAATCAAGAAACCGACGTCTCTCTCTTCTCTTCTCTCTCTCTCCCTCACCTCCTCTTTCTTCTCTGCTTCGGATCTCTCTCTCTCTCTCCCTGATTAAACCTCTAAAATCAGGTAATTATCTCTTTTAATCATCACCATAATCGTCTTCTCTAGCTTCTTCTTTTTTTTGATTCCCAGTTTCTTTTATCCTGGGAAACATAAAAATCGTTTTTTTATTTGGTGGGTTTTTTTTTGTTTGATTGTTTGAATTGTGAATTATGTTTATCATCAACTTTATCTGAAGAAATTGCATTGTTCTGGGTTAGTTTGTTTTTATGATTTCAATCTCTGATTGTTGATTTTTGCAGGGAGTTTTTTGTTGGTTTCGGATTCTCAGGAAAATTAGCAAAGTCTTTGTCTTTTGCTGCTGTTTGCACAGCCCCCATTGAAGCTTTTTCTCACAATCTTAATGTTCTCAAGGTTAGAGTTTTGTTCCTGTTTTTGCTTACTATTGCATTAGAAGATTGTTCTGATTGTAGTTAGGCATGGTGGGCTAGTTTCCTGTTTCTGTCTATGTAAGAAAGTTTTGATCTTTTTTCTTTGGTGTTTGAAGAATTGTTTATTGTTTTATGCATTTGGTTTCTGATATCTGCAGCTAAAGTTTCGGTCTTTTTTCATTTATATTTGTGAAAATGATTTTGCCATGAGTTTGAGAATGCACAATGCAATCAGAACAATCTTCCGAGAAAACGGTTTCTTTGAGGGACATTTTTATCAATTTCTGAGGCTAAATCGAGGAGAACATGTGTTTTATATGTTTTGAGTTCGTTACTGATTACAATGTGATAGCTTAGTTTTTAGTATCCGCTTGAGATGTAATAATGTTGCATTAGCTGGTTCTTTGAATCAAGAAGTTCGATTTCTTACTCATCAGTATAGTTTGATATGTTACCGTATGATTGTTGATGTATTTATGGATCGAATTATATCAGAGGGCTTCTGCAGCAAGCGAAATGGGACAAAGAAATAGGACTGTTGATTTAGAAATGGAGCAGCAGCAATCTCAAGCTTCTCTCCAACCAGAACCTTGCATCCTTTTAGGCAGCTTTCCGCAACAACCGGATAATAATAATATCCCTGCCATGGTTGCACACGTTCCTAATTTAGAAGCTCATTCTCTTCAAGACCCAACTTATGACAACTCGGCAATGTTCTACGGGCTTCCTCAGTATCATCATCATCCTCATCAGCGTGCTCCAACGAATTTCTATGTTCCCTATGTGGCATTTCAGGCTCCTCCGGGTCAGTTACCATCTTCAAGCAGTCACGGTGTAGTTGGAGTAAGTCCTGATCATGAATACGAAAGAAATGCTCATTTTATGGATCACACAAGAGGGACATATAAACGAAAAAACGCTGAAGGGATACCCGGACAACCTCAATATTTAAGTACCTTAGCAGCTCCATTCAACACACCGGAGACAATAGCACCTTTTGTAGGGTCTAGGAACAGACCAGGAGCTGTTACAGTGAACCCTGTTCTTCCTCCTCATGCTCCAAACAACTTCATTCAAGGAAACTATGCAGGTCATCATCCTTTTCCACCTCCTGGATCAATCTGGTATGATCAACACCACGGCAGATCTGATGGCTCACCTTCGTTCTGGCCCACACCTTACATGCACGGTACCTACTAACACACAATCTCTTTTTAAAGTTTTGAACTTTGTAATCTTATTTATCTATCTTTGAATGATCTTTCAGGTAGTAACATTGTCGCTGGTTCGATAGAGTCTAGTAGCAGAAACACTACATCATTTATGTATCCTTCTCAGTTAAACCCGAGGGACCACTATTATAGTCATCATCACCACCCGGCCCCTCCTCCTGTACAAGGCATGAGAGGCCAGAATGCCACATTATATCCTCACACAGCTTCTTCGGCTTCATACAGAGTTCCTCCAGGGAGTTTTGCTCCGCAGAACACAATGAATAGTGGCCCCTCGGGCTCAGAGATGGGTTCGAGTCACATGGGTCCAGTTCAACCAACTGGGTTTCGGATATACCAGCATCATCAGCGAGATGATTCTGTACCTGTAGCAACTCTTAGACAACACCGTGGAGGAGTTCCTCGGCTTAGAGTGATGCCTGATGATGTAAATTTCTTGCCTCAAATTTTCTGTCCCATGTTTTTCCATTTGCGTCGTTGCTCAAGGTTCTGTTTCTTTTGGTTCTCTCAATGTGTGTAGGAAGTTGCACTTTTGGAGTTTGGAGACTTCCTTGGTGGTTCTGGAAATAATCACATTGATCATCATCGAGATATGCGATTGGACATCGAGGAAATGTCTTACGAGGTGAGCCCATCACTACTCTTTACCGATGTAGTTAACAGAGTTAGGAGCTAAATGTTGCCTCTTTTATTATCATTTTCCTGAGAAGATTCGTGGGGTTAGCATGAACTTGAGAATTCACAATGCAATTTTCTGTGATCACAGTTAGGATTTTGTTGATCTGATTTGAAAATATGGGGTTTGCACAGGAGCTTCTTGCTTTGAGTGAGCGAATTGGATCAGTAAACACTGGTTTGCCAGAGGAAGATGTTAAGAATCATTTGAAAACAAGAACATGTTCTGGAATCAACCTTGAAAAAGAGTCGTCGTCTCCACGAACTAAAGATTTAGAAACTGAACCGTGCACTATATGTCAGGTAAAAAATTAGCCAAAGATCAATCATAGAAAGATTGCAACTTTGTAATGTGGGCTGCACAGGCTTGGAATTAGTGGTCTAAAGAATTCTTTCAATATCTTTACAGGAAAGCTTCAAGAACGAAGAAAAGATTGCAACTTTGGATTGCGGGCACGAGTATCATGCAGAGTGCTTGGAGAAATGGCTGATTGTGAAGAACGTTTGTCCAATCTGTAAATCAGAAGCACTGGTCATGGAGAAGAGAAAGGTATAGGAAGAAGAATCACTTTCTAATCTATTGGGTTTATATATATATATTTATAGACTTTAAAGAAGAGAAGAAAACAGAGTTTGGGTTTGTTTTCAGCTCCAAAAGAATTTTCTGTAAATTTGTACTTTCTTTTTTGTGCACATAATATGTGTGAATGGTCAAAAACTGTCATCTTTTAATTTGGTTTCTTGGCTACGTTGATAATGAAAAATGTACAGGCTAATTTGGTTTTCTAGTGTTTTTTTCTTCTTAAATTTTTCATGTTTTTTGTCATTTGCTTAGGCTTTAATGATCTATCAAGACATACACTCTTTTACGGCTCTTAAGTTTCAAAATTATGGAAACTACATCAAATGCATCTTATCTTTTAAGACCTAGAAATTGGTAGGTCCATATATTGATTTCTATCTTACAAACAAATGTAAAAAAATCGGAAGTACAGTAAAAGTTTTTAGCAAAACTACAAAAACGGGCATCTTCTACTTTGTGTAAACTATTCAAAATTGTAAATATTGTTTCCATTCACTCTGTGTTCTCGCAAGAATTTGAAAAACTCTCTGTTGTTGTTGCCGCTACTCTTCAACAGTGCGTACACTTTTGTAACATAACCAAACTCTCGTCCGTAGATATGACTGGCACATGCCGCTTTGTAAGTCATCATCTCCCAATCTCCTGTCAATATACTGTTTTTTGTTTCTGTCTCTAGCATTTCCGGGGAGAAATGGCGGTTTAGCCAACACTTAGCCCGAAGGGTCCATGATGTATTGGTGAACATTTTTGGTGTCGGGTTGTATCGAACAGAATATGTTTGTGGATTCTTTTTATCTTCAGATCCGTCGAGGCATACTGACAATCGGTCTTCATCAAGATTCTCAAAGAAGTGACTGAAGCAAGAGGCTAACTCTTTCCATATTTCGGGCTCAGGAAAAGAAGCTTCTACATGCAATGCTATCATTTCGATTAGCGATTCTCTACTATACTCATCTGAAAGTAATTAAGCAATATGGTATTAGTAACGACTTAGGCAGGATTAAAGGTCTTAAGACTAAAATGTGTTTGATGGCTTGATCTTAAATACCTTCTATGCACATTCCAATAACCTTCTTTAGAGTAGTTACACAACAAGGATCAATCTTTAAGATATCTTCATAGCATTTTGCGAGCATGTCGCTATTACGATGAAATTTCTCCATCATTAGGGCCTTAATCCTACAGTTGAGTAAAAGAGCCAAAACACCACTTCAGAAAATCGTCTTCTCCATATTCTAAAGTCTTACGAGGCGGGTGCAGGTACCAAATAGAGAATGAAAGAGATCTTTTTGTACCTGAAAGGTTTTACGTCATGTACTTTGTTGCACATCTCCTCGACTACTTTCATCGCTTCATCTACATGACCTCCAATTAACAGAAGCTAGAAGGGAATTTAAGAGAAGGCAAGGAAAAAACAAACATCTAATTAGTGTGAGACGAAGATGATGACATTATGAGCCGCGTAGGGAAAAATAGTTATCTCAGTTTTTACCTGTACAAGTGGATGTAATGCAGCCAAAGATACATGACGCGGGGACTGAAGAGTTTGCCGCATATGTTTCAAAGCTTCCTTAAAATAAGAATCATCGACAATCTTTCTGTAGCAATCAGGATCTGATGGCGGTTTTAAAGGAAGCAACCATGGATCCATGTCACCTAACATTGAAAAAAAAGAAGCCATAGATTCAACAGAACTGGTTCTGGATTATAGCATAATGCAAGCTAAAGAAATTCTCAGTACTAACCAAGAATATCAATAACAGTGGGATCAAATTCAACTCCATCTCCCAAAGAGGCTTCGTTTTCTTCAGAGGTCGCATAGTGTTGTGGTGGAGTGGTAAAATGTGGAGTACTCTTCGCTTTTTCCTTCGTATCCATCTTTGTCTCGGAGTCACTGATGGACAAATGGGAAACTTTTTTATTATTCATGACGGAAGTCTCTGAATCTTTTCTAGCAGAAACCTCAGATGCCATAGAGCACACCGACTCATCCCTGCCTGAACACTCAACCAGACTACCAGATCTTGATTCCGACACGTTCGATTCGCTTTCATTGTCATCTACATCTTCAGGCTGCAACTCCTTCAAGAATTTACTACACCACATCTTGTAGAATGTGATTCCTATAAACAGATTGGCCCGTGGAAGCATTGCGAAATCACGGTTCTGCATCAAGCTACCAAAAGATAAAGAGAAATCATCAAAATTAATTCACGCAAGAAACATAGCAGACAACCCTCAGGAAGATATTAATTGTACCTGATTGCAGCACTATAGGCCTCACTGTTCATCTCATGGTCAATAAAATGACAAATTTGCTCGAACCAAACCAAGAGCCTCTCCTGCCCAAATGACCAAGTAACTCAATGTTATCATCGAGCCTTAGCGTAATATTCAATGAAAATGCTATATTGTCCAAGAATTACATATCAAAAAAGGGACCTCTTTATGTTGTTTACCAATCTGGCCAATCCAAGTATCATATATTCTTCCAATCTCATCAGCTTTGTTTTTCTTAGTTTCCAAGTGACTCACAATTTGTATATGAGCCTACCAAAAAAAGGAACAATAAGAAACAGACAGCAACAAACAAACACTGTTTCAATCTTTAAAGATAAAAGCAAACCTCGTATTTGAGACGATTCATCTTTGGACAAGGATCTTTAATTGTCCCTCTCATCAGAACTGAAAGTACACGACTTGCATCATTCCAGTATCTCTTACGAAGTAGCTCACGAAGTAATCCTGGTAATCTATTGAGATACTCACTTCGGCTTGACTTTGGCCCAAGACTCAGAAGATAAGATGGTTTCGCTATGCAGCGCTGAATTCTCTTGTACTTCTGTGTATCTGAGACTATATCTGAGCTATTTACTCGACGACGCTTAGCTTTAATCTTCTCAAGCTTTTCAGATTTCTCTTCGGTTTCTACCATTACCCTAATCCCCAAATCTTGGTGTGAATCAATACCCACAAGTTATAGAAATGTGAGAATCGACAAAATAGCTCGGATGTGACGATTTCGGCGAGAACTGTCGAGCCCAGAAGGAGGATGACGAATGAGACTTGTAAGAGAAGGTTAAAAGTCACAAAGGATGAAGCTTTCTTCAGGTGGATATTAGGGTTTTGGAAGAATTAGAGAATAAGGAATGCTTCCAAAACCCTAATATCACCACAGACAGAGCCGGGAGAAGAAAGGTGCAAGGAGAGAGATGTCGCTATAGATTCTGACTTTTGAGAGATTTCGCTCTTCTTTCTTTATGGGCCTTTGGGCCAATACTAAATTAGGCCCATTTGTTTTTATCTCATTCGAACAAACATGCTTGTTGTTTTGTTTTTAAAGATAAAAACTACACGACGTTTTGGATTACTCAAAGTCTCAAACGCAGCTCAGCGTCGCGTTTCTCCGTTTTTTTGGTCAACATTGCGTTTGATTTTTTTTCTTATAAATACATAATTTAGAAAAAAATTAATTTTTTTTATGGTATCTATAAGACTATAATGTCGGCAAAAGTGACGAATATTCGATTTTTTTGCCATTGAGATCAGCTTAATAATATACACGTGTGGCCGCGTAATCAAATTCGTTAATAATAACTAACGAACAGTTCCCAAATCGCCCTTACCTACTTTTATTTTATTTTTTCAGTTCCCGCCTACATTAATAATGTTGAAATTGACCCCAAAAGTTTTAAAAGTTGAGATTAAGATCAACTAATTTTTTAACTATAAATATTGAAACAAATTTTTTAACTATAAATATTGAAACAAATTTGAACAAACATAATCTTACTGTATATATATTTTATTTAGTATAAAATAAAAACACCCTTGCATAAAATGACCGAAATTTTCAAATTTGTAGACATATCTACCCCACTAAAAATCCGGATGAATTGATGACAACCTTATCTGTTTTTGAATTGAATTTTTAGTATTTTTTATATCAAACTGCTAAAAATAAAATAAATAAATGCTGAACAAATCCATTGTTGAATTTGAGGAAAACCATTAATGTAGGGAAGTACTAATAATATTGTACCCAAGAGGCAAGAGGCAAAGACATTGTCACCTTTTACTTTTTGAAATGGACAAAGTTTTAGTACTACTATTATTAAATAACTTACACTATACAACTACTTTGGCATATTCCCTTTTTCTTACATTTGTATTTCCTAAAAATTGATAAATTCTCTATATACAGAAGAAAATCAAACGATTTGGTATTTTAATACGTAAAATAATAATACCAAGTTAACAGGGTTAGAATGGTAATTAGACACTGCTTTCTTCATCTTCCTTATCAGCTCTTCTCCAAAAAAACTGCCCCACACGATTTACACACACACGTATATCTGTATATAAACACGTATATGTGTGTATATATACAATACTCATCCACAAAACTCACTACTGATTGATTTCTCCATGAACGTCCTCCTTTGATTTTACTTTTTTGTTGTTTTGCTTCTTTCGAAATCAATCATGAGATTCAGATCTCTCATCTCTCTCCTCTTCCTTCTGTTCTTCACTTCATCTGCTTACGCTCGATTCGTCTCCCTACATCCATCTTCGACGAGTCTAATCTCCGATGGAATCGACGGTGGTTCAAATCTCGACGGTGGCTCCGGATCGGTTATCAAGACGGTTGTTTCGGCTCCGGCTGAGGAAAAGGAGGAAGCTTGTGAACAGACATATGGGTTTATGCCGTGTACTAAGACCGCTCTTGGAAACGTGTTTCTGATTTTGGTTTATGGGTTTCTTATGTTCACTGCTGCGACGTATCTCTCTGCCGGAAGTGAGCTTCTTCTTGAGATTCTTGGCCCTGGTATTGTCGGTGGTTTGTTTCTTCCTATGCTTGGCGCTCTTCCTGACGCTATGCTTATTATGGGTATGTAAAAAAATTTATTCTTTTCGAATTTAGATCACCCAGATTTCGTATCATTCGATTTCATATGGAGAAAAATGCGATTTTGAAATTCATTTGAGTGAAAAAGACGAGATTTTTGTTTTGCTTTGATGAAGAAGATTCGAAAGAGTTATGCGATTCTTTTGTATTTTGAGAGAGAGAGAGAAAAAAAAGTGAATATTTGATTGGTTCTGTGAATCAAATGATGATACACTGATGTTAACCGATGAACTCATAACTTGTCACCTTCTGCTTTTTAGTCAAAATCTTATCTCTTTTCTAATGAAGTTATTATCTGTGCTCTTTTTTCTTGATGGGTTATTTATTATGTGTTGGTGTTTCTTTGGCTTTCAGTATCTGGACTATCTGGAGACGCAGCAACTGCTCAAAGCCAAGTCTCTGTGGGAATGGGTTTGCTTGCTGGCTCCACTGTTATGCTTCTCACTGTTATCTGGGGAACTTGCACTGTGGTTGGCAAGTGTGACCTTCGAGATTCTATTGCTGTTAACAACCAAGACACTAAAGGCTTCCATCTTAATGGTAACGAGAAAGTCTCTTATTCTTTCAGAATTCTTTGTTTGTACTTGTATGGGTTCTTATAACAGCTAAACACAATAGAATTTAGTATTTGTACTTTACTATATGCGGGTTCCTTATTGTTGTTGTTTACTCTCTTTTTGTAGATTCTGGTGTAACTGTTGATATTTGGACCAGCTATGCTGCAAGAATAATGGCTATATCAGTTATTCCTTTCGTCATTGTCCAGCTTCCGCAGATGTTGGGCTCAACATCTGGAAGACACTTGTCCGTGTTGGTTGCTCTATCCCTTTCAGTTCTTATGCTGATCTCTTACTGTGTATATCAGGTAACATAAAATTCTCAGGACAGGAGTTCCAGAAAATTATCCATTAGACTGATGTCCTTTTGTTTGCTTTCTCCATCTTGTTTGTGAGATTATTCTGCCTTGTATGATGATATCTAGGTCTTCCAACCGTGGATCCAAAGGAGACGGCTTGCTTTTGCAAAACACAAGCATGTTATATCAGGAATACTAAAGCACTTGAAACAACATGCTCTGGGAAGGCTTCTTGATGATGAAGGTCAGCCTGATGAACATGTCATTCGAAGGTAAGTCATATATTCCTTACATGGAGAACGCACAATTTTGTAGGCACTTTACTTGGTTTCGTCTTGTGCTCAAGTTTATCTGTTTATTAGGTTGTTTGAGACAATTGATGCAAACAAGGACGGACACTTATCAGCGGCTGAACTAAAGGCGCTTATCATTGGGATTAGCTTTGAGGAGATAGATTTTGACAAGGATGATGCTGTGGGAAAACTTCTCCAAGATTTTGATAAGACTCTTGATGAGCAAGTTGATGAAGAAGAGTTTGTCCGTGGAATTAAGCATTGGCTTATCCAGGCAATGGGAGGTGCTCCATCTGGTCCTGATGCCGGTCCTCGAACAATGAAATTCCTGGACAATTTCCATGTGGTTAGAAAGACTGTTGAAACCTTATTTGAACAGACTTGGGTCACAAAACTTATCTGGAATCTAACGCAATTACTTTTATCTCGTTTTTTTTGTTTTGCAGCAAACAAAGAGAGAGCATGCTCTGTTGGGAGATAACGAGAATGGTGAGAATGATGAGGAAGGCGGTGAGGTTGCAGACCCAAAATGGGTCACCATTAAAGCAGCTCTGCTGCTACTGTTAGGAGCTGCCATTGCAGCTGCATTTGCTGATCCTTTAGTGGACACTGTTAACAACTTCTCCGCAGCCACAGGGATCCCGTCTTTCTTCATTTCCTTCATCGCGTTGCCTTTGGCCACCAATTCAAGTGAAGCCGTCTCTGCTATCATCTTCGCTTCCCGCAAAAAGATCAGAACCGCCTCTTTAACTTTCTCCGAGGTCCATAACCACAATTCTTATATCTCTTTCTATCTCCTTAGACTTCATAAACTAAAACCCGTTTCTTGGTGTTTGTCTGTTTTCAGCTATGCGGTGGAGTAACAATGAACAACATTCTGTGTCTCTCGGTGTTCTTAGCGATCGTCTACCTTCGAGGACTAACATGGAACTTCTCATCAGAAGTGTTAGTGATTCTCATCGTTTGTCTAGTGATGGGCGGTTTCGCGAGTTTCCGCACAACTTATCCGCTTTGGACATGTTTCATAGCTTACTTGCTTTACCCATTCTCCTTGGGTCTGGTCTATATTCTTGATTACTGGTTTGGCTGGTCGTAGAGATCACACTCTGTTCAAAGAGTTTGTCCACATGAGTGAGTTTCTTCTCGCGTGTTTCGTTTCTTCTCTATATATGTTTATGGATTCGAGTGTAAAAACTTAAAAAGTTAAATTCTGAGATTTGTCAGTGTTTATGTATTGAAAACACAGTGTTATTATTAAGCTAATATTACATATTGATTTTTGCTTGCTCTTTTACAGTTTTACTTATGAACTAGATTTTAACCCGCGGTACACCGCGGGATGATTTAATTTTAAAGTTAGTATAAAAATATTTTGTAAATTGTATCTCCTTATAACATATTTATTTGTATTATAGTTTACAATTGTTATTAAGTAACGGTATACCACGAGTCCACGAGATAATTATTAATAAACTGAGGATTTAACCCGTATTAAAGCGGTATATAAATATTGATTCAAATTCGTCCGCCATATAAATCATTTCCGAAATATAACCCGTTCCGTAATTTCTTAACCGTCCTGTGATTTGTATTAAAAAAATAAGGATTAAATCCGTATTGAAGCGGCGGATTAATGATATTTTAATCTTTTTATTATTGTTGATTCAAAAACCCGTCCCGCCAAAAAACTCATTTATTTTATTAATGTTCTTATTTATGATATGATTCTGAATCATTGTCTAAATATTTTAATCGATGTAGAACGTTGAACACACATTTTCGTCAATTGGATAATATATGTCCGTTTTTAAAATTTCGAATCACAGTATATGCAGAAAAAAAATTGATTTTTTTTTTTTACTTTATGTATTATATGATGATTCAAAACAGTTAAAAACAAATCAAACAAAGATGATAGGAGAATCATAATTATAAATCTTAATCAAATCTTCTAAAAATCTAAATTATTAAATATGGAATATCCGGTGTATGAGTTGGGTTAAATATAACCCGATCCAACAAATTTTTTGTGAAGGAATTTTTAAAATGGGTCGAGTATCCGATATACCCGAAAGCTTTTTTACCCACCCGTCACAAAAAGTGCTGCGATTATACTAGTATAGATGATCTTGTATTGAAACAAAAAAGTTTCTTGTAAATTTGTAATCATCATATTTAAAGATTGAAATTTATTAATATTTCGAAAAAAAAGAAAAGATGGAACCAACTTATGACGAGCTATTGCTGCATATGAGTCTGAAATTTCCCTTTGTGACTCCTTCGATTCAATAGCGACTTTGCAAGTATTGTCAAATTGTAAAACCACGATGAATAATTTGATTCATTTCGTAGTAACGTAGAATGTAATCGTCAGGGTCCCGTAGCTCAGTTGGTTAGAGCGTTGGTCTTATGAGCCGAAGGTCGCGGGTTCGAGCCCCGCCGGGACCATAACTGGTGTCTTTATTATTTTCGATAGAATTATTATTTAGAAACATTTTAAGACCCAAAAACTGAATATGATTGGAGAAGCTTTTGAAAGACCAGCTCTAATCTCTTTTTCTTTTTTTTTGGTTCGGTCTTCAACTTTGGCCTAACCAAATTTGATAAGAAAACATATCTTTATGTGTCAATAACTGGATCAAATTTGGTTCGTTTCAATCAAACGGAGACAACATCAAAGGTTAAGTAACTTTAATAAATCTTGAAGATTGGGGTTTAAAGAACTTGCACACCATCAAGTTTTGAGCCATTTTGCAACTCTTTTCTTCTTTTAAAACTCTCAAATTTTGAAAATTTATCATTGGTTATGGAATGGAATGAAGAAAAATCAAAGAAAAGTAACAGCTGTATTTAACCTTGAGATCTGACAAGAGATAGAAAGAAAGAGAGAGAGGGGACCATTCCCTAAAGGTGACAACCTTTTTTCCGATTTTTGGTTCCATCCTTTTCTTACACTTTGCTATCCTTTTTATTATTATTGAGTTCATGTCTTCTTCAACATTCCCTTTTTCTTCTGTCATGCCCCAAAATGTTAGAGGTTTTACCTTTATGATTGCATGTATATCAATCATATACATTTGAACAAGAAGGCGAAGATGATGCAAAAGAAGAAGTAAAAAGGATATTTTAAAAATTTAGACTTGATATGATTTGATTTGAGTGATCAAAACATTTTATAAAGATTCCGGCTTTCTATCTTCTTCTTTAGGATGTCTAGCCACTACTTCCAATCTCATCTTATCACTTCTCATGTAAAGTGTTGCTTCTTTAGAGCTTCTCCATAAGGAACCAAAGTTTTCTTTCCGAAAGATATTATAGCAAAAAATCGAACGAATCTTCATCAATTGACAAATTATGGATCAAAATTGCACACCTCAACACTATTCATCAACAATAGTGTCTTGTTTTAGACCAACAATAGTGTCTTCATGTACTAATCTACTGTCCTATACCTTTTTACTTATTAAAGACTATACCACACTCAAGTTTGGTGGATCTCCTACACTCTTGTTAAAGTATGTGTTAAAGAACACATTTATTGACACTAGACATCAAATTCTCTTTTGCTACACACCAAAAAAAAGATAGTCAAAAACCATTTTTCTGATTTATATTTATCTGTGAATCATGGGCCAAAACTCATACTTAGTTTCAGAACTAGCATCCACTAAACAAATTCAAAACTAAACCCATCATCCTATATCCTAAAGTCCAAAAGAAGCAACACATACATACTCTGTCTATGGACAATGACTCTTCATCTATGGGGCCAAAAGAGGAGACTAAGAAACACAAGAGAAATGATTGTTTCAAATTCCATTTGCTAGTCAAAAGAAAGTTTATCACCATAGAGATTGGGAAGATAATACTTCTAAAAAACGCTAAACCAAACAATATGATGATTGATGTAGATGGATGTATCACTGCTCCTCTTTGGGATTGGCAAAGAAGAGATATTTCTTAAGGAAAGCATTAAACCCACATAGAATAAAGAGCAAAGCTTGAAACTTTAGCTTCAAGTGGGATTAAAGGTTTCCAACACAAGAGCATAAGGAAACGACAATTAATTTTAGAACAAGTTACAACACAACAACGAAAACATAATTGAACTAACAGAAAGTTTTCTAATTGATACAAGATGAACTCAAATTAACAAAGGCCTAGGCTTTAGAAGATTAAGATGAACCTGAAACTGTTGATCAGATTCTGTTTCTCCCTTCTCCTATTCCTTTCCTTGGATTTATAGGCCATTTGAATATCCGAAACACACAACAACGAAAAACGTCTTCCCTATTCCACGCATTCGAAGCGCCCTGAAACGTTAACAACAATGCAAGTTATCAATTTGATGATTAGTTAAAGACAGGACTTTCACAAATGGGTGTTTTCGAAACATTTGGAACCTGAAATATGAAAAGAAACCAATTGTGTTGCACATTCTTATGTGTTTTTGAAACTTGTTCAATGTCGAGAATCAGATGAAGCAGACGACGGCTTGTTGTCGCCGCCATGCTCCTCTTGTTCGCCTTGAAACCGTGCTGGTATGCGAAAACCGGAGAATTCACCACTTGAAGCAAATGCAATGCCTGGAATCGCTGATTGGTGAATCCCTGGAGGAATATGGTAAGGATGATGGTGGTGGAGATCGTCAGTGGTAATGGACTGATGATGATGGTGAGGATCAAACCAAGCACGAATCATAGGTGTGTTAATGGACTGAAGGGGACCCCTCTGAGATAAAACCTGACTTTGGCTAAAAACTGGCTGCAACGACGACGGAGAAGCAAACACAAATCCTCCGGTACCGGTGGAATCACCTGCTCCGCCGTTGTTCCATGTCACTAGTCTCTGTATCTTTCCAAATTCCGGTGACTGATGATTCTGTTCCCAGCTTGCCGTCGATGAGTCAAACGCTAACGGATTATTGCTCTGGCCGGAGAACAGAGCAGGCTCTGTTTGATTAGCAAAAGGTGGACCATTTTGGAAAGATTGAAGCGAGAGACGAAGAAGATCTTGGTTCTGTGTATTGGCTCGTGACGGTGGCTGATGATGATAGTTCTGTTGCGTTGAAGCTACCGGAAAAAACGACTTCATAGTATCAGCTATCGAATCAGAATCCATTGACGCGGGAAGAAAACTCGATTCGTTAACTTCTTCTTCTCCGATTTGTTGATGATGATGCTCTGTTTCTTCCGGCGGAGGTTGTGGCGGCGGCGGAGAAATTAAAGTTTTGGTTTTTCTGGGTTTAGCGTTAGCAGCAGCGGCGGCGTGTTGACGAAGAGTATCGGCGGGGTTCCAAGGAGGAAGCTGAGCGAGATCATCAATGGCGGATTTAGCTTTAGTAATAAGCCAATCAACAGCTTTACTTGGTCGATCAAAACCAAGTCTATCTTGAACATCGTAGAATTGAATCGCCGTCGGAGCAGAGAGTCTCACGCGCCGGTCACGTGGTCCTTTTGCCGTACAGACTTTACTATGTCTGTCTTTTCTTCCTGTTGACCGAACAATGTGACCTCCTTGAACCTCCACAATCTCGCCGCAACCACCACCGTTCTCCGTCGCCGATTGGTGGTGTCTCATCTCTAGAAGAGGCGGCGACGGAGAATCTATTAAATGGTCGTTATCTGGTGCCATTGATGAAGCATATTGTGGAAATTCAAGGTCGTTGATGGTTGTGGTGGTTGGGTTATGACGACGGCGGCGACGGCGGTCGTTAACCGCCGAGGAATCCAGAGTCGTTGTTTTTTTTTTCAATTCAACATTTTCCCTCTCCTCCCAAACCCAAACCCTAAATTCGCCACCAAATCAAATAACGATGAAGGTTGCCCAAAAAAAAAAAAAAAAAAAAAAAAATCAAATAACGATGAAGAAGAAGACGTAATTGAAATTGGAGACTAACCCATGTATGAAATTTATCTTCTTTAGTCTAAAGATTGTTTCTTTTTTTTAAAAAAAATTGTCTCTCTGTTTCTGAGAATTCAAGAAGCAGAACAAAACAGATGAATCAAGAAGAGAGAGAAGAGATAGAGAGATGTGGAATTGACAAAACGAGAATTCACGAAAGCTCTTTTTAATTTTCTTTTTCTCGGGAAAATTTACAGTAACGGTAAAAAAAAGAAGGAAGAGATTGGGAAGAGAGGGAAAATGGTTAAAGGAGGAGTGTGTTTTGGTCATAAAAACTAAAAAGAGCTCTCTGATCTCATCATCATCACTTGTGCTTTTTTCTGCTTTTATTTCATTTTTTAAAAGTTTTCTATTTATTTATATAAAAAAATAAGATTTGTTATTGTCAAATTCATTTGATATCAAATACTCCATTATAATAAGTTGTCAGTAAAGAAAATTCTCCTCTAGAGAGAGCGAATCAGAAAACCGATAAACTTACAAGAGAAAAAAAAAGAATTTTCGAGTTTTTTTTGTCTAAAGCTAAAAAGAAAACCCGGACAATGATACAACGATGAAACCAACTAAAGTTTAATAAGTCCAAAGAAATAATAACCCTTAAGATAGTGAGTTCCTCTTGGAAAGAAATATATAGTTTATATGACATTACTATTTGTATTAGCTATATAGTTACAACATCACAATGGATGTAATTCAAGTATGTAATGTAAAATTATGAACAACATATACATAGTCCTCTTACATTTAGTTCTGATGTAGAACCACTATCTCTTTTTTTGGTTAAGGATGTAGTAGATACTAGAAACACTAATAAAACTCAAATTTGATGCAAAAACGCTAAATAATAGGCAAATTACCAAATCAAAGATTGTTCTATGTTAGAAAGTATTTTAAACGAAACTTTTGAGATGGTAAAGCTTTTTTGGGTTGTTGGAAATAAATAGACAATACAAGATTTCTTTTTAAATAAAATTTAAAGCTTTTAGATCTGTTGGAGAGTTGGAGACACTAATAATTGGGGAGTATAAACTAATATTGATGGTACTTATAAACAAATACTTTATATTTTTCTCTCGAATCAAATTGTATTGGTTTTAGAGGTTACACCCTGTAAAATGCTTCACAAGTATCCAGATGATTAGACAGAATCATTTTGGAATATATAAATAAGCATTGTCGATGTAGTTTGGAAGGCGAAAATGATAGAAATACATGTAGGGTGTGATTGGTGGGTAATAGAAGAATTGAGAAGAATTGAGAAGAAATTAATTGAGAAGAAAAGAAAAGTAATAAGTAGAAGAATAGAGAAGAAAAATAAAGATGAACTTTATTATTTGATTGGTGGTTAATGAGAAGAATTGAGAAGAATTGATAAAAATTTAAATATTAGTATTTTAAATCTGTAAAAGTTAAATTAAAATTATAGAATTATTGTGAATCATGTTCCAGTTCTAAAGATTACATTATTCAATTAAACAAAATATTTTTTTAAAACATAATTTAAATTCTATCGACGACGCCGAGATCCATATCTTTTTACTGACCATATGTGTTCAGCAATCTGATCACGCACTATCCGCATATACATTCCTGCCTCTGATGATTCTTCGATTCTAACACTATCATTGTTATCTTGCTCATCCGTCATATCATGTTGAGCTTGTACAACATCATTCTCGGAATCAATATTATCAAAGTCATAGTCTTTAATATTATGCTGACGAATAAAATTATGCAGACCCATTGTAGCGAATATAACACTTCTTTGTGTAGTAATGTCATACCTCGGAAATTCATTTAGGACCCTCCATTTTTTCTTCCATAAGCCGAATGTTCGTTCAATAACTGAACGTAATGACGCATGCCACCTATTATACATTTCCTTACTGTTTCGAGGAGGCTCACCGTTAATAAACTCTTGGAGATGATATCTTGTGCCGTCTCTATGTTCTTTTCGGTATGGAGCTAAATATCCACGTTTATTAGCATATCCAGAATCTACAAGATAGTACTTACTTTCTGGAGGTACAGGAAACAGTGGATCATCACTTATCGCAGCCGCCAAAACACGTGCATCATGGGCAGATCCTGCCATCCCGACAAAACAATATGTGAAAAGCATGTCAAAATCACATATGGCTAGAACATTGAAGCTTGCAATTCCCTTTCTGTTTATAAATCGGAGACCTTCTCGACCTGGTGTAACCATAACAGGTACATGTGTTCCATCAAGTGCACCAACAAATCCATTAAAAAAAGGCCAATATCTTGTATCGTCTTGCAAACGGTTGGAGATAGCTCTAAGTTCTTCGACTGTCCGTGGACGTATATACTCTACAGCCAACCGTTCCATTGCTTTAAGAACATCATGAAACTTTCGCCAAATTGTCTCTTGGGCATGCCCAAACCTTAGTGCAATATCACGTTGTGTATCATTTTGGGCACAAATGATTAGAAAGATTGCAACACTCTCGTCGAGGCTTATGTTTGTCGAGCTTTGTAAGCCATACTTTCCATGTAATATTTCACATAACTGTGTGAATGCATGCCTCTGAACTCATTCGGATAAGTGTCTGACATGAAACTTCATTACCGTAAATTTGATCTCGAATAATAAGCCATCCTCTTCCACGATCTGATGTCATAGGCTGTTTATAAAAATATCTCGTATAATATTGCAACATAGGAGATATGCATTCTTCCATATCCTCTTCTTCTTCTAGTAACATTAACTCTGCAATCTCTTCATCGTCAAGATTCTCGATTCCGAGTGAACGCAACTCGACAATTCGTTCCTGATATTTCAAGTAAATTTGAGTTAGAAATTGATGAAAAATATATTAATTAACATATAAAATATACATGAGAAAAACTTAAATTTTATTTGAAATTTTCTAATACAAATAATCACTTCTTTTTTCCATCATTTTCATTTGGCCTATTAAAAAAATTTATCATCTCGGGAGCATTAGCAGAACTAGAACCTACAGATCTAGGAGAGTCAATCCCAAATAATGAAGAAAAATTCGTCCATCTCGGGAGCATTAACACGGTTATATATTTTTTGTTTGTTTCACCGAATTCCTGTAAAATAAATATGATTTATGAGTATGATATTAGCATGTTTACAAGAAATTATAAGTTATGAATAATTAAAATTAAAATATTACCGCGCATCGATCGTTCCACCATGACGGTTCCATCTCGATCTGCCCCGATGAATCAACATGCGTACCAGTACGCTTGGATAATATGTTGTTGAAATACCACAATTTTTTTAAATAATTAAATTTACTTTTCATCTCAGGTTCCCATTTAACCGAATCACCAGTCAGTTCAACAAATTTTTCTTCGATCCTCCGTTTACCAGCAGCTAATGGTACCCTAATCGTATAGTCTTCCGCCTCTAATTCAGCGATAACAAGCTCAAGAAATATTCGAGTTGTTCTAGGCGTCCATTTATGCTAACCACATTTTAAAATTTTAAACAATCATAATTATATTTTAAAAATAATATATAGATAAAACAATAAAATGATATAAAAAATATTAATAAACATACATTGCGTCTTGGACCACTCACACCTCTACTTGATGTTCCTTCACCAGCATTTTCACGACTCGATCGTCCTCTACTGACTGCTCCGCGACGACCTCTACTACGTGTATTATCTGACCTGCTTGTCATCTTCATAATATATAATAAAATTAGTAAGATGTAAAATCATTAGTTAAACAATTTAGACTTAAAAATTATTTGAATCTTTCCATATTATATAAATTATACTACTTAAGATAGAGAGCATATAAAAATATTCTAATCAAAAAAATTTACATTTCATTTTTTCTAGCATCAAACATTTTTAATATATATAGAGATATATTACACCAACTAAATTATTAATTATATAAAAATAAATTAAATTTGAGATATATATAGAATCTACTCATTTAGAATAAGTGCTAACAATAAAAAAAATTCTTTAATTAGTGCTGTAAAAGTAATTACTTAAAATAAATTATAAAAATTAAATATAACATAAATTTAAATTCATAAAACATGTAAAGGATAAGAAATTAAAAAATACCTTCAATATTGAGATGAAAATTCTGGAATGAAATATCAAATTTAAACAATTTAACAAAAAAAAAATCTCAAGACTGTTTTTTGAATGTATAGAACGATTGTTGTTTTTTGAATGTATAGAACGATTGTATGAAACCAAATGCTCCTATATATAAGCAAAGTCTTTCTCGGTGACTTCCTCCACTTGTTATAAAAAGTTATTAAAAATTAGTTTATCATTTTGGAAAATGTGCCTTATCTAGAGGAAATGGTTCAACTTGATTTTGAGTGGACGAAGGATTTCTTCTTATTTTTGTTTTCTAGATGAATTATTTCTTTTTTTTTACTGTTTTGTTTTTCTTCTTGACTGGTACAAAGATGATATATCTGAGAAGAATTTTTTATTCTCTCATTTCTTTTCTTCTATCAACGGTATCCAGTCACACCCGTAGTTCTACTTTATGAAGATAAATGTGTAAAATGATAGTTCTACTCCCTGTTCTAAAAATCGGCCGCCTAGGTGCTGATCGGGTGGGGACCGCGGCGATTTTGTTCATATCGGTAAAAAAAATCGGTGATCTGATTAATCCCCGTTTAATCTCCGATTTTCTTGCTATGCGTTAAGCCCACCCTCACCGCCCGACTAGCGCCTAGCGATTTTTTAAACAAGGGTTCTACTTGTACAATTATGTCAAGTCCTTATGGCTTATATCTTTATTTATTTTGCTATTTTCTTGTCATTACTATAAATACTCTTTATAACCACTTCTCCATTATACACAACACCGACCACGTACAAAGATGACGTAGCGTTATGTTAAAAAATGGAATCCAATTTCAAATTAATGTTTCCAATTGCACCTACTCTACCAAGTGTACAGTCTAAAAGAATTTACGAATATACCCTCTATCTAGGCTTTAGTGTTCTTCGATCGCATGTGTGTCAGTAAGTACACTCCCCATCACCCTCACAGTCATTCATTCCCACTTATCTCTCTCTCTTATTAAGTTATTTTGTCCAATATTTATTCCTTTCATTTATTTTTGTCAACTTGTTTTTTTTTCGATAGAGAAAAAATAACACATTTTTTTGTCAATTTGTTAGTTTCATTTTGTTTTTCCATTGTCTTTTTTTTTTCGTAGTAAAATAATTTAAAATATTGTGAAAAGTCATATAATTCATTCGTCCATTCGCTTTCAAAATTATTAGTTTGTATTTGTCATTTTCAGGGGAATATAAACTATTTTATTTTGTATTCGGTTATTTATAATTTTACATAAACTGATTATCAAATTTGTTGACGAGAGGTAAATGGTATAAACAGTGCTTCCTCTAACGTGACCGGTCTTAATTTGTCTAAGATTGAACTTTCATGTGAGAGATGAAGACATCATTTTAAATGGCAATACACTAACGGTAAGTCGGTAATTATTAGATTTAATGAGTTTATTAAGACTCCTTATATAAAATCTAATACATAAGAGCATCTCCAACAGTAATGTCTGGAGGAATGTCTCAAGATTAAAAAAATAGAAAATAATATAAAAGTAGGAGAGAGTGTAGACACAGTTTGTGGTTTGAGAAACTTTGAGAAACTATGTCTCCACTTGTCTTTTTATTATTGGCCAAATTCTTTTTTTATAATTTATAATTTAAATAAATAATCTATTTATTATAAATTGATTAAAATAGTATTTTTGAGACACCCACACAGTGTCTGATGGATGGAGATGGTCTAAGTACACCAAAGAATAAAGAATATATGTTAGTAATCATATATCGTGGCATTTGACATATATATATATGGTTTACGTGAAAAGGGATATAGAAAGGACGAATGTGGATTCAATAATCCGTTTTGCAATTTTAGTGAAAAAAGAAAAGACGAATGTTGACGGATGATAAATATGCATGTGCCATGTTAAAAATTTTAAAAAGTGAAAGGACGATGCTTTAATTCAGTTTTCTGGTACCCTTTTTGTCTAGAGATTATATAAAATTGTTACTTTTATGTAACTGTAAAAAAATACTTGTTATCAAAGTCGTAACCAAAAGAAGAAAAGATGAGGCCAAAAAGATGAAACTTATGTTACCAAACTTTTTGGTTCTTGATGAATATGGGCCAAAAGTGATATTTTCTCTAATTTTTTTAAACTGAGAGGATTGACAAATAAGCGACTCGGAAGTCGGAACCAAAATCTGTAAATCGGTTTGGACTTTGGAGTGGTTAAATTTTGGAAGTCTCATATTGAACAAAAACTAAACCATAATCAGAAACGAAAAAGAAAAAAAACCAATTAAACTTGTTTAGCCAACCAAATGGAATGCATTTAAGATAATCCATTTATGTTTTTCAGTTTGTTTTATCATCCAAAATACCGAAACAAACTAAAATTTTCTCACCCGAGAATAACAAATACTACCTACCTATGCAATTCCTCCAAAACGTTTGCTTCTCAATCTGAGTCCTGTAAGAATCTCTTTTTCTTTTGTATGAAATTTAAACTAAACCCAAATGGAAAAAATGTAACAACAGAAAGACAGAAAGTACGGTAACACAGACTCAGCATTAAGAAGGAACCAACCCACACTTATGATCTCTTGTTCATGGTAAAGAAAGTCGCATGGTTCCAAAAAGGAAGAATCATAACTTGACATGTTACAGTTTTACTTTGTGTTTGGTGATTAACCAAAGAGCCTTATGGTTTCACTAATGGAGGCACAAACATGGATTTTTATTGATACAACCCGATGAAGGAAGAGGAGGCAACTCTAGCTGGAAAATTGGAAAAATTACCGAGTCAAACTCGGTCTAATCACTGGTTGGCAAACTTGACTCCCTTTTCGATGGAGGATTTGAGTTCTGGCTTCAATGCTTCCAAGCCTTCCTTCTCAAAGTCTGAGAGTGGCCCCAAGTCAAGAACCTCCTCCACGCCGTTCTTCCCCAACCTCACCTGAACCATAATTAAACCCTCATATTCATCAACCGAGACACAGAATCATAGGAAGTACATCCCGTGTTTGATGCTAAGTTTTGAGGATTACCTTCGAGGCAAAGAAAGGAAGCTCGGTGATTGTTGATTGCACGTATGAGCATTCTATGACATCTGGAACACCGTTGAGTCCTTTCAAGCACGCATCAGCGAATAATGCTCCAGCATAGCTGTGACAATTTATCAGATTTTCAGAAGTTAAGAATCAAAAGTAGGATCCAGAAAACTATACCAAGTAAGTGAGAAGTGAGTACAACTATGTAAAGACCAGTACGATACTTACGCCATGGACAATGTAGCTGAACCTTTTCCTGCTTTTGCCTCCACGACTTCTGTACCTCCATCTTGGGTGCGCTTAGTGAGGGCGGTGAGTACGTCACTTGACAAATTGGCTTGAGGGGTGGCCTACATTTTTACAAACAGAGTAACTTTGAGTCAAACAGAGCTAAACCGCAGTTGTAAGATATAAGGCATTCAACCAAAGTCTGAGTAGAGAGGAAGTGAGAGGTAACCTGAGAGAAGAGAGGTAGAATAGTAACCCCAGCATGACCACCAATCACCGGAACATTAACTTCTGCAGACACAAAAAGCATTCAGATTTTTATCACAGCTAATAAGATGAACACATTTCGAAGCAAAACTTATGAATACAGGAGAGAAAAAGGCATCTATACACAAACCTGCAACTGGGACATTGGCCTTTCCAGCATAGAAAGTCTTGGCCCTGACAACGTCAAGAGTGGTAACACCAAACAATTTCTTTTCATCGTACATACCAGCCTTCTTAAAAATCTCAGCTGCGATTGGAACAGTAGAGTTCACAGGGTTGCTGATCATGTTAATAAGTGCCTGATTCAACAAAAGAGTAACTCCAAAGGTCAGTCATTTGATAGAAACCCACTCAGTAGTAGAACAAAAGGATACATTTTTACACCTAAAAAGCAACAATCTTGGAGAAGCGAGAGCAAATTCAAGCTCATGGCATGTGATATAAAAGACAACTGGGATCTAAAAACCAACAATTTTTGGAGATAGCAATGCGAAATGTGATTGATTATAACAGAAACATCAACTATGATATGTATTATATAGTAGGCTTACATGTGGGCAGTATTTGGCGATGGCAGTGCAAAGGTTCTTGACAATTCCAGCATTAATGTTGAAAAGATCGTCACGGGTCATACCAGGCTTCCTTGGTACACCAGCTGGAATGATAACGAGATCAGCTCCTTCTAGAGCTTTGGCCAAGTTATCATCGCCCATGTATCCAACAACCTATCAAACACAAGTGAATCTCACATGAATCAGTATAGTGAATAAGTAACGAATCTAATAAGCCAAAATGATAAATCCTTAATCAAAATCTGAAGGAGCAAGAGCAATTCAAGTCAAAAAGGGAATTTGTTTGTAATACCTCAGATCTGGTGTTGATGTGACCGACATCAGCGGCAACTCCAGGAGTGTTAGCGATATCGTAGAGGGAGAGGGAAGAGACAAGAGGATTAAGCTTCATGAGAAGAGCAAGAGGCTGACCAATTCCACCGGCGGCGCCAAGGATGGCGACTTTACGCTCGGGGACGGAACCGGAGGAGAAGCTACGGCGAATAACCGCCTGCTTCGCGGAGGAAGAAGATCGGACGAGCATAGATCTGAACATATTTGCGATGAGATTTCTAGGGTTTCTTCTCGAGAGGAAAGAGTGAGCTAAACGAATCTGAGAAATCTAAGAAGAAAATGCTTTTTAATATTATTATGTGGTGAAGACTGAAGAAGCTGGGCGAGACACTCGATGAGATATACCACCTCTTCACTTTAATGCTTTCAGGTCTTTTTCGTAATTTTATTTTAAGATTTTGGTTTAATTTGTTTTGATTTTAGGTAAAATATATCTGTACACATAAAAGTTTCAAATTTATTCAGATTTTTTGGGTCTCCTCAACTCATATTTCATTGATAATCAAAATAAAACTCCTTCAGGTTACACTTGAAACAAAGAGGTGTAATTTAGTTAGGAAGTTCCAAATTGCAGATTATATTCACATTTTCTGGGGAAAAGGGTAAAGAATCCACAACGATTGGAAAAAATTAAAGACCAAATGTTCTAATTGTGTCGGCCTAATTTCTCTGAGATAAAGATGGTTCTATTGTAAGTATGTGAATATGATTAGAAATGTACAGAGTGTAGCGATACACATTTTAGATTACATGTTTATAAAGAGTTGGTTTTGTTGCCGTCCTTGCACAGCCCAAAGTCATATAGCAGCACCTCCTCGGTCGCACCAGCAAATCGCCCAATTGAAGGACCAAAAGAAATGTTAAACAGAAGACCAAGTGGTCATAAGTTAGTGTGAAGAAATGATTCCAACAATGACACAAGACTAGTCTGTTTGTGGACACGAAGCGAGATCAGATCAAAGTCTTCGTCTAGGACCAGAGAATATTTAAAACCAACTTCTCGTTAAAATGTGGCCAACAGATCAAGAACTGTCAAATATATCAATAGCCATGAGATACACCCAAACAACTTCATTTTCAGAAAAAAATCAAAAATCTCTTGACATAAAAAAATTCAAAAGGAACCTAGAAAGTAACTCTTTTCACAAAGAATCAACTAGATTTGTTTACATCTGAAGCAAACAATGGTAACATCAGATAACAAGCAATACACTATTTCAAGAAACTTCTATCATGTCTGTATCTGACATCAATAGACAATAGGGCTTCCCAAGTCTAATTCGAAAAGATGAATCAGAATATCAACCTGCTAAAACACATGTTCAGCACCTTTAACCTATGAATCAACCAGTCAACAATGATCCACAAAGGAAATCTTCTAGTGCCACTTCATTTATGTCAAGTAAAGGATTCTGTAGGTCGGTGAACCCAAACAAATGTCCACAAAGATCACAGACAAGGTACTACGTTGTATGCTTGTAGCAAAGAATCGCAAGAGTAAAAGGAAAGTTAACCAATAAACAAAGTAAGGAAAAATACACCAACTTTATTAAAAACTCTCACTACTCTGACGAACAAAACCAATCTGCCACGTATGTCTACGAAAACAATACAGATAATTTCCTAGTCTAATCAGTCATAGAACAACTAGGCATTTCATAGGCCAAGGCACAATCAGATCAAGTGCAGAGAGAGAGAGAGATCAAAGCAGCAATACATTCATCAATCCAGAGATTTTAAAGAGGCTGCAATCAGGTAATCACCATTAAGCATAAAAAGCATCTTCTCCATGTCACAAACCTGAATCAAACATCCATTCACAACTCAATTTGGTCATTAGCATCAACAAACAAGTCACCTCCAAAGATAAATTATACTTTAAGCAGAAAACAAGAATTCCACGAGCTATGTATGGAGCCAGTAGCCAATGTGTTGCACCAAGCATACTTTGAAGGTAATTAAAAAGTAAATATGAGAGGAAATAAAAGCTAATGATGATGCTGATGGTTGCAAACAGACTAACAGCTTAAGATATTTATAAAAGAGAGGCAAAGCAGATGAAGAGAAACAAATGTACTAGTGCCTAATATAACTGTAATTTACCCAGCTATTCACCAGAAAAGGCTTCAAAGGCGCGACTTTTCTGGTTATCTGTTGTGAGTAACAAAGTAAATACATGAATACATGCTAACAACATAATCAGGTATTGCTTCTAGCCCAAAAGTAACCACTGAAGGGAAGCAACTAGCCCAAGCAGACAAGTACAGAAAAAACAAAAGAATTCCTAGCAAACAAAACTAGGCACAGCAACAGGCAAAAAATCTATACAACAAAAAGTGAAGAATATGTCAAAATGCAAGAACCAGTGCAACCAAAAAAAGCTGCAACACTAGCAAGATAAAACAAAAAGAATAATTCATTATAAGGAAGGACTATCTCACCGTTCAGTAATTTGGTGGAACATTGGGGTACATTCCCCCAAGTGGAACCCGTGGCACTGGAGAGGAACCAACAGGCTGATGCTGTCCAGGATATGCTGAAGCTGATGAATGTCCGTAGTGTCCACTCTCTGGATAACCACCACCAGACATCGAACTTGGTGGCATTCTATATGGACCACTCCCAGTACCAGGCCCACCATAACCACCACCAGTACCACCCATTGATCCCGCACCAAGACCACCATAACCCGCAGATCCTGCACCATATCCACTGTAATGACTACCATATACACTTCCATAGCCACCAGCTCCACCAGTAGCAGTACCAACACCAATCGAAGATGGTGTGGAATTCATGTGATGCGGTGCTGGTCCTCCTGAATACCCACCATAACCACCCATCCCACCAGGTCCACCGTGACCACCACCAGCTGCACCATAAGGTCCAGGAGGAGGAACCATACCCATTCCATCACCATGACCGTGACCATGTCCAACTCCAGCACCACCATCTTGACCTGGTGGCTTTCCTTTCTTACCATCAATAGCCAATTTACACTGCAAATTCTTTCCATCAACCACCTTCATAGGTTCAGCAAGTGCAGCCTGAGCACCTTCTGCAGTCTTATAAACAAACAACGCAAATCCCCTTGATTTACCAGTAATTTTATCAAAACCTAAAGGACCTTCCTCAATATCCCCATAAGCCAAAAACTGATTCAATAGCCTATCCGCAGGCATATCAAACGGCACATTCGCCACATAAATCTTCCTCATAGATATATCCGAAACATGTGAGTTCGTAGTACCTTGATTCCCAGCAGCCGCGAGCTGCGTAACCGTCACGCGGCCATCAATCTTCTTAGACGGCTCTTTCAAAGCAAGCAAAGCTCCATCAACATGCTTAAAAGTCACAAAACCATACCCTTTGGATTTAGCAGTTACCTTATCGAGAATCACAATAGCTTCGTCGAGATCTCCGTAATTGGAGAAAAGCGAACGAAGACCTTCCGTCGTCGTCTCCGCGGCGAGTCCACGGATGAAGAGCTTCCTCTGAGAGATATCGGAATCCGCGGTTGATCTAACGATTTCTAGAACATCTGGATGCCGTACAACAGCTTCTTGCAAGATATCGAGAAGCTGATCGGTAGAGAATCGCTCGATAATCTTTCTCGCGTCTTGTGGCATCAATCGAGACGAAACAGCTCCGTTGATTCCATCGTTTAGCATCCCGAGTCCATTCTCATCGAGCTTTCGCTTCTTCATCATATCCATGGTCGAAGGTTTCGCCTTAAAATCCTTAACCCTAGTCGAGTCAGAGAGCGGTACACGAAGAAGAAGAAGAAGAATAAATTAGTCGAGATAATAAAAAAAGAATCGGCGAGTTAAATAAGAGGGACGATATGTTTCTTTTGTAGCCTAAATTGGGCTTTACAAGGCCCAATAAAATTGTAATTTAAGGTATTAATAAAGATTAGGCCCATTAGTGTTCCTTCTTCTTCCTTATCTGTTTCTTCTCCCGCTCTGTGACTTTCTCACTGCTCACTCTTCTCCATCAATGGCTCTCGCCGGAAAACGATAAAATTGAGCGAAGAATTTCGGAATTTTTTGTTTCACCTCCCTTCCGGGAATGTCGCTGCATTTGTAAGTGCTTCTGCTTTCTTAAGCTTTCTCTTATTTCATCTTGTGATTTGAAATTATCTGCGAAATCGAGTCTACCAAAATATCACTTCTAATTTGGTTGATTTGTTTGGGGTTTGATTGGATTTGTGTAGAAAAGTAGAAATTTATTGATTAATCGTAGTTTAGATAGTAATTGTTGAATTCCTTAGACCTATATTGATTTGATTTCGAAAGTTTTTGCAGAGGGCTATCGATGGAGATGAAATACCCAATTCAATCAATTCGTGCTCCAATCCGATGCGCTTGGTGGTTCCCAACAGCAATCTATTGGAATCTCAAAGAACCAATCTTTTGGAGAATATCCAGTTCTTCACTTGCTTCTTTGAATTCTGTCAGACAATTGGAGTTGAAATCTGTAGGTTCATTGTACAATATGTTTGAGGTTGATAGCAAAGAAGTCAATTCAAGTCTTTTGGAATTGAAGGCTATGGAAAAAGATACTGAAGCTGATAGTGATAGGAAGATTAAAGAAGAGGAAAGGAGAAGGAAGATTGGATTAGCTAATAAAGGAAAGGTTCCATGGAACAAAGGAAGGAAACACAGTGAAGGTAGAAACATCTTTTTTTTTTATATCTACATTGTTTCTTCTTTGAGGCTTTGTGTAGTGTGAGATTGTTGATACTCTTTTAACAGACACTCGAAGACGAATCAAGCAGAGAACAATCGAAGCTTTGAGAAATCCCAAGGTGAAGTCAAGTAAGATTCAATGCAATTCAGGGACATTTTGTTCTTGTACATCTTCTGTTGTTTACAGTGAGAAGAACCATATGAAGTTAAGGAAGAAAAATTGTCTCGGATTGCTTTGTGCTTAGGTGAAATAACTTTAAAACTTCTTCTCTTCAATATCTTTCAGGTTCGGAAGAAGATGTCTGATCATCAACAACCACACAGGTAGATTTGTGAACTATTAAGTGTAGAATAGATACACCACAATGAAGCTAGAAGCATATAAAAGCTAAGTGTGTCTCTTGCAGTGATGAAACCAAGGAGAAGATACGAGCTTCAGTGAAACAAGTTTGGGCTGAACGGTCAAGATCAAAGCGATTAAAGGAGAAGTTCACGTCATCGTGGTCGGAAAACATTGCAGAAGCTGCTAGGAAAGGAGGAAGTGGCGAAGTAGAACTCGAGTGGGACAGCTATGAAAGAATAAAACAAGATTTTTCATCTGAGCAGCTTCAGTTAGCTGAAGAGAAAGCAAGAGCAAAGGAACAAACCAAGATGATAGCAAAAAAAGCTGCACAAGCCAGGACCGAGAAGATGAGGAAGGTTGCAGAAAGAAAGAAAGAACGTGAAGAGAAAGACCGACGAGAAGGAAAGATTCGAAAGCCAAAGCAGAAAAGGGAGAATCCAACCATTGCTTCACGCTCTAAACTGAAGAAGAGACTAACAAAGGTAAAAGAAAACTACTCCTTTGATGTCTCTGAGAAAATTAGAAACCACCCACTTGATGATTCTTTGGTTTGAATAAATGTCTTGTCAGATTCACAAGAAGAAAACAAGTCTTGGCAAAATCGCTATTGGAAAGGATAGAGTAGTTTCAGTTGCAGCTAAACTGGAGAAACTGGATTTGGAACTGATAAGGAAAGAGAGAACAAGAGGAGATATCTCACTTGCTGATCAGATCCAAGCTGCCAAGAACCAACGAGGAAATGATGTATTATCGAGATTTGGTCTTTTTGCCATGAGATCAATGGATTTTGATTAACTCTTTTTCAACTTCTAGTTTATAGAGCTGTCTCTTTACTTCTTGTGCCACTAAATACTGAAATAAACAAGATTGACTTGAGGATATAATAAATAAACCAATTATTATTAAATAGATTGAGTGCTGCTACATTAACTCATGCAGAACTTATTAAAATAACTCTCAATCTCTCTCTCACAAAGCAGAGTGACAAACTGAAAACACTGACCACGATAGGATAGTATCAGCTCCATATTGAAAGGCTCCTATACATGAAAACCCAAGACGGTTCAACTACTGGACCCTATTGGGTGGGTAAGGCTGTTGCTGCATTCCACCACCCTGACCTTGTTGGTATCCACCATTCTGCTGGTAAGACCATCCTCCGTTCATGTTCGGTGGTGGTGGTCCCTGGTAATTCTGACTCATGTTTGGTGGCGGCGGTGAAGGTCCTCTGTAGTTCTGGCCCGTGTTCGATGGTGGAGGTCCCTGATAACTCTGACCCATGTTAGATGGTGGAGGTCCCTGGTAGTTCTGCTGGTTCATGTTTGGTGGTGGTGGTCCCTGGTAATTCTGACCCATGTTTGGTGGTGGAGGTCCCTGATAGTTCTGGTTCATGTTCGGTGGTGGTGGTCCCTGATAGTTCTGACCCATGTTTGGTGGTGGAGGACCTCTGTAGTTCTGGTTCATGGTAGGTGGTGGCATATGAGGCGGCATGTTTGGGTTGTTGCCTATGTGAGGCGGTGGAGGTGGTGCACCTCCCAAACCCTGGTTTGGTGGTGGACCTCTGTCACCCGTGTCTTGGTTTCCCCTAACGTTCTCTCTTCTCCTCTCAAATTTCCTGGTTCCAGACAAGGTGCGAGGCCTGCGAGTGCGTGAGTTGCTGCTATCATTGTTTTTAATCCACTCTTCATGATACTTTGGGTCATAAGGAACAGCCTTTCCATCAATGAAAGGTTCTCCTGAAACGATCAAATTTCAGAAACCCCATCAAAAACTAATTACTACTCTCTGACAAAATCAAAGCTTAATGTTCCTTACAAATTTCAGCTGTCAACAACGAATATTGTGACTACAATGAACAATCATCAGAGTTAAACAACATACCTCCATAGTTTTTGCTTTTCACATCCAAGTAGGAATCAGGAAGAACCCATCTCACCTTAGGCAACTCTGGATTTTCACATACAAAATTATAAGAAATCAATGCTTATAATAAACTCAAGCAAGCAAAAGAATCAACAAGCTTTACCTTTGATCTTATATGAAAGATCTTCTGAAACAAGAGCTCCAAAAGCAAAGTAGCATTTGTGTGACACAGAGTAAATCTTCATTCTTGCCTCCTCTTCACTAAAACACACAAATAAGATACACATTTAAACACAGTAAGACTCTAGAAACAGATCAAAGAACACTGTGGAAATGGATCTATATATATATATATACTTGCCAACAACTTGAGCTAGGGTTTTGATGTAGTAATCAATAATCTCGTCTCTAGTGAGATCTCCTTCAGGTTTCTCCATGACAACAAGCCAATGCTCAAAATCACAACCATCGAGCAAAATCGTCTCCTTTGGTGGCTTATTCGACCAATTAGGGTTCGGATTATTCAGTGAAGACGAAGTAGCCTGCGTAGACATACACTTAGCCGAAGATACACCGGCACGGACCAACGCTGAGAATCCAGCAACGAGAGAACGAGAACGGTTCAGCAACGAAGACGCAGATCGAGAAACCGCCGGGGAATTGGCGAGAGGAGATGAAGAGGAGAAGGAACGAGTGAACAGTGATGAAAAGGATTTCGACGGCCGGCGAAGGATGGAACGAGAAATCGCCATTGGAAGATGATAAAAATGGAGAGGTTTTAGTGAAGTGCAAAAACCCTAACAGAAATGGGTTTTTGTAGAGACGATCATTGAAGGATACTTTATGTAAAAACAGAAAATTGTAGTAATATCCTTACTGTTATATATTATTTTCAAAATCGTCCCATAATTATTTAAAATTAGAGAGAAACCCATTTCGTCAGGAAATCTTCATAATTCTGTTTGTTAATTGGTTTTTGCTAAATAAGGCTTGGCTAGGCTCATGGGTCTCGATTTGGTTTATATAGGTATATGATCAAAGATTCAAGATGAAGTTAAGATATTTTAAATCAATTGGATTAGCTAATTTCTCGGGCGAATTCCTTTGGATGTTACTTACCATTGATCGGATCTTTCCTCTGTTTCAAAAATTTTCTTGGACGTTGCCATCTGAAAAAACTCGAGCATAACTAACCTATTAATAAGTCCTTTACCTAGTTTTGGGTATGTCGTTGACTTTCGAGTATATTAAATAGTTTGGATAGTTTTTTTTACTAGATTTTTTGGATAATTCATATACATTTGGATAAATTAAGTTTTTTTACTGAAATTTTTGACTAACTAAAATAATTTTGATTACTTCGTATAATTTCGGATTTTAGCTAAAATCCGATCCAAACCGAATCCTGAAGAAACCGAACTAAACCCAACAAAAATATTTGAAATACCCAAATAAGTTCTATGAACCTAAACCCAAAACTCCGAAAAACCTGAACCGGACCCGGACACCCACTCCTAGTAACCGAATGCCCACCTACACAAGATATTCTAATGTGTTTAATTAACAAGCAAACATTTTTCCTTAATATTATCCTAAGATAATCAAATTAGCGAGGTTTCTTAGGAGATTACTCCTTATTAAACATCCGAATTCCCGTACGCGAAACCTCTAAATGGCTTATGGAACATAAGTTTAAAACACGTAATTAATTTTGTAGGTAATATATAACCACCAAACTGGGTTTCCTCTCTTGATTAGAAAAAAATTAGATAAAACAAGTTCACCAACAAGGCAAACATTTCACAGTCAATTTTTCAGCTCACCCGAATTTGAGAATCTCCAGAAGAAACCAATCTCTTTCTAACTAATTTTTTTTTGCTTTTCTTGTACCTCTTCACAATTCCAAAACCCAATAAAAGAAAGATACAAATATCTTAATTTCTTTGAATATTTTTATTTTGGTCAACCATTTTCATTAGAAATTAAAAATACAAGAAAAAACAACACATGCTACCTTCATATGAATTTATCTAACTGTATCCAAGTTTATTTTACGAACAAATAATTTATTAAGAAAACTTAATTAAGCATTTTTAGCTTGGAATTATACATATCTTTAGTTTTTTTAGTCATAGTCAAATGCTTTTCGGTTTTCATGGAAGGCAATGAGAGAAAGCTATTAAAGTCTTGAAGCTTTTGAATGTTTGAATAATAAACTGAGAGGTTCCTTAAAGTTTGGTGTGTTAGTTCATCTTCTCTACCATTTATTCTTCACTTAATCTCATACTCTTTGCTCAATTTGTTGATTTCTCTATCTCTCAAAGTTTGATGCTTTCTTTTTCCTTCTTTCTTTCTTAGATGGAATTACCGGTGAAAGCTCCTATTCCCGGTGGCCGGAAAATCTCATATAGATTAGAAACCAAGAATCTGTCATATAGATTAGGCGGAAACACTCCAAAATTTTCTAATTTATGTGGTTTGTTGAGTGAGAAGGAAGAAAAGGTTATCTTAAAAGATGTTTCTTGTGATGCAAGATCCTCAGAGATCACTGCAATCGCGGGTCCGAGTGGGGCAGGGAAAACCACGTTGCTGGAGATTCTCGCCGGGAAAGTTTCGCATGGGAAAGTTTCAGGGCAAGTGCTTGTCAATGGTAGGCCTATGGATGGTCCTGAGTACAGGAGGGTTTCAGGGTTTGTGCCACAAGAAGATGCTCTGTTTCCGTTTCTTACGGTGCAAGAAACACTGACGTACAGCGCACTCTTGAGGCTGAAGACGAAGAGGAAAGAGGCGGCCGCGAAGGTGAAGAGGCTGATTCAAGAACTCGGACTTGAACATGTTGCGGATTCGAGGATCGGTCAAGGATCAAGATCTGGGATCTCTGGGGGAGAGAGAAGAAGGGTTTCTATTGGAGTTGAACTTGTTCATGATCCAAATGTTATATTGATCGATGAGCCAACCTCTGGTTTGGATTCAGCGTCCGCTCTTCAAGTTGTGATGCTTCTCAAAGATATGACGGTTAAACAAAGTAAAACCATTGTTCTGACGATTCACCAGCCTGGTTTTCGCATACTCGAGCTGATAGACCGGGTAGTGTTGCTCTCTAATGGGCTGGTTGTTCAAAACGGATCGGTTAATAGCCTTCATCAGAAGATTAAGTTCTCCGGTCACCAGATTCCTCGGCGGGTAAATGTCTTGGAGTATGCAATTGATATTGCAGGGAGTCTTGAACCGATAAGAACCCAGAGTTGCAGAGAAATCTCATGTTATGGTCATAGCAAAACATGGAAGAGTTGCTATATTAATGCTGGAGGAGAGCTTCATCAATCTGATTCTCACAGCAACTCAGTGTTAGAGGAAGTGCAGATACTTGGGCAAAGATCTTGCAAGAACATCTTCAGAACCAAGCAATTGTTCACAACCAGAGCTTTACAAGCTTCCATTGCCGGTCTCATACTCGGGTCAATTTACTTGAACGTAGGAAATCAAAAGAAAGAAGCGAAAGTCTTGCGAACTGGGTTCTTCGCCTTTACCCTCACTTTCCTACTATCTTCCACAACAGAGGGACTTCCAATATTCTTGCAAGACCGGAGAATCCTAATGAGAGAGACATCGAGAAGGGCTTACAGAGTTTTGTCTTACGTTTTAGCAGATACCCTCATCTTCATTCCCTTCCTATTGATCATAAGCATGCTCTTTGCTACGCCGGTTTATTGGCTGGTCGGTCTCAGAAGAGAGCTAGACGGCTTCCTCTACTTCTCATTGGTGATATGGATTGTTCTTCTGATGTCAAACTCTTTTGTTGCATGTTTCAGTGCTCTTGTTCCAAACTTCATAATGGGGACATCAGTGATCTCAGGTCTTATGGGATCCTTTTTCCTCTTCTCTGGGTATTTCATCGCTAAGGAGAGGATCCCCGTTTACTGGGAGTTTATGCATTATCTCAGCCTCTTCAAGTATCCATTCGAATGCCTTGTGATCAACGAGTACCGAGGAGACGTGTTCTTAAAGCAACAAGACCTTAAGGAGTCTCAGAAATGGAGCAATCTCGGTATCATGGCAAGTTTCATCGTCGGGTACAGAGTCCTTGGATTCTTCATCTTATGGTACAGATGTTACAGAACAAGAAGCTAGGTTAATAACAATGATCTACAGATATAATTCAATTTGTTTTGTAATTTTAAAAGAAAATTTACTTTCTTATATTCTTTCTTTTTGTTCAGCACTTTCTTATATTCTAAAATTCGCAATGTAAAGGAACAAAAACACTTTCTGATAAAAACAGAGTAACCTCGTTTATTTATAAGACATTATATTAAGCATATCACTCAGTACAAAGCTCACCACAACAAAGGTTCACTCATTGATAATTTGATGATACTAAACCCTTTTTCTTATTAAAGTCACTCTTACCTAAGATACTCATGAGTTTACACAAGTGTTGCCTTGGCGAGCTGAAGTCCTTTCTCACGCCCGTAAAACTTCTCTACAATTGCGAGCGCAAACTCCAATGAGGTTCCTGGACCCCTGCTTGTTATGAGATTGCCGTCCACCAAGACTCGATGCTCGATGTGACTCTGGTCCGTCAGTTTGCTGCACATTGCTGGGAACGCTGTTGCCTTCTTACCCTGTACAAACATCCATAAAACGTTGTGACCCTTCCTTTAGTTTTAAGAGCGAAAAATAAATGTTCCATGTCATTGGATATATAGTAATGATCCTACGCATCTAAGCTAACAATGTGTATGCTATTGTGATTACTCTCTCATTTTGTTTGTACCTTGAGTAAACCATGTGGCTCAAACACCAGAGCAGGAGAGGCACAAATTGCTCCATATGGTTTGTTTGATTCCGCCTGCTTCTTTAACATATTCACTAGCTTCTCCGAACTTGCAAATGCTTCAGCACCACCGAGACCACCCTGTGAATTATAAGAGAAGTTCATCATGTTGGCTTCAACTTGCTTGACACTATAAACTTTCATCATTTGGAGAAGTTAGCACTCACAGGCAACACAATCAGATCGTACGAATTCTTTTCAGCCTCATCGAGAAGCACATCTGCCACCAGCTTGACTTTCCGAGATGCTACCACTTCCAAACTGTTACCAAGCGCAGCAACGACAACATTTGCTTTTGCCCGCCTCAGGACATCAATGATAGCAACAGCTTCCATTTCCTCTGAGCCATCTGCAATGGGTACAAGGATCTAGAAAAAGGAAAAACCATGATCTCTCAGTGTACGGAAGATTGATTAAGAAAGACGCATGAGCTCATAAACGCAAGTGTGAACAGTTTTGCCAGTCAACTTTTTTTTTTAACATTTTGATATTCATCATATAACCACCTGATGCAGCTTCTGCAGCCATATTATCTCTCACATTACAAATCTAATTAGCCATCAAATATAAATCATCTGCAAATGTTAAGGGTATAAACCCACATAGACAGGCAATTGAAAGTTACCTGTGGGGTACCGTCGAATGACCAGTTGACTTGGTTAAGCTCAGTAATAGTATACTCATCACCAGGGTTGGGACGCATCACCTGATATGCAAAGGGGAAGAAGAGAGAGTAAGAGGTTACCATGGACTATGCCACCAAGGAATTGTTGTTTCTTTGTGGAAACCTAAATTTTTCTGTGTCCTATATAGCTTTCAATCGTCTGTAATCTCTCAAGAATAGTCAATAATCACAGGACAGGGGAAATAATGCTGAAAATTTCAGCCACAGGCCAGGCTTCAAGGAAATCACAGTACTAGTGAGGTCTAAAAAGTGTTATTTGTATTTTTTTACATGAACAGATGCGGCTCTAACAATACTAGGGTGTCTTGTTATAGAGCGTTAACTTAAATAAGTGCTCCGCTCGGCCGCTCCCCTCGAATCAGCTACTTAATCTATCCTTCTTTGCGGAGAGCCATCTTCTCAACAGAAATTGGTCTCTAAGATCTGTCAGTCTATGATTTGGAGACCAAATTAAAGTTGATAGAAGAGTCAGGGATAAGACATACCAAGGGGCCAGAGACTTCAACAGCTTTCTCTTTCCCAAGAAGTTGCTCCACAAGCGTGACAGAGAATTCCATGGTAGTTCCAGGCCCTCTACTGGTCACCATCTTCCCATCTATCTCCACTCTTGACTCAACAGCTTTTGCACAAGCCGCTAGTTTCTCCATAAAAACCGGGTAACATGTAGCCTACAAGCAACATATGTGATTTATACACCAAAATACAAACTCAAAAGAAAGAAAACTTCTTGAATTTCATCACTACACACACTTTTTTACCCTCTAGTAGACCCCAAGTACCAAGCGCCAACGCCGGAGCACAACAGATAGCAGCGTTAAGTCGTCCATCAGTGTCTTGCTTCTTCACCATCTTCTCTAAAGGTTTACAATTCTTAAGAGTCTCACCGCCAGGAAGTCCTCCCTTAACCAATCACATCACCAAAACAAAAAGAGTATCATCTATCAAATTCTGCACTATATCACAATCAAAATTTGAAACAAAAAGAGTATCATCTATCAAATTCTGCACTATATCACAATCAAAATTTGAAATCAATACATCTAATAATTGCTTATACACAAGAGCTTACGAAATCGAGAAACTATTTCGATACCAAATGGAATCAGATTGGCGGAGAGAGACGTACAGGGAGCATAATAAGGTCGAAAACGGAGTCCGTGATCTCAGAGAGAAGAGTATCAGCGACTATTTTGATTCCATGGCAAGCATCAACGCCAACCTGATTCTCAACGGACGCCACCGTTACATCCGCTCCGCCTCGCCGTAGCACATCGATCATCACCACCGCTTCAAACGGCTCCGTACCATGCGCAACGGGAATCAAAACCTAAAGAAACCTCGGATATATCAAGAGAAGAAATTTACATGATCGATAGGGTTCATAGGACGAAATCGATGAGAACGATGTACCTTCTTAGTAGATGAAGACATAGTTGCAGAGATAGAGAAGGAACGTCGATTTACACGAAGAGAGATTCGTCGAGAAGATTGAGAAGAAGAGTGATTGAGTTTAGTGTTAGGGAAGGGAGTGACAGTGATTGGGTTAAAATAGCAATGACACAACGACGACGACGCCATTGATGCTTTTTTTTTTCTTCACTTTGATGAGAGAGAAGCTCACCGGTGAAACGAGCTATATCCTGACGTGTCTAAATGTGATTGGTGACTAAGTGACAATGAGCCATTAATCTTAACACGTCATTGATTAAGACGGTGTGTTGTTTGGTCAAGGCGAGAACGTCGTTCCTGTTCACAGTTTTGTTGATACACTTGTCGTTTTGATGTTTTGCATATAGAGATTATATGATTCTTCTCATGTATAGCATAACGATGTTATTGATGATGAGATGTTGTTGTGTGCTGATAAACAATTTGAGTCTTTGATTCTTTTGGTGATGTAAGATAACATAATATGTAAAAGAACAAACTTTTTTTTTTCTTTTTTGTCAAACTTTCTTCTTAGCTTTTTATCTCTTTTTGATATTTGTTTTCTTGCTCGTATATACAGATATGTGAATCACTTGATGACAACAATATACAGTAGTTTATGAGTTTTCTAAACAGTATTTTCATGTTCATAATTTTTCAAAATATATAAACTCTTTGTTGTATGTTTTGTTTAAGCATACACTGAGCTTTTGAAGAGCTTTTTATGGAAAGTGATGGCTGGTTATTTTCGAGATCAGCTCAAACACATTATTTGTTGGGCATATGTTTCTTCTGATCTAACCAGTGCTATAAGGATTATCCGTCATTGGGAAGCTACATACATTCCACATTGTGTTTGATACCTGAGCAACCATGTTCATCTAGACATGCTTGGCAAGAATAAAGATACTATAAAAGTACATGTGTGCTATGGTAGTACACTTCTTGAAACATTAACATACTTATCAGATTCTTCTAATGATTTACGATAACAAAATATGTAAAAGAACAAACTTTTCTTTTAGGCTCTTATATCTCTTTTTTTTATTTTTGTTTTCTTACTCATATATGCAAATATGCTAAATCGATTTTTACATAATTATCTCATAATATTGTTTAGAAAACTCATAAACTACCGTTTGTAAATAGAGATAAGTATAAATTTAAGAGTTATGTAGTTTTGTATTGAATCAAAAGACAATAGATATAAATAAGGACAATTATTCTAACTCAACAATTTATTTTTGTTGAAATTTTTTGTGTCTTAACATTGAAGCAACGTTTAATGATTACAATTTTCCAAAAGAAATTTTTTTTTTCATGATTGAAGATTTAAAGATTATAAAAAAGACAAATATATCGAATTTTTCGTTAATATTTTGATACTACTGTATATGTTTTGGATTAAATGTTATACTAGATGTTAACTCTCGCTAAACACATAATGTTGCAATAGTTGACTAATCTACGTTGGATCTTTAAAAGTTCATATAGCATTGATGTAAATTCATTTAATTGTCAATTCGTTTCATTTTTTTTCCTTGAACTTTTGATGAAAGAGAAGCACTGATGAAACGAGCTTTATCCCGACGTGTCTTAATATAATTAATACGTCACACGTCATCAATCAACTCAAGACGGCGTGTAGTTGGTTAAGGTGAGAACAACTTCCCGGTTCAGAGTTTTGTTCATGAACATGTTGTCACTTTGATGTATTGATGAGATATTATTGTAGGAGAAAGAAACAAAATACATGGCTAGCCCAGACTATAATGATTAGTGGGTCAAGTCCAACTTTTACAAACCATAAAACAGCCCAATAACGAAGAACTAATGTGAAGTTGTGAACCCAATTGAGGAAGGTTTCCGAGTGAAGAAGATTGAGATTTGCATGTTGAAAATTATGCAAACTGAAGATTTGCATTGATGATGAGATGTTGCTTTGTATTGATGGATATTTTGAGTCCGATAATTTGTAATACTACAAAATTAAACCAAAAAGTTGGTTTTCACTCTTCTATCTTCTTTTGATCTTTGCTTCTTTCTTTTTTTTGAATGGATATGAAGATAATAAATAGAAGAGTTGGCTTTGTGTTGAATCAAGAGACAATGATATAACAACGATATGTTTTTGTGTCTTAACGTTGAAACAACTTCTAATGATTTAAAGATCATGAAAGAGACATAGTTTTCCGATTTTCATGAACATTTCAATACATATGTCTTGGATTAAAAAATGTTAACTCACCCTAAAGCAAAATCTAAAACTAAAACTAAAATATGTAATTAATTATATCATTATGCCATTCGTTTTAAAACTAAAATAGGGTTCGAATCTCTTATTTTGCAATTTGTTAGATTAAAATGTAACTAAAAAAAACTATGTCATTCTACAATCTTTTCTAAAATACATGAGAGTTATGTTATGGTTTTACTAGTGGATGACAAATTGATCTGTATTTTTGAGATGTCACATATATAGTTGCAAAAAAAAGAATTAAATATTGAAAATTATTTTTTATTGATATTAAAACTTCAACAAGCTTACAAAAATATCAACTATTTTGTCAACTTATCTACCCATTTATGTTTCTCAATCCTATTGTTTCCACCCTGCAAATTTTTCATATAAATCATGTCAATTTCTTTATACACACAACACAAAAAGAAAAAAATCAAACTCAATTAAATAAGTGAAGAGATTATTACTGGGATGATTGAGATGGATGAAGTACTCTGTGACATTTGCGATTACATTTATCTCTACAGTATTTTTCCGGATGTGTAAAAAAAAAGTTGCACTTGGTCATGCAAATGTCCATGCATCTACCATATGGGGTTGAACGCCCTTCTACTTCTTCTACCATATCCACCATAACTACCAACACCATCACCATCAATACAACACATTTTTTAATATTCATTTTTCTTGTATAAATAATTATATCTTTGTTCACTAAAAACTTTGTATGCATATATAGATATATATACTAGGTAAGAATCATGCACTGGTAAATCTTATGTTATTTAATTTTATTAATGACACGTTTACTTTTATAAATAGTTTTATTTATTATGATTCCAAATGATCCTACTTTATTATAATTTTATTTATTATATTTCTAAAGAATCCTACTTTATTAATGAAATGTTTAATTTTAAAACTAGTTTCTAAATCTTGTAAAATTTTATAAATAGTTTTATTTATTGTGTTTTTAAATTATATATGTTCATTAGAAAGTTAGTATGCTAGGTGAGAATCATGCACCAATAATCTCTTTTTTTTTTTTGTCGAAAGCACAAATAATCTTATGATCCTATTTTATTATCATTTTATTTATTATATTTCCAAATGATACTATTTTATTATAGTTTTATTTATTATATTTCCAAATGATACTATTTTATTAATGAAACTTTTAATTTTAAAATAGAAGATTAATTGTGTCTTATTTAACACAGTTATCACTTTTTGTAACTTTATTAAAATTGGTTTGTTTTTAATAAATATTTTCAATCTAAAAAGAGAAATTTTTGTGCTTATGTGGTAAGTCCACAATTATTCTCACATATTTTATTTTTTTCTTTTTTTAGTTCTACAATCCTTTTGGACAAATAGATTTAATTACAAATACTTATTATAATTTTCTTAAAACCAATCGTCAAACACAGATTTTTAATATTTAATGTTACCAAATTACGATATTTAAAATTTTATTAATGCGCTAGCTGATAGACAACACCTACTGTTTAATCTAATTAACTAATCTACGTTTGAGAGGAGTTATTGGTTCATGGATTTATAAGGAATTAGAAATCCAAACAAAAATTATTTGTTATTCAATCATTGATTTTAAAATCCTAATTAAAATCATGTGTTATTGGTTCTATAATTTATAAATACTACTTAAAATCCTATTTTATTCGTTTAGTCATTTGTTTTTAGATTTGAGAATCCAAATTATGTTTTAAATGGATTTGAATGGAATTGAAAGAGAAAAATAGAAGGATTCAAATCCATAGGTAAACACATGTTATTTCAAAATCCATGTCTTGGTTTCATAACTAATAAAGATTTTCAAATCTTATATAGATTTACAAATCAATAAACTAATAACACCCCCTAAATTAGTTTATATAACATTGGTGTGATTCATTTAAATTGTCCATATATGTAGTCAAATTAACGTTGCCTTTGATAACGATGAGTCCAGGAGTTCATCTTCTTTCTTAGTTGAGAGAGCAAAGGGTCACAGTTCTTTAATATTTCCTTGAACACAATGGAAGACCCAAATAACGCATGGGAAGCGAAGCCAGTTTAAGATTGAAAATGCTACTTAAACGGTCTAGGAGATCCTCACTTAAACCTGAGCAAAACATTGAAGTCTTATCAGTATTCATTCCCAGCCCTGACATCTCTTCAAATGCGGTGAGAACAGCCAATATATACACCTCTCAAAGAATGTTAACCCTCAAGGAAAATCAACAAATCGTCAACAAAACAGAGATGAGTAAGTTTTAATGACTCGCAGCCCGGGTGGTACTTAAAAGAACCTTCTTCTGCTGCCTTGTTGAGCATTAGCGATAAGACATTCAAAACCAAAAAAGTTGGTTTTCACTCTTCTATCTTCTTTTGATCTTTGCTTTTTTTTTTTTTAATGGATATGAAGATAATAAATAGAAGAGTTTGTTTTGTGTTGAATCAAGAGACAATGATATAAGAACGATATGTTTTTGTGTCTTAATGTTGAAGCAACTTCTAATGATTTAAGATCATGAAAGAGACATAGTTGTTCGATTTTCATGAACATTTCAATACATATGTCTTGGATTAAAAAATGTTAACTCACCATAAAGCAAAATCTAAAACTAAAACTAAAATACGTAATTAATTACATCATTATGCCATTCGTTTTTAAACTAAAATAGGGTTCGAATCTCTTATTTTGCAATTTGTTAGATTAAAATGTAACTAAAAAAAACTATGTCATTCTGCAATCTTTTCTAAAATACATGAGAGTTATGTTATGGTTTTACAAGTGGATGACGAATTGATCTGTATTTTTGAGATGTCACATATATAGTTGCAAAAAAAAGAATTAAATATTGAAAATTATTTTTTATTGATATTAAAACTTCAACAAGCTTACAAAAATATCGACTATTTTGCCAACTTATCTACCCATTTATGTTTCTCACTCCTATTGTTTTCTTCCTGCAATTTTTTCATATAAATCATGTCAATTTCTTTATACACACAAGGCAAAAATAAAAAAATCAAACTCAATTAAATAAGTGAAGATATTATTACTGGGATGATTGAGATGGATGAACTCTGTGACATTTGCTATTACATTTCTCTCTACAGTATTTTTCCGGATGTGTAAAAAAAAAGTTGCACTTGGTCATGCAAATGTCCATGCATCTACCATATGGGGTTGAAATCCCTTCTACTTCTTCTACCATAGCCACCATAACTACCAACACCACCACCATCAATACAACACATTTTTTAATACTCATTTTTTCTTGTATAAATAATTATCTATGTCACTAAAAACTTTGTATGCATATATATACTAGGTAAAGTAAATCTTATGTTATTTAATTTTATTAATGACATGTTTACTTTTATAAATAGTTTTATTTATTATAATTCCAAATGATCCTACTTTATTATAATTTTATTTATTATATTTCCAAATAATCCTACTTTATTATTGAAATGTTTAATTTTAGAACTAGTTTCGAAATCTTATAAAATTTTATAAATATTTTTATTTATTGTATTTTTAAATTATATATGTTCATTAAAAAGTTAGTATGCTTTCTCATGCACCAGTAATCTTTTTTTTTTGTCAAAAGCACATGTAATCTTATGATCCTATTTTATTATAATTTTATTTATTATATTTCCAAATGATACTATTTTATTATAGTTTTATTTATTATATTTCCAAATGATCCTATTTTATTAATGAAAATTTTAATTTTAGAAATAGAAGTTTAATTGTGTCTTATTTAACACAATTACCACTTTTTATAACTTTATTAAAATTGGATTTTTAAAAAACAATAATAATCTAAATAAAAATCTTCTAGATAGTAAAAGAGAACTTTTTGTGCTTATGTGGTAAGTCCATAATTATTCTCACAGATTTTATTTTTTATTTTTTTAGTTCTACAATCCTTTAGGACAAATAATTTAATTACAAATATTTATTATAATTTTTTTTAAACCAATTGTCAAACACAGATTTTTAATATTTAATGTTACCAAATTACGATATTTTAAATTTTATTAATGCGCTAGCTGATAGACAACACCTACTGTTTAATTTAATTAACTAATCTACGTTTGAATCTAAATAACTTTATATGGCATTGATGTGAATTCATTTAAATTGTCGATATATTTAGTCAAATTAACATTGCCTAATTGGCGTTAATGCTATAAATGCTTTTTCCGTAACATAACAAGAAAAAAAAATCAATGTCTTTACGACAAAAAAAATTAAAAAAATTAATTAAGAACCTATCTCTAATTCTCTATCCTCCAACAAAAATACGTATATATCATAATTAACCCAAGTTAGTATAAATATGTGACCGGATCCGAAAAATTGGATCCACCGGATCGGAGGGAAAAGAAAAAACAAACCCGTGACGCCATTAACGAAGATCAAGCTTGCTTGACACCACACAATGCATTCTCCTCGTAAGCTATTTCACGCGCGGTCATCACTCGCCACGCGCCGATCAACGGCTCTTGTCGTATTAACTTCCTTAGCTATCGGAATCGCCGGTTTTACATTTGGACTCGCCGTGATTCTTTTACCGGGTCTTCGATTAACCGGTCGTAATTGCTTGACGAACACTCCTCCGAAGACGGTGCGAGTCGTTTGGGACGTCGCTGGAAATAGTAATGGCGTTGTTGGTGTCGAAAGTAAGAGGCATAAGGTTATGGGATTCGTTGGTATTCAAACCGGATTTGGATCTGCTGGCCGGAGACGATCACTTAGGAAGACATGGATGCCGTCAGATCCAGATGGTCTTCGACGGTAATTGATTCAGTTAGATTCTCTTGCCATTGTTCTTATGAGTATCTGTTTGAATCAGTGGCAAATGAATCGGAAATTTATCCATTTTAGCTTCAGGATACTTAGAATTTGTTTGATCTGGATTTGAATTAGCAAATCTGAGATTTTAAAGTTTATGTGGATCTTACTTGAAGTGAAGGCAATGAGGAACTTGGTATTTGTATTGATCTTGATTCGTAGATCGAAATGAATCTAATCAGATTCAAGAATTAGAGAATGATCAACTTTATGATTCTTGTTTTGATGTAGTACATTGATTCTTGGATGCTTTCACGATTCAGATGGATCTGCTTGTGTTTGCTTTTTCATTGAGTCACACTGCTCACTGCTCTTTGCAGTTTGGAAGAATCTACGGGATTAGCAATCAGATTTATGATAGGGAAAACGAAAAACGAGGCGAAAATGGCTGAGCTTAGAAGGGAAATCGCAGAGTATGATGACTTTGTACTGCTAGATATCGAAGAGGAGTACAGTAAGCTCCCTTACAAAACGTTAGTGAGAGTGATTTGGTTATCTTTATTATCAGATCTTATCTAACAACACAATATGAATTACAAGTCTCTAATCTGTGGTAGGCTTTATCTTCTTTGTTGTGTAGTTTGGCTTTCTTCAAAGCTGCATATGCGCTTTATGATTCTGAATTCTATGTCAAAGCTGATGATGATATATACTTGAGGCCAGGTGATTGTCTCTTATCATTTTTAATCTCTGTCTTCAGGAAGAAAAAGAATATGGACCTTTAAATGGAGTTCTGTTGTTTTATTTCTTGTTTTTCCACAGATCGACTCTCTCTACTATTGGCGAAAGAGCGGAGTCACTCTCAAACGTACCTAGGATGCTTGAAAAAGGGTCCGGTATTCACAGATCCTAAGCTCAAATGGTAAGTATGAAAAGTTGAAACGCAGATCTTACCATGAAGAAGGCGAGTACAAAACTGAGAACTAATGTATGCTTGAAAACTGGTGGGATCAAAATTGGAAATATGCAGGTATGAACCATTGTCTCATCTGCTGGGAAAAGAGTATTTTCTTCATGCTTATGGCCCGATTTATGCTCTCTCTGCTGATGTGGTAGCAAGTTTGGTTGCTCTCAAGAATAACAGGCATGTTATGTTGTATAACTTGACAAAAGATCATAGTGTCTGTTTTGCTTAGTAAAGAAATAAAATTTTGTCTGCAACTGCAGTTTCAGGATGTTTAGCAACGAGGACGTAACAATAGGTGCGTGGATGCTGGCAATGAATGTCAACCACGAGAACCATCACATCCTTTGCGAACCAGAATGCTCGCCTTCCTCTGTTGCTGTTTGGGACATCCCTAAATGCTCAGGTTCTGTCTTTTTATTTCTTATACAGTTTCAGACTCAGTAGTAGTAATATGATTAATAGTTGATGCGATTCTGTCTTTCAATTTGATAGCATAACAAACCATACAACCATTTGACCATAAGTTGTAACTGGTGCAGGTCTTTGTAACCCAGAGAAAAGGATGTTGGAACTTCACAAGCAAGAAAGCTGCTCGAAAAGCCCGACTTTGCCATCAGATGATGAATGATATTATTTCTCTTATCGAATGTTCTTATAAACCTCTTCTCACTGGTCGAAGCTCTATCACTTGCAGATTAATTCGTTTTGCAGCTCGAGCCTGAACAAGTTTTACCAGCTGCTCAATGTCTTTCTTCACATCTTCGGCATTCTCTCCCTCAGTTGCCTGATACTTCTTCACTTGCGCTGACATCTTGGAGCCAAGTTTCTTGACCTCGAGCTTATTTTGTGATGCAGTATTTTGTAGTTTCAGTTTGTAAGATACAATTGTTCGATTGAATTCGGCCATCACCCAACAGAAAAGAAAATCAAAACATAGACGATAGTTAAATTCGGATGAAATATATGGATATAAAAATTAACTTGTCAAAAGAGTCTGCGGTGCAAATGTAATTTTCTATATCATCTTCAGTGAAATTCTGATTATTATTTTTTCATTGAGGAAGAAAGTTAAGAGTCTATAGTTAGAGCCACCATAAACTCTATACCTTGCAGTATGGTTTATAACGATTATGATCAAAATTACAATCAAACGGTGTTGACTTTTGAGTGAATGTTTAGTCGATTTTGTTATTGATGTCATGATTTTTACTTGTATTGTATTTACATTTCTTTTCTTTTAAATCGTGAATAGTAGAGAGTTGGAGATAGGTTGCAATTTGCAAAATGGGCATGTGAGGCCCAATTATGATGGCTGCTTTTCTTTGATGGCGGCAACAGCAAAAACAAAAGAAATGTCAAAATGTTTTGAAATTGCATATTTACGTGATATCAGAGATTCAGAATCCTAAGTAAATTTAATACTATAATGTACTTTGGGTTCTGAAATAATGTAAGAAAAAAACTATAGTATACATTTTCTATGTAATGTAATAAGTTATAAAGTGAAAAACAAAATGAAATAGGAAGGATTTTGTCATTATGTTCCACGTGGGGTGGCTCGACCTCTGTTGTACTATCATGTGCTGAATCTAAAGAGCATTCATTATGATTAGTCTCCTAAATCTTAAATTCTGAACATATTCACTTTTTCCTAATTTTAAAATTCTTTATTATCTTGAAAATATAATGCTGTAAGAAAGAAAGAAAAGTGTCCGTACATATCAAGATTTGAAGGGGAAAAAAAGATAAGAAACATTCTAATAAGAGTGACTGAAACCATTTGGGATTTCTGAATTTCTTCGTTTCTGCTTATCTCTAGATTCCTCTTTTGGAAGATGTCTCAGTTTCACTCCTTTGGAACTTGCATTTTCCTTTTTTGTTTTTAACATTTTCTGTTCGCATACATTATTGTGCAAATATGTGTAAATCGGTAAATGATACATATCCACATACTATAAGGTAGGACTGCCTGATTTAGTTTTCGTTTTCTAGATTTTTTTAACCTATATACACACATTTATCAAGTACTAAACCGAATCTAAACCAACATAAATATGCAAATGGAACCTAAACTTCTATATACAAAACTAGAACTAAACGAACATTTCGAAATATAAATTTATATGTTGAAAATATAAATTATATAACTATTTTTAGATACTTCAAATATTTTCGGATAATTTGGATAGTTTTGGGGACTAATACAATTTGTGTTTGTATAAATAAGTGATTAATCACAAATGTAAACGTGTAAAACCTAAATTTTTCATGTACCGTGCTTTAATTGGATTCTGGGACAATGCCATGCCAGTGTTGCAGCGTAATCACATCTAACAGAGAAACCAGTGATGATGGTTACTCTGAGTCACTGACGTCACTTTCCAAGGACAAGCGTCATCTTTGACCAAATCTACCTTTGCTTTTACCATTTATTTTACTACAGTGTATATATATTATATACTCCCTCCGTTTCGTTTTAGTTGTCGTTTAAGGTTTTTGCACACAAATTAAGAAAATCATTAAATTTTTTGTTTTACCCTTTATTAATATATTTTATAATTTTTTCATTGGTCAAAACATTAAAACATTAATGACAAAACATTAATTTTCACCAAACATTTGCATTGAAAACCTAAAACGACAACTATTATGAAACAAAATTTTAATCCTAAAACGACAACTAAACTGAAACGGAGGGAGTATTATATATTTTTTCCATTGGCGTTAAAACATTTACTCAGTTTATTTCCCTAGTTTTCTAGTCTCACATTCGATTTTTCTTTTTGAGGTAGAATAAGAAGTATACTGTCGACTTTAAATTCTTAACATGAAAATTATATTTTGTGGGAAATATTGTGTCAAACTACCAAACGGTCGGTCAAACTATGTTTATTTAAATGATATCATTTCCAATGAAATTTGATATTCAAGTTATATAAAAGCCAACAAGATGTTTATAATATAAACCCTTTATTCTTAATAACCAACTCATATTGGTTTCAAAACTGCAAATCAAGTGAATCAAACGAAAACATATATGTAGTGAATGCAAAATATATTAAACAAGCATAATAAATGGTATAGGACAACATGAAAAATATATACTCCCTTGGTCTTTTATAAGTGGTGTTTTAAGTTTCTAATTTTGTTCTTAAATAGATGATGTTTTCAATTTTTAATGCAAAATTAATTATTTTTTTATTGTTTTAACGATTTATATTCTGTAGATTGTTTTTTTATTGGTTGATTAGATAATAAATGATGTTTTACTTTAGAAATAAACAAAATTAAATGATTTCTTAATCTATATGCATTCTCCTAAAACATCATTCAGAAAAGAACGGAGGAAGTATAAAGAAATAAATGTTTATTTTGTTGTAAATTAACAAAATAAATAACTAAATCATACCGCCATTTTTTTTCTTGTCACAATTCATTACCATAATAGCTATAGACAATAGACAATTCAAGATTTAGAGAACACATCCATTTAAAGGAAAATTTTTAAGTTGGATTTTAAGATTCATAGAACACTTACTCTGAATACAATTCATAAAAGCATATGAATATGCCTTTTCCCATCCCTATAAAGTCGTTATACTCAATAATCCACATCAATCAATTCATATTTGACGACAGATTAATGGGTAATGATGTCTTAAGACAACTACAAACAGCTTAATTGCCGAATTGAATATTCATAACTACAATTAAGAAAATTCAGTATTACACGTCAATAACATAAATTTGTTAATGCAAATATGACATCAACATTCATGTTTATCACCGTTGAGATTTTTTGAATCAAGTGTTAGCTATTATAAGCACTCAACTTCTTTTAGTTATTTTACTTGAAGAATTTCTTTTAAATTCATATCCCTATTTTCTTTAACCACCTAACTTGCTCCAAAAGAAACCACCACCTCTCTTTTTTTTTTCATAATGGCATATTTACAAAATATACGCATATCAGAACATGTGGTTCGAAGCATATGAAGTATAACGCAAGATGTCGGTATATTCTATGCTTGATAACACAAAGTTAAGTGAAATAATACAATCATATATATTTTTTAGGTTACAAAATATTCTATGCTTGATAAAACAATGTTTTATGGATACCAAAAAAGCAAAAAGAATACACAATAATACTCTTATTGTGCAATGCAAGTGTCGGTATACCAAACCCACTACTACTCCGAGTTATATAACCGCTCCATTATCAATTATAATCTACACTTTCGCATACGTATAACCGACTCAAACATTTTGCTTTTTTGTTGAATAACAAATTCACACACACACACACACACATCTACTTTAATAAACGAATCTTTAATTTGATAATATGACCGGATTTTATGAATGGAACCCCATATTGATATCGGAACGTGTATCTAGTGTTGAAATTTTGAAAGGCTCTTTAAGAGAAATAAATTGCAACGGCCAAAAGAATGCATAAATCTTTGTCGCCAAGTGTTACTATTTTCTGATTATTATTGCGTAAAGAATTACGACTTTTATCATCATGCATGTTAGAAAACTAGTGTGGGTGGCTTCTTAGTTTGTGAGACTAGGCTTCGTAATGGAAGTTGTCATGTGATTTAATGGGTAGTGTCACGACTGAAAGAAGGAAAGCAGAATTGTGTGAGCGGTTTGCGGGTCTCAGTATGTCTGTCGTCGACTGGCTTCTTTTGCCGAATCGAAAATGAGTTTAATTTCGACTACTGGAGGTTTTTGGCAAATCGTGATAAGTGGAAAACTCTTAGTCGGCCTTCTTTAATCTATTTGCTAGAATATATCGGTATAAATCGTTCCAAAAAAATTTGGTTCGGATTGAGATAATATATTATATTAAAAAATGTTAGAGAACTCATATACTAGTAGTTATTTTTTTTGGAATTTGGATAGTCAAAAGTGAAAACATTTTGAAAAAATAAGCTTAACTTACAACAAAAATTAACAGTAGAATCTGAAACTTTAAATTTAAGTTAAAATTTAGATGCAATGTTGGGATCCAAAGTGTACTTGTATAAATTTGGGATAATGTACACGTATGTAAGTAAATGTGTAAGCGTAAAAAAAAAAAAAAAAAAAAAAATGTGTAAGCGTAAATTTGGGTATACGAAAGTGTTTGTAAAAGAGAGAATAAAAAAGAAAACAATGAAGCCAGAAGAAGAAAGAAATCTCGTGCGAAAGAAGCCAATAAGAGATGAGTGCAAATTACGAGGTCACTTATTACATTTTGATGTGATTATTCATTTCCCTATCATACCCAAATCTATCTCACTAGCTTCTATTTTATCATCTTATAACTTTCTTTATATTTTTTCTAGCCATATTTTAACATTATTTTTACCATTAAAATCAATTTAATTATATGATTCTCAGTGGCTGACTTTCTGTTTACGAGTTAGATATATTGATTTTGAAACGTTAATAAATTTAGATTTGGTGTTAGTATATGTATCTCGTACAAGTAATGTTAGGACTAATTTAGTTACGTACATGACCCGGTATACAAAGAAAACATTATTATATGTACTTGTAGTTAGTTTATTTACTAGTTAGACACTTATTAAACCCGTACAAGTAATCTTAAAACTAATCGGGCCATTTTACGTACTAGTTAGATGCATTGATACAATGAATTTGTTTGTAAGATTTTACATACTACTCCATAAAATGCATTTATAACTTCAAGAAACAATTTATTGGTAAAATGTATTTGCATTATTTTCACTTAACAAAAAATAAAGAAAAGTTTCATGATAAAACATAAACTGATATTATAAATGATTTCTATTTTCACATGTTATTTTAGTTTCTCTTTAGATGTTATAGGAGCGTAGACATCACTTCCAATAAACCGCGAGTGGGCTTTAAGGATGTTGTAAGCTCCAAAGTACAAAGAAAAATCGAACAGTACCGAAAGCGAAGTAAGCAGATTTTTTTTAAGTTTAATTATTTACAATATATTACAATTATTTTCTTAAATTTTTGTTTTGATTCAACGATAAAGCGAAAAATTGGAAAAAAAAAAAGCAAGAATAAAAAACATGTCTCGTGAAGCAGCAGTTGAACAAGAACTGTTATTTTTGCATAACATTTAGGTGGGGGTATTGAACCAAAGAATTTAATAGAATCTGATTGAACAGAATTGAAGACATAAATTACAGATTTTGAAAGAATTAAATCTTTCTTTATAATTATACCCAATATATTTTGCAACACTTTAACAGAATATAATAGAACTAGATCATGACCCGCACGTACGTGCGGGGTTTCATATTTTAAAAAATTTCTAACAAAATTTAATTCAATATAGATTATTTTTTTGTTTTTATGATATATATTTTAGTGTATTAGATCTGGATCCACGTACGTGTAGAAATATTTTTATAGAAATTGTTATATAGATTTTAAAAATATAAAATATTTTGTTGTATTAGTAAACTTTGTAATAATATAAATATTATAAAGTTAGAGTATTGAACAAAAAAATCAGTTGCGTTAATGCATAATTATATTTTAAGATCCGGACTAATTTAGTTGCAAAAGTTAAATGGTGTTACATTTTTATTTTCTTAACTAATCAAAACAGTTCTAACAGTTTGATTACATATGTTAAATAGGATATGAATTCGGTTTTAGTTTGGGTTATTTCATGTATATTAGCAAGGCGTAACTATTTTGGAACAGGAAACATATCCCGTCTGGTATATGTCATAACTTATTTGTCCCATAACCTGTCAGGTATATGTAAAATAAAAATATTACGGTCCTATATCTGTCATAAATAGAGTATGTGTAACTGAAAACGTATGTACAGATGTGTGTAAACAAAGTTATTTTATATAGTGCTCATAACCCGAACTCATACCAGTTGAGTATTTAGTTTGATTTTTAATATATGTTCCCCTCCCATCTCGTCTCGTAATTTCTATTTCCATTTTATTCTATTAAAATTATGTTCCAAATTCTTGTTTGCTTACCTTTAAATACCATACAATATTACAATATATACTGTGAGTTTTGCGGATTAATATGTATGCTGTTGAAGTTACAAATATATTTTAACAAATTTATTAATGTTTCTAGCTAAATTTTGCATATTTTTTTTTTCATTGTTTAATCATAATTAATTCAATTTTTTGGACTAAAATTAAAATTTGAGATACATCTATAAAAGGGATATGCTATTGCCGCATAATTTGTTTTGAATGCAAAATATATAATTAGTTCACATTATTTCGAAAACTGTGTGCAATATATTATGGAGTGGTTTAAGGAAGATCCAGTTGAGAAGAAAAAAAAAGAAAACACAAATATTTCTAAATTAATATGTACAATCTATTGTTTAGATATTTCCGAAACTTGCTCTAAACGAATGCCCAATATCGTTTTTTTAGAAATTGTGAAATAAAATTTTGTTTTATATTTCAAAATTTGTGAAAATATTATAACAAAACTGAGTCTTTTGTATTTAGTTTTTTTAACGAAATTTCAAATTCAATCTTAAAATCCTCCATTGATAAAAAATTTTAAACTTAGTGTTTTTAATTTTGAATTAAAATGGTATTATTATTTTTTTTTTTGATATAGAATAGTTTATTAGGATTGGTAAAATTTTAGTTGGATATCAAATCTTAGTTTTTCAATTCTCATTGGTTAACAACTTTCTAGAAAAAAAATTTAAATTTTCGTCCATAATTAATAAGAGAGAGAAAGTGAGTTTAATTTTTTGAAAACTAATAATTACTTTAAAGAATTTTATTATTTTTTATTTAAATATATTATTTTGTGATTACTATTGTATCTTTAATGAATTTATTTAAAAACAAAAACCAATGGCATTTTTGTAATACTTTACACTTTATAAGGTTATTTATGTTTGAGTGATTCCCAATTAATAGTATAGATTTTGGAAAATATTATGTTTTGTTCCCACTACGTCAAAAACAAACGAAGTTCAATCAAAGGGTTCTCTTGATCTTCGAACCAAACATCTTACTTCATCTGATAGTTGTTTTTTTTGGGTCTGATCAAAAGTTTCTCATTTGTTCACTGCAAAGTGAGTTTCTCTCTTTTCTTATAAGATTTGAATCCATAGATTTTAGATCTGTGAAATTTGAGAAGAAGAGTATCTACCGGTGAAGCCTAACTTACAAAAAGCTGTAAGACGTGTAAACCATGGATTCGATTTCGACCCAGAATAGTCGCCGTGACTTAGTCGACGAAATCTCGACGGAGACAGTCTTAGACTTCTCCTGTTTTAGATCTCTCTCTCAATCTCATACAAGCGAAGATTGCTTATGTTTTGGATATCTCTCCATCTCTGGTTAGATACAAAACTGTTCTGAAAATAATGGAAAAAGAGATGGAGAAGATGGAGAGAATCAGAAAAGATGAAGGTTGATCAACTCACTTGTACGACGCGTTGAGATTTGTTTTTGAGGTTGTTTTTGTTAATTATATATATCTATCCAAATCTCACCCCAAAAGCTCAGAATTTTTTCTTCACATTTTGCACTACTATTTCTATTAAATTCTTGTTAAATCATGTTGCCATACAAAATTACAAAATAGGGAATAACACTTGAATTTGATAGAACTTAAAAATTAACATTATCAATAACACATGAATTTAAAAGAATCTACAAAATCTCTAATTGAATAACACTAGAATTCAACTTTCTATTAAATTCTCTCACATTCCTTAGTTCAATACCCCCTCCTTAATATATTACCATTTCCGAAATTTTCTTATTCTTTTTCTTTTTTTTTGAGGTTTATACCCAAAAACAGTAAAGTAGCATAAAAAAAATTAATCAGGCGAGATTTTTATTTTATTTTTTAAGTTTGTTAAAGTCAATTCTGTTATTTATTTTCTTTAACTTTGTTATAAATTTATTAGTCTATAATTGTAGAATAATCAATTATATAATCTTTCTTTTTCTTTGTCAATTAAACTAAAAATGACTTTTATTTATTTATAATAATTATAAAAATGTTAAATATTCGGTCTGGTTCTCCATCTTCACTCCTCTTCTTCTGTGAACCTTCTCTTCTCTCTCTTCACTGAGAAAAACAAGTTTTCTCTCTCTAGGCACTCACATTCATTCTTTGCTTCAACCTTTTTAATTCACGAGATCCCCAATCTCTCTCTCTTTCTCTTTCGATGCCTTTTCACAGAGTATCTAATCCTCCTCCTCCATTCATCTTCTCCATTCTTCTCCGTCGTCTCCATTAACAACCGCCATTGCTCGCCGGACTGAAACCCTCCATTAGGGTTTTCTTCGATTCTCACAAATTTCATTCCTTTCTCTCACCAGAACACTTAAAATGCCCAAGTCAATAAAACCCATCTCTGAATCTGACAAACTCTCCGATCATCTCCGTGATTCATCACTAACCTCCGAGATCAACAAACCTGATTTCCGTGAACTAGATCTCGGTTCACCGGTTTCTCCGCTTCGTTCTCAGCCACGTGGAGTCACTACAACCACTAGTAGTAGCAGTTCTAGCTCTTCCGGATCTCTTACGGGTCGGGTTAAACATGCTCCGGTCATCGGAAGATCTAATTCTCTCCGTAGTCAATCTGGTTCATCTAGTGGGAATAATAATCTAAGACCGAGATCGGACTCAGCTACGTCTTCTTCTTCACATTCACAACCACTTATCTCCTCCTCCTCTGCTACTTCTCCAGCTCCGACGTCTCCGGCGAATGTACTTCCCACCGGAAACATTTGTCCTTCCGGGAAGATCCAAATCACTGGAATGACACAAACCCGTTCAAGAAGCGACGTTCTTGGATCTGGTACTGGAACTTATGGACATGGAAGTATAATGCGAGGAGGTGGAGGAACTAGTATATCTCCGGCGAAACCTACCACGACAGGAGGAGGAGGATCTCCGCCGGTAATTGTCGGTAGCTCTAGCAGAAGTAGTACTGTTGTTGCGGGAGAGACTCCTTTATGGAAGAAAGCAGTTTTAGGTTCGGATTCAGGGGAAGTGAAGAGACTAGGAAATGAAATGTATAGGAAAGGTTTGTTTAATGAGGCTTTGAAGTTGTATGATAGGGCTATAGCTTTATCGCCGACAAACGCTGCTTATCGGAGTAATCGAGCTGCCGCATTGACCGGTTTGGCTCGAATTGGTGAAGCTGTTATGGAATGTGAAGAAGCTGTGAGATCGGATCCTAACTATGGAAGAGCTCATCACCGTTTGGCCTTATTGCTTATTAGGTATACTGTTAGTTTCTTGATACATTGATGGAGATAAAGCTGTTACTTTTATGGTTTTTGGGTATGTTGGTGATATGTTTCTGAGACTTCAATGTGTGTCTGGTCTTAATTACTTTGGTGGCATTGCAGATTAGGTCAAGTTAATAGTGCAAGGAAACATCTTTGTTTTCTTGGGAGACCATCAGATCCCATGGAGTTGCAGAAGCTTGAAGCAGTGGAGAAACATTTGATTAAATGTGTAGATGCGCGAAGAGTCAGTGATTGGAAAACAGTTTTGACGGAAGTAGATGCTGCTATTGTTTCTGGAGCCGATTTTTCTCCTCAGGTAAGAATCAAATTATGTGGGATTAGATGTTTCCTTGTGAAGAAGAATCATAACTTGATGTCTTTTAACTATTGTGTCTTATATATATCTACAGCTATTTATGTGTAAAGTAGAAGCATTCTTGAAACTTCACCGGCTTGATGATGCCCAATCAAAGCTATTAGAAGTTCCTAAAGTAGAGCCGTTCCCTGTATCTTGTTCGCAGACTCGGTTTTCTGGTATGGCTTGTGAAGCTTATACATATTTTGTCAAGGCGCAGATCGAGATGGCGTTAGGAAGGTGAGATAAGGGAAACCTTTTCAAATGCTTATGTTATATAAAACTATTGTATGCCATCAGTTCAAAAAGGGGTTAAAGAGCAGATGATAAATTTTTGCAGGTTTGAAAATGCAGTTATGGCTGCTGAGAAAGCTAGCCAAATCGATCCTCGATGCAACGAAGTTGCTATGTTACATAATACTGTTACATTGGTTGCTAGGGCTCGTGCTCGTGGTAACGATCTTTATAAATCAGAAAGATACACTGAAGCAAGTTCAGCTTATGCAGAAGGCCTTAGGCTTGATCCTTGCAACGCTATTCTATATTGTAACCGGGCAGCGTGTTGGTTTAAACTTGGAATGTGGGAACGCTCTATTGAAGATTGTAACCAAGCGCTGCGTTATCAACCATGTTACACAAAGCCACTTCTTCGGAGGGCTGCCTCAAATAGCAAGGTACATATAAAACCGCTCTTTCGACTTAGTTTTGCTTGTAATTTGTTCTACTCTGATCCTAGAGCTTTCTGTCCAACTGTAGATGGAAAGATGGGGAGCCGCAGTGAGTGATTACGAGGCCTTGATAAGAGAACTACCTCATGACAAGGAAGTTGCTGAATCTTTATTCCATGCTCAAGTTGCATTGAAGAAATCTCGTGGAGAAGAAGTTTTAAATATGGAATTTGGTGGTGAAGTTGAGGAAGTTTATAGCCGTGAACAGTTTAAAACTGCCATGAATTTACCAGGTAAAACTTAACTTCTCTGCTTCTTACTTTAAAACCTTTTCTTGATTTGGACCTCTGATCTATAATTTATGAAATTTGGGATATATTCAATCAAACACAGGAGTTTCGGTTATCCATTTCTCGACAGCTTCTGATCATCAATGCAAGCAAATATCTCCGTTTGTGGACTCGCTATGTACTCGGTATCCATCTATACACTTCCTCAAGGTAAAAGTTACATGAAAACTTGTCTCATGGTAGTGACTCAAAACGTTTTATAACTCTGGGAAGGGATTGACTCTAAATTCTACCTTTCTGGTCAGGTGGATATCGATAAATGTCCTTCAATAGGTAATGCCGAGAATGTTAGGGTTGTACCGACAGTGAAGATATACAAGAACGGTAGTCGGGTTAAGGAGATTGTCTGTCCAAGCAAAGAAGTGTTGGAGTACTCGGTGAGACACTATAGCGGTTAAAAACAAAAACACTAAGGCTTCTTCTTCACTCTTCTGCAACCTCCCCATTACACTTACGAAATTTCTTCAATAATCCCACTTTAACTTCTTAAGATGCTTCATTACAAGGGAACCCATTAGTGTAGAGTTTCAGCTCTTTATGATTTGTTCATTCATTCACCTCTTCATTGCCCTGTGATCTCTGTCTCTGTATGTTCTGTTCTGTCTTCTTCCCTCCATTCATTTTTCTCTGCAGATTGAGATTGCATTGGCTCCTTCTTCTTCTTTTAGCTTCACTTGTTGTTAGGTATTGAGAGATGTTACTAGTTGGAGATTACTCTGTGTGTACATAAGAGAAGTTCGGATGTGAGTGAAGAAGAAGGGGCTTTACTAAAAAGGGCAAAAGAGGAAGATTTGGATTCTTCTTCATTTTCAATTTTACTTTTAGGGCTTAGTGAAACCAAGAAGATAGTGAACATTTTCTACTCTTTTGTTGTCATTTCAATTCTACTCTTTTTTTTTAACATTTTCATCAATAAAAAGTTATATATTTTATATTCATTTTCTGCTAAGTTTATGCTTTATTTGAATACATAATTCCATAAAATACTTTAGAAATTGATGAATCTACTGAAATTTTTTACCTTTTTTTTTAAAAAAGATATATTTTTGTAAAGGGTAAATGTAAATGTAAATCTATTATTAAAATTACATTTCAGCCTAAGAGAAGTGATTATTAAGGTGATTGATTTTGGATTTAAATACTTTAGTCGTTGACATATACAAAAAGGGAGATACGGATTTACTACAGATTGATTTGGTTTGTAATAAAAGCGACGGTTGTTAATAATGCGTTGTTCTTTTGTGTTAATTGCCTCTCTTCAAGGGATTAAAAAAATGAAAAAGAGAATCCAAATATGCGCATTACAAGTTCTTTTCCTTTGTTTAATTAATTTTTAAAAATTATAAATACCTTTAAAAAAGGAAAATAATAATAACATAACGCCCAAAATTAATAATAATTACTTACTAGTAGTATAAAATAAGAAAAAAGGTTTGGAAGGTTATGAACTTTATGGTCGTTAGCCGGTGCTATTCTACGCCGGCTGAAGTCGGTGCCCTTAATTCGTGGTTGTTTGCCACGTAGTTATCTCTTTTTATATAAAAATATATTTTGTGGATAATATATGTTTGGTCGTCTTCAACTTTTAGCTAATTTGAGTAAATATTATTATTATATCACAGAAAAGCCAATTCACTGATATAATAATAAAATTTCTCTTTTTTTCTTTTGCTCAGTAGTGGAGGCGCGTGACTAACACTCACCGACTAACAACACTAGTGTGAACTTTTTGACCATGTAGAGTGAAATTAAATTAAAAGACGTAAATTATTAAGCATAAAGTACGTTGGTGAAAAAACTGGTACACCGTACATGTACGCTATAAATTCTCACAATAAATAGAGAGCCGTTGGGACGTTACTCGAACGAAAATGCAAGCCGTGTCTATATACGAGACTCGCACACCGTGTCGTTTTCTATCCACCATTTTCCTTCTTCAACGGCCTTCTCTCGCAAACATGTCTGCCGTTTTTAGGGACCACAAACATACACAGACATGTGTGTAGTAGTTGTGTACACGATGATTAGGGTGGAGGGAACAAAAAGCCGAACCAAACCAGATCGAAGTGTTTAAAGCAACTAAGTCAGTGCCGTTTTGGATAAGAAAAGAAACAAGAAAATATTCTCTTGTTCTGTTTTATTACACTTAAGAAAAAAACAGAGCATGTGTTCATAATCTCCAAGGATTCGTACACGAAAATCAACATTTTGACGGTGGTGGATACATAAATAAACCAGAATCCAACCTTATTTTCCAAATCCGAAGTTAAAAAAGAAAGGAGAGACTCAAAGTTTGTTTAATCATCTCTTTGTAACTTAACCGGTGTTTTGTAGACCAGCAGCAATACCCTTCATGGTCAAGATGAGTGTATCTTCAAGTCCAGGCGCGTATTCGCTTGTCGGGTTAAGCTCGATGAGTTCTTGTGCTGGTTTGCTCGATTCCGCAATCTCCTTAGAGATGTGAGGTCGCAGAGTCACATGGTAACTTGGATCACGGATTCTCTTCAATGTGTAAGCTTGACAGACATTGAGAGTCGTAATGTAAGAATCACGAAGTCTCAGTCTCTGTTTCAAGTAAGGATCTCCTTCAAGAAGATCTTTGTGTCCAGCGGTCTGCAAATAGCAAAGCCATTCAGAGACTAAAATCTTATAATCAATACGAAGAAAGAAATCAAGAGGGCTCTGTTTTTACCTGCAGGATGAGTTTCTTGGTTTCTTCGAAATTAGCTCTGAGTTTCTCACCAAAAGGCCAGAGTTCCTCTGAAACAAGAAGCTTATCGTACAAAGCAGCAATCCCGGGATCTCCTTTAGCGAACACCATTTCAATGAGATCAATGGTGACTCTAAAGAAAGGCCAGTGTTGGTACATATCTTGGAGCATATGGAGGTTCTTGACGTCTTTTTCGATCACGTGTCTAATCGCTGATCCAAATCCAAGCCATACAGGGAGATGGAATCTTGTTTGAGTCCAAGCGAAGATCCATGGAATAGCACGGAGAGATTCAATGCCACCACTTGGTTTACGCTTCGAAGGTCTGCTTCCAATGTTCATACGACCATACTCAAGTTCCGGTGTAGCCTGCAACAGATTTTAAGATTCTGTGAGTTTAAAGAATCTGTGGGGAGATTTAAAGATTCCGAGTGAATGTAATACTTACAAGGCGGAAGTACTCGACAAACCGAGGTTCTTGGAACACAACAGAACGATACTCCTCGGTTGCAACGACTGCCATTTCATCAAGCAAAGCGCGCCATTCCGGTTTAGGCGAAATCGGAGGACGCATACCGTGCTCGAGTGTAGCAGCAGTGAAACGCTGAAGTGTTCTAAAGCATAAATGCTCTTCACCAAACGATTGCTCGATGACTTCACCTTGAACCGTGACACGGAGCGAACCGTTAATAGTATCCGGAGGCTGAGATAATATAGCAAGATGGGTCGGTCCGCCTCCTCTTCCAACCGTGCCACCACGACCGTGAAACATTGTTAGCTTCACACCGTACTCTTTAGCAACCTTCACAAGCTCTTCTTGAGCTTTGTATAACTGCCAAGCAGCGGATAACCGTCCTGCGTCTTTCCCTGAATCCGAATAACCAATCATAACCTCTTGCTTACCGTTAATACGGTTCTTGTACCAATCAACAGAAAAGAGCCTAGCAACTGCAGCAGGAGCTGCTTCCAGATCCGCTAGCTTCTCAAAGAGCGGAACAACTCTCAAAGGCTGTTTCACACGGCATTCACGCTGTAAAAGCTCAACAGCTAATACATCAGAAGGTGCAGTTGCCATAGAGATAATGTAAGCACCAAAGCTGTCTGCTGGTAGCTCTGCTATGACATGAAACGTGTCCAGAACATCAGCTATTTCTTCGGTTTTAGGAAGATCAGAACCGAAAAGCGGACGTTTGCCACTTAGCTCAGATAAAAGCCATTCTTGACGGCGTTCTTCAGACCATTCTCTGTAGGATCCGATATCTAAATGTGTGGTGATAGCATCCAATACATCGGTGTGGCGGTCAGATTCTTGCCTTATGTCAAGTCTCACAAGAGAGAGCCCAAAGGTTGAGACTTGCCTCAAAAAATCAAGAAGGCTTCCATCTGCTATTGGACGGTCACCACATGAACACAGAGATCGGTAACAGAGCTCAAGAGGTTCCAAGAACTACACAAATAGCACGAGAGAGCAGTTTAGTACCAAATCATAACCGGGAGTTAAAGGATTCTAATTGCAATGATACCTGTTCCAAGTTAATGAAAGTAGCCTCTACAGGGACATCAGAGTGTCCATTGCTGAGCAATTGATGAGCGCGTTCACGTGTGTGATAAAGCTTGTCCCTTACATCACCAAGAATCACACGGTATGGCTCGGTTGTAGGAATTGACTTCCAGAACTCTGCAATCAAGACAATGAATGATAGGTTCCAAATTAAATTGGTTTCAGTCACAAAGCTTAAACATAAACACTATGCTCCAAATCGGTTCCTTTTCTTACCTATGTAATGTTTTGCAGCATCTTTCCTCGAATTTGCGTGAAGTTCATCAGCTCGCGCACGCAGCTCGTCATTGCAACGCCACATAGACATCTATGATAGAAGCAGTTATAATGGAATGAGGTGATACATACATAAAAGAAAATGAGGAGACTAAACTCACAAAAAATCGAGATCAAACCTCAAACATAAGATCTTCGATTTGGTTAAAGTACATAGTAGCAGCCATCATTCTAGCTAACAAGCAAACATCTCTGGTGACTTCAGGTGTAACCCTTGGATTACCTGCAAACAAATATATATTGCGAGTTTGTGTCATGAGTAAAGCCAATGAGAGAGGGAGCTAAATAAGATAGCTATAAGAGAGGGGCTTGTAGAAATGTACCATCACGATCACCACCCATCCAAGAAGAGAATTGAATCAATGGAGCATTATATGGAACACGTTCTTCAATCCCTATGTTTTTCAAAGCCGTGTCTACACGGCGAAGAAACTTAGGAACACCTTTCCAGATAGTTTCATGGAAATAACTCATTCCTGCTCTCATCTCATCTTGAGGAGTTGGTGGTGTTCTTTTGATTTCATCTGTTCGGAATGCCGCTTGAATCTAAGAAAAGTCCAAGTTTTTTTTCCATTAGTTTCCAAAATCATGTCACTATAAAGAATCCAATAAGCTTTTACCTCTCTCTGAAGAGCCTCATCGAGCTCTTGCTTGTCATCAGGAGTAATATCCTTAGCATAAAGTTGAGCCAGACAGTCTCTTATCCTGAAAAAACGCACAAAGAAGATAACATTAACAGAAACATCAATCCAAACTCCAAAGAAATCCCGATTTCGTCTAAAATAAACTAACCTCCCATGTTTCTGAAGCAATGATCTTCTCACAGACTGAGTAGGATGAGCAGTCAAAACCAAATCCACAGTCTGATTTTTGAGAGCATCAAATATCTCTTCAGGAGACTTGTTCAGATCTCCAACAAGCTTCTTGAAAGTTTCTTCAAGATCAGATTCAGTAGTAGCAGAGCTCTCATCAACAAAATCACCTTTCTTCAGCTTCTTGATCCTACGACGGTAAGCAATCTGCACTTCCTCAGCCAAATTGGCCAAGTTAAGCATGTGAGAAAAAGCTTTAGCAATAACAATGGAGTCTCCTGGATCTAAACTCGTTAGCACATTCCCTAGCTCCTCTAGCTTCTTAGGTTCATGCTTCCCTTCGTATTCTGCAGAATGCTCATAAAGCTCTTGAACCTATATACAACAACACACAATGAGATCACACATAAAGCCAACAAAAGTTTAAATCTTTCATTTCAATAAGTAAATTGCAGATCACATGAAACTACAAATCTCTAAACTGACATAAAGTTTAAATCTTTCTGCGTTTAAAACCCTAACTAATCTAGTCCATGATCGAATAAAAAAAAAGTTGAAACCTTTATTCAAAACTCAAAACAGAGCAAGTAGTTTCAGGATCTAATAGCAAAAGGGTCAAATCTAAAATAGAGAAAACGTACAGTTTCACGGAGATCTTCACCGTGCAAATCCTGGAGAATATCGAGAAACCGATCTAGAAGCAAAGCATCATACTCAACAAGCTTGTCGTCTTCACTAACTTTACCAGGAACCAGTTGACGAAGATGAACATCAATTGATGCCATCTTCTCTAACTTCCGATTCGCCATTTTTTCACCGACTTAGTTCTTCTTCCCTCTGAAGTAAGAACAAACAAATATATCAAATCCAAAAAATCAAAAGATCTAAAGACAAAATTGACTGAGATTTCGGCAATGAAATCGGAGACAGAAGTAATAAAAAAAAAGTTGGAAACTTTGAGTCAACAGAGACAGACCCAGATGAGAAAAATCTGCTGATTGTTAGTAAATCTAATAAGTGAATGTTGTTGAGAAGCTAACCAGTTTAGAAGAAAGAAAGCTGTGTCCTTTGAAGTCAGATTCAGATTTCAGAGATATGTAACCAAAATAAGATACTTTGCTTACGTATATATAGAGAGAGTGATCATGATTCCTATCTATTATTCTATTTCTCTATATGTGATGCTCGCTTATAGTTGAATTTTTTAACCTTTTTCTATTATTATTTTTCCTCATTTATATATATATTTCTTAATGCATTGAAAGTAGTTTTTATTTATTTATAAAAATAAAATTTTATTCAATGTAGTCAAAAGTGAGTATTATGATTCCTATCCATTTTTCTATTCTATGTGATGCTTGCTTATAGTTGAATTTTTTAAAAAATTAATTACTCCCTCTGTTCCTGAAAATTTGATGTTTTAAGATTTGCACATAAATTAAGAAAAACAATTCTGTATTATTTAATTAAAACATCTCATTATTGAAATGTCAGATAACGTGTGTTGTGTTACTAACACATGCAAAGTAGGAGTTACGTACACATCCAAAAACACACTCAACTCCACTTTTTATCATTAATTAATTTAAATAAAATAAATACATTAAATAAATTCTACAAAATCAAACTTTCAGGAACAAGGAGAAAAACTAAAACATCAAATTTTCAAGAACAGAGGGAGTATTATATTTCCTCATTTTTAATATCTTTATTAATGCATTGAAGTAGTTTTTATTTATTTATTTATAAAAATATATAATTTTTATTTAATAAGTGATAGTAAAAAATGAGTATTATGATTCCTATCTTTATTCTATTTCTATGTGATGCTAGCTTATAGTTGATTTTTTTTTTAATTATTAGTTTTCTTCTATTTCTATAATTTAACTCATTGAAGTAGTTTAAAATAAATAAATCATAGGATATTCTATTTCTAATTAATCACTGATAGTCAAAATTGATTCACTCAAGTCATTACTGATTAGTGATTATCCAATCATATTTTGGAAATTTAAACTTTCATATTTGACTCATAGTTATAGACTTTCACCTATAGAATTAGAATTCGAATCGATAATAGAGATTATCTCTCTCTTTATTATGGATTTATGGTTGGTAGTTTACTGTTTGTAAAAGAATTTGTTGTTCTAAAATTCACGAATGTAGAGAAAAGCATGTGTCAATGCACGGAAATTGATGAATGAACCTCTCAACTTTCAACCTAAATTTCACTTTCAGCGATAAAGTTGACTTTAGTTTTTCTTTCTTATAAAGGACTTATGTATTTAACCGACCATCTATTTCTTTCCGTTTTATTAGTTTTTTTTCTGACAATCTTTGGGGTTTTATTATTATTATTATTATTTTTTTTGATAAAAACCGTTTAATTAGTTATTCTTTTCCTTTTTTCCAATATTAGTTATTTGATCTACTGGTTTTAAAAAATTATAACCGCATAATTTAGCGTTCTAAACGGTTTTCATAATAGGTATTAAAAAAAAGTGGTTTCCATAATTAAATTTTGTCTGCATGAAATAGTTTTTTTAATGAAAAATATCAAAATTTTAATTTTGGTTTCAAAATGATGTTGTGACCTTTGATCATTTTAATTATTGTTCGAATTTTTAGAAAATTTATGTGTTATTCGTGCTGCATTTTACTATTCTATATATACATATTTATATCTGATTGATTTCAAAGTTGAAAAGATGATCTGTTTTTGTTTTTCGCGGCAAGATAAGAAGTTCACACTTATTTTTACAATGTGCAAAAATAAAATAAAAATTTGTATTTTTAACATTTAAAGATTGTTCTATAACCAACCATACTTTAAGTCTCATTGGAAAGACCGTACTTATGAATTGGTTCATTTAGTTATTTATTTCTGCAGTTTACAAAGTAAGATAAATACGTACTTTCAGTGGCTATGAAATAATCTCATAATTAATTTGGTCTACCTAAATAATTTTGTAATTAACTAGATGATGCCTTATTATTCTTACTCTTGTGATGTTATCATAACTATATCATTATCATAACTATATCATTTGGTAAGTGACAAAGTCGTACATGTGATGTGATGTCACGTTATGAATATTTTACGTTAATCTTAGTCGACTCCAATTATTCAAAAAGTTGGATCTTTCTTCCTATGTGCTAATGGAATATTCGGATAATTTGAAATGTCATTATCTACCCAAGTCAACAGTCGACAGGCATGAGTGATATAGTCTAATTGTTGGAGTATTTAGATACTCACTTTTCTTTAAATATTGCAAAATTTATTAATTTCAGCGAATAATCATACATTTTTCTTTTCACCAGCACATAAAATTCTTTTGGAATATAATTAGTATATATTGTCATATTGATATATATTGGGTACATATAAAACTAAATTTTATTTCAAAAAAACAATAACTAAGAACTAAAAACAAAAATCCAAAATCTAAAACCAACTAAGAAACTGCTGCATGCCATTCAAAGCCTTAATATGAAGTAAAAAAAAAAAAGTAAAAGAAAACGGAAACATGAAATAGAAGCTTCGTCGTTTACAGTTGGAAATGCATCATGCATGCACCATGAAACTATAATGTTTGCCGTGTTTGAATTCACATTTTCTAAAATAGAATTATAAATACGGTTACGTACACTCCTTAATTTCATAAACATGTCACTGTTTTTTACTTTCTTCATATGCATCATGCATGACTACATGTATCATGTATGATGTATCGCGGGGCGTCTTATTAAGATGTGATTTAATTAGACTTTTAGTATAATATAATGAGTATGATATATAAAGCAACAAAGCTCCCTAAACTGAATAAAGAGATGATGGTTTGCTGATAATTTGGTTGACGTATAAGATGATAATTAAAGTCCATTATCAGGACGAAGAAGAGTTTGGGAAGCTAACGACAAGTGTGAAAACTTCTTTTGTTCCTTTTAAAAAACTTTTGTTGTTTTGACAGCATCCATTTAGACACTTTATTAGTGGGATGCTTCACGGAAGCAATATATATTGCATGGTCGCGTAATGGCTTATGACATATTTCCGACTGACTAAAAGATATATGGTATAGAATAACTATACTTACTAGATTATCGTGATTAATGCCGTTGAAAGATATTTTGAGCAAAAGCTATACTTTTAATCGAAAATTAGTTTATAAAGAACTATATTCTCGTATATTTAATCTAGTAGTAGTGGTCTATTGGTTTCTACTTAAGGAAAAATCACTATGTAGGTCTAGACCATTTTCCTCAAACTCCATTTGGTTAGTCGAAATAGTGTCATTACCTATTAGAAAATCAGGTGAGTGGACTACTCGACGGCTACACTCACCCTAAAATAATTAATCAGATATGGTAAAAGCCCGAATCACCCTAAAGCTGGTTATCAAAAAAAAAAAATATAGTTTATAAAAATTTAACCATTATTCTCTTGGATATGTAACCTTTTCTTCTATAGATCGTTTTTCTTTCCTAATTAATGAGGCTTCACGTAATTATTATAGTGTGGCGTCAGTGGCGATGTATAGTTCTAAAATAACTTATAGTTAATAGTAAAGATTAAATAATTTACATAGTTTAGTATTCAAACAATTATATAAGTAACCGTGATATTGTTTACTGCATCTAGCTAGTGATAATATATAGGATGATTTATGAAGAAAATATATTGTGATGTATATATCTACAAAAAAACTACGGGTTCTAATTAATTAAAAGAAATGAACGATTTAATTGTACATTATATCCTAATTTAAGAAAAATTAAACGATAAATTGGAAAAGAAAGAGCAACCTTTACTTATCTTAAGACCAGCGCATACGAAAGTATTCCACACCAATACACCATTAATACTAAACTCATTTCATATATAAACAAGATCCAGTTGTAAACAAAAGAACATAAACCGAAAAGAAAATAAAATTATAAAGAAGTACTTAATTGTTAATAAATCTAGTAAGATGGCTACATCGAAAGGATTTGCAGTATGTTTCGCCTTGACGCTTCTCATAACACTCCTATTATTCGTTGGACTCAACTCCACTGCTGATCCGTCGAAATGTAGAAATTTTGATCCTATCGGAGGAATCCCTCAAGATTGCAGTTAGAGATGATGAGGAATGTATGAAGAATGGTGAAACGAATAAAACGACCATGGATGCTATATATATTAGCTAATACTACTAACTAAACTAGGTTAGGTTATTAGGTTATATAATTTTATAACATTCTAATTTATAAATTACGTAGTCTAGTGGTTTGTGCTCTAGTGCATGCATAATGCATGCTGTTAAACAATTTATTTCTATAACAAATAATCAAATATACTTTTGAAGATAATAATATTTTCATCATTTTTAAAAAAATATTAAGATTATTAATTATTGCAAAATTATGAGGTATGTCTCTGCTCCCCTACTTCCAAAAAAATAACCATTCTCTTCTGATTCCCAAATTCTCTTAATAAAGAAAAGAAAAGCACATGAATATTGAAGAGATACATTTTGATTATGGGTTTTCAAATTACAATTTGTTTCTTACATAATAATAATTATGAGCTTATCCTTCCACATACCTTTGTGTTTACACTTACACAGGATTACACCAAAACATAACATTTTGCATAGCCGTTCACTTTTTTTTTTTTGGTTCACTTTTGGTGGGTTTCACTCGCATGCAAGTTTAGTGCCGAAACTTGTGAGACAGATAGCAAAAGCCTGAAATGCAGAGAGAGGCTGCCTATAATCCATAGTGAAAGTGTCATCTCCCACTTTACCAAACTGTAGAAGAACTGTTTCTTCATCGCCTTTACCGCTCGGTTGACTTTGGTCAACAGTCGCAACCAGCTGGAAGTTCTTGACCGAAGCAACGGTTACTCGTCCATGGAAGTTCAGACACCAGCACTGCAAGTGCTCATGCCATCTAGGAGCTTTGTTCTTTAGTATTGTGAAGCTGGAACCATCCTTGTTGGGTTTTTTCATTATCTTGGTTACATCACATGGCTTTTGGTCGGAAGAGAGTCCAGCGGATGATGATGATGGTGATGAGGATGGGCATCGGAGTGTGCTTACCATTCTTCTTGGACCTCTTGACTTCAAAAGGTTGAATTTATAAGAAACATGACCGACTTCAAAGTTGCCTGCTGGAACTTGAGGGCTTATCTGCTTTGACGCAAATCTGCGACTGGCTTTGCCATTTGAAGGTTTTGCTCCGTTATGTGGCGGTTGGCTATCATATACCGTAAAGTTCGTCCCAAGAAAATCTGATCTGCAGAAGCCAGTCGTAAACAAGAACCTTAGTTTTCAAGCCACTCATCTTCTAAGCAAACACACCAAACCCTTAAAGATACTCAAAATTTCAATTCCAAGAGTGGCAATAACAAATTTAAAACTTCTGAGAAAGCAATCCTGCTTTAGAGATTAAATGGCCCCTTAGAATATTCAGTGTTGCGCATATCGATACCTTAGTTTTCCAACGTATGCATTACTTCCTTGAGAGAAATCATCAGCATCAAGTGATATGATGTACTCAGTGTAAGCACCGGTCCTAAACCTCCGTGCCGCCAGAAGAAACTTTCCTTTATCAGTGAATGCTGGTGAACAGAAAATACAAACTAAATTAATAAATCCTGAAGATTATCTTTGTCAGCAAAGGAAAGATTTAGTTAACTTGCTCCAAAACAGTTTGCTCTTCTTAATTAACCCCACTTGTAAAAAAATTAAATCTTACCATAACTATTGATATAACTGAAAATATCATTCAGTAATGTCAAGAAACACACGAAAATTGATAGAAAAAGTATTAACAATGCCTTGCAAATTACTTCACTAGTCAACTCCTATAAAAGACTGAAGCTCGGAATTTTCTTCATCATCACACAGGTCAACAAAAAAGTCAACACTTTATTAATGGCAATTGGTTGGTAAGTTGTTTCAATGACAAGGCAAGGCATTATTTGGTAAAAGACTTAAGACAAGTTTAAATTGCAAGCCTAGGAAGTCACTAAATTCAATCGTTTTCACACTTTTAAAAGCCAACCTAAAACTTTCAAAGCCATATATTTTTCCAATTTAGACTAAATCAACCATAAGAATGAAGCTAAAGGAAAAGTATTACTTACATGGTGTTAGAGCAAGATACAAGTAAAAGGTTGATGTCTTCTTGTTCCTCTTTATCAAGCACTGATTAGAAAAGTCTCGAGGACCTGGCTGCATCTCACAAAAACACTAACAAATCTCAATTCTCTTGCCATTTTTTTTTCAATTTCTCTTATAAAAAACTCTCTACACGAACATTTTTTTAAAGAATTTTCATCAAAATTCATGGGAAAAAGATGAATATCAACCCGAACAAATTGCAAAATGCGTTTTTATACCTCAACAAAAACACAATGTCTTTTTCAACCTCAACGCTAAAATAATTCAAATAAAATTCATATACTAAGATTGATTTAGGTAATTCAACAGTTCCTCTTAATGTGAAAGAGACAACAAAATTCGCAGATTCACCTAAATCGATTTCCTAAATCAAAGGCGTACCAATTTGAGGCAAGAAGGGAAAGTAATTTTGCCAGAGTTAAGAGAAGAGGATCTAGCAAAATCCTGAGTAATTTCTCTCCATTTCTTCGAGACGCAAGCGCAAGTAACTACATCACGACGTTGAGGCCAACGGTCTTCAGTCTCCTCCACGCGACGAATGATCTCGCCTAATAACTCAGGGAGCATCGCCGACCATGAAGAACCGGCCATATTCGACGGCGGAGGAATCGATTCGTAAGAATCGGATTCCGGTGCCGTCGTCTCTCCCTGATGAAACCTAAACGAGTTCGAGATCCTCCGCGAAAGGAGGGACCGTGACAAAGGCATTTGTGAAGAGAGATGTTTCGATCTGGAAATAGAGAGAGAGAAAGAAGAGAGAGAAAGTAGAGAGAGAAAGGATGAGATTTGCTTTCTGGGGAAAATAATAATAATACCAACGTGCGAAATCTAGAAGGGAGTGATATTTTGGGTAAAAGTGACGGGGCTGTGAGATATGCATAGGTGACAGATGTTTTAAGTTGTGACACGTCTCTCTACTTATATATGGCACATACGTAGCACAATAAACCGGATATGACGACTAAACCGGATACACGATGTTCTTTCATAGCATATCACATCTCAAAGAATAATCTTCAAGTCACAAGCTTCAATATTTACCTTCTTTAACACTAGATAAAATTTCATTGGTTCTACGGAGATTGAAGTTAGTAGATGAAGATTTCGATATTTGTTATTAGTAGTCTTTGTGAGAAAATCTTTAAGATTAGGCCTTGAAATTTTTAGTTTTTGTTTTTCAAAAACTCATTTCACACTAATCATATTTTTTAAATTTTGGTTTCCCTATAATTTAGGAATTTTTTTTTTGTTGAGATCACCCATTCAAGATTTTAGATTTTTAGTTCTCCTACCATTTAGGGAATCTAGTTTTTATTCCATCTACGTTATTTTATTAAAAAACCCAAAACTATATTTTTGGGATTTCTAAAGCAAAATTCTAATCACCAAATCTAAAACTAAAATCTAAAATCCAAAAACTAAAAACAAAATCCAGAAACCAAATTAAAAAACAGCATCCATTCATGACCTTAATAATGAAATAGATTTACTTGTTTAACTAAGGTTTAGTTATTTATTGAGAAATTGTTAAAAATGCCCCTTTTTCAATACCCCTTTTCAAAAATGCCCCCTTTGAGAGTCCATTTTTAAGTTTGCCCTCTTTTAATTTTTAATGACCATTTTACCCTTATTTGAAACAAAATTAGGTCCACAAAATACAAAATATTTTTTGGCGGGAAAAGTGATCCCGCAATTTTCCCGCCAAAACACTTGTAAAAAACCTTTAAAATACCTTGTAAAATTTTCCCGTAAAAATTTTTCCCGCCAAAAAATTTTCCCGCCAAAAAATTTTTTTTGCGGGAAAAGTGATTCCGCAATTTTTTTTTTTGGCGGGAAAATTTTTGGCGGGAAAAATTTACAAGGTATTTTAAAGGTTTTACAGAGTATTTACAAGTGTTTTGTAAGGTTTTACAATGTATTTTAAAAGGTTTTACATGGTGCTTATAAGGTTTTATAAGGTATTTATAACTTGTAAAACCTTATAAAAAACTTGTAAAACCTTATAACTTGTAAAAACCTTATAAAATAGCTTGTAAAATCTTATAATATCTTATAAATACCTTGTAAATACGTTGTAAAACCTTTTAAAATACATTGTAAAACCTTATAAATACCTTGTAAAAAACCTTTAAAATACCTTGTACATTTTTGGTGGGAAAAATTTTCCCGCCAAAAATTTAACGCCAAAAAAATTGCGGAATCACTTTTCCCGCAAAAATTTTTTTTTGGCGGGAAAATTTTTTGGCGGTAAAAAATTTTACGGGAAAATTTTACAAGGTATTTTAAAGGTTTTTTACAAGTTTTTACAAGTGTTTTGGCGGGAAAATTGCGGGATCACTTTTCCCGCCAAAAAATATTTTGTATTTTGTGGACCTAATTTTGTTATATTTCCTTATATATTTGTGATATCTTTTATTAAAAGAAGGGTAATTTAGTCATTTTGTACATAAAAAGGGGTATTTTTAAAAATGGACAGCCAAAGGGGATATTTTTGAAAAGGGGTATTGAAAAAGGGGCATTTTTGTGAGTCTCCCGTATTTATTTTGTCACTTTTTGGGTGTGTGTAGATTTTTCAAAAAATTTATTAGAAAAATTTAATGCCATAATTTGTCATATCTAACAATAAGATATTGTATAGATATCCTTATGAAAATGTACGTGGTATAGATATTATATTGTATAAAAAATCTAAGAATAAATAGGTCTAGTTTACACTTTCCACATGTTTTGGAAAGAAAAAAAAAAGGCAAAATCAAGTTAAGACTGAATAAATATGATTAAACGCCAAACTAAAAACGAATAACAAGTATCAGATTATTGCCAAAGAGAAAAAAGAGTTAAGACAGAAACAAAATAATAAAACTCAAATACAAACAAATGGGCACGGGCTTTTGGTCTGGGGATAGTTAGAGATATCCCAACACCACCGGTTTTTGATAATGAGTTTCCGGCGCCTGAACTATCGCAGCTGCTATTATCTTCGCATCCCACTCTTGCATTGATGTGTGGAAGGTCTCTCCCATCGTCTTGAATTTGTCGTCCATAAGAAGATTTCAACCCTCTCAGGTAATTAAGTAAACCTTTTAGTTCAAATTTTTCTATAATCGTTGAAATAGTTATTCATTACTTGATTAGTTATTGTTAGGATACTTGAATATATTGTTTTGAATCTATTGTTTGGATACTTGATTAGTTATCTCCCATCGTCTTGAATCTATTGTTTGGATACTTGAATATACTCGTTGATGCATAGTCTAAGATTTGAACCCATGAGTTGAATTCTTTTCGTTGTTGCATGATCTATGCTTTGAATCTGAAGCTTTTGCTTGGATTTGGTAATTGTTACATGATTTTTACCTACTTGAATATGTGCACTTGTCAACTGTGTGGTGTAATGCTTTGTGTGGTCTTTGCTTTGAAGCTATGACTTGACTCGGTTGGTTTTGTTGTGTAGTCTTTGCATAATTTAATTTGTTGGTAATTGCGTGGTTTTTTTTTCTTACCTGAATGTGTGTTGTGTGGTCTTAACGCTAACTTGAATATATTGGTTATATGTGTGGTCTATGACTTGATTCGGTTGGTTTGTTGAGTAATATTTGCATACTTGAATCTGTTTGGTTATTACGTGCTTACCTGATTGTGTGATGTGTGGTCTAATTGCTAACTTGAATATATGGTTGTTTGCGTTCAAAAACTATGCTATTGATTGTCCTAGGGAGAGTTTCTTACTTGCTTAGTGATGCTTAGTAGTGGTTTGATGTGTGATGGTTCTTTTGTAGGAGTCTCTAATAAGTGAGAGAACAAATCCTTGTTCCTCAATTACAATCTTCATTGATCATTTATTTTTTCTTCTTTCGCCATCTCATATTATTAACCAAATTAAACACGAACAAAAACAAATACAAAAAATAAACCAAACAAGACTCAAAAGAAGCCCAATAAAATAAACCGATCGAGAAGAAAACAAGTTCTCAAGTAGGACTGCAAGAAAGATCTTCATCTTCGACTTATCAAAATAGAAAAGGCTCCGACGGAAACCTTGTCGGCCATGAAATCTAAAACTCAAACAAGCTCCATTGACGCAGATGAGAAAAACCATCGTCATGAGTCCGCAACCGCAATTCGGTCTTTAAAATTGAAAACCTGGTAAGCATGACGAACGTATCCAGCCCCTTAAACAAGGGAGGATCTAAGAGTTACAAACTTAGATCAAAGGAACAAGAGGAAGCAATCTAAAGCCACTTCAAATGAAAGTTCTTTTCTTTGAATTTTTGACTATTAAGATTTTAAAGTCATCTATCTTGTGGTGGAAATTTGTTTATTTCATTGACATTGCCCCAAAACAATTGAAGGACATGTCACAAGAAACTATCAGCTTTCCTTTTTGTTTATTACATCTCTCAAGTCTCAACCTTCATAGCTCCATAGCTCATAAAACTTCACAGTAATGTCGATGGAAGCCACTTCTATTACATCCACATTCATCAGATAACAAGAATGATGAATAACAAACAAACATTACCAGAGATAACTTGAACTCGAATCCCTTGTTGTTGTAGAGAGTCCATTTCTTCCCCGCCCCGTCCAAAGAGAAGTTGCAAACACATTTAAAAGGGAGCCATATAAGAAATCAGGTACGACTTAAGGAAAGAGCCATATCTCTCTAGATGTTTAGAGAAAGAAATGATGATACTTAACCCAGATAAGAGATGGTGGAGTTGAGTGTAGTGTAGAAAACAAACCATTATATAAACTATAAAGTAGGCCAAACAAATTGTTTAAATAAAAAAATTAAAACAAGAAAGCAATAATTGAAATCAAACTTGTAAAAGTTCTTCTTCTTGTGCACTGGCTTCAGCGAAAGTCTCTCAAGGAATGGTGATCAAACTGGGAACAAAGACAGAGGATTCAAACTTGCATACCACTTCATCTATCTTAATCTTTTTGTACAGATCTCCCCTCACAATATGAACCCAAGCTTGTTTAGGCTTCTTGGTAGGACAACATAGAACGAAGCTCTTCCCATAGATATTATCATCGACGAAGTAACTTGTAGAATAGTGATTAAGTACCAAGGGGAAGTTAGGTATTGAGACAGTCATGAACTTAATCCACACGACATCGTCTCCATCATCCCCATTACCAATTTTATTCTTTGTCACCCAAATCTCAATCTCCCTTGTTCTTTTGCATTGTTCCATCACTGAAAACCGATCTCCCTTGTAAATAGAGAGGATACGAGTATGTGTAGTACTTTTTTTCGCCTTACACGGTAGAATACAAAACATCTTTAATTTCTCTTTCGAAAAATCGAGCATTCGGATGAAATACTGACCAGTTTCGCAATACTTATAAGCTGTCCAGTACAAATTTCCATTCAGGGAAACCCTAGAATTACCAGACGATTCGTCCATTATTAACCTTTCGTGAAAACTGGTATGATCAGTAACCTTCCACGCATTTGTTGCAAAATCGAAGACCGAAAAACGCCTAACAACTTTATTGAGCGAATAAGTAGTCAAAATCCCAATAATCTTGTAAATCTTTTCGGTTCTACTTCCATCATAACCCATGCTCCTGTCGTCCCATGGAACACTATCCTCGGCAAACCATTTGGTATGTCTCAACAACGGGTTCGAAATCACGCCTCCTCTAAGAAAGTCATATATGAAGAAGTAACCGTCGCAGGTCCCATAGAGATTATAACTACGACGACGGCGTAAATCAAAGCATAAATCACTCACTTTTATACTTGGATCGTCATTGAGATTGACGCTTATGGCATAGATATGGGAATGTGTCTTTAACATGAATTCTGAGCGACCGCAAGCAAAGTTTCTGTTGACGAATCTCTTAGTGTTGAAAAGAGTTTTCCATTGTTTGCAAACGGATCTGAAGCCAACGAGAGATCGAGGTGGAACTCGAACGAGCATCCCTTCTTCCAGATCTAATGGAAGCGTTCTCGCCACTATTAGGGTTTTCTAATGTTTTTTTTTCATCTTTGGGGAAGCATTTTCGACCTATGTATATATGCCAACGTTAATTTCAGCCAGAGACCTATTTCTTTTACCGCTTGGTCCGCTTCTATAGGATCTGGAAGTATATCTACTTAACATTTTTGAAGTACATATTTGCTCATTGAATCGGGTCGGGTTTTTAAAAGATTTTGACCCGGAATTGAGCAAGTCGGATCTTACCTTATTTGCCTTCCCTCCTACAAAAAAGGTCAACGAAAGTAACAACTTTTGAATTTGGAAATCTAAAAAAAATCGTAATTGTTAGTTGGTAACTAAATCTTACAAATAATAATAAGAAAATCAAAACTTATATTTGGTAACTAACATTAGGCATATTCTCTATATATTCGTGTATTAAAATCTTGCCTAAATCAAATGAACTAAAATCTGTTACGATATTCCATCGTAACTATATTGTTATTATGTGATATCGTAATCTTTCCTTACACATTTGTATCATTAATTGTGATTGATCGCCAAATCCAATTTGTTAAATAAATCTAAGATTTCCTACTTTCTCTCCAAGATATTGTGAATCAATTCAATCTAAACCCTAGACAGTCTTGGATCTATATATAACAATAACAATCGTTGATCGAGTTCACAAGTCGTTAGAGCAAATACCTCATTTTAAGTTTTGAGGTTTTGGCTGAATAGAGATATTCACTAATATTCCTAAGAAATTATTGAGTTGTCTCTTTGTTCATATATTGTATGATACTTAATGACACATACTTTTTTAGGTCAACGATGTCTCCTTAGTGGAATTAGATGAATTTATCTTCACCCGAAATTTTCAGAACTTGAATTGATCTGGGAAATGTTATTTTAGTTTCTCCCTTTTTTTATACAACTAGGATTTTAACTAAAAACAGTTCTTATCTATGAACTTAATTGGCAACTATACTAATAAGTTATATATTTTTTTCCTTGCAGGTCTCTCTTTACATCTTTGCTTTCATTGCAAGGAATATCAGGAATTTATCATCGGATGAAGAAGACGAGATGGAAAATGTTGGTAAGAAGTGAGAACTTTTAATTGTTTGAATATTATCTTAAATTACATGGGGTACTGAGTCTTTATCTTCTAAACTGAATCTTTGTTTTTAAAGATTATATGTTTTAAGGATTTTATGTTTACAATATTTTGTATTCACATCTTAAACCGTTATCACGATCAAAAAGAATCAGCACAAATTCAGAAAAAAATAATCGATTTTGTTTTTTTTCTAAGTAGCAAACGAATAATTGAAACACATGGGAGTAAGTTTGATAAAACAATAAAAATATTTAAACGTGACAACAATGATTTTGATAAAAAACGTTTAAGAGCTCGCGGACCAAATGGTAGAACAGATAGTAAGTAATTAACATTAGTCTGGTGTAAGATAAATCAAAAGAAAGTGTTAAACTTCTTTGACACCTGTGTAATTGTAACACTAAATTATTAATATATATTCTACGGGTTAATCGTAAAAACACCAAATGTTTAATCATATAAATTACTAAGAAACTGTAAAAATTAAACATTGTAATATATCAAAATAAGTGTTAATCTCTTTTGATACCTCTAAATGTGTAATTATAATACTAAGTTACTAAATTACATATGTTTGACAGGTTAAATTTAAAACACTAAAAGTTTAAATCATATATTTTTAGTGCTTAATTTTTTTGAAAGAATCTAACATTGCTTTTTTTGGTAATCTATACTATTAATTGGGAAGCACTCAAACATAAATAACCTTATAAAGTGTAAAGTATTACAAAAATGCCATTGGTTTTAGTTTTTAAATAAATTTACTAAAGATACAATAGTAATCATAAAATAATATATTTAAATAAAAAATAATAAAATTCTTTAAAGTAATTATTAGTTTTCAAAAAATTAAACTCACTTTCTCTCTCTTATTAATTATGGACGAAAATTTTAAAAAAAATTTCTAAAAAGTTGTTAACCAATGAGAATTAAAACTAAGATTTGATATCCAACTAAATTTTTATCTAAACCAATCCTAATAAACTATTCTATATCAAAAATAAAAAGAAAAATAATACCATTTTAATTCAAAATTAAAAACACTATAGTTTAAAAAATTTTATCAATGGAGAATTTTAAGATTGAATTTGAAATTTCGTAAAAAAATTAAATACAAATATTTAAGACTCAGTTTTGTTATAATATTTTCACAAATTTTGAAATATAAAACAAAATTTTATTTCACAATTTCTAAAAAAACGATATTGGGCATTCATTTAGAGCAAATTTCAGAAATATCTAAACAATAGATTGTACATATTAATTTCGAAATATTTTGTATTTTCTGTTTTTTCTTCTCAACCGGATCTTCTTTACACCAATCCATAATATATTGCACACAGTTTTCGAAATAATGTGAACTAATTATATATTTTGCATTCAAAACAAATTATGCAGCAATAGCATATCCTTTTTATAGATATATCTCAAATTTTAGTTTTAGTCCAAAAAATAGAATTAATTATGATTAAACAATGAAAAGAAAAATATGCAAAATTTAGCTAGAAACATTAATAAATTTGTTAAAATATATTTATAACTTTAACAGCATACATATTAATCCGCAAAACTCACAATATATATTGTAATATTGTATGGTATTTAAAGGTAAGCAAACAAGAATTTGGAGCATAATTTTAATGGAATAAAATGGAAATAGAAATTACGAGACGAGATGGAAGGGGAACATATATTAAAAATCAAACTAAATACCCAACTGGTATGAGTTCGGGTTATGAGCACTATATAAAATAAATTTGTTTACACATAACTATGTACATACGTTTTCAGTTACACATACTCTATTTATGACAGATATGGGACCGTAATATTTTTATTTTACGTGTACGTGACAGGTTATGGGACAAAGAATTTATGACAGATACCGGACATGATATGTTTCCTGTTCCAAAATAGTTACGCCTTGCTAATATACATGAAATAACCCAAATTAAAACCGAATTCATATCCTATTTAACATATGTAATCAAACTGTTAGAACTGTTTTGATTAGTTAAGAAAATAAAAATGTAACACCATTTAACTTTTGCAACTAAATTAGTCCAGATCTTAAAATATAATTATGCATTAACGCAACTGAATTTTTTGTTCATTACTCTAACTTTATAATATTTATATTATTACGAAGTTCACTAATACAACAAAATATTTTATATTTTTAAAATTTATATAACAATTTCTATAAAAATATTTCTACACGTACGTGGATCCAGATCTAATACACTAAAATATATATCATAAAACAACAAAATAATCTATATTGAATTAAATTTTGTTAAAAAAATTTTAAAATATGAAACCCCGCACGTACGTGCGGGTCATGATCTAGTTAGAATCTAACATTGCTAAATATATGATTCTCCTTACTCTTTTATTTGATTTATATTAAAATTATATGGTGAGAACCATTTGAAAGTAAATTAGATTAAATATATGAACTCTATAAAATAAAATATAAGAACCATTTGATAGTAAACTTTTAAATTGACTTGAATTATATCTTTTAAATAAAAATATTATTAAAAACATGACAAAGTAATGTTTAATTTTACGGGACATGCTTATATGGTGGGACGGGTTTGGGTCGATATTAATACGGGACAGTATACCACGGTTAAAATCCTAAAATTAACAATCAAATTATAATTATACTATCTTAACACTAAACAGAACAAATATAACTTAACATTTAAATTTGTTAATTATTAACTAAAAAATATTATGTATAATAATTCATCGGTTTATAAAAAAAGTAAAAAAATCAAATAATTAACCCGTGGTGTACCACGGGTCATATCCTAGTATATAAATATTTTTATAGCTATTTAATACTAAAAATGCAAAATAGGCCTTGGTTTTTGGTAGATTTTTTTCAAAAATGAAAACTGAAAAGATTTTTGTTGAACTTTGTGAATTTGTAAGTTTCTTTTCACTCTTTCTCTTCCTGATTTTCTTAACATATGTTTTTAATTTTATAATTTCACATTTTACAACATTTATTACACATACATACTTATAGTAGGAGTTGCTCCATACTCTCACTTTCTTAACCATAAGCTCTAGCTAACCTATTCTCCTTAGATGCACTGATCAATAGCTTTAGGTCTAAGCTTACAAGCAAAAACAACTAACCACTCTCTTACACAGCCACTTAGGCTAACAACTCACTTAACACAACCAAACTAAGTTAACACTAGTACTTGGGACATAACAACAAGTCAAGACACTTACACGAATGGGCCCAACTTAACCCAAGTAAACATTCTTGTGCTGGGCTTAAACCAACAAAGGCCCAAAGCACTTCTTAAAAACACTTTGATTTCTTCTTCTTCTTTTCTTTCGTCGACGTCACCAACGCTTCTTCTCTTCTTCACTAGATTCAATCGGAGAGATTTTTTTTTTTTGTCACAAGAGTGTTCCTTTTATATATATAAGCCAGTACAACTGAGCCATTACAAAAAGCATAAAGTCAGAGCCTATTGTCTATTACAGAACAAGATTACCAAGTCTAAACTTGACAATCAGTAGTGAGGATTAGGCTAAACTGAACTGATCTAAAACAGAGAACAACAAGTGATCTAATCTGTTCTAGAAGTTATTCAACAAACCAACTTAACTAAACCTGTAATGGCAGTTACAGGGACCCAAAAAGTTATGACAGAAGTTGATAGAGTGGATTATCTTTTCTTGGGAGGCTTCAGAATTCCTCCCTTTCCAGTTGCTTGATCCTTTGTCTTCTGGTTCCTATCATCATTGCTATTTGAGGAGTGAGAATTTGGACGTTTTGAAGATTCACCAACCTCAAAGTTACTTGGCGTTCCAAGAGTAGTGTTTGGGGAGAAAGCAGACTCTGTGGAAGGTTGTCTTCTCCATGTAGCAGTTCTTGGAGTAGGATGATTGGATTGTTGAAATCCTTGTAGAACTGACTCATGAAAGTGAGGATAGGCAGCAGCAAATTCTTCAGGGTTTGGTGGTGGAGAATCCAATCTTGGTGGTGGAGTCAAAGGCGGTGGAAAAGAGTAATCAGAGTTTTGGGACTGAGAGTTGAGATTGGACCTTCTATTCTCATCAGGGGACCTTCTTCTGTTGAAACAGGGCACATCAAGGGGTTCAGGACTGTTCCTAGGAGTTTGAGGAAGCTGAATATGAGGGCAGTTGATCCTTTGATGTGTGATTTGAAGGCAGTGGCTGCAAATCCTTCTCATGCGTTCATATTGGAAGCTTATCATAGCTCTTTCTCTGGACCTTCAATCGGAGAGATTAATCTCAACAATTTTCCGGTATATTAGGACATATATGACCAAAAAAAAAAAAAATATGACCAAAATTTCTAATATATTGTTTAATTCAGGTTATAACTAACACATTGAATATTACTGAATATTGGATGTGATTATTTAATTATTTGTAGCTTTAGGGCGTATGAAACGAACATGCGCGGATTAAATGCAAGGAAGAGAATAGAGATGGTACAGTACTGGAACTTGCTACCATAAACTAAAACTATTTTGGGGTCAAAATCATCTCTCAGCTGGTGGATCACTTCTCATGGTTCTGTGTATAAGACCGTTTCTACCGTTTGCTAGGAGCCAGTCCATTTACTGGCAGTGTATTAGAGCAACATTATTGGTAGTCTCTTAATATTGGTTCTTAGCATTAGATGATGGACACTTAGGTAAGAGACACCTTTTAACCCACCAAATGTGTAAGAGACATTCTTAACACTTAGCGCTTTGTCAAATTGGTGAATTGAGTTGTGCATTTAAGATATTTGCTTTATTTTTATCTATTTTAAGCTAAGATTTTTTTCTAAGATCTTCCTAAGAGACTACCATTAATGATGGTCTTAGTATACTAATCCTAGCTAGATAGTAATCCTTGCAGTTTTTAGAGCATTCATGGATCATAGTTAGAGATGCACCAGACAAGCCCTATTGATATTGTTGTGTTATTTTGGAAAAAAAACATTAAATATTAAACGGCCAAATAAAAAATAAATGACTGGTTTTTTCGGGTTTTTTTTTTCGTTATATTTGTTTTTTAGGCTTATAGACTTTAGACCCATTTCGCCGTGAAACCCATGTCCGCCGTGAAATCTGTCTCTTCCTTCAGGCTCGCCTCTCTCCTCCGCCGTGAGAATGATCCTTCCGCCGCAATTAAGCTTTTCCGTAACCCTGATCCAGAATCAACGAACCCAAAAAGACCCTTTAGATACTCGCTTCTTTGCTACGATATTATCATCACGAAGCTTGGTGGCTCCAAGATGTTTGACGAGCTAGATCAGGTACTTCTCCAGCTCAAGACCGATACTCGGATCGTTCCTACAGAGATTCTGTTCTGCAATATAATCAATTTCTTCGGCCGTGGAAGATTACCTAGTCGTGCACTCCACATGTTCGACGAAATGCCTCAATACCGTTGCCAACGCACTGTGAAATCCCTGAACTCTCTCTTGAATACACTTCTTAAGTGCGGTGAGTTTGAGAAAATGAGGGAACGTCTTTCGACTATTGATGAGTTTGGTAAGCCTGACGCTTGTACTTACAATATACTTATCCATGGATGTTCTCAGAGAGGGTGTTTCGATGATGCCTTGAAGCTATTCGATGAAATGGTCAAGAAAAAGGTGAAGCCCACTGGGGTAACCTTTGGGACGTTGATTCACGGGTTGTGCAAGAATTCGAGGGTGAAGGAAGCTTTGAAGATGAAGCACGATATGTTAAAAGTGTATGGAGTATGTCCCACGGTTCATATTTATGCGTCGTTGATTAAAGCGCTTTGTCAAATTGGTGAATTGAGTTATGCATTTAAGCTTAAGGATGAGGCGTACGAAGGAAAGATTAAAGTAGACTCAGCTATTTACTCTACGTTGATTAGCTCGCTTATAAAAGCTGGAAGGTCAAACGAGGTATCGAGGATCTTGGAAGAAATGAGTGAAAACGGATGCAAACCCGACACAGTGACTTACAATGTACTGATTAACGGGTTCTGTGTTGAGAATGATTCAGAATCAGCTTATCGAGTTTTGGATGAAATGGTTGAAAAGGGCTTGAAACCAGATGTTATAAGCTACAACATGATACTTGGTGTCTTGTTTAGAATCCAAAAATGGGAAGAAGCAACTTACTTGTTTGAAGATATGCCCAGAAGAGGTTGCAGCCCTGATATCTTATCTTATAGAATAGTTTTCGATGGGCTTTGCGAAGGTTTACAATTTGAAGAAGCTGCGGCTATCTTGGACGAAATGCTTTTCAAAGGTTATAAGCCTCGCAGGGACAGGCTAGAGAGATTTCTGCAAAAGCTATGTGAAAGTGGAAAGTTGGAGATTCTAAGTAAAGTTATCAGTATTTTGCATAGAGGGAATGCTGATGATGCAAATGTATGGTCGGTTATGATACCTACGACAATGTGCAAAGAACCCGTGATATCGGAGTCTCTTGATTTGTTGTTGAACACAGTAAAGGAAGATGGTCCTTTATCAGCAAGGCCGCCATGCTAGGTCACCTGTCGTGCAAGTTAATGTTGCTGTGAACCTTGTTCTGGTTCTGGTAATACAGGGCAAGGAACAAAATAGAAGAGAGATTTGCAAAGCTCTCTGGTAATACAGGTGAATAGTTACCACATGGGCTCTCTTCAGTTTAGATAATGGAAGAATGTGCTTAGTGCTCCTATTCAAAGCTCTTACCTCTTGTCCATAGCTTGTAACGTGGTGGTACAGAGGAATGATCTCATCGCTGAACCAAGCTCTGTTATTGAGGTATGAGTTTCCTTCTTGGAGTTGATTTAAAAGATAACTTCTTAATATCATGATTGTTTGATATTTACTTAACTTTGGATTAACTAAAGTACGCTTCTAATTTTAATCCAAATAGAAAATGACTAAATATAAAGGTCGCATTGGTTAAGGAAGAAAATGTATACTATTTTGGTTTCTTATTGCAGAGAGATCATGGATACATACAGTGATTGTTGTTTATGCGTTGGCTTTGGTAGTGGAGAGCTGCTGTTGTGGTGGCTTTGATCATGGATACAGTGACGGTGGTGTCGGCAAAGGTTAAAGGTGGTGATGGCGGCAGCAGTGGTACAACGACTTCAATTCGTTTGACGAAAATGTTTCCGTCTTCCTTACTTTGTTTTGGCTAAAAACTTGACCAGAGAGAAATCCATTGATTGAAACTGATCCATACGTCTTCAATAAGAACCTCCACCAGAGGAATTCATAATCGATATGGTCAACCTGCAAAACTCAATTCATAATTTGGTTTATTTACGTACATATAAATGACTTCATAGTCTATGTTATTTCTCGCTGTATTTGGGGTTTGTTAGAAATAGAAAATTTCCAAACGTTACTAAAAGTTTGTACAAAAAAATATAGCCGTTTGATATTTGCGACCATAAGTTTAAAATCAAAACATGAATGTAACTAAGGGTATTTCCGTCATTTACACTTCCGAGAACCCTAGATTTGATTCCCAGGTTGTTCTTTCGTTAGTTTCAAAAAGTCTTTAGCTTTGTTTTCTTCTTCGGCTAATCCAAAATTCATCACTTCCGATTCACACTCTCTGTAAGTTTAGTGTTTTTTTGCCAACTGTTTGATTTATGAATTGCTTCTGCAAATAATTGGCAATAAGAAATTTTATCACTTTATCTTCCCAATTTGTTCTTGTGAAGTTATTACATTAATAAACTTCAGTTTCTTGTCTTAACTCATCTCGGAATCAGCTCTTTGACATAAGTGTAGAGCTCTCTGTATAAAAAGTTTTGATCTTTTTTGGTTTTCAGGAATGAATCTTGGAGTGAAGAAGATGGTGCAGAAGAAGATGGCTGTTCTTTACCATTATCCTTGCCATGACGGTGTTTTCGCCGCTTTAGCTGCTCATCTCTACTTCTCAGCAAAGGCAATCCCTTCATTGTTCTTCCCCAACACAGTCTATTCTCCAATCACAATCAACCAACTTCCACTTCAAGAAATCAGTCATCTTTATCTTCTTGATTTCACAGGACCTCCTGGTTTTGTTCACCAAGTCTCTCCTAAAGTCGACAATGTGGTGATCCTCGATCATCATAAAACCGCTATTGAGAGCTTAGGTGATGTCTCTTTGACTTGCAAGAACGTTACTAATGTTTTGGATATAGAAAGAAGCGGTGCGACTATTGCGTTTGATTATTTTACTCAGAAGTTGGTTGAAGAATGTAGAGGAAGTTGCAAGGAGATGAATGATTTCAAGAGAATGAGACGTGTTTTCGAGTATATTGAAGACGCGGATATATGGAAGTGGGAGTTACCAGAGAGTAAAGCATTTAACAGTGGAATCTTGGACTTAAAGATTGAATACGACTTCAATCAGAACCAATCATTGTTTGATCAGCTACTCTCATTGGATCATGAAAGTGTGATAAACAGAGGAAAACAGAGTTTGTCTAATAAACATAAACTGATTCACGAGGCGTTGGAACAGTCTTATGAGATTGTTCTTGGAGGTGACGAAGAGTTTGGACGGTGTTTAGCTGTAAATGCAGATGAAATTGCAGAGCTTAGAAGCGAGTTAGGGAATCAATTGGCTGAGAAGAGCAAGAATCTGAAATTTCGAGGTATTGGAGCTGTTGTTTACAGAGTTCCTGAGCTTGGGGATGAGAACAAACTGAAAATTAGTTTGAGGAGTGTTGCTGAAGAAGACACAACACCGGTTTCTCAGAGATTCGGAGGTGGTGGTCATAAAAACGCAAGCTCCTTCTTGTTAAACTCCATGGAGTTCGAACAATGGAAGGTGAACAGAAACTCTTTTAATACATTAAACTAGAGAGTTGTTTGAATCAGCTATTTAGCTCTCTGTATGGAATGGTTATTCGAACCCGTTTGGTTTACGGCATTGCCAATTTTCGGTAGTTTAAAACCGGGTTTTGGTTTGTTTTTCTACTTTTCGGTTCATCCGGATTCAGGTTACAATGTTTGGATTTCTAAGAAGTATAACTAATTGTAAGCAAGTTAACATTTATTTGGTTTGGATTGCAACTGCCATATAACTAGTTGATACATAGCAGTATGAAGAATAATTAGTTGATACAGAACATGCCAATGAAACCAATTGGAGTTGTGATAAAGCCATTGCTTGCAGCAGCCTGCAGGACTCATGGGAACAAAACCAAGTTGAAAGTTCCACAAGACAGTACAAGTCAGATTGGCAAATTAGCTCCATGGATTTCATACTGAACATGTGGTTTGGATTCAAGGTAAATTACTTACACATTAGCTCCATTGACTTTTAGCATCCCATTTCTCTAAACACTATGAAACTTCAATTATTCGGATAGTACAAGTTAGATCAGCAAATTGATACTTTACATGTGTAAGTAATGGGGACCTCAAAGGAACTTTATTGTCATGATGCTGAGTTTCAAGAATAAGTTTTAATAAAATATCTCCTAGTTGATGAGAATGAAGAATCACAGGTGGCAAAATCGATCATTATATAGTCATAAGACTCATAACATATTTTACGTTGACTTTGAGTCAACTCTCTCACAAGACTCTTGAAAGATTGATCTCTCTTCTTCTAAAAAAGGTCGTAACCAGTGGCAGAGCGATTCAGAGAAGGTCACTCTTGTTATTTTATTAGTTTCATATGTATTTTTTCTTTCTGCTTGTTTTGCTTTGATCCATCTTTTATACTTTGTTGTGGTGAGTCGAATCTCATTTACAACAACCTGTCAATGAAATTTTCTCATAAAGGTTTATGGCTGAGGCAGTAGTGTCGTTTGGAGTTGAGAAGCTCTGGGAGCTTCTGACTCGAGAATCTGCGCGATTGAATGGAATAAATGAGCAAGTTGATGGACTAAAGCGTCAGCTGGGAAGGTTACAATCGTTGTTAAAGGATGCAGAGGCTAAGAAAAATGAAACAGAAAGGGTGAGAAATTTCTTGGAAGATGTCAAGGACATTGTTTATGATGCTGATGATATAATCGAATCGTTTCTTCTGAACGAACTTAGAGGAAAAGAAAAAGGTATCAAGAAGCATGCGAGAAGACTTGCTTGCTTTTTAGTAGACCGTCGGAAATTTGCTTCAGATATCGAAGGTGTAACTAAGAGGATCTCTGAGGTGATTGTGGGAATGCAGAGTTTAGGGATACAACATATTACCGATGGTGGTGGACGTTCGCTGTCTCTTCAAGAAAGGCAAAGGGAGATCCGACAAACATTTTCTAAAAACTCTGAAAGTGATCTTGTGGGGTTGGAACAGAGTGTTGAAGAATTGGTTGATCATTTGGTGGAGAATGATAACATTCAAGTGGTTTCTGTATCTGGTATGGGCGGTATTGGTAAAACCACACTCGCTAGACAAGTTTTTCATCATGACATTGTCCGACGCCATTTTGATGGATTCTCATGGGTTTGTGTTTCGCAACAGTTTACGCGAAAAGATGTTTGGCAGAGGATCTTGCAAGATCTTAGACCATATGATGAGGATATTGTACAGATGGATGAATATACACTCCAAGGTGAACTCTTTGAATTGTTGGAGACCGGTAGATATCTTCTTGTCCTCGATGATTTATGGAAAGAAGAAGACTGGGACCGAATAAAAGCGGTGTTTCCACATAAAAGAGGTAAGCTCTAATTGTATATACATAAAACACTTTACTTATACGTGATTATAAAAAGAGAGAGATGAAAGCAAGTTCGACACACATTGGTGATAGATGCCTTATATTCACTCTCATGAAAAAACGAGATGTATTTTGCAGGTTGGAAAATGTTAATTACTTCCCGCAACGAAGGTCTTGGTTTACATGCGGATCCAACATGTTTTGCCTTTAGACCAAGAAGCCTTACTCCCGAAGAAAGTTGGAAGCTATTTGAGAGGATAGTAAGCTCTAGGAGAGACGAAACTGGTACGCTTCCATAGATAAATTAAGACCAAGAATCTTGTTTTTTTTCTTATGAATCCTTAAGGCCAAGAAGTTTAATTTCTCTTTCGCTTTTAGATGTTTATATTTTATTCAATGCCCAAATCTTAAAATATATTATCTTGTGATGGTTTGCAGAATTCAGGGTTGATGAAGCCATGGGAAAAGAAATGGTCACATATTGTGGAGGACTACCGTTAGCCGTTAAAGTGTTGGGAGGGTTGTTAGCTAAGAAACATACAGTTCTCGAGTGGAAAAGAGTATATAGCAATATTGGAACTCAGATCGTAGGAAAATCTGGTTTAAATGACGACAATCCCAATTCGGTTTACCGAGTATTGTCTCTAAGTTATGAAGATCTGCCTATGCAGTTAAAGCATTGCTTCCTTTACATGGCCCATTTTCCTGAAGATTATAAGATAGAAGTAAAGACATTGTTCAATTACTGGGTTGCAGAAGGAATAATAACGTCATTTGATGATGGATCAACCATTCAAGATAGTGGAGAAAACTACCTAGATGAGCTAGTGAGGAGAAATATGGTTATTGTTGAAGAAAGCTATTTGACTTCGAGAATAGAGTATTGTCAAATGCATGACATGATGAGAGAAGTATGTTTATCTAAAGCTAAAGAAGAGAACTTTCTTCAAGTTGTCAAAGTCCCTACAGCTACCTTTACTACCATCAATGCTCAATCTTCTCGTAGATCTCGTAGACTTGTTCTACATAGTGGTAGTGCACTTCATATGCTGGGACATAAAGACAATAAAAAAGCTAGATCTGTTTTGATTTTTGGAGTCGAGGATAACTTTTGGAAGCATCGAGGTTTCCGATGTTTGCCATTGCTTAGAGTGTTAGATCTTTCTTATGTACAGTTTGAAGGAGGGAAGTTACCTTCCAGCATTGGAGAGCTCATTCACTTGAGATTCTTGAGTTTATACGAGGCTGGGGTATCTCATATACCTTCTTCTCTTCGAAATCTAAAGCTTCTGCTCTGTTTGAACTTAGGTGTTGCTGATCGGTTACTAGTTCATGTGCCAAATGTTTTGAAAGAGATGCAAGAACTGAGGTACATTCGCTTACCTCGCTCAATGCCCACTAAAACCAAGTTGGAATTGGGTGATCTTGTGAACTTGGAGTCGTTGACGAATTTTTCAACGAAACACAGTAGTGTGACGGACCTCCTTCGTATGACTAAGCTCACGGTTCTCAACGTGATTTTCAGTGGCGGCTGTACTTTTGAATCACTATTGTCTTCTCTTGGTGAATTGAGAAATCTGGAGACGCTTAGTTTTTATGATTTCCAAAAAGTCAGTGTGGGTGATCATGGGGGTGGAATTGTTCTTGACTTTATTCATCTAAAGGATTTAACATTGTCAATGCATATGCCAAGGTTTCCAGATCAATACCGATTCCCTCCCCATCTTGCGCACATATGGCTAATCGGATGCCGCATGGAGGAAGATCCGATGCCAATTCTAGAAAAGTTGCTTCATTTGAAATCGGTTTATCTTTCATCTGGTGCATTCTTGGGAAGTAGAATGGTTTGCTCGAAAGGCGGATTTCCTCAACTACTTGCTCTAAAAATGTCGTATAAAAAAGAGTTGGTAGAGTGGAGAGTAGAAGAAGGGTCGATGCCATGTCTTCGTACTTTGACGATAGACAATTGCAAAAAGCTGAAGCAACTTCCGGATGGGCTCAAATACGTAGCTTCCTTAAAAGAATTGAAGATAGAAAGAATGAAGAGAGAGTGGACTGAGAGACTGGTACTAGGTGGGGAAGATTACTACAAAGTCCAACACATTCCCAGTGTTCAATTTATAAACTGTGACCAGTGACCACTAATGAACACTATTGCAGGTGAAACTTGTTTCTATTTTTTTTGTCCAATAAAAACTGACCTTTTGTTCTTCTTACCTTGATTTGGTTTTGTAAAAGATTTACATATACATACATATGACATGTCAATTTAGACAAAATAAGAGTGTTTCAGCTAAAGGACAATTGCTTAATTGTTGTAATCTTTGTGAAATTGTGATAATTACATCGTACGTTCTAACTATTAATTTAGATCTAAATTTGATTTCTACCCTGACTTTACTATACTCTGTTACATGAACCGAAGAATTGAAATTTCTGAACCGAATGAACAAATGAATTGAAATTCATTTTGGTTTTGGTTTATATATGAACCGAATCTGTTTTAGTATTGGTAGAAATAAATAATTAGGGCCAGCCCAAGACTCGCTGAATTAAGTAATGTACAATCATCAATATTCAATAATCAATACCAACGAAACACGCAAATGGAAAAAAATGGGTGATTAAGTAATTGGGCCTAAGAGCACACGCAGTGGAGTACTCAACACTTGGGTGTAAGTTATAAACAAATGAGAAATAATGTAAATTTGGGCTAAAACACAAAATAAGAGTGCAAGTTTACACTCAAGTGTAAGGTATTATAAAAATAGAAAAAAATTTCTTCTCTCTATCTCTCTCTATCTCTCTCTCTCTCTCTTTTCTCTATCTTTAATTATAATAATAAAAAAATATTTACACCCCACTAACACATATCCACCCAAGTTTACCATTGCTGATGCTCTAAAGAGCCCATTTAGGATTGCTGAACTATATAACAAAGTAGATTTTGCTCTGGAAGTGATTCTAGGGCTTAAAACATATCAGCCATGAAAAATCTGGAGCAGCAGATCTCAGAAGATCACTGTTGATGACAAAAATCTTCGAACTCGGTAAGAAAATAGTCAGACCCAATCCCAGTTTACCTTTTTATCGATATGTTCTCTAGAGTCCCGGCAAAGTCTATAGCTAGGTTTAGTTGCGTTTCGGAATCCATACTTGGTCGTCCTGATGTCACGGAGCAGTTCCTGACTAAGTTTTTGTCTCGTCCACGGCTCTTGTTTTCCACTGAATATACTAAAGAGTTCTTGGTTTTCTCTTCACCCCAACCTCAAAAACCAGATGAGAACTCTTCTCTTGTAGCCACCCCTTATAAGCGTTTTCCCAAATATTTTCCAACCAGAGTATCTACCGCGCTCGGTGGATTGTTATTCCTTCAGAATTTTGGGAGAAAAAAATTGCGGGTGATATGCAACCCCGTCACGGGAGAGTCTATAACCTTACCCAAAGTGAAAGCCACCGGTGTTGGAGAAAGCTATTTTGGCTTTGATCCGAGCAGCAAAAAGTTCAAAGTGTTGTGTATGACATGGTCACGTTATGGAACACCCAATACTCATCGGATTTTGACATTGGAGACTGGAAAACGTTTATGGAGGATGATCCAAGACCCAGTACTTCCCCATTATTCTTGGTATGATGAAATATGCATAAATGGCGTTTTGTATTACGTAACTTAATTTTTTTAAAGAATCTCGATCTTATAAGATAGTTTGCTTCGACTTTACGATTGAGAAATTCAGCTTTATTAAATTAGATAAAGACATGGTACGTGGTGAGAGGTTAACTGTGTTCAACTACAAAGGTAAATTAGGTGCATATCAGTATGCAAATTGGCTTAGAAAAGAAGAACTTGTGTTGTGGGTTCTAGATGATGCTGGAAAACATAAATGGTCCAAAAGTATATGCATACTCCCACCTATAGTCCACAACTACCTGATTGTTGGAATGACGGGTATGGGAGATATTGTGTTTTCGCCGTTTGCGGGCGATCTATCAATCCCTTTCTACATTTTCTTCTACAATATCGAGAGCAAGGCTTGTACAAGAGTCTATATTAAGGGATTTGAAGAGTTTAAGCATCAATTTACTTTCGTTCACACATTTCTAGACTTTGTAGAGGATATGAAGTTTATGTAAGTGATTAGTTCAAGGCTTTATAACTTGAGACTATATTTTGGATTTTCAAACTCTTAAAATTATTGTATCTCTTAATATTGTTTGGATTTTATCTTAATTCAAAACATAGCTAATTTAATTCTATTACAATGTTGCATAATGTATACATTGTTTAAAATGTCTGTTGCAACACTCCTTACCACATACATTTAGTGGTTTTTCTCAACTTGCTATAGTACACACACTTTAGACTCTAGACCACATCATTATCCTAAGACTTACATCAGCCACTCTACTATGTTGGAGCTGGGCTATCAACGCTTCAGTACAAAAGGAGAGTTGCTTAATTGTCATATTTTCTGATAATTATATCGTACTAACTACACTTTATCTAAAATTAATTTCTGTGAAAATGTCCCTGACTTTAATACTTTGGTACATGAACCGAAGAATTGAGATTTCTGGACCGAATGAACAAATCAATCAAACCCTTTAATCTTTTGGTTTAAATATATAAACCGAATATATTTTGGTATTGCTGATAAGATAAGTAACTAGGGTAGAAAATGGGTAAGCACCCATTCTAGGGTTTTGAAACATCCACCATGAAAAACGTGGAGCAGCATTTCTCAGAGGATCTATTGATCACACAATCTTCCAACGCGGTAAGAAATTACTCATACCTAATCCCATTTGAGATTCTTATCGATATATTCTCGAGAGTTCCCGCAAGGTCTATAGCTAGGTTTCGTTGCGTATCGAAATTATGGGAATCCATACTTGGTAGTCCTGATTTCACAGAGCTGTTCCTGACTAAGTCTGTAGCTCGTCCACGGCTCTTGTTTGCTTTGGAAGTTGATAAAGAGTTATTCGTCTTTTCTTCACCTCAACCTCAAAATCCAGATGAGAACTCTTCTCTTGTAGCCACCCCTTATAAGTATTTTCCCAAAGATTTTCCAATCAATATATGTCCCCCGCTCAATGGATTGGTATTTCTTCAGGATTTGAAACGAAAACTGCAGGTGGTTTATAACCCCGTTACGGGAGAGTCCATAACCTTACCCGAAGTGACAGCAACTACAAGTTTTAAAAGAAGCTATTTTGGTTTTGATCCGATCAGCAAAAAGTGGAAAGTGTTGTATATGGAATGGTCACGTTATGGAACACCCAAATCTACTTACGTTTTGACATTGAAGACTGGAAAATGTTTATGGAGGAAGATCCAAGACCCAGTATTTCCCCATACTCCTACATGTGATGAAATATGCATAAATGGAGCTTTGTATTACGGAGCTTCTCTTAAAGGATCTTATATCTATACGATAGTTTGCTTTGACTTTAGGTTTGAGAAATTCGGCCGTATTAAGATAAATGGAGATCATAAGTGGACTTTGTTTAACTGCAAAGGTAAATTAGGCGCACATCAGTATAACCTTTGGGGTTACGAAAAACTTACGTTGTGGGTTTTAGAAGATGCTGAAAAACATAAATGGTCTAAGAGTATATGCATACTGCCATCCATAGTCTACAAGAAGAACACGATTGTCGGAATGACTAGTAGCGGAGAGCTTGTGTTTACGCCATACGCATGCTATCTATCAAACAGTTTCTACATTTTCTTCTACAATATCGAGAAGAAGACTTATACAAGAGTCAATATTAAGGGATTTGAAGAGTTTAAGCATCAATTTACTTTGGTTCACACCTTTCTAGACTTTGTAGAGAATATTAAGTTTATCTAAGTGTGTTCAAGGGCTTTATAAATTGAGAATTTATATTTTGGATTTCAACTCTTAAAAAATATTGTTCCTCTTATGATTGTTTGGATTTTTTATCTTAATTAAAAACTGAGATAATTTAATTCTATTATAGTTCGTGTTGCTATATTTTTAGTTCATGTCGTTTTAATGCAACACTTGATCAAGAAATTTCAAATCTTCTTGAATGCCTTCTCGGTTTTTCATTGTAACTGTGTTATGTAAGTACTGATTTACAAGTACATTCAATAAGTGATCTCTTGCCATATTATCATATTTTGTTCTCCATATGTATCTGTTTAAGGTTTAACAATGTCCAAGTCTCTGAGGATCACCTAAAAATCTCTAGATGCAACACACCACGCACAGATCTTCCAATATCTAGGTGTACATCATTATGCAGCTTGGTACAGACAAGAACTTGTGTTGTATGTTCTAGAAGATGCTGGAAAACATAAATGGTCTAAAAGTATATGCATACTCCCACCTATAGTCCACAACAACAATATATATTGTATTATTGTTGGAATGACTTGTACGGGAGAGATTGTGTTTTCGCCGTACCCATGCTATCTACCAAGCACTTTCTACATTTTCTTCTACATGGAGAGGAAGACTTGTACAAGAGTCAATATTAAAGGGATTTGAAGAGTTTAAGCATCCTTTTAATTTCCCTTACACCTTTCTAGACTTTGTAGAGAATATGAAGTTTATGTAAGTGTGTTCATGGCTTCATGATAACTTTAGCTAGACTTTGTATTTTTTATTTATTTCAACTCTGATTTGTTGGATTTTATCTTAAAAACAGCTAATTTAATCACATTTAAGATGTTGCCTTCGATCCCTGATTTTAAAACTTAGGTACGTAAACGAGTCTTTTGGTTTTGGCTTTAAATATGAACCGAATCTGTCTTGATATTGCCGATTAAAGTTAAGGCCAAACCGGGAACTAACCATGTACATGCCTAGACCCAGCCAATGGTGAGCATGTAAGATCTTGAATATGATTAAGGGCCCAAAAGATATATTAGAAACACACGAACCTATCAATGATTTTGCAAAACATTTACCTACATGTAAAATTCCGAGCCCATGTGGTGGTGGGCGGGTGGTTGGTGGGCCAGGGGTGTTTGGGTGAAAGTCCCTCCCCTCCGGTTTCGATTCCTCCTCCTGCTGTTATCAACATTATGTGGGAAGTCTGTTAGTTGGGCTTTGGCCCAATTGGTTTACCTGGTAGTCAGAAATGCAGGCGGCCTGACTACCCCCTGGCACTTAGTCGGAAGGCACACCAAACTCGGGATAGGCAGAGTGGTAGCCCGAAGGGCCTAGCCGTTAACACGGTGGACAAGTCCACTATGTAGCACCTCGGTGCGTTCCTACCGGGGCCGACCGGATAGCCGATAGGGTATATCAAAAAAAAAAAAAAAAATTCCGAATTTTTATTAGTTATAGATCCTCTAGGAAGTAACGCTAATACTATATTTTATTCAAATTATATATTTGAAAATATATACAGCTCATTCATGAACTTATAGAGGTTGTAAAATGATGAAGAGTTTTATTTTATTTTATTTTGAGGCACCCGCCACCCGGCTTCGAGTCCCGGCCACGGCGCAATTTACATGCGGGGCGCAGCGTCCCAGACCACCAGTTCCAGGGGGCCCTTAAGTGGAGGCTTAAAAATCCCAGGCACGCGGGCTTAGGCCCAGTGGGCTAGTCGGATCACAGTGTGATCTGGACACTGGGTTATAAAAAAAAAATAAAAAAAATGATGAAGATCAAGCTAGGTTATTCAATTTCAAAGCACCACTAAACAACGGTAAAAGTGAAAAAGGAGCTTTTCCGACAAACTTTGAAACCAATTTTTTAAAAAGATTTTATTCAGTTAGATCCGAACCCCACCATAATATTTGGTCAATTGATGTTAGATTCTTGGCCCAGACTCATCACTAAAATTTGTAAAAAAAACTATATCATAAATGCAAACCAAATACCAATACGTGTAAACTCAATAATATTATCGTTTCGATGTACTTTTGATAGCACCGCCTTTGTGGTAGTATCCCACAAAATATTGACGTGTTTATAGACAACCAAATTCAATTCGATAATCCATTAGTAACACCTTATCAATATTTAAAAATAAAATGAACCCAAAAAAAAAATTAAATTGGCTTTTATTCGTGTTCATGTATATAATCAATTAGCAGAAATACATGGACCATTATAATCTTTTCACATTTACACCTTTTTTTTTCTAAGGAAAAATGGTGGACGAGAATTGTAATGTGCATGTGCCAACACAAAACAGGGAGACATAGTGCTGGATGGTTCATAGACCAGCAATACATTTAGAATGGATCCAATGCTTATACTTGCAAATTCTATACTATAAAATACCATCTTACCAACATTTCAAGTATTAAATATTATTGAATTTCAATCATATACCAAATCTTTTATACACCTAAAAAATTGGATAATTTCCAACATTACGCTCCTTATTTTATTTTTCTCCAAGTAGGCACAAATAAACATATAAAATATTTACATATTATATTAAAATAGAGATAAATATTCAATGGACAACAGCTAAAAGATGCCTCTGTGTTCTCTGAACTAATATCGACAAAACTCAAAAGACAGAAAATAAAAAAACATTAAACACAACACTACTTCGCTACTTCAAATCCAACGGCCCACAATTTTTCTCCATTTTCTAAAAATACCCCAGTATTTCCAGAAATTACCAAATCGCCCAAGAATCCTCACCGTCCGTTTTCGAATCTTAGATCGAACGGCGATCATGAAAGCGAGAGATAGACCTCACATTGTATTGAAGTCTTCCCAATCCTAAACCCTGGAACAACCGTGAACGCGACACGTGGCTCAGATTCCGGTGAACTCTCCGCCGCCGGGAAAAACGCTTCTTCTGCTACACTCTTCATATACACTTCAGAGAATCTACAACCTTTAGGTACTCGAAAGATCTCAGCTTCATGTTCAAAAGAGAAAGCCAAGCAATGCAAAAGCCAAATCCTTTTCGCCATTTCAAGAAATCCAGAGCATAAGCTCGTCTCTGGGAATTCACCAGCAGAAACTTGGTTTCTCAAATGCAAATGTCCGAAGAAAGCTTGCTCCATCTTTGGATGTATAAGCTGCAAGTACTTGGCTCGACAGAACCTAGCGAATCTTGATTTAGGCCGCGCGGTTAGATAATCTTTCGATTTCATCGACCTGAGTTCTTTAAACCTTTCAAAGAACATTTCTCTATCTGCATTGCTCTGTTTCTTCTTCTTGTAGCTTCTTGAATCGCTTGAAGTTGAGAAGTACGGTAGATGAAATGCTTCGAACATTACGTTGGAGACAAAGTGTTCGAAAGTGAAACACTTGTGGTCTTGCTTGTAGTAGAACACACCGGGATGGATTGAATTAGCAGCTGATGATATATCCCAACCAGCTAGTTTCATTTGTTCGATCATTAGCTTCACGAATCCTCTGGTGGATTTGACTGTGTGGTGTAGGTAAGTAACGAAATGTGTTGGATTCAGCGCCGATAGGTGAAGGTTGTCAAGAGGGTTGCAAAGTTGTCCGCTTTCGTTAAGTCTCTTCTCTGTCAACTTGTTCTGTTTCATCGATTCATCGAGTTTCTCTCTTAGAAATATAATCTCCGAGTCTTTAAGCTTATACTGAGACTCAAGCTTCTTCCCCATTATCTCATACGTTTTCAATAGACTCCTCAGCTCTTGAATCTCCGCGAGAACCAAAGTCCTTTCGGGATTTGGATCCACCTGTTTCTTCAAGAAACATTGTTTAATCTCAGACAAAGTCTTAAGCTCGGCTACCACCAAGTTATCTGCTTTTTGAATCCCGATCGAGTCATACGGAGACTGAGAATGCTGTAACTGCGCATAAGCCGCTTTGATGGAAGAAACCGTTGCAAAAAGCTTCGCAAGAAGAGCTTCCAATGCCAGACTTCTCTCGTACTCTTCCTCAAGCTTGTAGAATGACTCAGACAGTTTAGCGGTTTTGGAATCGAACTTTATCTTCTTCATTTCCCCTTCTGGAGCAACACCCGTTAGCTTATGAATGTTAAGAACTTTCGCAAACTTGCGTCTGAGTTTACCCTTAGGAGCAACAACCATTGGTCTCACAGTCTCCATCTGCAGATTCATTTCAAAGAAGATTAGTAAGGAAACAACAGTATCAAGAACACAGTAACAAATAAGACAAGAATCACCACAAAAGGAATTAAAAAGCAAAGGAAAGAAGAGAGTGAATCAGACTTGTAATGATGATATTTCGATACATAAAGAAAAAGAGGAACAAGCTTTAATACTTGGATCAAGGACCGTTAATGGAGGGCCAAGCATCTTTTTAGTAATATCTCTAAATAGGACTTGCTTTATCAAAGAAACTAGTGAAGAACTATATGAAAAAAGGCTCAAAGTAAAAGAATGTTTCACTAATAGTGATCAACATATAAAAGAGAGAACTACACATAAATATCTAGATACATATATACAATGAATACATCTTTAAAATATTCATCAAGAGTTGTGAAGAGTTCATGGTTTATGCTTAGAAAATGCTATTTCTATAAGAGAAGGAATAAAAGAATAAGCAAGTTGTGTGTATACCATTTCTTTATATGAATGAAACCAATCTACTTTTTTATTTCTTTCTTATTATTTATGTGAATATGTTTGCTCTTACTGCGAGGCTATTTAGTCAAAATGTGCTGCTACAGAATCAAACAAATACTAAAAAAATTGCACCCATATAATCTCTGCAAAAAACACATGACTTATGCAGAATAATTCAGTAGAATATGTTTATTTATCTTCACCTCTCTAAAAACAACCATTAAAGAAACAGAACAAATCTATATTAGTATATCAACAAACCATAATGTGAAAACAGTACAAACCTTAAAAACCAAATGTATGGGTAAAAATTGATTTTCTACCATTTGAAACAACAGGACAACTTCAAAGCCTGACAAACCCACCAAATACATTTAGTACAATCAGACACAAGACCCACAATGTCTCATTGTGGTTTTAGACTCTAGAACGCACTAGCAACAGCGGTCTAAACGCTATGCAGCTAACCAAACAGACCCTTAAGACATTTCTCATCTACAAACCCTAGGAACAGAGCTCATTGGTCTAAACCAAAGAGAGCTTAAAAATGATTATGAGACCTGGAGATGTGAACATAACCACTAAAACCCTGAGATTTTCAAAATTTCCAATCAAAAGTTTGACAATTTTAGAAGCAAGTTTTCATACAAACACACTTAATAAAGTCAAAGGTCGTACCTTGCTAAAGTCCCAAGTTTTTTCTTTGTTATATTTTTGAAATTCTCACTTCATTGTAGAGTAAATCTGAAGAAAGAAATTGACAACCCAACCTCTGCTTAAACCCTGCAGACTATATCAACCCAAACAGAAATCACAAATCAACCCAAGAATGAGAAGAAAAAGCCATAGAACAGAGCAAGAGAAAAAAAAAAACTCAAACAAAAAAACAAAGATGAACAAAAGATCCAAACTTTTTTTTTTTGCTGTAAAAGAAGAAAGTCCTAAAACCCTTTTAGAGAATCGACTATATATATAATGAACAAAAAAACAATTAATGCAAATAAATTCAACATTATTGTTATTAGCTAACAACAATGGAGGTTAGGCCCACGGCCAGCGACATGAACTTTCCATTACAATAAAAATTAAAACTTTGAAAGAAAAAAAATTAAGCAATAATGGAATCGAATCATTCACCAGAAACCCACATGAAAGTTTAACAAACAAAAACTAGATTAAGTGAAAATAATGGCTTAAACACTTACCCAAAATAGATCTCTCTGTTTCTTTACCTTCCTTTGAAAATTTACAGATTTCGTCCAAAGAAAGAGTAGTGAGAGAGAGTTAAGAGGTTGAAGATGAGAGAGAAAATGAGAGCTGGAGATGAGAAACGGTCAGAGAGGAGAAGAAGAAGAGAGTAATGTGAAATGACGGAAAGGACAAAAGACAGAAAGAGCAAAAGCAAAGAAGAGCATTGGGAGATTCAAACTGACGTTTCCGAAAATACCCTTAAAAGCAGAGGCTATTTACACCGGCCGTTGTGACTTTGTTTAGGGAGAGATCTCGAGATGCGCGAAGGGTGTTTTTGGTCATTTTCGTAATAGCCAATATTCTTATGGACTTGGGTGGGCTTATCAATGGGCCAACTAAGAGATCAGCTAAAGGCGTGAATTTGTTGGGCTTATCTGTTTTGTTACGGGCTCAGCTAATTTGATTAAGAAACATGTTCCGATTGGTGCGGTTAAGATTTTAATGACGGTTACGAAGAATATGATTAAGATTGAAATGTAAAATAGTAAAAAATGACAGTTTAATATTAAATTTGATAACATCATATGTAGTTGAATTGTATAACTGGTTAAATTCAAAAAGAAGAAAATTGATTAAACTAATTTGATAATGTGACAAAACAAAATTTTGTTTAAAAAGTCGTGGGCAAAACTGCTGAAAAAATCCAAAAAAATATAATCAAATTTATGTTTATCTCTTCACGTCATAGGCATCGTGAGGTGAGAATGCAAAATGACATAAAAAGAATTTATATTTTTGATAGTCTTCTTTATATGCAAACGCTTTCAACGTTTGGTTGGATCAATTCGTTCACACAACCAAAGAAATCTATGGACAATGGCCTTCTTTGTCATCTTCATGCGATCGCCCCATATCAATAGATAAGAAATGGTGAAAAAAATTTATTTAGGCAAAAATAATCTTAAAACAAAATTTGTGGGTTAAAAAGAATTAAATAAACAAATTTATAGATAGATAAAATGTGTCCAAAAAAAAATTATGAGCAAAAAAGAGTTCATAAATTTTATTTTCATAAAACTACAACATAAAGAAAAAAAACCTTTATTTACAAAAATTAATTCTATAATTTATATGTTTTGGGGTCTATTTTAAAAATTTTCACAAAAAAACCCATTAAATGTTTAAACCGGCACTGTGTCTAACCGTTTTTTCACGACTACGAACCGTCTATACGCTACCTATGCTACCTAAAAGGCTAAAACAATGAGTCCCAAAACGAAATGATCGGTGGCTACTACCTGCAAAACCTTAAATATACATGTTTATGAGCTATAGACTCTTGATAAGTAGTATACAAGTCAATCATAGTTTGTTCCAATGAAGAGTTTTCAGTCATAATTTTGATGTTTATAAAAATTTCGGTTATTTGTTCTTTTCTATCTTCTAAATTTGGACCCATCAAATTCAATATACCATGGGACCAGACCAGTTGATTGTTAACATATGAACAATTTGCAATCTCTGTCCTAAATTTAATTTCTCATGATGACGAATATCAAATTTTCTCCGTATCCTAGTCATGAAAAAACTTATAGTTTACCAATTATGTTCCACAGTCAATTATAATTTATGTACAACAAGTCAGGGTTACAATTTTGAAATGACTTTTCTACAGAAAACTTTATGATATTACAATTTGAATTGGAAAGAGAAATTTGCATTTAGACACTAAAAATCTGAATTTTATTTTCTTAAATCACACTATATACAGTAAAACCTCTATAAATTAATACTCTATAAATTAATAACCTCTCTAAATTAATAAATTCTTCCGGTCCCGAGTTGGGACCAGTGTAAAATATGACATAAATCGATAAATTAATAAGATAATAATTTTTTTGAAAATTTCATGTAAATATATGGTCCCATTTATATCATAAATTAATAATTGTATAAACTTATCTATATATATATATATATGATATAAATTTATATATGTCATATATGAATTACTATGATATATATTTAAAATATTCTATGTAAAAAATTAATAAAATATGACTCCATTATTCGAAAAAAGTTTGTGTTGTTTTTTAAACTTAATAATTACTTTTCTACTTGTAATTAGTTTTTAAAAGATATTGCTTATAAAGAAAAAATTATTTTTAGATAGAAATTTTTTAAGAAATTACAAAATTAGTAAAATCTCTCTATAAATTAATAATTATTAATTTATCGATAAATTAATACCTCTCTAAATTAATAAAATTTCATGGTCCCAACATTATTAATTTATAGAGGTTTTACTGTATAAGGAAACAGTAAACAATTATTTTCTATCATTTTACTTAAAAGAAAATTTTGAATAAACTTAGAAAGAAAATAAATCTATTCCTTAATCAACCATAAAGGTTGATACTTTTAAAGATTTTTTAACTGTAATTATACAACCTTAGGTTTATACTTATGTTCCTTGTCCTAATGAATCATTCAACGCACTCTCTTCTTCTTCTTCCCTCTTCTCTATCTTCTTCTTCTTCTTGTCGAGGTCAATGATGGCAGATTAACCTGCAAATCTCAAGCTTTGTAGATTAAGCAACTTCAATTTTCATGGACTCTTCAGCTCCCAAGTCAGGAACTTCAATGCCTCACAAGTCTGAAGTCACAATGTACGGTTCTTTAATTTATGTTGGTTTTACTCTTTTAGTAGTCTCTGGAAATTAGGCTGCTTTTGAGTTCTGCAATCTGAGAAAGAAAAAGTAAAACTTGTTCTAATTTGTGATGTGATCTGGAGAAAAAGAAAGAACTTTTAAGTTTCTGGGTTTCCGAAATCTTGAAATTAGATTGTTTTGGAGTTCGTTTCTTCGTAATTCGAAAAAGAGCTGTGATGTGATGTGATCAGACAAAAAAAAATTCAACCTTTATGTAGCTAATTGATTAATATAATGTATGGAATTAAGATGGATCGTTTTTCACATTGTTCGTCACGTTCTTCGCACACTGAGAAGACCACCATCGTTTCTCCAACTTCCTTCACGTTTCTTCTTCCCTCCCCACTCACAAATTACAATGTCTCAAACATTCCATTTAAAGGAATTGAAAAAGGCTCTCTTTTTTATGTTTTTGTATGTGGTTTCTTTGCATCTGATTTAGCAACTTTCTCTTTTGTGTTCTATAAGGCTTTTGAATCTCAAGATGAGTGTGAACAGGCAAAATTGGCTCAAACATGGATGTAATCTCAGATTGGTGATCTTAGTTATGTGGTTGGTTTGTTATGTTGGTAATGGTCAAACTATTGCGGACACCAGTGAGTTCAACAATCCAGCTGTTCTTCCGCTCGTTACACAGATGGTTTACCGTAGTCTTTCTAATAGCACCGCTGCTCTTAACCGCGAGCTCGGTACCAGAGCAAAGTTTTGCGTCAAAGACCCGTCAGTTTTCTTCCTCTTAAAACTACATTCTTGTACTTTCTTTACTAGTGCAAACAAATGTCGCATTTTCTTCTATAGATTTCAGCTTGGTGTTTTGTTTATTTACTAAGATATTAGGCCCTAAAGAGGGTGTGGAACTTTCAATTCTTGGATCTTAGATATCGTTATATGCTTTGATAGCTTCATTTGCTTAACTATAGGTGAAATGTGTTCTTTTAGTTTACAAAAGTATTGAGAGATATTTTGCTCAGATTGTCCTTTTGTTGAAATCACAATCTCAGGGATGCTGATTGGAATAGAGCTTTTAATTTCTCATCCAACTTGAAATTCCTATCTTCTTGCATTCAGAAAACCCAAGGTAATGGACTTTTACTTAGCACAAATCGCAGCCGCAAAATCATTACTTAGTTGCTGACAAAAGACGGAAAGAGTGACGATTTTGATGTTGTATAGGAATTCCAAGTCTTATTTGTTGCATATTTCTCATGATTTTTATGGTTCTTAGTGTTAAATCTGATGAAATGGTTTACTTATCTTTTTATGTGTTTCTTCAAGATCACATTTTTATGTACAAGTTTGTGACTTTTTCGGTTTGGAACAGGTGATATTGGTAGGCGTATCTGTACAGCAGCAGAGATGAAGTTCTATTTTAATGCTTTCTTCAATAAAACGAATAACCCGGGCTACTTGCGACCAAATGTTAATTGCAACTTGACTTCATGGGTCTCTGGTTGTGAACCTGGATGGGGCTGTAGTGTTGATTCAACCGAACAAGTCGACCTGCAAAACTCCAAAGATTTTCCTGAAAGAAGAAGAAACTGTATGTCTTGCTGCGAAGGTTTTTTCTGCCCCCGTGGCCTCACTTGTATGATACGTAAGAAATTCAAAACACTACATTGGTTGTAAGTCTTTCTCATGTATATGGTCTAACGCTGCTTCTAAATTTCTGTTCTGTTTTGAAAAGCTTGCCCCCTTGGTGCTCATTGCCCTTTAGCTACCCTTAATAAAACTACAAGCTTATGTGAACCGTAAGTTTTTTTTCATTCCATCTTTGACATAGATACTAATATGATACATGTGATATTTATGCATGATAAGATGTTGAAATGTCAAATCTGTAGGTATACTTATCAATTACCATCAGGACGACCAAACCACACTTGTGGGGGTGCAAATGTATGGGCCGATGTCCGATCCAGCGGTGAAGTATTCTGTTCCGCGGGATCATATTGTCCAACCACAACCCAAAAAGTACCTTGTGATAGTGGGTATTCATTTTTACGTCCCTTCAAACTCCGTTCCATCCCGCCAAATTGTCCTCAAAATAATGATTAAGCTGATAATCAGATTTTGGTTCGAACTGTTTTTAGTTTAAAAAGTTTTACTTTTATGGTTATTCAGGCACTACTGCAGGATGGGGTCTACATCTGAGAAACGTAAGTTTTCGAATATTATATGATGGCTTGTTGTCACATAACCAAGTAATGTTTACCATTTCCATTGCTAGTCTCGTTATATATAAATTACTTCTTATCTTTTGCAGCCTGCTTTAAGTTGACGTCCTGCAATCCCAACACAGCAAATCAGAACATGCATGCATTTGGGGTTATGGTTATCGTAAGTTTTTTCAGATATTCATATATATCCAAGATTAAAGTTTTCCACTAAAAGAGTGGCCTTCAATTTTTTTGTGCAGGCTGCAGTGAGTACTATGCTACTCATTATCTACAATTGTTCCGATCAAATCCTAACAACAAGGGAAAGGAGACAGGCTAAGTCAAGGGAAGCAGCGGTGAAGAAAGCGAAAGCTCATCAGAGATGGAAAGCTGCTAGAGAGGCTGCTAAAAAGCATGTGAGTGAGATCCGTGCGCAAATAACTCGGACATTTTCAGGTAAAAAACCCAATCATGATGGGGATACCCACAAGATGTTGGGTCGTGGGGACTCTTCAGAGGTAGATGAAGATATAGACATGTCCAAATATTCAAGTCCTGCGAGTTCCTCTGCTGCACAATCTAGTTATGAGAATGAGGATGATGCCGCCACTGGGAGTAATGGAAGAGCAAGTCTTGACATAGAAGGAAAGAGAGTCAAAGGACAGACTTTGGCCAAAACTAAGAAAACACGTAGCCAAATCTTCAAGTATGCTTATGATCGGATTGAAAAGGAGAAAGCCATGGAGCAAGAGAATAAAAATCTCACCTTTTCAGGAATAGTTAAAATGGCTACTAATTCTGAGACGAGAAAGAGGCCTCTCATGGAGCTTTCTTTCAAAGATTTAACTCTTACCTTGAAATCCAATGGTAAGCAAGTGTTGAGATGTGTCACAGGAAGTATGAAACCAGGTCGGATCACAGCTGTGATGGGTCCATCAGGAGCAGGAAAGACGAGTCTTCTTTCTGCTTTGGCTGGGAAAGCTGTCGGGTGCAAATTGAATGGTTTGATTCTTATAAACGGGAAGCAGGAATCAATCCATTCATATAAAAAAATTATTGGTTTTGTGCCTCAAGATGACGTTGTTCATGGAAACTTAACAGTGGAGGAAAATCTTTGGTTCCATGCTAAATGCAGATTACCTGCGGGTCTATCGAAAGCAGACAAAGTTCTTGTGGTTGAAAGAATCATCGACTCTTTGGGGCTACAAGCTGTGAGGAGTTCTTTAGTTGGTACGGTAGAGAAGCGGGGAATCTCAGGAGGGCAGAGGAAACGAGTGAATGTGGGTTTAGAGATGGTAATGGAGCCTTCTGTTCTATTCTTGGATGAACCTACTTCTGGCTTGGATAGTGCCTCATCACAGCTTCTTCTTAGAGCACTTCGGCATGAAGCCCTCGAGGGAGTCAATATTTGCATGGTTGTTCACCAACCAAGGTATTCTGAAAACAAGTTTCGCATAGAGGAAATGTCTGCAAGTGTCATAAAGTTTTTAACTCATAATGTTTTTGTTTTTTATTGCAGTTATACTTTGTTCAAAACTTTCAATGATCTAGTACTTCTCGCAAAAGGTGGTCTTACTGTTTACCACGGATCAGTCAACAAAGTCGAGGAATACTTCTCGGGTCTGGGAATAGATGTTCCAGACCGTATCAACCCTCCTGACTATTACATTGATGTTCTGGAAGGAGTAGTGATTTCAATTGGGAATTCTGGTGTTGGTTACAAAGAGCTTCCTCAAAGGTGGATGCTTCACAAAGGGTACTCGGTTCCATTAGATATGCGGAACAACAGTGCTACTGGACTTGAAACGAATCCAGACACTGGTAATAATTCACATGATAATGCAGAACAAACATTTGCCGGAGAGCTGTGGCGAGATGTGAAGAGTAATTTCAGGTTGCGTCGTGATAAAATACGGCATAACTTCTTAAAGTCTAGAGATTTATCCCACAGAAGAACCCCTACTACGTGGCTGCAATACAAATATTTCCTTGGAAGGTATACTTCTTACATTCTCCACGACTTACTTACGATCAATTCATTCTTGGATGTTGGAATAAAGCGGATTAACGTTCTTGATTTCAGGATAGCTAAGCAGCGAATGAGAGAAGCTCAATTACAAGCCACAGACTATTTGATCTTGTTGCTTGCTGGAGCTTGTTTAGGATCACTGATTAAAGCAAGTGATGAGAGCTTTGGAGCTCCTGGTTATACCTATACTATTATCGCAGTCTGTAAGTTGGATTAAACCCTTTATTAAACTATCATTACTGTTATTAATCAATTTTTGAGAAGTTTCTTCATGTTCTTATTAATCTTATGTTTTGCTTTTCTTCTTCTGTCAGCTCTTCTCTGCAAAATAGCAGCTTTAAGATCATTCTCACTAGACAAGTTACATTACTGGAGAGAAAGTGCTTCAGGGATGAGTAGCTCGGCCTGCTTTCTTGCCAAAGATACAATAGACGTTTTCAATATACTTGTCAAGCCATTGGTCTATCTCTCCATGTTCTATTTCTTCACAAACCCAAGATCCACATTTTTCGATAACTATATAGTTTTGGTCTGTCTTGTATATTGTGTGACCGGTATTGCATATGCGTTGGCTATCTTTCTTCAACCAAGCACAGCCCAGCTGGTGAGTTTTATTTAAGTTTCCTTTTAAAGAAGAATCATGTCCTCTACTTATTCTAATTGACAAACTTTTGGGGATTTTGCAGTTTTCTGTTCTTCTTCCAGTCGTTTTAACACTTGTGGCAACCCAACCGAAGAATAGTGAAGTTATTAAGATCATAGCTGATTTAAGTTATCCAAAGTGGGCTTTGGAAGCATTTGTGATAGGAAATGCTCAAAGGTACGAAAACAAGTAGGAACAAAAGCATAAAGAAATGATCCTTTTCCCTCAAAAGCTCGGTTTGATTCATACATTGGGTTTCAGGTACTATGGAGTATGGATGATTACTCGATGTGGATCGCTTATGAAGAGTGGCTACGACATTAATGAATGGAATTTATGTATAATGATATTGCTTCTCATAGGTGTGGCCACTCGTGGAATTGCCTTTGTGGGGATGGTCATACTTCAAAAGAAGTGAAGAAAGATCTTTCCTTCACGAATTTAATTCACTTATAGTTCACAGGGATCTGAAGCTTCCGGTAGAAGAAGAGCTTTGCGATTCTGCGGTTGGTTAGATTTGACGAAAGATTATAGCTTTGTTGTGAAATTATTTGTTCATCTTAGTTCCTTTTCTTATTAGAGTAACAAAACTTTGTTCAGGTCTTTTGTGGCATCATTGTTGGTTTTTATACCCAAGAAAAAGTGTTGTCATGTTTGATCAGCTAATATATAAGCTCTTTATAAATCTTGGATTGGTCTTGAAATTTTGAGATCAAAACATGACTAAAAGTTCTTCAATCTTCTTCTGATTGTCGAAGTTGTACAAGTTTCTCATCACTTTTTTGAACAACAAAAGGTCTTAATTCTCTTAAAATAAACCATTAAAAACTAGGTTCTAATCTGTGGTATTCACGGAATGAATAATTTTATTACACTTTTTCGGAAATTTGAATTGTATAGGCAATTCTTTTATTTAATTTAAGAATTCGTTTTTAGTTTTTTTTTATTTGAGAAAATTAACATCTATGCCACATTTGGTCCAATTCTTTTTCCTTCTACCACATTGCAGGCCTATTTATCACTCATACCACAATTCCCCTGTGTAATAATCATTTTGCCTTTCCTTTCGTGTGCTCAAACTTCCGGGGACAAAATTCATTGTTTGAGCACACAAAAGGAAGTTTACGTACAGTTGTTCCCGAAGTTTGAGCCTTCCACAATTTCATCTTATTTTTGCATATTAGCTAGTTTTTGTCCCTCGATTTTAATTCATTGTTCTTCGATTTTAGTTATTATAAATTCTAATTGCGGTTTTTTCATTTTGTTTGATATTTATATTTCGGTTGATTATTGTCTCCGAATAGGTTTATTGTCCCCTAGATACTTGTCCCTAAATGTTGCATTTTATCTGTCACATCAGTTGAGGGCAAAACCGTCTTTTTATACCACAATACCACATGAATGTGATATGAGTGGAAAATGATTATCAAATATGGTAGAAATGGAAAGACTTTCGTCAAATGTGGTCGAGTTGACCAAAATTCTTTTTTATTTTATATTTATTGTTTTTTATTGGTATATTGTTTTGGTTTGGTTTACGTTTGGTTTTGTTTGTGACTTTGTGTGTCTCTTGTTATTTCCGGAGATTTTAATGTTTTTGCCAGATTTAGTTTCAGTTGATGTTGTAGGGCTGACTCTGATACACTACCCTAACTATACCGTTTCTTCGGTATACACCCTAAACTTTTTGTCTCTTTTTTATACACCATAAATAATTTTTTTCTCTATTAAACATCATAAACTATATTTTTTCTTCTAATTGCAACATAGCGATTCTAAATTGTGATTAAATTTACTAAACCGGTAATCGCGTTTAAAAAACCACGATTAACTTAGGTGAACACAAAAACTACAATTTTTTGAAGTTTTTGTGATCTTGGTGATAGTTTTTATTTCTTGAAACAATGAGAATTCGTCAGCTATAAATTTTAATATTAGATTAATAGATTTCTTTTATCTTGCAAAGAAACAACAAAAAAACATGTTGAAGAAATTCTAAATAAAGGTGGGGATTTTTGATATGAAGAAGAAGAAGATGGGTGGTTAACGTGGGTCTTTTTTTTTTCCGGCAAAAAAGGATAAATAAATTGTAGTTTTTGGGTTTACTTAAGCTAATCTTGGTTTTTAAAATGCAATTATCGGTTTAATAAATCTAATCACAATTTAGAATCGCTATGTTGCAATTAGAAGAGAAAGTATAGTTTGTGATGTTTAATAGAGAAATAAATTGTTTATGGTATATAAAAAAGAGACAAAAAGTTTAGGGTGTACACCGAAGAAGCTGTATAGTTGGGGTAGTGTATCAGAGTCAACCCGATGTTGTATGATTTTGATGTTTTAATATCCTATAAAACTTCGATTGAGTAATATATTTCCGTTTCTAAAAATATAAATCACAACATATGTTGAAAAAATCTATATTTTATCAATTATATTTATTATATGATAATTCAAAATAATTTGAAGATAAAATCAAACAAAGATGATAGAAGAATATAATTTAAAATCTTAATAAAATCTTACAAATATAATAACTAAAAATAAATAATATGGTATAATTAGATATCATATCTTTGTTTTTCAATTTTGATTGGTTAACAATTTTTGAATTTTTGTCCATATTTGATGAGAGAGAGGATGTGAGCTTAATTTTTTTAGAAACTAATAATCATTTTAATTTTTCTTACAATTTTTATTTAATTATATGAATTTGTGATTACTATTATACCCTTAATGTGTTTATTTAAAAAACAAACCAAAGGCATTATAATGTACTTTTTAACAACTTTTAGGTTAGGTTATAATTTGTACTCCCCAATTAATAGTAGTAGGATATCTAGAAAAGATTTTGTTAAGTATTATTGGATTTTTATTTTAAAATTATTTTACCAAAATTAACATTGATCTTAAAATACAATTACCTTTTAGTTTTTGTCCATTTTTATTAGATTACTTTTAATAACAAAGACAAAAATGTTGTAATCATAAATTCTTAAAATTAACAAGTATCTCAGTGCTATGATACTTTTTGCTATTTTTTAATCACAAACAATCGAAAAAGAAAAGAATGAAGAAACTTGAACGACCTGTGTCCCCCCAGTAAGTTTCATATAGTACCATAACAACACAGATTTCGGGTCTCGTCTCCAGTCCACACAAAACGAAAGTTAAACTCCAGTTTCCCCCTAAATTGAAAGTTCTAGACCGCAGTCTCCAAAATTTCAAATTTCGTGGTTTATCTTCGGTTTACTGTGTCGGTCACACCATTAACCGCTTAACATCGAAATTAAACCAAAATTAGTCAAATTACCCAGAAACCAACCCGATAATTAGAACCTATTGAAGAAAACGAATTTATCAAAACACATCAAATCCAATTATCGGATCCTCCGTCCATGTATTCAATGGATCGAATCACCTGAAGCTCAAGGCCACGCCACCGTCTTCGTTGCTAAGTTCTTTGGCCGTGCCGGTCTCATGTCGTTCATCTCCGCCGTACCGGAATCTCAATGCCCTGGTACTTGAAACAAAACCCTCTTCAGATCTTTTAACCTTTTTTCTCAAACGATGTCGTTTTTTTCTGATGGTAAGGGTATTTTGGTCTTTTTACAGCTTTGTTTCAGTCTTTGCTCTACGAAGCTTGTGGAAGAACTGTGAATCCGGTGAACGGAGCCGTCGGGTTGTTGTGGACTGGGAATTGGAATATTTGTCAAGCGGCGGTTGAGACGGTGCTTCGTGGAGGTTCTTTGAAACCGATACCGGAGCTTCTTAACGGCGGTGGATTCGCCGGGTTTCCGTCTCCAACTTCCGATGAAGCTTCTGAGATTTGTACGGAAATGTTGAATCTACGAAAAGATGATGATTCCGGTGACCGTAATATTTACCATCACTGCCGGTTCTCAAGCTCTAGATCTAGATCAACGGCTTCTCCACCGAAACGGAAGGGGTTATCGTCGGAGCTCGACCGTAATATTAAACGGCGTCGTTTTTGTTATCGGGGTTAAAAACGACGGGTTGGTTTTTCCGGTTTGGTTTCTGGGTAATTTCGGTTTAATTTCGATGTTGAGCGGTTAATGGTGTGACCGGCACAGTAAACCGAAGATAAACCACGAAATTTGAAATTTTGGAGACTGCGGTCTAGAACTTTCAATTTAAGGGGAAACTGGAGTTTAACTTTCATTTTGTGTGGACTGGAGACGTGACCCGAAATCTGTGTTGTTATGGTACTATATGAAACTTACTGGGGGGACACAGGTCGTTCACCCAACTTTATTGTATACCATCACTATCTATGGGATTAATTAATTAATTTAATTATTCGTTCATTAATTACAACAAAAATAATCTGGTAGCCACTTTTAAAGTGATGATTATTGCTATTCTTTTCCCAACCTGATTAATACTTGATTAACTTAATTAAGCCATGGTCATTATTAGTTATAGATTAAAGTGCACAAAAGAATAACAGATTCTTCAATCCAAAGAATAATTACGATGACGTGGCGAAATATGATTGGTTGGCCTCGCATTGGATTTAGAACATTTGCCTTTAATTGAGAAGACAGCGAAGCCAAAAAAAAAAAACCCAATTTTTCCTTTTCGTTATGCCCCAAAAAAAATCAAAAAAAAATCAAATCTTTAGTTTATATATCGAAAGATCACAATAATGTCACAATCATCAACACCGATTCATCGTCATCTTCAACTCGGTCTTGATCTTCTTCTTTCTACCGACATCTAATTTATTTGTCTCAAGATTCGCAAAAAAAATCTCTTTGCTTTCTCTTAAGGAAAGAAAAAAAGTTTGCGACTTTGATTGGTTTCGATGAAGCTTCGACAAACCCAGTGTTTTGTCTGAATCCTTTTGGTTTATTTCCTGAGAGAATTTGTGTTTTTTACTTGAAGGGTTTGAAAGAAGAAGCAAGAACATTAATGGGTTGTGCTGGATCGACACAGTCTCAAGCAGATGGTAAGATCGAATCTTTACTTGTTCAATATTATTGGATTAGGAGAAAAAAAAGGAATCGTTTTTTATCTAAAATCGATGAGATGTGTAATCAATATGTTGGAATGTTCCTTCCTCTAACCTTAAAGTAGATTTTGTTCGTTGAAATTTAGGGTTTAGGTTTTATCTGTTCTGATTTGGTTTTTGTTTTAGTTTGGAATCTTCATGGTAGTAGCAAGAGCTGATGTTATCTTCGAATTTGATATCTTTGATGTTTAAATTTGATTCCAGTGAAGGATTTTTTTATGTTTTGGATTGTTGTTTGTGTATGTTTATGTGGCTTATATATGATACAATCTCTGATTAGGGTTGGCTTTTCTTTTATAGAAAGTAAATTAAGTGAGGAATCTACACCGATAAAGCTAGTTTCCGCGAATGGACTTACTTTAATCTTTAATTGGGCACTAACGAGTATGATTAATGTGGCAATGCCTATGGTTGATGATGCACATAGATCCTTTAGTTTTATTGGGTTGTACATTGCATCAGATGGATAATTTCTTGTTTGTTTACAGGGTCAGTGAAGAAAATTAGGAAGCCTAAACCATGGAAGCATACCCAAACGATCACGAAAGCTGAGCTTATGAAACTTAGAGAAGAGTTTTGGGACACTGCTCCTCACTATGGTGGTAGAAAAGGTAATTGTTACTTATTCTTTGAGCTTGCCTTGATTTTGATTTTTGAGTGGTGTTTTCACTTTTTAGATTTTTTACACATCAAAGAATTGAAGGATTTGTAGAAAAGGGATTAGGAAGAAGGAAAAAATAAACAAAAATTAAGGGCCCTACCGGATTCGAACCGGTGGCCTATTGATCTGCAGTCAATTGCTCTACCACTGAGCTAAGGACCCTTTGGTTGTTTATTAATGAGTTACCCATAAACAGGATTGTAGAATAGTCAGTCATTGATCTAAACTCCACAGGGATTTGTGAGAATGGGATATTAGTGATTGGGAGGGAGGGAAAAAAAGAGAGTCATAAGGGCTCTAACGAGTCCGCGGTGACCTATTGATCTGCAGTAATTTGCTTTACCTCTGAGCTAAGGACCCTTTGGTTTTGTAGGAATGAGTTATACATAAACAGGATAGATAGTCATTGTTCTGCAGGGATTTTGTGGAAAATGGATATTAATGATTCGGAGGGAGGGATAAAAAAGAGTTTTAAGGGCCCTACCGGATTCGAACCGGTGACCTATTGATCTGCAGTCAATTGCTCTACCACTGAGCTAAGGACCCTTTGGTTGCTAGAGAATGAGTTACACATAGAGATGAATGAGTCATTGATTTACCATGAAATGGTATTTCTACAATAGGGATTGGGAAGGAGGATAAAAATAAAAATTTAAAGGGCCCTACCGGATTCGAACCGGTGACCTATTGATCTGCAGTCAATTGCTCTACCACTGAGCTAAGGACCCTTTTTGGTGTTCTTCATAGCACTTGTAAAATAACATTTCATTAGGTTGAGAATGTAAATGTTTACCAGTGAACTTCATGGCAATTTGATTGTCTCAGTTCTATACCATAGTGAGGGAATATTTTGTATCAGCAAAATGATATGCTTTGTTTGTTTTGTTTTTTTTTTCGCTGTTTTCATATGATCTTAGTGTCAACATGTTTGTATTTTACACTTGGTAATCGCAGAGATATGGGACGCACTTCGGGCAGCTGCAGAAGCTGACATATCTCTTGCACAAGCAATCGTGGACAGCGCAGGAGTCATTGTTCAGAACACAGATCTCACAGTCTGCTATGACGAGAGAGGTCAAAATTTAAATCTTGTTTCGCTTGCGTCATAATTGTTCTTCATGTTCCTGACTAGTACTGTTTTTTTCTCTGCAGGTGCTAAGTATGAGCTACCGAAGTATGTTCTAAGCGAGCCTACCAACTTGGAGGAAGAAAATTGATTTAAGATCAAGAATATTCGAAAAGACAAAAAAAGAAAAGAACCAAATGTAAATCTTGTGTGTAAGTAGTTACATTAGGATTCTCTGCTTTTGTCTATTTTAACACTTATTAAAAAAGATTGATTCCCACATCTCTCTCTCTCTCTCTCTCTCTGACTTGTATTTAAGAACTCAGATTGTTTCTGAAATGCTAAAGACAGTTTTTTGGGTTTCCATCTTCTTATGTTATTTTACACAACTGCTAATGATCTGCTGATGATTCACTATGATCACTCATGATCATGCTCATGCTTGTACTTATCTCTTGCCCTATCACTTCGTAATACTTCTTCATCGTGTTCATGTTTTCAAGTCTCTTTGTTTCTCTATGGACTGAAGCTTCCTCAAGCTTCTCCAACTCCACTATCTTCTTACCTTCCAACATCTTCACAACTTCTGACATTGACGGTCTAACACAAGGCTCTGAGCTTGTACACATTATCGCAATTTGGATCATTGTCATTGCTTCTTCTCTGTTGTAATCTGATCCTAGTCTTGGATCCACAAGTTCCAAGAGATTATTCTGCTCCCTCAATACCTCCACCTAGGGAAACAAGAACAAAAAAAGTTGGCATATTTTCTTCAAAAGTTCTGTGAAATGTAATCAATCAAAAAGTTCATAGTTACCCAGTCAATAAGATAGAAGGTATTGTTTTTGCAACGTTCTATTTTATTGCTTCTTCCATGAATGATCTCTAGAGCTACAATGCCAAAGCTGTAAACATCGGCTTTATCTGTCAAATGGCCTCTCATGGCATACTCTGGAGCCATGTAACCACTGCAAAAATGTTGTGGTTATAAGAAAATCTCAGATGATATAACCTTTCTCACTGAATATTGATGATTAATTTTGGCTTACAATGTTCCAGCGATTCGAGTGCTAATGTGAGTGCTGTCCTCTTCATCAAGCTTAGCAAGACCAAAGTCTGATATTTTTGGATTCAGTTCTTTGTCTAACAACACATTAGTGGATTTGATATCTCTATGTACAATCTTTAGCCTCGATTCTTCGTGTAGATATGCTAGTCCTCTCGCTACCCCGATACAGATCTTCCGTCTTGTAGGCCAGTCCAATCTCAACTGAGTTTCTTGAGGACCTTTATCAAGAATGGGAAAACAAATTGGTTGTGAATATATATAATAACCAAATTCATTTTTTGACAGTTTATTTATGGAGCTAGAGTGTTGCTAACCAAACAATGCTCGAGCAAGGCTGTTGTTTTCTACAAACTCATAGACTAGCAAAAGCTGATCTCCTTCAACGCAACATCCATATAGTTTAACAAGATTCGGGTGGTGCAGAGCTGAAATCATGCCAATCTCGTTCAAGAACTCGCGGTTCCCTTGTTTTGATCCTGTCGAAAGTTGTTTCACCGCGATTATTGTTCCATCAGACAACTTTCCCTGTAACCAAATTAAAGACAACAAACTTCTGTCAATTGATCCTTACAAATTGTTCTTAGTTGTGATCTTTCTTTCTGTTCTTACCTTGTATACAGGACCAAAGCCGCCTTCTCCAATTCTATTTGCAGAATCAAAGTTGTTTGTAGCGATTTTGATTTGCCTCAACGAGAAAGAAGCAATCAGGAGTTCCAAACTTTTGAAATCTGACAGAAGAAAAAAAGCAACAATTATCAAGAAACACATACAAAAGACAAACACTTAGAAATATCATAACTTATTTAGTATTCTTTGTAAGTACCTCTTTCCATTTGGCTTTTCGATCTCAAGCAACCTTTTTTCCATAGAATTCCAAGTACGGCAAACACAATGAAAACGCATGCCATCACTACCAATGCATGGAGAGTACCAGTACTCATACCATTTTTAGGTGGTGGATTGAAATCTATTTACATACATGTGTTAAATTTTTGTCAGAAATGAAATAATGAATCAACTCTAATATGAAAAATATCAAAAAAGTAACATTGTTTACTTGGATCCACTGATATAGCAGATATGAGAGGACCATAAACACGTTTTTTGGGAATGACTGTAGTTCCTTTCCCGGCCCAATACAATTGTATCTCCAACTTTCCGTTTGTTACCTCGACCGGAAATGTCTTAATAACAACGTTTCCAACACCTTTTGCCGCCTCAGCGATATTGAAATCTTTAACCTCGAGCTTCCTCTACATTATTTCACCAAAGCTTCATCAAAATTTATAATGTGTGACCAAGCTTTTTAGACATTTAAGATATATGTGTCCTTCTAATTACCTGAATGTATATGTCGAAAAACCGTCTACCCAAGCTTTGATAAGTGTTGTTACCGCTAAACATAATCTCGGCGAAATGGAGATTAACATTGTAATTTCCATTTTTTAAACACATTGCATAGTAAGTGAGTGAGATGGCTGAGATTCGAGCTTGCGTATACAGCCCAAAATCTACCACATTGAGCTCAGATGAGTTAGACCCGATGGTTATTCTCTCGGGAACATGTTTATCGTCTACGAAGACTCCTACGTTTCTTGAGAACCACCCATTTCGACTTTCGTATAAACTCTCCAGTCTATCATACTTATCAGCTTCATATATTGTCCCATTGATAGACATTTCATCTCCACCACAGTTTATATGAAGACCATTGAAAGCTATAACACAAGAAATAAAGCACAAATCATACTAACACTACACCGACTAAAATTTCATTGTATCCATTAATGCATACATAGACTTACTTTTAGGACACTGGTAGTTTCTCATGCATGAAAGTCTATAACAAACAGAACATTTGTTAATCTTATAGTCTCTTATTGAAAGTATGAAAAATTAAATAGCCACGGAAATTTCCAAGGTGTGTATTGTATTTTTCTTACGCATTATTCTTGCATACAGCATTGGTTGGATCTACTGAGAAATTGTTGTAACTAAGATCACTACAAAATAAAATCCAGTAACCAAAGAAACATGTTATGTACATATAATTTTCCCAATGCACCCTACAAAGAAGTTTTAAAAACTCACATTTTATATCCTTTATTTACCATCCAATTTGGAACCGACCCGTTTAACATGTTTCCTGTAAAATATCTGTAAGAAAGAAATAAGTCTAACAAAATTCTCAGTAATTCGCAGAAATATGAAAGAAGAGAATGTTTTCATTTACATGTAACCTCCGTCGCTAAGATTAACATAAGTGTTAGGGATGACTCCACTTAATTTATTGAAGCTAAGATCTCTGTAAAAATATTATTACAAAGTTAGCTTAGTTTTTATTTCATCCTAATAGAGAGCTTTAATACTTGTAAATAAACTAACAAGAGCTTTAAGGAGGTAATAGTTCCAAGATACGCAGGTAAGTCTCCTGTTAGATTGCAGTTCCTAAGAATTCTACAATGTCAAAAGAAAAAAATAACAACTCGTGAATTAGCTTTTAATGTCCAAAGAAAGGTTCCAAATGTTAGTTCAATCTAAGACTTACAATGTCTCCATCTTTTTTATGTTCCTTAACGGTGGAAATGGAGATTCGGGTCCATTCAAATCGCTGATTCTCCTAAAAAAAATTCAAAGTATATATAATAAAGTGAATACGCATTGAAGAAAATTTAACAACCAACATTGACGCCAATGTAGATAGTTATACATACAAGTCTTTTAACTCTACGAGAGAAGCAATGGCAATGGGAATTGGTCCAACTAAACCACTTGCTTGAATAAACCTGAGGTAACCATAACATTATAATTACTAAATCAAGAATGTTTAAAGGAGGTAATAATTATCTCAAAACTGTAAACAAAGATCTTACAGTCTCTCAAGTTTAGTCCATTTTTGGATGAAATCTGGAATTGTTCCTGACAACTGGTTGTCACTTACACGACTATGAACAAAATTAGATGCATTAGAAGAAAAATATATATCAGAATTTCATATTGATTAACTAGCAAAAAAAACTTCTCTATGAATCAAAGAAGAATACTTACAAATCTCTCAAGGTGGTTAGTTTTGCAAATGTAGATGGAATTTTACCGTTGAAGTTATTTGAGCTAAGAATTCTGTACAAAAACACAAATCAGGTTTCAAGTTTCGACGATACAGAAACTAAACTGATCAAACTGGTACGAATATTTTTACATTTTTTGAATGTTTGGTAGATTCCCTAGCTCAAGAGGTAATTCTTCTGATAGTTGATTGGCTTCCAAGACACTAGAATCATAAAAAAATTTTGATTAAGTTACTTCTAAACATAAACTATCTGAAACATTGGTTATAATAGATTGAAAATTAGTTGAACTCACAGGCTAGTAAGAGTTGTAATGTTTCCAAACTCCTTAGGGATTGGACCCGTTAATCGGTTTCCATGAAGCGATCTACATTTCATCAACAAAGTAAGTCCAGTATATATTGAATTTATATGAGCAACTATGGCGATATGTATATGTACATGTTGACAAGTGGCAAGACTCCCCATTCAGGAGGGATGGAACCATTGATATAGTTTCTTGAGAGATCACTACAACAAAAAGAATGACACTAATTCATATCATTTTTAAAGATGCAAATTTGTAATTTCCGCGATCGATTCTTTGGGTTTTTTGCTTACATCTCTTGCAGTAAAGGAAGTCCCACAAACTCTTTGGGAAGAGACCCTTGAAGATTTTCTCTCTTCAAATTTCTGTGTCAAATGTCAAAACAAAAAAATTCACAAAATTGACTCAACAAAACCAAATAGATTTCATAAAAATGAAAATCAAGAGAGACAAACATTTTGGTAATGTGGCAAATGGTTCCATTAACGAAGGAGCAGTCACAAGTTACTAGGTCTTTCCACCTGCTGATGGTTGACCATTCACTTCCAGTAGATGAGACTTCGCATGGATCCGTATTTAAATCAATATTAGTCTTTTTCAATGTGGTTAGTGCAACTTTAAAAGCCTCTCCTACAAAGAATTTCACACACATAGATCATATAACTGTACAAATGACTCGAATATTATAAGCATGCATATTATATATGCATATGTCTACCTTCTTGGGTTGGCAAAGTTGCCGATGATGCGAAACCGAAGAGGAAGAAGAGAAATAGCAAGAAGGAAGTGAAGAGAAACTGATCAAACAACATTTTTTTTTTTTGCTTTATCACATTAGAACTTAGATTGTTGTATCATATGTGGGATTGTTTTTGAGGAGAGATGTGGAGAAACTTGCGAAGAAAATCAGCTACTTAGTTATGAAAAGTAACATAAAATAAGAATCTTTAGAAGAGTAACATGTTTAAGAAAATAAACTTTTCGTTAAATGGTCATTTAACAAAAAGAAAAAATTGTGCATATTATTAATTGTTAAGTATCTCTGCTAGATTAAATTCATTTTTTCTAGATCTCGTATAATATCTACCAAAAATATATAAGGGATTTAGTAACAACAAAATGGAAAATTATTTTACTAAACAAGCATTTTTTCAATTATTTTATGGTGATGAAGTTACATATCTTAGATATCAAGTTTGTAAAACAAAAAGAAAGAAATATCACAGTGACAAATCATTTGAAATTACTTTCTTTAAGTGTTTATGAAAAAGAGAATTCCTGTTTAGTTTTGTTCGCCTATGTATGAAATTTTTCTTTTTCTTTATATTTTTCCAAAACAGTGCTATTTTCTTTCCAGTTAAATAATATATATGTATATAAATATATATAAATTTAGATTAATCTCCAACACATATCCAGATATTTCTATGACACGTATCACATTAATGTTAACAGGATTTCTTTTTATCTTTTCTATATATATATTTAGATTTGCATTGTGTCACAACTTTGTAAATTATAAAACGTCAACTATCACAATGTATAAAGGATAATTAACCACGTGTGGTTTTCATAATCAGAAATTACAAACAAGATTTATAATTTATTAATACTTTTTAATGACATATATGAAAAACAGAGTTAAACAGAGGGGAAAGTGAAACAAATGGATTGTGTTGGTTTGTTGGATTTGCATCGCAACGATTGCAATGAGCCGTTGATGTATAATTAGCGGCAACTTTATAGGGATTAAGAGCATATGCCCGTTATTGATTTTTGTAAATTTTTGTTTTCTTTTGTTTTTTGGTTTTTGCGTTTTAGATTTTATGTATAGGCTTACATTTTTATTTTTTTGGGGGCCAAGTAGGCTTACATGTTTAAGGAACTATAATTTTGGCTTCTTCCCACAAGCATTGAAGAAATTGGACGGTCACAACTACGACAAACATAATAACTACTGTATGTTAGAACTTAGAACTACCAAATAATTAGATCCATAATAGGTTTCAAGAAATCGTATTTAATTTCTAACCACCCGTTTTAATGTTAAAATTCAAGATTTCGGGCAAGCATGGCTGCTTATGTTATCCACAGACACACAAAAAAAAAAAAAAAAAAAATGAAGTGAGGCTATTAGTAATGGGCCTAACTCAACACCCAAAAGCTAGCTCGAGGGAGGAGGTTTGCCTCATACTATATATATTGCCCAAGGATTTTATTTCTTTCCGATGTGGGACTCTAACACACCCCCCTCACGCTCAGGACTGGACATCTGAAGCGTGAAGTTTGTGGGACTGGACATCCACGGATGGTAGCCCACTTTCGAGAAAGTTGAACATTTGCTCTGATACCATATTAGTAATGGGCCTAACTCAACACCCAAAAGCTAGCTCGAGGGAGGAGGTTTGCCTCATACTATATATATTGCCCAAGGATTTTATTTCTTTCCGATGTGGGACTCTAACAGAGGCTGCTTATAGACAAGATCGCAGCCATTCCTTTTGGACTCGGGTCATGATATTAGACAGATCAAAAGTAAAAAAGCTATCGTGTAAAAGTAAAACTAAAAAGCATTCAAGAAAAGCATAAATCTTTCTTTTTAGTCATTGTTTACTATTTCTTCATAAAAAGTAGAAATTGTTTAAGCATAAAAAAGATAGTGATAGAAACCAGAATTGACAAAAAAAAATCCCTTTTATTTTTCTGCATGGCGAGCTAGTTACGGTCTTGTCTTGTTTTAATTAAACAAAGATAATTTTGATTATTTATACTTTCTTACGAAAAAAACGTACTTAGAATTTGACTAGTATAATTAACTAACTAATTAATGCTCGTCAGAAACAGCGGAAGCCGAACGTGGACTGGATCCTTCTGGGAACGTGAGTACTAAATATGGATTTCATATATAATTAAAATAGTGATTTTCTATTTTATTTGTGATATCTATTGGATTCCAAATTAAAAAATAAATAGAAATTCTGCATACATTATACGTCATTGTTAAAATTCGTAGATCTTGCTTGATTTAAATCAATATTGATTTAACGAATGCCAAAAGAAAACTAAATTCACCAAATATTTACTACATTTATTTCTATTATTTTAAAATAGAACTAATGAAGATTAGAAGTCAGTCAGTGAACCCCACATAAATTATTCATTTCCGGCGGCTAGATATTAAAAATATATTTATGCGATTTTGTTTTTCATTTTTTTTTCGACATATGAGATTCTGTTAATTATATAAATGTGTGTGAACACTAAAAGCTTTTTCCCAACTGTTTCTTTCTTCTTCCATTTTCTCTCTCAATCTCTCTCCTTCTCTCTATCTCTCTCAATCTTCTGGTCTGGTCTCGTCTCTTTGAGAATTTAGAATCTGTTTTGGTTTATCCCGAGGAAAAAACGAGAGATGGGTTTCATCTTCTCGACCCAGAAAGTTGTGTATGTTCTTCTTCTCATCTTCATTTGCTTGGAAAATTTCGAATCAAACGCTCAACTTTTGCCAGATGATGAAGGTTCGTATTATTGTTTTTTAATCCACATTTCAATTAAATTTCTTCAGTTTCATGTTCAAGTCGTCAATTCTACTTTAGTTTCGAAGCAAAATAATTAGATGTTGCTTTACTATTAAAAAAATTATATTTTTGGTGTGGATTTTGTTGAATTTCAAATTCCACAAGAGATTATGAAATTGTCAAAAGGTTTTCCATTATTAACTTTTGGTATAAGCGTTATCTTCTCTAAAAAAAAAGTCGCATTTCAAACCTAAGATGGAAAGAAAAAAAAACATTTTTTGGGGTCATATTTGACAAATAAAAAGCTTGAAAATATTGGATTTATTCAATTTTGTGGACCTAACTAAATAATTGAATGGTATTGGTCGTCGTAGCTGCACGATGCAAGAGTTACATAAAATTAGGTACACATAAAATTAGGAGTACTTGACTAAAAGAACATACACGTCTTTCATTGTTCATTTATACGCATTTCAATTTCACTTGTATCGAAATTCTGAATGACAATCAAACCGATAGTAGATGTCAGTTTGTAAATGGGTGATATACTTTTAAGGATTTTTTTCTTCTAATAATATACTCCCTCCGTTTTAGTTTAGTTATCATTTTAGGACTTAAATTTTGTTTTATAATAGTTGTCGTTTTATGTTTTTAATGCAAATGTTTAGCGAAAATTCTAGTTTTATCTCTACTGTTTTAATGTTTTGACCAATAAATTTTTTTTTATAAAATATATTAATAAAAAATAAAACAGAAAATTTAATAGTTTTCTTAATTTGTTTGAGAAAACCTTAAAAGACAACTAAAACGAAACAGACGGATTAGTATACCTACTTTACCCATTTGGATAATGTATAATTTTTCTCAAGGATGTGTTAATAAACAACTAATTTTATTTCAATATGTGCAAGTTGGGTCAATGAGAGAGACGTTGAGATTTGAGATCTTATTATATTGGACTTTCCTCATTTATACAAAAAGTTTGACTTCAAATGTTTGACCATTTTGCATAGTTCAAACATTGCGAACGATCTTTAGAAAGCTGCAAAACCAAACAGTGAACATCGAAAGGACTTCTTGTTCGGACGGAAACTGGAACTTCACTGGCAGCTCAGCACCCAACCCACCAAGCAGTAACATCACCTGCGACTGTACTTTTAACGCCAGCTCAGTCTGTCGTGTCACACGCATGTTAGTAAAAGAAACTTCTCATCTCTGTAACTTTCCGAACAAGAAACAAAGTTAGGGTTCTGAAAAAAAGTTTCTTTACTTCTTGATTTTCATCAACAGACAGCTTAAAAGTTTCAGCTTGCCCGGCATTTTCCCGCCTGAGTTCGGAAACCTCACGCGTCTTCAAGAGATGTATGCACTTTCATTCTTGACTTTCTGACAATGGATCATAGCAAAAATGTCTGAGACTTGGAACTTAAGCAATCTTTGTTTTGTTTTCTTACAGAGACCTTTCGCGGAACTTTCTCAATGGAACAATACCTGCGACATTGTCTCAAATTCCGCTTGAAATCTTGTAACCATTCTCTGCAATACATATACTCTTCTTTTCCTTGTGATGAAAACAGAGTTTTACTGATTCTTGTGTTTTTTTTGTTTTCTGAAACTAACAGGTCTGTCACCGGAAACCGTCTCTCTGGACCATTTCCTCCTCAACTAGGAGAGATTACTACACTTACTGATGTGTAATGTTACATATCTAATCTTCTTTTCTTCAAACCAGAATTGACGAGATTCTAATATGTAAGAAACAAATTGCAGGAATTTGGAAACTAATTTATTCACAGGACCACTTCCTTCAAACCTAGGGAACTTACGAAGCTTGAAAAGATTGTAAGATCCTTTATTACATACTTTGTTTTGTCTTATATATTGTTATTGCAGCTTTACTCAGTGATTTGGTCTTACAGGCTTCTTTCTGCAAACAACTTTACGGGTCAAATCCCTGAGTCCTTAAGCAATCTCAAGAACTTGACTGATTTGTAAGCAGAGATACAGTGAGATTTCAACAATGTTGTTCCTTGGAATGTTCATAAAAGGTTCATATGTTTCTTGCAGTCGGATTGATGGAAACTCTCTCTCTGGGAAGATACCTGATTTTTTCGGAAACTGGACTCTGCTCGATAGGCTGTGAGTAACCATCATTTCTCAGATCACTTGTTCTCAAAAACACTGAAAGTTGTAGTGACTAAATTGTTAATCTGCAGAGACCTTCAAGGCACATCAATGGAAGGTCCAATTCCATCTTCAATATCAAACTTGAAGAACTTGACTGAATTGTAAGTAAGAAATCAGTTTAACAATACTATTTTTTGCTGCTCGTCCAAATTCTTGACCTTGAAAAAGCTCTGTTTTATCAGGAGGATAACAGATTTGCGTGGACAGGCGGCCTCTTCTTTTCCGGACCTGCGAAATATAATGAATATGGAACGATTGTAAGTTTACCAGTGACTCGAGTTATACACTATATATGTTTCATCTAACAATATTTAACAATCTGCTAACTTCACTAGGGTACTAAGAAATTGTTTGATAAGAGGACCTATCCCGGAATACATTGGTTCCATGAGTAATCTGAAGACACTGTAAGTCAAACTTCTTGCTAATTCTACTGCTTAAAGGCTAATGATTTGATCAAGATCTCACATTAAAGTATGTGTGTGTTCAGAGATTTAAGCTCAAACATGCTAAATGGTACAATTCCAGACACATTTCGGAGTCTGACCGCATTCAATTTTATGTAAGTTTCAAATTATCAGCATAGATGATATTAACCCGTTACTAGAAAAACTGATTGTTATTTTGCGGCTTTAGGTTTCTGAATAATAACTCATTGACTGGTACAGTTCCTCAGTTCATCATCAACAGTAAAGAAAATCTGTAAGCAAACTAACTAACTACCTCGAGGTTGAATATTCGGTATAACATTATCGGGGCATTAATTTTCTTGATCTGTTTTCAGTGATTTATCTGACAACAATTTCACTCAGCCACCTACTCTAAGCTGTAATCAGCTTGATGTGTAAGCATCCTTGTTATGTTATATCAGTGATGTTTCAACTTAACCTTGTCTATATGCTTTTCTTATCATCTTTATTGGTTAAAACTTTCAGAAACTTGATCTCCAGCTACCCGTCAGTAACCGATAACTCGTGAGTCTCCTTTTGTTTTCCCTCCTTTCGGTTCATAAAACCCGCAAGACCAGGATACTTACAATGGAAAAAATCTCTACTTGTGTAGTGTTCAATGGTGCTTGAGAGAGGATCTTCCATGTCCAGAAGATGCTAAACGTGAGTGTCCATCTTAAATATTCAAACTGTTCTAGAAAGAAAGCCTAACCATTTACATTTTTGATCCTCGGGTTCTCGCAGAGTCTTCCCTGTTCATCAATTGTGGAGGAAGCAGACTCAAGATTCAAAAAGACACTTATACAGATGACTTGAACAGTAGAGGACAAACAACATTTTCTTCTGTCTCTGAAAGATGGGGATACAGCAGTTCTGGAGTTTGGCTAGGCAATGAGAATGCCGGCTACTTAGCAACAGACGACAGATTTAACTTGATCAATGAATCAACTCCAGAGTATTACAAAACAGCCCGTCTCTCTCCACAGTCACTCAAGTACTATGGACTATGCATGAGAAGAGGAAGTTACAAAGTGCAGCTCCATTTTGCAGAGATAATGTTCTCAAATGACCAGACTTTTAATAGCTTAGGGCGGCGACTATTCGACATTTATGTCCAAGTGAGTTTTGCAGAACAAAGAAACAAAATTTCAGTCTTCTTGGATAAGTATGTTAAATTTCAATATCTTCTGCAGGGGAATTTGTTGGAGAGGGACTTTAACATAGCAGAGAGAGCAGGTGGAGTTGGTAAACCATTCATACGGAAAATTGATGAAGTTCAAGTGAATGGAAGTACTCTGGAGATTCATTTGAAATGGACAGGAAAAGGAACAAACATAATACCAACACGAGGTGTTTACGGGCCTCTCATATCCGCTATAACAATCACACCGAGTGAGTTTTCTTTTCAATCTTTCTCCAACTGTTTAAAATAATTTTGGAGTGAGTAAATGAATGAATGTTCTTTCTCTGTTTCATTGCCTGTTGTTGTAGATTTCAAGGTTGATACCGGAAAACCATTGTCCAATGGAGCAGTTGCAGGCATTGTAATCGCAGCTTGTGCGGCTTTCGGGTTGCTGGTACTTGTAATCCTCAGGCTTACAGGTTACTTAGGTGGAAAAGAAGTGGATGAAAATGGTAAGATAGAAAACATCATCTTTTCAAGAAATGCTCTTGTCATTTTCAAGATCTGATTGTTTCTTTCAAATCTTACTTTTTGGTTTTATCAGAAGAGCTTCGGGGACTTGATTTGCAGACAGGATCGTTCACATTGAAACAAATCAAACGTGCTACTAATAACTTTGATCCAGAAAACAAGATTGGTGAAGGAGGATTTGGACCGGTTTATAAGGTGATGATTGCTTTGCTTTTACATCTTCACAAGTTCTGTGAGATTGGATTATAGTATTGATGGGTTTTGGTTATTAGGGTATTCTCGCTGATGGAATGACCATCGCGGTGAAACAGCTTTCATCGAAATCTAAGCAAGGAAACAGAGAATTTGTGACTGAGATCGGGATGATCTCTGCGTTGCAACACCCTAATCTTGTGAAGCTTTATGGTTGTTGCATCGAAGGGAAAGAGCTTTTGCTTGTGTATGAGTACTTAGAGAACAACAGTCTCGCTCGCGCACTCTTTGGTTAGTTTTTTATTCATCAGAGAAAGATAGATAGAAGTTCTTGATCTCGAAGCTAAAGTCTCTTGTTGGTTATTTAACAGGCACAGAGAAACAGAGACTGCACTTGGATTGGTCAACAAGGAACAAGATATGCTTAGGGATTGCGAAAGGATTGGCTTATCTACACGAGGAATCAAGGCTGAAGATTGTGCATAGAGACATAAAAGCGACGAATGTGCTTCTTGATCTGTCTCTAAACGCTAAGATCTCTGATTTTGGTCTAGCTAAACTCAATGATGACGAGAATACACATATCAGCACAAGGATTGCAGGAACAATGTGAGTGTTCCTTACTTATCTTTTCTAAGATTCTTAGCGAGCGGTTAACACGTACCGACTTTATAAATCATTGATGCAGAGGTTACATGGCTCCTGAGTATGCAATGAGAGGTTACCTAACAGACAAAGCAGATGTTTACAGCTTCGGTGTTGTCTGTTTAGAGATTGTTAGCGGAAAGAGCAACACAAACTACAGACCAAAAGAAGAGTTTGTTTACCTTCTTGATTGGGCATATGTCTTGCAAGAACAAGGGAGTCTTCTAGAACTCGTTGATCCAGATCTCGGTACAAGCTTTTCGAAGAAAGAAGCGATGAGGATGTTGAACATAGCTTTATTATGCACGAACCCATCTCCAACATTGAGACCACCAATGTCATCTGTTGTAAGTATGCTAGAAGGAAAAATCAAAGTCCAACCACCATTGGTGAAACGTGAAGCTGATCCAAGTGGTTCAGCTGCAATGAGGTTTAAGGCCTTTGAGCTTTTGTCACAAGACAGCGAGTCACAAGTCTCGACATTTGCAAGAAGCAGAGAGCAACACATAAGCTCATCATCAATGGACGGTCCTTGGGTTGATTCTTCCTTCTCTGAGCCTAGCAAAGATGTTAGCCTGCAACAGCAAGAAGAAGGACGTTCATCATCTTCGTCGAGGAAACTTTTAGATGATCTTACCGATGTGAAGATTGAGTAATGAATTGTATATCTTTCAGATTCTTTTATTCAATCTACTTAAACAACAATATATTATATATACCCGCCCATCTGCATTTGGACTGGGCAACCCATGGGCGGCCCGCCCATTTGACAGCTCTAAATATATACCAACATACCAATTAAATTGGTTTAATCTATACAATTTACTTGTTGGCAATAAGAGAATTCTTTCTAGGCTTTATTGTTACAGCTGTGAAATTTCTATGTTGGGCAAAAGATTAAAGAGACTACCCAAACCAATTTTTTTTTTTTTCACATTTTCGCTATATTTTTGTTCGGAATTATTTTTCGAACTATGGTATTTTCAAGTTTGGTTGCCAAAAATACCACTATTAGTTTGATGTTCCAAAAATACTATCAAAAAGTTTTGGTTTTCCAAAAATACCACAAGTACAAAAATTAATTTTTAAGAGTTGAGAATTTAAATTTTTAGATTTGGGTTGAGTATTTTAGATGTAGGGTATAGTTTTTAGCAATGTTCAAGAATGCGTTAGGTGCTAAGCGGATGGTGACCCAACACCTGGCGCTTAGAACGTTTAATCGGGTTTAGACGATTTTAGACGGTTTAGGCGTTTACAGCATAACACATTATAAATATGATATTATAGATAAAATAAAACTATCTATTAGAAAATAAAAATCTTAAATCGTAAACAAAAATTAGACAAAAACATTTATTTAATTCATATCAAACAATATATATGGAGCTAAAACTTATAATTTAAATTTATGTAGTTGAAAATTGAAAAACTACACTAAAACAAAATTTATGCGATTTTTAGCTGGTCGAATCGATTGTCTAGGTGTTACATGAGCGCCTAAACTGCTTTTTAAAATACTGGCTTTTAAGAAATAAGATTTAATGTTTAAAGTTTAATTTTAAATGTTGAAAATAAATTTTAGTTTGGTGGTGATTTAAAAAAAATCAAAACTTAAAAAATGTTTTTAAAAAACCAAAACTTAAATATGATATTTTAAAAAACTGCCATTTTTTAACGGAAAAAAACCTGTCAAAAAGCCATTCTACCATTATGTTTTCTAAACTTTGACGTATTTGTATTGGCGGACCCAGGAATAAATTTTATTTGGGTCAAATTTTTTTAAAACAATATTATACAACTAATATTATTAGAATATTATACAAACCCACAAAAAGAAAATCATTTTCATAAGCAATTAAAAAATGTTTTTTAATTGCTGTGATTTTTTAAGAGAAAATAAATAAATGTAAGACAAAAAAATATGTATTTGAGGCTAAATGGAAAAAAAAGAAGAAAAAGTGTCATGTTGGAGATTCGAACTCAGAAATGGGGTGTCAACACCTTGGAAACTACCATTTGTGCTGATAGTATTTACCAAAAATTCATGCAAAAAATGGTATTTGATTATTTAACATGATAAGATTAGGAGTCGATAAACCCCACATAAATGCAGCCTTCCATCCAACCGATTAAAGACTTAATCTGGAAAAGTCTCACTCCCACTAAAATCAGGAACTTCATGTGGAAAGTTATTAGTGGTGCTGTCCCTGTGGTTGATAAAATGATGAGTCGTGGACTTAAAGTGGACTCAAGATGTCAGAGCTGCGGGCATGAAGGTGAATCTTCAAATCATGTGTTATTTAACTGTACGGTAGCAAGACAGACTTGGGCTATGTCAAACTTTCCCTTTCCTGCTAAAGGTTTTGACTCTCATTCACTTTACCACAACTTCTTCTATCTCTTTGTATCTGCCAAAAATAATCTGATTCCTTTGGAGACTAGAAGATCTTTTCCATGGATTTTGTGGCAGCTTTGGAAAAATAGGAACCGGTTTTTCTTTGAAGGAAGAAGGTTTGTGATTACTGAAACGGTTGCTAAGATTAAAGAAGATGCTAATCAATGGTTTTATGCTCAAATGCTTGAGAACAGAGAGAGCTTGTTGGAGCAGCCTGTTCCGGCTCCTGTTAAAGTGAAATGGGCTCCTCCTCCTCATGATTGGTTAAAATGTAATGTTGGATCATCATGGGACAGAACTGGAAGAATTAGAGGAGCTGCGTGGGTTCTTAGAAATGAGTTTGGAGATGTGCTGTCTCATGCTAGAAGGTCCTTTGCAGAGGTGAATAGCAAACTCGACGCTAGCATTGTTTGTTGGCAATGGGCTTTGGAGAGTATGAAAAGCCTAAATGTTGACAAGATAATTTTTGGTTATGAGGACAAGGAACTCATAGGTGCTGTTTTAAGACCACCTGCCTGGCCCTCTTTTAAGTTTCAGGGCATTCTTTTGATTGATCTCTTAAGGAATTTTTTGGTTTGGAAACTGGTTGGTGAAGAAAGGAGCTCAAATCTTGGAGCCCATCTAATAGCCAGAAGTGTAACAAAAGAGGATCGCCGCCAATCGTACGTAGCAACCGGGTTTCCTCTATGGTTAAAACATCTTTTTGAAGAAGAAAGTAGTATTGCTTAGTGTAATACTCATTGGGGTTGATCTACAATGATTGTCTTTGATCCGTTACCCATTTTTGTATGATTGCTCGTAATCATGAAATATATATCAATTTTTCGGTGAAAAAAAAAAAAAAAAAAAACCCACATAAATTATTCATGCTCGGCGGCTAGATATTAAAAAAACATATTTATGAGAAATTGTTAATATTTTACATATAGATAATATATATGAACACTAAAAGCTTGTTCCCATCACCATCACCTTCTTTCTTCTTTCCTCTTTCTCCCTCAGTCTCTTCCTCTCTCTCTCTCTTCTCAATCGTTTGGTCTCTTTTTTTTTCTCTTTGAGAGTCTGTTTGTTTTGTTTTCGAGAAAAAAAATGGGGTTCTTTTTCTCGACGGAGAAAGTTCTTCTTGTCATCTTCATTGGCTTGGATATTTTCGGATCAAATGCTCAATTTTTGCCAGAAGATGAAGGTTCGTATCACCTTTTTTTTAATTTACATTGCAATTAAATTTCTTCAATTTTACTTAAATTTCTAACAATAATAATTCTATGCTTCCTTCTTGATAAAAAAAACTTAATCGAAAGAAAGTTATCCTTTTTTACAGTTATATTGTTATTAAAAAAAATTATATATTTGCTGCGGATACAATATTGGTCGTCAATAAAATTATTGAATGGTATTGGTCTTCATGAATCATGGATTATTTTTTAAGAGTTAAACAATAAAATTATCATAAGATCCATAAAATTATCTATAAATTGTAGGTCGATTTTTAAATGCTTAACTTATTTAAAGATTTGTTCATTTTAATATATCATACATAATTTACACATTTAGATATTATATAATTTTTTTTAAAAAAAATAAGGAATTTGATTAGTAACACAAAACGGTACAATTTTTTTATTATCAAAAATCGATAGTAATTATTATCAAAATAAACAAAAGTGATAAGAAGTACTAGTAGCCCTGTTCTAAGAATCCCCGCCTACCCCGATTACTCCCCGCTTAATCGTTAGGCCCATCCTCTCCGCTTCGATTAATGACTAATCCCTTAAAAAAATCAGTCACCCGATTACTCTCCGCTTTATCCGATTAATTCCCGCCTAATCCGATTATTTTCCGCCTATTCTTACATATCCCGATTATTTTTTGATTGCAAGTATAAAACAACTTTTTTTTTTTAATCAAACATTTGAATTGGAAGTTTGTGATATTTTACAATAATTTATGTTCAAATTTTAATAAAAATCATAATTTTTAATAAAAAATCATAAAAATTTGCCTTAAAATATATTATTATATGTTTACTGTAATTTTGAAAACAATATTAGATTAATATATTTTTAAAATATTAAAATAACCCTAAAACTAGTCTCCGATTAATCCCCGATTTTAATCCGATTTTCCGATTAATCGCTAGGCCCATACCGAATGCCCGACTAGCGCCTAGCGATTTTTCAAACAAGGACTAGTAGTAAGAGAATCCAATACAAAAGAAAGAAAAAGAAAAACTAAAATTAATGCTTTTTGTACTATTTTGATGATTGGTGGTAAATGTACGTAGTTACCACCAATCAGAGCCCGTGTGTTTATTAATAATTGTATTTCAATACATGTGCAAGTGGGTCAAAGTGTTTACTTTAAAAGATCAGTAGAGATGTTGATGAGACTTGAGACAGAGATATTTTTTTTTTTTTTTTTTGGTGAGAGAGACAGAGATATTGTAGAGTATACTGTAGTATTTATCACTCATTCTTATTAATTAATTAATTGGACTGTCCTCATTTATTATATCAAAGTTTTTATATTAAATCTCAACCGACAAAATGTTTGATCACTTTTGCACAGTTCAAACACTGCGAACGATTTTTAGAAAGCTGCAATGCCAAACAGTGAACATCGAAAGAACTTCTTGTTCGGACAGAAACTGGAACTTTGTTGCCGGTTCATCGCCCAACTCAGTAACCAGAAACATCACCTGCGACTGTACTTTCAACGCCAGCTCAGTCTGTCGTGTCACAAAAATGTATGTAAAAGAAACGATCATCTCTGTAACTTTCGTAACAAGAAACAAAGTTAGGGCTCTGAAATTTCTTTCTTTTATTTATTTTCATCAACAGACAGCTTAGACGTTTCAATTTGCGAGGAATTTTCCCGCCTGAATTCGGGAACCTCACGCGTCTTACAGAGATGTAAGAACCTTTTTTCATCCAAGGAACTTTGTTTCTTCATTGTCTGTCAATGGATCATAGCAAAATGTCTGAGGCTTGGGGCTTAAGCAATCTTTGTTTGTGTTTTTTTTTTCTCACAGAGATCTTGGGTTGAACTTTCTCAGTGGGACAATACCTACGACATTGTCTCAAATTCCGCTTGAAATCTTGTAACTATTCTCTCCAATCTATGTTTCTTGTGATGATGATGAAGTTGTACTGATTCTTGCGTTTTTTCTGTTTTCTGCAACTAACAGGGCTGTAACCGGAAACCGTCTCTCTGGACCATTTCCTCCTCAACTCGGAGAGATTACTACACTTACTGATGTGTAATGTTACATATCTAATCTTCTTTTCTTCAAACCAGAATTGACGAGATTCTAATATGTAAGAAACAAATTGCAGGAATTTGGAAACTAATTTATTCACAGGACAACTTCCTTCAAACCTAGGGAACTTACGAAGCTTGAAAAGATTGTAAGATCCTTTACTATATATATATTTTTTTCATATACATTGTTATTGTAGTTTTTCTTAGTGATTTGGTTTATTTATGATTACAGGTTAATTTCTTCAAACAACATCACGGGTCGGATCCCTGAGTCCTTAAGCAATCTCAAGAATTTGACTGATTTGTAAGTAGAGGAGGTACTATGAAAAATTCAACAATATGTTGATTATTTGGAATGATTCTAAAGGCTTCATTTGTTTCTTGCAGTCGGATTGATGGAAACTCTCTATCTGGGAAGATACCTGATTTTATCGGAAACTGGACTCGGCTCGGTAGACTGTGAGTAACCATCATTTTCCAGCTTACTTCTTCTCAAGAAAAAATTTTGTAGTAATACTGAATTGTTGTTAATTTGCAGTGACCTCCAAGGCACATCAATGGAAGGTCCAATACCGGCTTCGATATCAAACTTGAAAAACCTGACTGAATTGTAAGCAAAGAGTAGTTAACAGTAACATTTTTGCCAAACTTTTGAGCTTAAGAAATTTCTCTTTTTATCAGGAGGATAACAGATTTGCGTGGACCAACCTCTTCTTTTCCAGACCTGCAAAATATGACGAATATGGAACGATTGTAAGTTTTTAACTTTGACTAAAAGTTAAAGAAACTCTGTTTCATCAAACAACATTTGAATATCTTCTTTGCGTTATAACTTCCATCAGGGTACTAAGAAATTGTTTGATAAGGGAACCTATACCGGAATACATCGGTACTTCCATGAGCAATCTGAAGTTACTGTAAGTCAAATTCTCTTGCTAGTTCTTACTGCTTAAAGGCTAAATTTTGAACAAGTTCTCACATGTTTATATGTATGTGCAGAGATTTAAGCTCAAACATGTTAAATGGTACAATTCCAGACACATTTCGGAGTCTGACCGCATTCAATTTTATGTAAGTTTCATTGTATCAATATAGATACTATTGAGTATTGACCGTGACTTGAAGACTGATTCTTTTCTTGCTTCTTTAGGTATCTTAATAATAACTCGTTGACTGGTCCAGTTCCTCAGTTCATTCTAGATAGTAAACAAAACATGTAAGCAAATTACTAACTAACTACCTCGAGGTTGAAAATTTGGTATGCATCAAGGTCATTAATTTTCTTGATCCGTTTTCAGCGATTTATCTTACAACAATTTCACTCAGCCACCTACTTTAAGCTGTAATCAGCTTGATGTGTAAGCATTCCTTGTTTTTTCATATCAGTGATTTTCAGCTTAATCTTGTATGTTTTTTCTTATCAGCATTATTGGTTAAATTTATAGGAACTTGATCTCCAGCTACCCATCAGCAACCGATAACTCGTGAGTCTTCTGTTTCCCCTCCTTTCGGTTCATAAAACCGGTAAAACCAAAGATACTTACAAAGAAATAATATCTACTTGTGTAGTGTTCAATGGTGCTTGAGAAAGGATCTTCCGTGTCCTGGAGACGCACACCGTAAGTGGAACATTCCAAGTTACCCTCAAGATTCAAAACTTTTCTAGAAACAAAAAAAAAATCCCTGAATACGTTTCTTGCAGATTCTTCCTTGTTCATCAACTGTGGAGGAAACCGACTCAAGGTTGATAAAGACGAGTATGTGGATGACTTAAACAAAAGAGGAGCATCAACATTCTCTTCTGTCTCTGAAAGATGGGGATACAGCAGTTCTGGAGCTTGGTTAGGCAAAGACAGTGCCCCCTACTTGGCAACAGACACATTTAACTTGATCAATGAATCAACTCCAGAGTATTACAAAACGGCCCGTCTCGCTTCACAATCACTCAAGTACTATGGATTATGCATGAGAAGAGGAAGTTACAAAGTGCAGCTCCATTTTGCAGAGATTATGTTCTCGAACGACCAGACTTATAGTAGCTTAGGGCGACGAGTATTCGACATTTATGTTCAAGTGAGTTTTGCAGAACAAAGAAGAAAGTTTTTTTTTTTTCAGACACACAATTTCAGTTTTCCTATATCACTGTTAATTTTTTGCAGGGGATTTTGTTGGAGAGGGACTTTAACATAGCAGAGAGAGCAGGTGGAGTTGGTAAACCGTTCCTAAGACAAATTGATGATGTTCAAGTGAATGGAAGTACGCTGGAGATTCATTTGAAGTGGTTAGGGAAAGGCACAAACGTAATACCAACACGAGGTGTTTACGGGCCTCTCATATCCGCTATAACAATCACACCGAGTGAGTTTTCTTTCCAATCTTTCTCAACTGTTTAAAATAATTTTGGAGTGAGGAAATGAATGAAATGTTCTTTCTCTGTTTTATTGCCTCTTGTTGTAGATTTCAAGGTTGATACCGGAAAACCATTGTCCAATAAAGCAGTTGCAGGCATCGTAATCGCAGCGTGTGCGGCTTTCGGGTTGCTGGTACTTGTAATCCTCTGGCTTACAGGTTACTTAGGTGGAAAAGAAGTGGATGAAAATGGTACGAAATAAAACATCATTCTATTGTTCAAGAAATGCTCTCTGTCATTTTCAAGTTCTGATTGTTTCAAAATTCTTACTTTTTATTTATCAGAAGAGCTTCGGGGACTTGATTTGCAGACAGGATCATTTACATTGAAACAAATCAAACGTGCGACTAACAATTTTGATCCAGAAAACAAGATTGGCGAAGGAGGATTTGGACCGGTTTATAAGGTGATGATTGCTTTGGTTTTACATCTTCACAAGTTCTGTGAGATAGGATTGTAGGTATTGATGGGTTTTGGTTATTAGGGTGTTCTCGCTGATGGAATGACCATCGCGGTGAAGCAGCTTTCATCAAAATCTAAGCAAGGAAACAGAGAATTTGTGACTGAGATCGGGATGATCTCTGCATTGCAACACCCTAATCTTGTGAAGCTTTATGGTTGTTGCATTGAAGGGAAAGAGCTTTTGCTCGTGTATGAGTACTTAGAGAACAACAGTCTCGCTCGCGCACTCTTTGGTTAGTTTTTTATTCATCTGAGAAACATTGGTCGAAGTTCTTGATCTTTAAGCTAAGGTCTCTGGGGTTATTTAACAGGCACAGAGAAACAGAGACTTCACTTGGATTGGTCAACAAGGAACAAGATATGCTTAGGGATTGCGAAAGGATTGGCTTATCTACACGAGGAATCAAGGCTGAAGATTGTTCATAGAGACATAAAAGCGACGAATGTGCTTCTTGATCAGTCTCTAAATGCTAAGATCTCTGATTTTGGTCTAGCTAAACTCGACGAAGAAGAGAATACACATATTAGCACAAGGATTGCAGGAACAATGTGAGTATGAACTTATCTTTTGTAATATTCATCGTGAATGGTTAACACTTACTGACTTTATATTTCATCGATGCAGAGGTTACATGGCTCCTGAGTATGCAATGAGAGGTTACTTAACAGACAAAGCAGATGTTTACAGCTTCGGTGTTGTCTGTTTAGAGATTGTTAGCGGAAAGAGCAACACAAATTACAGACCAAAAGAAGAATTTATTTACCTTCTTGATTGGGCATATGTCTTGCAAGAACAAGGGAGTCTTCTAGAACTCGTGGATCCAGATCTAGGTACAAGCTTTTCGAAGAAAGAAGCTATGAGGATGTTGAACATAGCTTTACTTTGCACGAACCCATCTCCGACATTGAGACCACCAATGTCATCTGTCGTAAGAATGTTGGAAGGAAAAATCAAAGTCCAACCACCACTGGTGAAACGTGAAGCTGATCCAAGTGGTTCAGCTGCAATGAGGTTTAAGGCCTTCGAGGTTTTGTCACAAGATAGCGAGTCACAAGTTTCGACCTATACAAGGAACAGAGAACACAAAAGCTCCTCATCGATGGACGGTCCATGGGTTGATTCTTCCTTCTCTGAGCCTAGCAAAGATGTTAGCCTACAACAGCAAGAAGAAGAAGGAAATTCATCATCTTCGTCGAGGAGACTGTTAGATGATCTTACCGATGTGGAGATTGAGTAATGAATAGTATATATTCTTTTATTCAATCTACAAACACAACAGTATTTACCAACATATCAATCAAATTTGCTTTTTTTTTCTTGATTTAATCTACAACTTTCACAATTGAATGTTGCAAGACGAATTCTTTTCAGGTTTTGTTATTATGTTGTTAAATCTCTCTGTTGGATTGACGAGTTTGATTTACTATATACAGTTCAGCCTTTTGACGAGACTACACAAACCAAAAACTTGCCCTTACTTATTTTCAGAACTCGAAAGCATTGTTAATCTGAATGGAGAAAGAAGGTCGAGCAACATTTGGAAGAGGAGTATCAGCTCTAACAACTATTCCTGTTCGTCCAATGTTCCCATTCCACTTGGACCGGCCAAGCTGCGGTTTTAGAGAAAAACCGAAATCAGAGCCAATAACAAACGAAATGGGTTTCGGTTGGAGAAAAAAAGAAAGAAAGATTAGCTTACTGAAACAGATGCAAATGCTGAAGGATGAGCTGTGAATGCGCAGCCACATATCATATTGATGTGATCATTCAACGAGTGAATAACTTCGGTTTTAATCCCGGGATTGCTTCCACCAAATGTAGAGCACACGCTGTTTCCATGTTTGCAAGTTAAAAACAAAAAGAATTTTGAATGTAAAAAAGAAAGGCAGGTTTTTAATTTACCTAAGTTGAATTGCAGGTTTCAACATGAGACCGGACCTACGCCAAGCCAAGGCTTGAGAAACACCCAATGCGAATGATTTGTCAGGCCAATTTACCATTGGTGTGATTCGTGTTCCCTGTTTACTCTGTTTCATCAAAGTTGAAAAACAGTTTTTCAAGCTCTTGAATATAAAAAATGTGACTATACTTGATCAATTATTAACCAACCTTGCAAGAGAAACTAAATCTCATCTCCCCTGGATATTGACCTTGCGCTTGAAGAAGACCGCCGCATAAAGGAACAAAGACACTAGTCGTCACTCCCTCACCAGATACATATGTTAATTGTCCATTTGGGAACTGCAAGTCTACAAATGACTGTTTCATGTGCAGGAAAAAGACAAAGCTTCGAGCATTAGTTCACTATGTAAGAATATAGAAAGGCAAACAAACGCACATAGAAAGATTTAAAGTAAAGACACTTACGCAATCTAAAGGATTGAGGCAGAGCATTGACATCATAAGCCATCTTCGATGCTTTGACCACAAAGCTGGACACAGTGAATGCATACCTTTCTGAAAAGAGATTACCATATGAGGATTACCCGAGTTTTGAAACAATAAGCAAGAACTCGAGATGCGAAGACCAACACAAGTGTTGAAGCTTTGAGCATACCTTTCTATCATACCCGTACCAGAGTATGTGTTGCTTTGATAAATGAACAGGTAAAAGAAGAGTTGAATCGCGCAGAAATAGCAGAGGTCCGAGCTGGAGTAGAAAGAGAGATGAGCTATCATCTCTTGCAGGGGAACTTGAAGTAGAAGCTTCTACTCTCCAAAGATCTCCCCTGGCTGCTAACGAATGTTCCATATCACTTGTTCTACTTTCATAACTTGATGATAGCTCAACCGTTCCCTACAAGGAGCAGAAACTGTAATCTGTAAACAAATTTCACTCTTGGCAGGAACTCCACTAAACTTGATTCAAAACATCAATAGTTTCTTCCAGATTCTAATTGACAAAAGCCATAGCCTTAAAAAATCCTATTTTCGCAAGATAGTAATCAACAAGCATCTAAATTCCAAAACTTTGCATATGCTCATACTCAATCTCTAAGAAATCTCCTAAATTCTAAGAAATCTCTAAGATACATCTGCAGTTATATACAGAGTTAAGACCAATTTAATCAGTCAGAAACATGAAATTGCAGAACTTGAACAAGTACCTTTGGTCTCCTATGTAATCCAATAGTCCTTAAATCGAATTCTGTAACTTTCTCCTCAGACACAGTAACAGAGGAAGCAGTATCTGTCTTAGAAAGCCTTGAGTCCTCTTTTGTGTCAACATAAGCCTTATGGCTCCTCCTGACAGTATCTCTCTCAGTAGAAACAGACGGGTTCTCGTCATGTCGGAACGGTACAGGTAACCTTCTGAAGAATTGCTGAACCATCACATTCAATCCAGCGCCAAAATCAACACCAGCTTGACCAATCTTGTTCCCAATATCAAGAATAGCCGAAACGCCATCGATGGGTTGGTGGATGGAAAACTTAGAATCCTTAATCCCGAAATGCTGACCTGAGAACTCAAGATCGAATAGCTTCGAATTATGATGATTTGGCCATGGAAATGAAGGTGGGTTGATTTGAACCAAACCGTTAAAACCCTGAGCAAGTCTGTCAGCTAAGTCTTGTCCATGTCTCTGAACTTCTTCCCAAGCTTCAAAAGATCTTTCCACAGACATTGTTTCTTCGGTATTCAAATCCACATGCGAGACAAACTCGGAGAATTTATCAAAGGACTAAACTTTGCAACTCCACTTGAGAGGTTTAAGCAGAGTGTAGCTCCAAATCTCAAGAAACTCGAAAAAGACCACAATTTTACGATATCCAAAGTGTAATCAAACTAGGGTTTAACAGATAGCTCAGACCCACGAAAAAAGGTTGGAAATTTATATTATTTTTCTTGGAGAGTTAACAAAAAAATCTTATGTATGGAGATGCTATGGAATCTAGCGAGTGAACTTCAAAGTGAAGAAAGTGATTTTGAAAGACGCACAAAAAAATTCAATCACCTTACCGCCACGTTTGATAGCAATGCCTGTGGCTCTTGATGATAGGCTTCTTTGTCAGGTGAGCCTTTGTCTCTTCTGAAGACCCATTCCTTCCATACTTATCCACAAAGTTTCTAGCTAAGCCAAAGATTAGTCTAAACTCTTAAGTAGATCAATTGCGGCACAAAAAGGTCAAAACACCAAGTATTCGGATGTGTACCCTTATCAGTTGCAATTGTTGCAAGTAAAAAATGGAAGTGAAGGGCTCATTTTCATAAAAGTTTGTTTTTTTGGTTCAACTTCCATTCTGTAAGAACATTAAATTGATGTCTACTACAAATAAATCTTTGCTAAGGTTTTAAATCAGGCGAGAGGAGTACAGATAGTTCGGCTTAGGTTCTGAATCTCTGTCAGCAATCTTGAGACTGAGTCTTGTACCTCTTGAGGAACTTGTAGCTTCGGATGTGTCAAGTCCAATGGATATAGTGTGATGACTTTCATCACAACAGACAAGTGCAAGTGCTTTGTTTTGCCATCCCATACACTCTGGTTTGGAAACTTGCACTTCTCTTTTAACACGCATTTCTCACACACCTATTATGCAAATAAAAAAAACTTGGTTAGATGCAGTTGGGGAGTTGCAAAATGAGATAAAGACAGTGTAGTGTGTGTGTATAAATAAGCTTACATTATTCTCATGGATATCGAAAAAGTTGCGCAATGTTTTAGCAGCGAATACCGCCCTTTTTTCTAAACTCGGGCAACCAAAGAGCACAATCTTCTTTAGGTCGCTACCTGATAACCACCTGTAATTTAAATCTGGGGTTATGGAAAGCCGTGGAAACAATAAGATGATCAAATCAATCTCAAACTGCCTAGCTGCAACAATCGGTACGAGCGAATAAAATGCCTATACATTTGAGGCATCTATGCGACAACTAGTCTATGGTCAAAACAAAAGACATCAATTCATCAGAAAAGATTCCTCATTCCTAAAGAACTAGCACTGAACCCCTCCTTTTCCAACCCCAACCTATACTCCCCAAGAAATGTTACATATACTACAATGCAAACTCACGACAAGTTTTTCATCTGAACATGAACACTTTTCACATACTCTAAACGAAGCCTAAGGAGCATCAATGATTCAAATTTCGAACAATCTAACAAACAAACACGATATATGATCAATATATTAGTAAAAAGATTCTTACTTTGCTATTTCCTGGTAATCCTTTCCAAATCTTTCGGCAGCAAACTTAACAAAAGTTCGAGCATACTCTTCATCAAGATTCCCCATATCCAACTTTTCTCCAGTAATGAAATTAGCCTTGTTCAAATACCCTTCTTTATGCAAAAGCCTCACAAACGAAACCATCTCTATAGGAAGCTCCTTATAAACCCTAATCACGTCCTCCTTTTCCCTACTATGTTTCTTCATCTCCTTCTCTTCATCTCCCTTAAACAACTTGTAAAGATTATTCCTTTTCTCGTTTTCCTCTGTTTTTTCTGATATCACAACCTTCCCCTTCTGCTTCTTCTTTCTCACAGGTTCCGATTTCTTCAGTTCTATGAGTTTCCTCTCCAATTCCAAAAGCTTTCTCTTCAATTCGTTTCCCTCTTCTTCTTCGATTTCGCTCGTTTCTGATTTGGGTCTCAATCCAACAGCCTCTTCGAAGAAAACAGAGAGTGGCTTCTTATGAGCTTCTTCCGATGTAAAGTTTCTGGAGATAATCAAAGGCGAGACAAACTGAGGTTTCAAGAGAGTCTTAAACAAAGTTTGATTTTTGAGAATCGTTTTGAGAAGAATCGCCATGGCTACAGAGATTCAGCTTGCGAAATCAAATTTGGAAGATTCAGTGATTAATAATAATAATCAATAAGCGCCATTGAAGCACCTGAGATCTTCTCTAGAGAGTGACGCAAAGGGTTTTAGAGAGGGTCTTAGAAAGAAGGAAATGATTCTTCATATAAACCAAACCGGTATCCGGTTTAATTAGATTTATACCGGAAATTTGGTTAACAAAATTTGGGAATTAGGTTTCCGATCATCGGAGTTGCAAAACAATGTACACCGTCGATCTGAAAAAATTTGGAAAATAAAATTTAGACCATTTCTCGAATTAAGCGTGTCATCCTTGCACAGGGGCCATGCTAATCTTCTCTGTATCGTTCCAATTTTAGTGAAGGTGACAATCGCTTTATCGACTCTAATGATATATAAACACTCTGTTTTACTGGTAAAATAAGCGATATGGGACATGAGATAGAACAAGATTTGAATTTGGGCTATTTCAATAAACTGAATGAGCCCAATAAGATATTTAGTCAGGCCCGTTTTTCCAAAATATCTAAAAAAATAAGTGATTTTTTTCACTTTTACAAAATAAAATCTAGGAAATCTTTAGATCATTCACATGGACACATGAATCAAACAGCTTTTTATTTTATTTTTTTGTCACATGTATCAAACTGTTTTCTTCTGATTCATGCATTTATATTTGAAAATAATTGTTATTCATTTATCTGGCCAGTAATAATTATGTAACATTTTTATATATATATTAGACAATTACAAGATATGTGAAAACAAATTCTTCTGTGACGGTGTGACCACTCTTATGGAACCATGTGTCTCTGTTAACACATTACCTAAACTGCATTTTGTATCCTAAATCAACCTGCCGTTTTTATCAAAAATCGTGTCATTTTCGTGTCGTTTTCTATTTGTTTCCAATTAGGTCTCTTTTTAAAATTTGTTTATACGCCTCACAAAAACAAAAAAAAAACTATTAAGCAGACCAAACTTTAGCCAACCACGTGTCTGACTCATATACCATTATCACCTCTGCGCCGTAAGATCTCACCACGTAAGCTAATTTCACTAATCCGATAGGTTTATTTATTTTAATTATTATTTATTAATTAAACTAATCCGATAGGTTTATTTATTAATTATTACAACAATTTTTATTACTTCTTCAACTGCTTCGTTTCTGGACAGTGAACATGGCCCCCAATTTTCTTCAGCAATTTAAAATTTGGTTCTTTTAAAAAAATTCTCGAGCTTCCAAGTTCCAACACCATTTGTGTTACTTTTGACTTTTAAGTTTTAATCGAGTTTTTTTTTAGTTTGCTAGTGAGAGCAAGACACGAGTCTATGTTTTGGTCTGAGTAGGTAGTCGTGAAATGTTTTTAAATAACTCAGAAGCGGAAAATAGAAAAATGATATCACCTGGTCCATAACTCCATGTTCGTCTTTTCCAGTACAACATAAACTGAAAAAAAAATATTAATTTTTTCTTATCTAGGTTGAAACATTGTCTTTTAGCCCTAGCAAGATCATCACAATCTCACATGGTTCAACATTATTTTAAAAAAAAAACCTAATTAAAAAGATTTAAATATCCTCCACCATTACATGTAGAAATCAAGAATCAACTTTTCTTTTTCCTCTTTCTCAAAAAAGAAACCAAACTTTTTACTTCAAGAAAACAAAAATCCCAACTTTTGTTTTACTATCACGACCAGAAAGTTTGAATCTTTCTAACATGGCCGTTGATTCGAATGATCAACGGCGAGATGTTGTTGTGAAGATCGACGGTGAAGACAATGGTGATTCAGAAAAGTTTTGGAGAGAATCAAGCATTAACTTCTGGCATAATAATAAGAGCTCTAAACCACCCGGAGGTGAAGAAGACGACGGAAGTTTTGATTTCATGCGGCGGAGGAGTGATAAATCAGAGGAGCCAGATCCACCGTCGAAGCTTATAAATCAATTTCTCAACAAGCAAAAAGCTTCCGGCGATGAAATCTCTCTCGACATGGAAGCTAACATGCCTGAGCTTCAAAGCAACACGATTCCTCCGTCCTCATCAGCTGCAGTTTCCGGCTCTGCTTCACCAGTAACGGCGACCGCCATGGCGAGTTATCGTAATGGAACATGTGATGCGATTAGACGGAGACAGAACAGAGTCACGCTTTCTCCGTCTGTTAAAGATAGTGATAGTAGTGGAGATGAAGAAAACAGAGTAGATGGATCAGAGGTTGTCAAGTGTAGCTCGAATAGATCGACGATGAGGACTAAGACTTTGATGAAGACGAAGACTAGATCTAGATTGATGGATCCTCCAACTCCGACGTATCCGGAGATGGTTTCTGGTCGGACTCCAAAGTCCGGGAATTTAAAACCCGGTTTTAGTGGGAGAAACACGAAACCGGGAACTCCAATCCAAGGAGGAGCCATGGATTTGGAAGAAGAGGAAGATCCTTTCTCGGAGGAGGATTTACCGGAAGGTTTAAGGAAGGAGAAGTTTTGTGTTTGGGTTATTATGGAATGGATTTTTCTGATTCTGATCATTGCTGGTTTGATTTGTAGCCTTGTTATACCTTACTTGCGTGGCAAGACACTTTGGGACCTAGCTCTATGGAAATGGGAAGTGATGGTTCTTGTCTTGATATGTGGGAGATTGGTTTCGAGTTGGTTTGTGAAGCTATTCGTCTACTTTGTCGAAAGCAATTTTCTTTGGAGGAAAAAGGTTTTGTATTTCGTTTACGGGATTCGAAAGGCGGTACAGAATTGTCTATGGCTAGGGCTTGTGTTGATTGCATGGCATTTCTTGTTCGACAAGAAAGTTGAAAGAGAGATGCGAAGCACTGTGCTTAAGTATGTGACTAAAGTGTTAATTTGTTTACTCGTTGCTGTTATCATCTGGCTCATAAAGACTTTACTGGTTAAAGTTCTTGCTTCCTCTTTCCATATGAGTACTTACTTCGATCGGATTCAAGAATCGTTGTTTACTCAATATGTGATTGAGACTCTCTCGGGACCTCCTCGTATTGAGATTCATATAGAAGAGGAGAAAGTAGCAAACGATATAAAGACCTTCGAGATAGCGGGACGTAAGCTATCTCCTCTAGGTCCAAAGGCGGTTTCTTCTTCGCCACAAGTGACTGGTGGAAGCGGAAGGCTGCAGAAGAGTCCGAACAGAGTTGGGAAAAGTCCGGTGCTTTCGCGGTGTGGTTCTAAGAAAGAAGGAGAGGAAGAAGGGATAAGGATCGATCATTTGCAGAGAATGAACACTAAAAACGTTTCAGCTTGGAAAATGAAAAGACTGATGAATGTTATAAGAAAAGGAACTCTTTCTACTTTGGATGAACAGATACAGGACACGACGACTCAGGAAGATGATAAAGCCACACAGATAAGAAGTGAATTCGAAGCAAAACTTGCAGCGAGGAAGATTTTTCAGAATGTTGCTGAGCCTGGATCCAGGTATATATACACTATAATCTTATGAACAACTTTGATTTGATGTTTGTTAAGATAATATAAAAACAGAGGATTTTTCTTGGTTTTAGGTACATATATATGGAAGACTTTATGCGTTTTCTGTCTGAAGATGAGTCCGAAAGAGCAATGGATCTCTTTGAAGGAGCTTCTGAAAGTCACAAAATCAGTAAATCTTGTCTGAAGAATTGGGTGGTAAGTGTTTGTTTTAAATTCAACTTTCAAAATCTTTCTTACGTACGTATGACAATGACTCTAAGTTCTTTCTCTAGGTTAATGCTTTTAGAGAACGAAGAGCACTAGCTTTAACATTAAACGATACAAAAACAGCAGTGAACAGGCTTCATCGAATCGTCGATGTATTGGTCAGCATTGTGATTTTAATCATCTGGCTTCTCATTCTCGGAATCGCTACAACTAAGTTCTTGCTTGTCATAAGCTCTCAGCTTCTTCTTGTAGTCTTTGTGTTTGGAAATTCATGCAAAACCATCTTTGAAGCTGTCATCTTCGTCTTCGTTATGCATCCATTTGATGTCGGTGACAGGTGTGAAATAGACGGTGTCCAGGTTTGTCCCTTGAAACTCTGTTTCTGCCTTTACATTAACTCAATACTTAAAAAGAAAGAGCTAATTCTCTGTTTGTTTTTTTTTGTATGTATAGCTGATTGTGGAAGAGATGAACATTTTGACTACTGTCTTTCTTCGATTTGATAATCAGAAGATTGTATATCCGAACAGTCTTCTTGGAACAAAACCTATCGCTAACTATTACCGCAGTCCCGATATGCAAGATGCCATTGAGTTCTTTGTCCATATAGCAACTCCACCTGAAAAGACAACCGCCTTGAAACAGAGGATATTCAGGTTAGTAGCTAAAACCCTAAACCCTCAATCATAAACTTTCAAAAACATTGCCTAATATGAATTTGTTATTTTTTGTGTTTATGCAGCTACGTAGATAACAAGAAGGATCATTGGCATCCATCGCCGATGATCGTGTTTAGAGATATGTGTGGACTAAACAGTGTGAAGATTGCGATGTGGCCAACACATAAGATGAATCATCAAGATATGGGAGAGAGATATGTGAGGAGAGGTCAATTACTTGAAGAGATTGGTAGATTATGCAGAGAGTTGGATATCGAATATCGGTTATATCCGCTTAACATCAATGTAAAAAGTCTTCCTGCTGCTACTCCAATCACATCTGATCGCATTCCTCAGAGCTGGAACCAACAACGCAGTGTTTGAAGATTGGAAAATTTTGAGTACTTTTTGTGTTTTTGTATTTGTAGTGAGTGAAAAAGAGAGATTTTTCTTCTTCCTTCTCATTCTCTTTCTCTTTTATTGTTTTAAGGACTTGAGGATTCTTCATTTTCATTGCGAAAGCGGAGTCTGTTTTTGTGTATATCTGGTGTTGAGTGGTTATAGTCATGAAATAAAAGCTTACGGCATTTGAATAATTGATCCTATAAGACCAAACGCAATGGGGGATCTCACCTCGGGGTGTTAGTATTAAAGAAAAGGAAAATAATGCAAAAGTTTTGTTGGATACGAGAGAGAAAAAAGAGAGAGAGAGATAAGAGAGAGATAGAGAGAAGAAATTTTTTTTCTTTTTTATAATGCCTCACACCCGAGTGTTAGGCTACACGCGGGTGTCTCCTCTAAACCAATTTTTGCAATTATTTTCTTTATTTTAATACTTATACCCACCAAGAAAGTGCACCACTGCGTTTGCCCTAAGCAGTTGTGTGTGTCTGTTGGCGTCGTTTAGGCTTGAATAAACCGACGCCGTTTAGTGATGTACATAACATAACCTTCAACACAAGCGCGACGTCGTTTTGTTGAACATAACGTTTCAACACAAGCGACGTCGTTTTTAGATTTTTATTGCGCACTCAAGTCATTTTTGCTACTGATCATTATTTCTGGAAATTTGAAATCTTCGTTTCTCGCGCCGGCATTGAAATCAGCGAGAGAGGTAACGATCCTTGAAGCTCTTGTGTTTTCTCTCGGATTTGCATCTGCTTCTTCTTCGATTTGCGAATTTGAGATCCTTCGCTGCTGTTTTTGGTGTTATTCTTCAGATTCCGTCAGATCGGTTAGCTTATTCGCCGGTTGTTGTTGTTCTTCATCACTCTCTGCGACGCGTTTTCTCTGTCGCTCTATCAGAATCGCAGGTAAGCTTCTTCAAATTCTTATTAGATCTTCACATTCCTGCTGTGATTTCGTTTCTAGACTTAAGCTCTTTCCAATTTCGAAGGTTTGTGTCAATCTCAAATTAGGGAGATTGATAAATCGATTTTTCTCCAGTATTATGTGGAACCGTAAGTCGGCAGCTAACTGTTGAATTGAGTTGATCGCTGTGATGTAGAAACCCTAATTTCAGGACTGTGTAGTCGAAATTTTGCCGAATTCTGAAATCTATGCAGTTTTATGCTGAATTTCTAGGGTTTCCGTTTTTAAAATCGTTTTAATGTCTTCTTAAAATCCAGATTACGAACGATTATCACAGTTAGTGTAAGTTTTGTACCTCTCCGATGACTATGAACTGCTAATTACTGAAGTTCAACAGATCTGATTGCTTCCTTTGTATTTCCATAAACCTGTTGTACCAATTCGTGTTTGCAATTTAACAATTTTCAGCAGTTAGAATGAATCTAGGTTAATCAAAACTTGTATTGTTAATACTATTTTATTGGTGATATAAATGAACTTAGTTCTATGGAGAATGGAAGTTTCATTTAGAGCATGGCTCTTTATCTTGTTTGATATGAAGTTAATTTGCAGGTGCGTAGCAGCTTGGGTACTTATATTAGACGCTGACATGAGATGCAACGCGTGTTGGAGGGATCTGGAGGGCAGGGCCATTTCCACCACTTGCGGTCACTTATTATGTATCCAATTTACACTTTCTACTTTTCTTTTGTGTACCTGTTTGCGTCCTTTACCAACACTTGTGAGCTTCTGAATAAGATGACCTTAACACCATGAAAAGGCACTGAAGATGCCAGCAAGATTCTCAGTAATGATGGGGCATGTCCCATTTGTGATCAAGTACTCTCCAAGAGGTAAAACTTCCCTAAGCTACTTGTGTAGCTTCAGTTTAGCTCTAGTCGCCTTTTTCTCTATTCTCTATTTGACAGTTAGTCTTTATCTTTCCATCTTAGTTTAATGAAACCTGTGGATATCAATCCAAATGAAGAATGGATAAATGTAAGTGGTTTAGCTGGAATACGCTTTTCTTCTTTTCCAGTTTCCAGTATTCTCATCTTACATCTACTCATTGCTTGCCTGTGTTATCAGATGGCGATGGCTGGAATTTCTCCACAAATACGTATCCTTTTCATAAATGTAGTCCATTTCACTCTTGGTAGAATTTGTCAGTTGCGACTATGGTTTTCAATTGAAAAATGTCCCTCTGTATTTGAAATCTAAACTCAAGTGCTCTAACTCTATCCATCAACTGACTGTGTCTTTTGCATTTGTAAGAGCTGGTAAAACAACAGTTTAAGGTTCAAGAACCTCCTGTTTTCCTTAACTGTATCTAGTGATGAAGAGTGCATACCGAAGTGTAATGTTTTACATTGCCCAAAGGGACTTAGAGATGCAGTACAAGATGAATAGAGTTGTAGCACAGTGTCGTCAGAAATGTGAGGGTATGCAAGCAAAGTTTAGCGAGAAAATGGAGCAGGTGCATACAGCATACCAGAAGATGGGCAAGAGGTGTCAGATGATGGAGCAAGAGGTAGAAAACTTGACCAAGGATAAGCAAGAGCTCCAAGAGAAGTTCTCTGAGAAATCAAGGTCAGTAACTTAAGATTCGTATTTTTTTTTCCTGGTTCTGTTCCCTATATTAAACATAACTGTAATAAGAAGGTACCTTCATTGTGTTTAAATTACCAGACAGAAGAGGAAGCTTGATGAGATGTATGACCAGCTAAGGAGTGAGTATGAGTCAGTCAAACGTACAGCCATCCAACCAGCAAACAACTTCTACCCGCGACACCAAGAACCCGACTTTTTCTCTAACCCAGCAGTTAACATGATGGAGAACAGAGAGCCCATTCGCAAAGGTTAATTTAACTACACTATTTCTGTGCCTTGAGCTTAGTGCTTATGATCCTGAGTCTATTTTTGGTTAAATATCTCCAAATCAAGTTGACTTATTTGATGCAGACCGCTCGTTTTTCTCTCCTGCAACACCAGGACCTAAAGATGAGATATGGCCAGCAAGACAGAACAGTTCAAACTCGGGTCCATTCGACATCTCCACTGACTCACCCGCGATTCCATCCGATCTTGGAAACAGAAGAGCAGGAGGAGGACATCCTGTATATGGTGGTGGTGGCACTTCTAACCCCCAGTCAACTCTACGAAATCTTATTCTCTCCCCTATTAAACGTTCTCAGCTCTCTCGTTCCCGCCCTCAACTGTTCACGTAAGCAAACTATAACCATTAAAAACTAGACCAAATTCACATCAGGTACTTGGTTTTGTTCTAAAAAAACTTGTTGCTTCTCTTCTCAGGCTATAGCTTCAGGATCAAGTTCAACTTTTCTGAAACTGCCTTGGTGGAAGCTCTAATGGTCACAACCAGTAAGTGACTCTTCGTTTTAAGTTGTCTGTCTTAGTAAGTAAAAATCTGAGGGAAAATGTAGGATTTGAGAAAAAGAAAAACTTTCGTCTATATAAATAATAATGGTAAATCATATTTTAGTAGAATCAATATAGTGAAACTACCTACAAGGATCATAAGACGATGAGTAAATATAAAAAGATATTTCTGTTGAAAGAAGAGGCAAAAAGAAAAAAAAGGAAAAAGAAACAGTTTAAAGTAAGCACTTGTGGCAAGAGTGTGATGTTCATTGAAGGCTTAGGTTCTCTTGTTTGGTTCAAAGACGTATTTGATCAGTGACTCTTTGATGGGTAGCATCTCTGGGAACTCCTTGCTTAGTTTAGATCCATCCATCTCGTTGTTGCTTCGCGCAGCAACAATGACCTTTGCTTGTTCTTCCACTGTGAAGTTGGACCATTTAAAACCTGGCTCGATGTAATTCTTGTACATCTCCAGTATCTCGTTGTGGCTCACCACCCCTGGGTTGGTGAAGTTCCATATCCCTCTTAGGTTTCTCTTCGCCATCTCGATGGAGATCGGGAGAAGCTCGTCCAGTATGGTCATGCTGTTCGGGATGTCCACCACTTTGTTGTAGCGTGAGATCTTCGTGATGAAGTTTCTCGGGTTGTTTAGGTCTGAGGAGATTGGCATCCGGACTCTCAAGGTACATACATTGTCATATTCTCTCAAGAGCTCCTCAACCTGGTGGAAAAACAGAGCAATTATGAACAAAGACACATATGGTTTTTGAGAATGTTGATAAGGTGTACTATATTACCATGGCTTTGGTTTTCGAGTAGAAAGAACCAAAGAAATTTGGCTTGTCTTCTTCCTTGAAACCTATACCCGAACCCTCTGGATGTGCAGCGTCATACTCAAAGATGCAACCGGTGGCGAAGTTCATCATCAAGAGATCATTCTCTCTGCAAACATCAGCTAGAGTCAAAGTACCAGCGACATTTACACGAATGGTCTCTGGTTTGTGAGATTCACACCAGTCAACGTTGGGTCTGCCAGTTAAACCAGCAGCATTAAAGACATGAGTAGGTTTGATGCTACGAATATCCGCCACAAGAGAAGCTCTATCCTCCAAACGTCCTTTCCCATACTCATATGTAATCCCTTGCTTCTCACATAGTTTCCCTAGAAGACCACCAAGCCAACCGGTCTTACCATAGATCAAAAACTTCAACGAAGCTTTGTCACCAGAAACACCACCCTTAGGTGTTACAACCGTAAATGTCTGGACCGTGTTGCTTGAAGTGTCTTTCTTCTCACTAGATCCATCAGAAAGTCTTCCACCGGGCATCATAAGCATTCTTGGATGAGGAAGCAAAGCTCCAGAAACATCACCCCACCACTCAGGATTCTGAGTGTACCAGTCCATTGTCTTCTTCAATCCATCTTCCCATGTTGTTCGCTCTTGCCATCCCAATTTCTTCAGCTTCTGATCATCAAGGAAGTACCTTTGATCATTAAAGGGTCGGTTCTCAACAAACTGAATGCTTGACTCAGGGTCTTTCCCGAAAAGTTTGCAGATGTCTCTAGCCACATCGATCACTCTCCTTTCTCTCTTTGTACCGATATTGTAGACATGACCGATTTCTCCTTTGTGAAGAACAACCTCAAAAGCCTCAGCAACGTCTTCACAGTACAAGTAACTCCGGACATTAGATCCGTCTCCATGGATGGGAAGCGGCTTCCCACTCATAGCCAACAAGATGAACTTAGGAATCATTTTCTCAGGAAACTGGTTAGGCCCATAAACATTGTTCCCGCGAGTGGTAATAACCGGCAATCCATATGATCTACCGTAAGCCATCACAAGCATCTCAGCACCAGCCTTAGTGGCAGAGTATGGATTCGTGGGTAAGAGCTGAGAAGCTTCATGGTTTCCTACAGCAGCATCCTCATCGGTTTCTCCATAGACTTCATCGGTACTCACATGGATAAACCTCCTGATCTGTCCTGTAACTTTACAGGCTTCCAAAAGAACATGAGTACCATAGATATTGTTCTTGGTAAACTCAAAGCTATTACCAAAAGAGTTATCAACATGAGTTTGAGCAGCAAAATGCATTATGGTATCAATGTTTTCAGTAATGAGAAGGTAGTTAACGAGATCATCACTGGCGATATCTCCTTTGACAAACTTGAAATTTGGTGAAGAAAATGAAGGATCAAGATTCTTCAGATCTGAACAGTAATCAAGCTTGTCCAACACAACGATCTTGTAATCAGGATAGCTACGGATTAATCTGTTGGCTACATGAGAAGCAATGAATCCAGCAGCTCCAGTAATGAGAATGTTCTTTGGCTTATACGTAGTAGTGTCATCCATTTTTGAAATCTGCAAAGAAAAAAAACGTCACAAGGAAAATTCAGAAACGGATCATATGAGAAGGAAATCAGATCCAGATCTCCAATTCAGCGACAGATCTTAAAACATTTCATATGTGATCATAAACAGAAAACGTAGAAATATATTGTCACTCACGTACAACATTTCACAAAATTATAGAAACAGAAAGAGAGAGAGAGAAACAATTTTCACGTACCGACACAATTCAGGTTAGAATCAGATAACCCAAGAGAGAAGAAGATCTTAAGAGAGTACTTAGAGGTAGAGGTAGAGATAGAGAGAGAAACTTCACCAAGAATAGAGAGAGAAATATGAAAAGAAAAAACAGTACAGAGGAGGAAGAAGAAGAAGAGGGAATCTACGGTCTACGGAGCTTCTCTGAACAATGCGCCTCTTATATTCTGAGACAGTTACGGAGAACCGTAGGAGCCAATTGACTAATTTACCCTTTCTTCTCTTAGATATTACGGATTTCTCGTGAGTCTAGCGTCCGACATTAAACTCATGTCTTTTTCTCTCTTTTTTTTTTTTTTTTCAACATAAATGTGAGTCTATTTATTGGCTCTCTACTAAAATAGGACATTCAGATATTTAGACTAGAATGAAATTTTGATAAGTAATTAACTATATGTATAAAGAAAGAAAATAAATAATTTGCAATATTTCCAAATTATAGTCATTGACGAACAAAGTATGATTTTCCTTATTTAGAAAGTTAATCTTGGAAATTAATTAAAATCCCTGGTTTATTTATGGTGTAACGTAGATATGTCAGTTCTAAAATTTAATCACTTGATTAAAAAGATAACTACAAGTCAACCTGATATTTAATATTAGTTCAACCCAAAAAAACCTGAGATTAAACTTAACGGATCATTCAATGCAGATGCTTAATGTCACCCTCACGTAACGAAATAATTGATTTGTTTCCTTTTTAGTCAATAAATATTAAATATTTAAATAGATCAAATATACACTACTTTTTCATGCTTGTTAAATTGAGAAAGTGATATTCGACTATTCGTTATTAGTTAATGGACTTCCCATATGACCTTTACTGGGCTGAGTTCAGGCCTGTAAAATTGGCGGGTAAATTATAAACATTTTTAACGGCGTCAAAAATTAGAAGTTAAGTTGAGGCCAAGAGCATTCCTTTCTTTCATTGGCAAGTTTTTTCATTTTGTAACCATTGAATAAAATTGACTAATTATGATCTGAGAAAGAGTGGCTTACGGAGATGAAAAATCTAAGGACCAATGTTTTTTTTTTCACTTCCACATTCTTCGGCATTATGTTGTCTATATTAACCAATCAAGACCAAATTTTCAAATAATCAAAAGTATTCATTGTTGAAGAACAACAAAGACTAATGGGACCGATTAAGAAGTTTAAGAAGTATATAATCACCACGATATTCTTCTCTACTGTGAACTACGCTTATGGAAAATTCAAAGATTATGGAGCCAACAAGATAACCGAAACAATAACCGGGACTGACCCGCAATCAGACTAATCCAAGGCGATCTTGTTCTGGAGAGTTACAACTAAATAAAAGTCTTTATCATATCATTGCAACGAAGTTCAAATCAGAGCCTGACTGAATAATAATACTTACATAAAAACTAGAGAGAGACCAGAATCACCTAGTGGAGGAAGATGTGGTGGTTAAAGATTTGTCTCAAGTGTTGTCTATGATGCTGCGCCGTAACTAATTGTGCCTATGTTCCGGTGTGCTGCTACTGCAACCGCTGCAGCTCCAGCTGGACCAAACTGTGATTGTGCCTGCAACAGCTTAGCATCGATGGCCATATGTGTGTTGTTGTTGTTGTTGTTTAATTGATCTATATTGGGGAGCTGTGGTTGAAAGTAAGGGTTTGGGTGGTTCATAGTCTCAACGTCTGTTTGGTTAGTTGTAGCAGCTGGCGGCTCGGTGGGACTGAATTGGTGGACAGGATTTTGTGGTTGGGGCGGAAAAGACGAAGCTTCTAAGTTGCGGTTCTCTGGGTTCGTCATGGTGTTTGCTCGGAAGTAGCAATGAGGAGATGAAACCGCGCTTCTGAAATAAGCTTCTTTGAGGTTCCTGCCATTCTCATAAGATATAGATGATTCCACAACTCGACCTGGTCTACCTGTAAAGACATGTGGTGAAAGTTAGATAAAGTTTCTAACTTAAGGAAATAATATTTGGTGATATGACTGAGACCTGATGGTGGAATCCTTGGTGGAGGTCCGATAGATTTAGTAGGATACGCGGAAGTTGATGGATGTCCTGCAGAAGGAACTCCATTTTTTGAAGGCTCGAAAGAAACACGTCTACTATCTGTTGCACTCAAGTTGGGTTGCGAGGTGGAATGGACTACAGTTGAGTGAACCGTAGACCTGTGGAAAACAATCATATCTATTGGAAGAGTAGAGAACAGATGAAAGTTTGCTTGAGGCCTTCGACCATATGCTTCACAAATGCTATGCAGCAACAGAAGAAAGAACAAAAGAAAAGCTGATTCCCCACAGTTGACTTGTATAGAAAGAATGAGAAAACATACCGCGGAAGTGATGCGTGTTTCCTTTCGAGAGGTATGACCGGCCCATTTCTGCTGCTATTTTCCTCTAGGTAAGTGAACTGCTGTCTAAGATGTCCAATGGCGCTGCAAGTGAAAAAGTCAAAACATGAATGAAAAGTCAGCCGGAAGTATGCGATTGGGCATAAATTCAAAGGGAGAAAGAAACAAAGAACGTTGCATTTGGTGAATCATAGTCAAAGGTAGGAAGAAATTCAGACCTAGGATATACAAAATTAGACCCCTCAGATCCGCTCATATAGTCCTTGAGCAACTGAGGATGGTATTCCAGTATTTCTCTGTATATTAGTTCTCTAATGTCGTCCTTTGTCAACCTTCGTCTCTCAAATTCAAATTCCATCTTCGAGATTGGCTGACTTGAAGGTTCTCTTTCAACCTTAGAAAGACCCTTGAAGTAAGGATCAGCCAATGCCTATCGAAGAAAAGAAAGATAGCAAAGTAAGCAGAGATACACACAAGAAGCAAGGAAGCTTTTCAAAGAGAACCGAACAAGAATCTAATTACAAAGTGAAAATGACAGAATAGAGACCTCTGCAGGAGTCGGTCGATCCTTAGGATCGAAAGCCAACAGCCTCTGCAAAAGACGGAGTGCTAATGGATCTGCTTTGGAGAATTTTTGCGAGAAGGTGACAGGATTTTTCTTCCTCATTTCGGTCAAGTATTTTCTAGCTTTATCATTTCGAACCTACATCAGAGAAATAGATGTTTAGCTATACAGTTCAATATATATATATATATATACTCCAGAAATTAATGTGAAGCAGACAAAGGGATCATACTCCAGAAATTGTTTCTGATTTTGGTGTGCCAAGAAGATCAGTAATCAACTCCAACTGATGGACGACACTTTTTCCCGGAAACAATGGCTTCCCTGTTAGTACCTCTGCAAAGATGCAGCCAATGCTCCAAATGTCGATAGCTGGAGTGTACTGCAAAATAATATTAACTGTAAATCAGACTATGATGAAAAAACAAAATCCACAAATATAAAGTTGCAGATGCAAAGGAAACCACTCAATGAACATAACCTGATACAAGGTTACCTGATTCATAGATTTTCAACTTCGGGGAGAGTTCAAAGTCATCCCTGAACAAGAATTATTTTAATATCCCACTGGGGCATAACTCTATACTTATACAAGTAACATCAAATATCAGCTATACTATAAAACTAATTTGCAGATATTCTACACTAAAGACTAATCTGTACATAATACCTAAAGCATAGCCAACTAGAGTGCATAGAAGAAATCCACAGTGACACCTACCTTCGAAAAGAATGATCCACAGAGCTCAGGTGCTCTATACCATCTTGTGGCAACATAGTCCTGCATCGCGATTAAATCAAACACACAAAATTAACCAACCATACAAAATCAGACAGTAACGAAAAACATAATATAACGGCTAACAAACAAAAGGTCTCCTCCACGAGGCTACTAACCGTCCAAAAGACTGTTGTAGGAGTATCATTAAACGCTACTCTAGCCAATCCAAAGTCACAAACTTTCAACTTGCAATTTGCATTAGCCAGTATATTCTTTGGCTTCAGATCACGATGATAAACATTAGCTGCAAAACCCCGAAAATAAATACAATTAGTTACACAACCTGAGAAATAAAAAATCATGTCCCAATAACAATGAAACAAATCGCACCTGTATGCATGAACTTTAAAGCTCGAAGCATCTGATAAAGGAAAAACTGGTGGTGTTCACGAGTCAAATCATCATTAGCTTTAATAACTTGATGAAGATCTGATTCCATGAGCTCAAACACAACATAAATGTCTTTAAACTCTCTTTTAGAAGGAGGCAGCATAATGCTTTTGATTTCCACAATATCAGGATGCCGTAAAAGCCGAAGAAGCTTCACTTCACGGAGAATACGAAGCGCATCAGAGATATGTTCAAAGACATCATTAATCTTCTTAATAGCAACTTTCTCTCCAGTATGTGTATCAATAGCTGCACACACAACTCCATAGCTTCCTTTACCAATAACTTCCAGAATCCGATATCTATTAGCATCACCATACTCTGTGAAAAACTCCATCTCTTTCGTGCCCTAGTAAATCACAAAAGTAGATAAAAACACAAACTTTATCCACACATGAACACAAATTCGAAAAAATCCATCTTGTTTATGCTCATGCAACAAAACCTAATTGCAATTGAAAAAGGAAAGTTTTTTAAAAAAAAATTGAAAAAGGAAAAGACTTTATCTTCTATTTCACACATTTAGAACCAAACCATGATTGAGAGAGAGCAAGAGACTAACCTTCTTCACTTGATTTTGTTGCATCTTCTTCAAAAAAAATTAATCTCAAATAACAAAATCTGGATCGGGTTTTCAAAAGGAAAAAACAAAACCCTAGATTGCTAAGAATCCCAGAAGGAAGAACTCTAATCAAGCCCAGTCTGTGAAGAAGACGATAGAGAGAACAGCAAAACCTAGATCCAGCGATCGAAGAAGAAGAAGAAGACGAGAGAGGATTTTAAAAATACCGAATTTGAGATATTTTTTCTAAATTTGAATAAAAATAATTTCTAATTCTAGCAATTTCTCGTGGTACTTATTGCGTACGGGTGTGACAAATCCCAGATAGTGGCAGTTTCGTTAATTTAAACAACTTTGAGGGTAAAGTATTTATTGATTTTCTCCCACTGTTGACGACCTTTTTTGAAAATGACCCATTGGTTAAGAGTTAAGACACCTGTTGCTGGACTTGGACCGTTTTATTTTTCTCTAATTCCGATTTTGACCCCTTTCTTAATTTTTAATTTTAATTGTAGCCACTCTTTTTATCAAGTGGTCAATTTAACCCCCACGTGATTGTTTTTCTCGTACAACTGAAAGGAATATATTAACATTATCTCAATTTGCTTGTGATAAATATTTACAATAAACAAATAATTCCTCGATTTTTTTCTTAAATTGAATAATATTCGTCGACTGACTGTTTTGAAGATATATATAAATCCAATTGACTAATTTTCATAAGTAAATTATAAATAGATATTGTTAGAAGATATTGGTCTCGTTGTTCAAAAAAAAAAAAGATATTGGTCTTAGATTTTAATTTAATTTGGTAAAGACGATACACAATTATATCATTAATATATTAGTTTATAAATACCATGTTTGATAACTAACATTGAGAAAAAGAGCGTCAAGTTGTTTGCTTGATATTTATTTGATTATCTGTCGCTTATGTTTTAGTCAATTTTCTTTTTTTTTGGGAGATAAAAAACAAAAGAAATATATATATATATATATATTTATATATATATTGCAATCCTCATTGGTAAGTCTTTAGTTTGTTAGAAAAATAAAATAAATAGATTAATAATTTTGCAATTTCGTGTGAAACAAAAGGTATATTGGCATTCACATGTCAATTTACACAATTTGGCGTTTGTATTTATTGAAAAGACCAACAATTAGTGTCTGGCTCATATTAAAAGTTTATCACAAGAGGGGCAAATCCATTAAAAGGTGAAGATTATGTTAAATATTATTATATCTGATCTTGATTTTATATGGAAAACAAATCCAACATCTTATTGTTATATCTGAGGCATTCAAATCTAAAGTTGGTCCATTACCTTCTTCTTTTTTTGTCAAAATTTGGTCCATTACCTAAAGTACAAAATATCATAATTTCACACTATATCACAATGTAGGTGCAGGTGTCAAAATATTGATAATATTTTAAGGCGTTAAAACTAAAGTTGATCTTTTTTGCATAATTCATTATTATTAATTTTCTTCTACTTTCGGTTTTAAAAATCATAATTTTACTATCTTTGACTAAGTGGAGCATTTTAAAGATAATTGTGTCATAAATAGGATCGGCCAAAGATTAATATAAATGATGTTTCTATCTATTTCTACCAGGCTTTGCATAATATATAATAGAGGATTAATTAATATAAGATATAACCAGCAAATATATATATTAAATGATTTTTTAAATAATAGTATAATTTTTTAATTGAATTTTTAATAATATTTTAGATATGACAAAGAAATATCATGAGTCAGAATTCAACAGAGGCGACATAATATTACCATTCACCACATGAATCATGCTATTTGTGTATGTATATTTTAGAGTTTTGACTGGAGGAGCCAAAATATCTCTACCAAGCAGATTTATTTTGTTTGTTTATATATTTGAGTTACATATTATTAAAAATCTATGAACCACATATAATGATGGAAAAAAATAAAAGGGATCACCCATAAATAATTATAATTTCTGCACAACTCTATATTATTAGTGCAAAAGATAGAAAAATATTGACGAAAAAGACAATGTATCATTATAAATTAATGTGTGACTGTGGTCCAGTGAGAGAAGAAGTTGCATGTGGTAAAGGGTAAAGGGCACACCAAGAAAAGGACTCACTTGCTCAACTTGGCCCAAACAACATAATTTCATTCATCTTCTCTTGTCTTCCACAATCATTTTTTATTTCCCATTGTAGAAACTAAGATCCTTACTTAAACTTTTCAATTTTAATTCTTACCTAATTTCCATTTTAATTGGCTGTTTGATTCACTACTTTGAACTACATGTAATATCTTTTCAGGATCAAGATCCATTTTAGTTTAGTTTGCTTTGATACCATGTTAATATTCACCACATTCCATCTTAAAAACAAAATTGATAATAAATAAAGTTTCACATGAGATTTCTGAGTATTAAATTGGTTCATGTTGGCTAACTTTATCTGGTTAAGAAGATAACATAAACAGAGATTAATTAACACATTGCAAGATTCATGATATACAATTACAACATGGTCTTTACTTTTACACAAGGGTCATAGCTAATTGGTTAGCTACTGAGGATTTCAATGTAGGAGAAACAGGAGAATCCCCAAAGAACACATCGAACAGAGCAGATGTAACATTACCTGACTCGATTGTTGCATCCACGTCCGTTGGCAATCCTCCCGAAGAAACAGAAACCTACCAAAAGAACCGACAAATATAATAAGCAAGCAACAATAAAAGATCCTGTGTAACAATTCAATTAGCCGAAGGCTGAAAAAATATGCTTACAAGCATTTTAGAAGTGGTGATCCAAGTCAAGAGTATGACACTTCCTTTGTTGAGAGGTCTGTTTTGGAAGATCCCGCGGAATGTAGAGAGAGCGGTTGTATCATCAGAAGATGGAGATTTGATTCTTGGTGAAATGGCTTCATCCAAAGCATCCCAGAAGGTTTTACCATCAACATCTCTCACAAGAACAATCTGCAAAGATTTCTCTGCTTGAGCTGCATCGACGAGCAGGAAGAAGACTCAGAAGAGAAAGTGAGAGATCACATGTGGATAAAGAAAGCTATCATCTTTAGCATTTCATTACCTTGAAAAATGGAACTAAACAGTGATGAATCTCTCTGGATCTCATCAGCAGACCGCCCTTTCCAAGCGCTTAACCCGCTCAAGATAGATTCATTCACATAATAACCCGCAGCATAAACTTTGACACCGATGATAGCAAACTTTTTCTCCCTAAACCCTGACAAAATTTGATGCATTTTCACAGATTGATTCATTGAAGGAAGTCTCAGAACAAGTTTTTATGCATTTCATCTACACAAGATCCCACATTGATATATAAAGCCGTAGCATATAGTCAAAACTAACCAGTGCCAAGCAAAGACAATGGGCTAGAACAACCCGGTAATGTCACTGATCTCTGAAACTTCACACTTGTAGCCGTTTCTTCAGCGTATTCGTCAGCATTTCCAACTACACAAGCCACAGAGACCAAACTAAAATTGGGTTAAAACTCAAATGCATTACAATTCATTTCTAAAACGATTCCTTGCTAATCCTAACACTGTTTCTTCAAGTTCTAAGAAGAAAGAAGCACAAAGATCTTGTTTGTTTCAGTTGCAATCTCCAAAGCAAAATCTGTTTTTTCTGAATCAACAACAATAAAGGTCCAACCTTTACCTGAAGAAGCGGCGGATTTTACGATCACACGGGAAATTTCACTGCAATGTCGCTTTTTAAGCAACGAATTGCCTCTTTGAGAAGAAACGTAGTTCCCAGTTTGAAGCACTGAAACTCGATTCGAGGATTTGCTGGGAAAATGATATATGGATTCAGCATTATCCCGATTCCGACAAGAACTGCGTAGAGAGACACACATTGCAGATGGAACAGCTGCAAGAATCCCGTCCATGTTCAAAAACTCCGGCGATAAATCCTAAGTGTTCGATCTTTAGAACAAGAAGAGCCACTAGACTCTGTAAATTATACAGATCATCATCACAAATTCACTTTCGTTGTAATTAATGAAGAAAACATGTCGTTTTCAGTTTACGCGGCTCAACTACATGTAGTTTTATCATTAGTAAGTAAAAGACACATTAAAGGTCAAAGTTTGATGTCGTTTTGAATAACCAACTGCGTGTCGTTTTAAGTCTAGAGTCGACTTGGTTCGCTACCTTCGTCGTCTTCGACCTTTTTCTGCTACTTCTGACGAGATTCGCTTCTCCGAGAGTGAGATGAGTATGAGATTGTTGAATTTTCTGAAGCAATGGCGTGGAACAGCGAAAGAAGCGTTCGAGAATGTATCAATCGTCGCCAAGTTTCTCTGCTTGCTTCACGTCACCGATCGTTACATAATCTCCACGACTCACGTCTGTAATTGTTTGTAACCTAACGAAATTGAATATATTTCTCTTTCGTATTCTACAAGAAATCTGATTATGTTTGATTTTGGGGTTTCAGGTTCACGGACCGAGCATGCTTCCGACGCTTAATCTAACCGGCGATGTAATTTTGGCGGAACATTTATCACATCGGTTTGGTAAGATTGGGCTCGGTGACGTTGTATTGGTTCGATCTCCTAGAGACCCAAACAGGATGGTGACAAAGCGAATCTTGGGTTTAGAAGGCGATAGACTCACTTTTTCTGCTGACCCATTGGTCGGTGATGCTTCAGTGAGCGTTTTGGTATGAACATTGAGCAATCTCTCTATTAAAAATTCAATCTTTTGTTGCATTTGGTGAAAAATGATGGAATTTGCAGCTTTCTAGGGTTTAGGGTTTTATCTTTACCTTAAACCATAGCATTAAGGGTTTAAGGTAAAAAAGAAGATGGAATTTGCAAATTTCTACGTTTAGGGTGTCTGTGTATGATTGATAATTTGGGATGATCTAGAGTGTGAAGCATTGCTGGTTATTGGTTCGATTAAAGCCGATTTCTTAGTAGTTATAGCATTAATGGTTTAAGGTAAAACAAGATGGAATTTGCAAATTTAGGGTTCAGGTTTCTCTGTGTATCATTGATGATTTGGGATGGTCATGGTCTTGATGGTAAAGCATTGCTAGTTACTGGTTTCTGTTAAAGTCGATTTCAGAGTAGTTATAGCATTTTACAAACTTTTAGGGCTTAGGGGTTAATTATGTGTGATTGATGATTTGGGATGGTCTAGAATGTGAATCATTGCTAGTTACTGGTTTCAATCAAAGTAGGTTTCAGAGTTGCTATAACAGTTAGGCTTTTTGCTGTCTTATATCTCTCCACTGCATCCGATGTCGGATTTCGCATCACCAAAGCTTGTCTAATAAAGGGTTTTGTGTTTGCTTCTTCAATAGGTTCCAAAAGGTCATGTTTGGATTCAGGGAGATAACTTGTATGCTTCGACTGATTCACGTCATTTTGGACCTATACCTTACAGTCTCATTGAAGGAAAAGCTCTTCTTCGGGTAACTCTTTCTAATCTGACAATCTTTTGTCAAAATTTCTACCTGTGAAGTTATTATAAAACAGTCACAACAATCTCTTTAGTAACCATCTGTTTGCTTGTCTAGGTCTGGCCACCAGAATACTTTGGGTCATTGAGATGACAATCATATACATACACATTCAGGTGTTCAGGTTGTCTCCCTGCGTTATCGGTTTTGTCTGCAGAAAGATACGTCAAGAGATTACTCCAGCGATTTTGATGTAACTCATGCGATTAATGTATCATTCAAATTTCGATAAGATCATGAAAGCGGGATACGTATTTCCGTCTAATCTCCTTTTCTGCACTAATAGAGGAAAGCCATGGTCCTGGCATTGTTTCTAGTACCTGATACTACAATATATAATGTTAAGTATCATAGTTTAGATCGAAAAAGCTGGTGCGTTATGGGATTATAATTGTGTCTTTGATACAAAGTTTTAGATGTTTTGATTCATTTGGGAACCGAAGCCAATTGTTCAATGTTCACAACAGCAACAAAAAAAAAAAAAAAAAAAACAACCATATAGCCAAAATCATTAATGGGCCTTGTAGCCCAAAAAACAAAAACGGCAAGGCGTTCACTCGCAGACCTGATGCATTGCACGTCGTCTCAACCTCAACACCAGAAACTTCTTGAAAGCACTTGAGATTTGAGAAGTCTGGTAACGTCGTTACAAAGAAAAGAAACGAAGATCCCTGATTTTTCAAGAAAGTTGCAGAAATTTCTCTCTTCTTTTCCATACTCTATCCCTATAAATATGCAAGGGCTTCTTGGCGTTTGAATCAACAAAGAGCAAAGATTCATAGCAAAGCAAAACTTAAAAACAGAGCAAACGGAAAGAGTAGCAATCACAAGAGGAGGTGAAACAATGTCTCTAATTCCAAGCATCTTCGGAGGAAGAAGAACGAACGTTTTCGATCCATTCTCTCTAGACGTATGGGATCCATTCGAAGGATTCTTGACGCCGTCAGGATTGGCAAACGCACCGGCTAAGGATGTGGCAGCGTTCACAAACGCTAAAGTTGATTGGAAGGAGACACCTGAGGCGCACGTGTTCAAAGCGGACTTACCAGGGCTAAAGAAAGAAGAGGTGAAGGTGGAGGTTGAAGAAGGCAACATACTTCAGATAAGCGGAGAGAGGAGCAATGAAAATGAAGAGAAGAATGACAAGTGGCACCGTGTGGAGCGGTCTAGTGGGAAGTTCATGAGGAGGTTTAAGCTACCGGAGAATGCTAAGATGGAAGAAATCAAGGCCAGTATGGAGAATGGTGTGTTGTCTGTTACCGTGCCTAAAGTGCCAGAGAAGAAGCCTGAGGTTAAGTCCATTGATATCTCCGGTTAAAGGTGAATGTTTAAGACCAAAAAATGTGTGATTGTAGTGAAATAATTGGTGTGTGTGATTTTCCTGTAATCATGAATCTCGTTGTATCATTTTCATCAAATCTTAATAAGAGAGTGTTTTGAAATAGATGCCCTTTGCCTTTGTTCGTCTTCTTGGATCTCAAGTACTATAAGAACAGTAGGGCTAAATAGATAACTAGAAAACTTATAGGTACGTTTTGGAAAATTTCCAAAGTCTTGGGCCCTTTCAGAGAATATACAAAGGTTAAAAATAGGTCTAAGGGTAAATTTGACAATTCGAAACACTGAAGGTCTTCTTCTTCATCAAGCGCTTATAAATAAACATCGCCGCAATTAGGGTTGAATCCAAGTGCCTTTGAGAGATCAGAGCAGCGAAATCCAATGCTGTTCTTGTTCCGTTGCGGGCATAAATCGAAACCCATTGATCTTTTCTTTGTTTCCTCTTGCAAGTAAATTTCTTTGTTGCAAATCGGAAGAAAAGATCTCACATTTCTTTGATCAAGAACCAAATTGTTTTACGTTTTTTCTTCTTGTTATTGTTTATGTTACGGCCGATCCAAATGGGTTCTTGCATCTTGATGTTAGTTCCCAATTTCACCCGGCCAAGATTTAAATTCAATGTAATAGAGCAGTCTCTCTCTCAATGATTTTTTACATGTTTATTTTGTCATGTCTTTAATCCGAGACTCTGCCCTAAATTTTGTTTGTCATTTTTTGGATATTTTGTCCGTAAAACAGAGATCTTAGTAGTAAAGATTCTCTTTTCTGTTTTGTTTGATTCACAGACCAAACAATGTTGTTAACTTCTGATGTGTTAGCTATTCGTGTAGCATTCTAGATCTTAGAAACATAATTGCTGATTTTGTGTTGAAAATTTTGTAAAGCACCAATGGATGCTTGCTTTGTTGTGCAAGCCTTTGTGTGATAGATATTTCAGAGGTTGTGGACCAAGTGGCATTTCTCTTCTTGTTTGACATTGTGAAAGAAGTAATGAGATTGATTCCTGAATCTGTCAAAGCTCAAAATTGGAATTTGTAAATAATGAAAATGTTTAACAGACATGTTGTGAAATTAGCGTAAGACGATTTAATTTAATTAATTTAACTAATAACTATGTAAGTAATCTTGTGAATCGTTTTTCACATGAATAAGGTTAGGGTTAATGGAGATGCTATGAAAGCAAGAGCCTCACTATTGCGAGAATCCGAATGGAAATGCTAAGTTATCATTAAATCGTAGGTATGGGCCTACAATTATTGGCCTTTATTTATCGAGTAGATTTTGGGCCTTATTAAAGTCCAACTACATGTTATCTTCTTCTATTTAAGGATCCAAAAGAAAACCTACAAGCGGACAGTTTCTCTAATTTTTGATCTAGGGCTTCATCTATCATGATGACGAGTAAACTTAACCAGCAAGTCACCAAGAATAAACTAACCGTATCCAGACCTAATAAACGATCTACAAGCTCTGGAAGAGAAGTAGAACGCTTTGATCCAATCCCCGTTGATCTTGTCATCAATATCTTGTCAAGGTTGTCTCAAAAATTTATAGTAAGGTGTCGTTGTGTATCAAAGCTTTGGTCATCCATAATTCGCCGTCCAAATTACAACCAATTGTTCCCGATCAAGTCCATGGATTTGGCTCCACCGCAGCTTCTTTTCGTCTACAAAGTTGCAGGAGAGTTGTTATTCAATTCTTCACCTCAGCCTCACAATCCCAATTGGAACTCGTCTCTTGTAGCCACCCTTCGTCAGAGGACTTCTAGTAAAAATTTCTCTATTTCTTGTACAAATTACTCTAAATTCTGTCGCCCTGTTCGTGGACTGGTTTGTCTTCAACATGCTGAAGGGAATTATTCATTTGCGGTGATTACTAATCCCATCACAGGAGAGTCTTTAACCCTACCCAAACTGAGAATGGTAGGATGTAACTCAGAGAGGAATAACGGAAGAGTAAGATATTATTTTGGGTATGAGCCAATCGACGAACAGTTCAAGGTATTGCGTATTACCTGGTTGTGTTACGGCTTACTCAAGACTTGTGGTGAGTATCAAGTTCTGGCAATAGGGACTGAAAATCTTTCATGGCGAAATATCCAATGTTGCACACTTCATTACCCTCTAGAAAATAATGGTATATGGATCAGTGGTGTTTTCTATTATCTGGCAGTGCTCAATAACGGAAAATGTACTGTAGTTTGCTTTGATTTCAGGTCTGAGAAATTCAGTTTTATGAACATTGATAAAAGCATCGCAGAAAAGATGAAAGATACCCTCAGTTCCACTTTGATCGACTACAAGGGTAAATTAGGTGCTTGTAGTTTTGATATTAACAATAATGTTTTTGAGTTGTGGGTTTTAGAGGATGCCGAGAGACATAAATGGTCAAAGCATATCTACCAAATGCCCCATCAATGGCTGAATGAAACGAGACATGATTTACGCCTTGCTGGAATGGTTTCTAGTGGTGAAATTTTGTTGTACCCAGACTATACAAGAGATATTTTCTTCATCTATTACTACAATCTCGAGAGCAACATTATCACAAGAGTAAGACTTGAAGTTCCAGTATTAGGAAAGTTCAACTATTGTAGAGTTTACACATTTATTAACTTTGTAGAGGCTGTGACACTTATCTAAGTGTTTACTTCTCCCAAATACACAAACAGTCTTTTGTCTTCTCTTTTTCTTGTGCTGTCTTTTCAGTCCTTTTTTTCTTTTCAATGTTCTTATTTATCTGCTTAGTTACATAAACACAGGATTTTGATTTTTTTTACGTCTTCTTGTTTTGTCCTACATAAACATGCTTGAAGGATCTAAATTGCAATAATTGTCACTAGGGACATGTTATATGTTAAGTTCTATGGGCTAAGCAAATGTGAACAATCCTTATCACGCAGATTGTATTTTACATGTATAAACAAATGTGATGTTTCAAAGTTCAAGAACAATTCTTGGGTGTATTCACCTCCTATACTCTAATCCAATCATTATGCCATGTCATCTAATACTTAAATAAAAATTAAAAAATTAAAAAAACAAATAAAACTAATTAAGAATATCTTGTTAATCACTTTTGAGAACCATGTCAACGTTGCAGACAAGCAAATATAAAAAAATAAATCAACCACAGTTGGTTTTTCTATGTTCAAGGCATTTGCTATATGGCTATTTACTTATACCTATGGCTAAAATTGACGATAAAAGATCACAAAGGACTTGAAGGAGTCGCGAAGATGGGTTAATGTATTGAGGTCACGGTTCCATTCGGGCGCATTTGCGTTAACGAAATGGGCGTAGAGCTTGTCCTTTGCGCAAGTGACTGTGATTAAGCTGTGCTTTCTAACTCCGTCTTCTTCTTCGGGTTGTAGAATTCGCAATCTGTTATGTTTGTCTCCTTCTTCACCTTCGACACCAGCCTCTCCTTCCACCCTTCATACACAACGTAGACGTACCGCCGAAGCTCTTGACATGATAAACTTTGAGAAACTTGACAATGTTATAGTCATCCTTTTATAAATTGTACATACATGGAAAAGAGAAAAACTTTAGAGCTAAAATATATGCAGAGACACAATAAGCCATGAACTTAATTGACGTAGATTTTATACTTATAATGCATATGATCCTTGTATTTAACTAATTGACATTAATAGACAACTCCATCAAAAAAAAAAAAATTGATAACTTCATCTTCTTCGTAGGAAGATTGATTTCATGAATTTTACCCAAAAAAAAAAAAAAACCATTGATTTCATATGACTAGACACATGACGAGAGACAGAGATTTCATAATTACAAACTCAAAACAAGAAGCATACATAATTGATAATCCTATACAAATTGATAGCATTCACGTGATCCTATATTTTCAAATTAAAATTTTTCTTAGAGATACAAGAGCAATGTTCTCTAGATGTAAAATATACCTTATTCCCAGAGTCTAAAAAAATATCAATTAGACAACGCCTTGTATGGTTTTGATGTTGCAGATTGACAAATTCCAGAATTTTGAAATCGAAAACCTAAAAGAAGAAGACGACGACTCCGTTAATTTGTTTTGGAAGTCCACGACTCCGTTAATTAATGAATCTTAATGTTAATCATTTATTTTCTTAATTAGTTTTATTTGTTTATTTAATTTTTTAATTTTTATTTTAAATATTAGATGACATGGCATAATGATTGGATTAGAGTAAAAGAGGTGAATACATGGGGTGAACCCAAGAATTGTTCAAAGTTCAAACTGTAGGCCCGGATCTGAGGAAGGTATTGGGGCCTAAATAAAGCCCAACTTATGGAGCTTGGGTGCAGCATCCGATAGAAGAGAGAGTCTTCCAATTCCTTGATACATGTAGGAATTATTATTCCATATCTTTTGTTCAGATTGGGGACACCATCACAGAGCCAAAATCTAGGGTTTTCATTAATTATGAGAAAACATGAGCAGCAAGTCATCGAGGATGACCTAACCGTAGCCAGATCCAAGAAACGATCTTCAACGTAACATCTGGAGATGAAACATGTTACATTGCTCCGATTCCCGTTGATCTCGTCATCAATATCTTGTCGAGATTGTCTCTGGAGTGTATTGCAAGGTGTCGTTGTGTATCGAAAATGTGGTCGTCCATAATTCGCCGTCCAAATTACAACCTGTTGTTCCCGGTCAAGTCTCCGGCTACACCGCGGCTTCTTTTTGTCTTCAAAGTTCCAGGAGAGTTGTTATTCAACTCTTCACCTCAGCCTTTCAACCCGAATAGGAACTCGTCTCTTGTAGCCACCTCTCTTCAGAAGACTACTTGTAACACAAGTTTCTTTCAATTATGTCGCCCTGTCCACGGACTGGTATGTTTTCAGCATATCCAAGAGAATTATTCATCTGCGGTGATTTCTAATCCCATCACAGGAGAGTATTTAGCCTTACCCAAACTGAGAATGAAGGGGGTGAATTCAGAGACGAGAATTGGAAAAGTAAGTTATTCTTTTGGGTATGATCCAATCGACAAACAATTCAAGGTATTGCGTATCACATTGTTGCCTAGGGACTCACAGTGGTGGTATAATGAGTATCAAGTTCTGACATTAGGGCTTGGAAATCTTTCATGGAGAAAGATCCAATGTTGCACACCTCATTATATTCTAGAAGATTATGGTATATGCATCAATGGTGTTTTGTATTATCCCGCAAGGCTTAATACCGGAAAATCTACCATGGTTTGCTTTGATGTTAGGTCTGAAAAATTCAGTTTTACTGACATTGATAAAGACGTGTCAATAGTGACCTATCTCTTTTTTAGTGTCATCGACTACAAGGGTAAGTTAGGTGTTTGTATTTGTGATCATCACCATAATTTTGAGTTATGGGTTTTAGAGAATGCGGAGGAACATAAATGGTCAAAGCATATCTACAAAATGCCACATTTGGGCGTCTTAGAATGTGCTGGAATGATTGCAAGTGGTGAAATTGTGTTGTACCCAAGATTTAGTGCTTATACAATCTGGAGAGGAACATTATTACAAGAGTAACACTTCAAGTTCCAATACGTAAACAGTTAACTACTTATGGTAGATTTTACACATTTTCAAATTTTGTAGAGGATGTGACGCTTATCTAAGTGTTTAATTACTCTTTCTCCCAGACAGACCTAATCACATTTATCTATCTTAATTAATTTGTTTCTCTTTTTTTCTTGTGGGTCTTTTAAGTTTTTTTGAAGATATCTATGGAACTCTGCAAAGTGAAATCATGACTGTATTCAAACCTCTGCATAACCAAAGCTTAATGTCTAACAATGTTAAAATAAGCTTTTGATTTTATTGCAAACACAGCTCAATTTTGAGACATTACAGAAAACAATAATGTTTTAGTTTCGTCTTTTCCCCCAATGATCCACTAGAAATTATGGCAATTGTAGCAACAACACCTTGTAAAAGTAATGAGATCTTTACAAAATGTTGTGAAAGAGTTGAAGACACTTTAAGAACTCCAAGAAGAACCAGATCACATATGTTTGCATTAATCTGGCTATTCAAAAAGATGAAAAAATTCATGTAGATATTGTATTTCACATATATACTGATATACATACAAATGTGATGCTTCAAAGTACATTGAATACCATTGTGGTTAGATTTTCGCGTGGGATAGAGTTTCATGAGCTGCTCGATACTAGGAGCGACGATATTCTTTTTTCAAGGAAATAAAATTTTGGCTGAATCTTTCTTCTTGTTGCTAGCTAAGAACAAAAATGTCTTTTTTCGAAACAGAACCGAGACTATAGCTGTGATCCAAAATCTAGCGTGTCCTTTAATCCAACCAGACCGAGGTGTTCTTCAATCTCTGGAGAAAAAAACCGTAGCCTGTTGATTTCTTCATCAATATTTATGTAGACTAGGTGAGTAGTGCGGGCTTTCACTTTATATTTCATAACTATAAGTATATAAATGTAAACATTAGGTTAGTTTTTGTTAATAGGCAAGGAGACAAAATTTCCCTTATAAACGAGATTACCCTGATACTAAGCATATAAATCTATTTTTTTTTTGCATTTACATTTAGATTCCTAATAAAAAACTGTTCTCACTACACATTATCTTTTATAATATTCTTTCATTACTGTTATCCTTAAACAAAGAAGAAGACAAAATGCAAAGAAGATTGGAGTACCCGCACTAAAATCAATGATCATGGTATTTAGATACAAATGTTAAGCATTGATAATTGGGCTGTCGTTTCGTTTGAACAACGATGTTATTAGTTTATAGCAAATAAACAAATAGAACCAAACCTTGATAAGCCTTATTGATTTGTTGAAACATAAATGTAAAATAATTCTCGTCTTTAAATTTTTATTGTTGCCACTTTTGCAAAAAACAACTAAAACAATATAAACTCCATCACTGAATAACTCCATCATTGAGGATTTTAGTCCAATAATTTGATGTTAGAGGTTCTGACGTTCTCCTCACCATTTTTTAATATATTATATAGAAAAAATTTTAAGAGAATAACCTACTCAAAAAATTCCGGAGTATGAGAAACCCCAATAAAATAATTATATTGAAGAAAAAAGAAATAATAATTAAATATAATTAGTATTAATACAATTAAATATGTTAATTTTTATAATATGTATAATTAAATAATATATGTTCCACTAACTTACATTAATTATTAGTGGACACATGTCAAATGCTAAAATGATGATGTGTCACTCATATGGAGAGAGTTTGCCAACTTTCATATATATGATTGTATTTTACCTTTTACATAAATAAACAAGAAGAATGCATGTATCATGCTAATTGGGGCCAGAAATGAGTGAGTAGAGGTATTGGGCCTTAATAAAGCCCAAGTTATGGAAGACTGAGAAGGAGCAACCACTTTGCAGAAATATATGATTCCACGATAAAAAGAAAAGCAATAAGCACACCACTACAGAGCCAAAATCTAGGGTTTTAATTCATCATGAGAAAACGTAAGCAGCAAGTTTACAAGGATAACCTAATCGTAGCCCGATCCAATAAACGATCTTCAACATCTGGAGAGGAAACATGTTACTTTGATCCGATTCCCGTTGATCTCGTCATCAATATCTTGTCGAGATTGCCTCTGGAGTGTATAGCGAGGTGTCGTTGTGTATCGAAACTGTGGTCGTCCACAATTCGCCGTCCAAATTACAACCTGTTGTTCCCGGTCAAGTCTCCGGCTACACCGCGGCTTCTTTTTGTCTTCAAAGTTCCAGGAGAGTTGTTATTCAACTCTTCACCTCAGCCTTTCAACCCGAATAGGAACTCGTCTCTTGTAGCCACCTCTCTTCACAAGACTTCTAGCACAAGTTTCTCTCAATTATGTCGCCCTGTCCACGGACTGGTATGTTGTCAGCATATCGAAGAGAACTATTCATCTGCGGTGATTTCTAATCCCATCACAGGAGAGTATATAGCCTTACCCAAACTAAGAATGGAGGAGATGAATTCAGAGACGAGAAATGTAAAAGTAAGATATTCTTTTGGGTATGATCCGATCGACAAACAATTCAAGGTATTGCGTATCACACGGTTACATAGGGGCTCACACGAGTGGTCCAGTGAGTATCAAGTTCTGACATTAGGGTTTGGAAATATTTCATGGAGAAATGTTCAATGTTGCATAGTTCATTATCTACTAGAAGATAATGGTATATGCATCAATGGTGTTTTATATTATCCAGCAAGGCTTGATAACGGAAAATATACCATTGTTTGCTTTGATGTTAGGTATGAAAGATTCAGTTTTGCTAACATTGATAAAGACATGACAATAATGACCTATCACATGTGGATGTCGGATTCGCACACTTGAATATTTGTTTAATTAGTGGGAATGATTATTCTTGAGGACAAAAATATGATGAAAAAAGCTATGAATTGAGACGGAAAAATGACTATAGTGTATTTGCTAGAAAAATTGCCTCCTCTTTACATGGCTACTAGCCCCCTTATTTATATTGACAAACGACATTTAACTCTCAATTAAACATAATTATTTTCTCTTAAATGCGTCCGTTTTGGTCTTCGAGTTTTAATGCCCAACGTTTAAATTTGAATTGACTCCGATCTTCATGGGCTTCGCCTTTTGGCCCAAGTCATCCGACTTCGATTCCGAGTCGTATCCCGAGGTGTGACCACTCCGGGCTCTCTTTATGGTGACGCCCACTTCGATTATATCTTGTGATTCATGGGCTTAATGGGCCTTATCCTTTGCGGGCCTCCATCTTGATTACGTGGCAATCTTTGGTTGGTCCCAGCCCACTGGTGCGGGATCCGACACCAACAATTAGCCCCCCAAGTCTTTCGAAGTGCTTATTCCAATTCGGAAGGCTTGATCGTCTTAATGACCAAAGATTGCGCCCGTGGGATCTTTTGGTTTTCCCGCCAAGATTTTGTCAATCCTTTAATTTTGGTATTACCCATATTCGATCGCGTGACATCTGTCACCATCATGACCGTATCTTAATTATTTACTATTAAAATGGGGAAAAACCTTTCCACTTCTCCCACGACTACCGAGGCGGTTCCATCATTACCACTTAGTTTGCGTGAGGTAACCTTTCTTTTCATCTTTGTCTTTTGGTAAAAATTTCCTTTGCTTTTTCTCTTTTCCTGCCAAGCCTTTCTGTTTCTTTCGTCAAACTTTCTCTTCTGGAACTTAAGTTTTTCCATTTCCTTCGATGTCTTCCGACTCCGATAGACCTGAGTCTCCGTCTTATGACGGGAAACGTTCTAGCCTTGACGATTGCACTCGTCCTAACGATATCGCCGGACCTCACTACAGATCTACTTGTACCATTCAATCCCTTCAACGATTGAAAGAACTCTGCCAACTTCCACCTGACGTGATGGCGGAATCGAAGATGGCCGATCCTACGGAGTCCCCGGAGGATCACCGTGATGGTTACTTTTGTGTTTATGAAATTTATTTCAAGGGCTGTGGATTGACCTTCCCTCTTCCCGAAGCCTTAGTCCGGTATCTGGCGGCCCTTGAAATTGCTTTGCCTCAGCTAACCCCCAACCTCCTCCGAACCATCCTTGGAATCATAACTGTTGCGGCGGAGGCTGGCTACATTATTGGGGTTCCCGAACTGAATGAACTTCTCAGTGTGAGAAGTTCGTCAAAGAAGGCAGGGTACTTCTCGGCGTATCCGAACGCTAATAGGAATATCATCTCGCATCTCCCGAACAAGGACGAGGACTGGCACCATCCCTGGTTTCTGATTAAGAAAACTCCCGCTTCGATTGGAAGTCTTTCTGATATACTTCCATCGAAGTGGTCTGCAAAGCCTGGTAGAAAAATAGGTTACAGACATTTTCTTAGTCACCCTATTCTTTTACTAACCAAATCTGTTGTTTCATTTTTGCAGCCTTTATTGCTCCAATTCTCCCAACTGAGGAATTCGTCAACTTCTTCAAGACAATCCTTAGAGGGGAAACCCTTTGGAATTCCTTTACTCTCGATCGGTTCATTGAAGCCAACCGAAAACTCAGGATGAGTCCACCAAATCTCCTTCATCGTCTTCCGTCTCCTCCTTCGACTCAAGGATTGTCAGCTCGGGCCCTCACTGCCCTGCGTAAGAAACTCTCCAAACCAATAGCAGACGCTTGTGACGAGAACAAGGCGTTCCTTGCGACCGCTATTGACAAGAAAGACTACAGCAGGACCTTACTGGTCGACGATAACAGCACCGAGGGGAACAGATCTGTTGCTGCTTACAGATTAACACCTCGTCGTGAACGTCGTCATGATCGTTCTCCTCGGAGAGACCGATCTCCTCGTCGTGACTCTCCTCGACCTCCCCGAGATGACTTTAGCAACGAACCGCTTAAGAATTTGATTCGCAGGAAGAGAGACAAATCTTCTCGCAGTGACTCTTCTCCACAAAGAGAGAAGTCGAGGGCCCGAACTGAGCGTTCTCCTCGTTCGTCCCCTCCTGCTGAACCGATGGGTCCTCCTCCTCCAGTTGACATGTCTTCCCAACATAGTGGTGAGAAGACTGCTCGGAACGTATCTCCTCAGAAAGAAAGTTCTGAATCTCAAGATGCTCCCCCGAAGTCCAGACCTGCTCTTGTCCCACAGATCAAATCGCTTACAGGTAATGGTTTAGGCAACCTTAAGGGCTTTCACTTCATCTTGATTCAAAATATTACAATTCCTTCTTCTTCCTTCACAGCTATGGAGAAAGAAGGTAGCGTCTTTCGATGCTTTAAGACTCGGTCGGGTCTAATTCTGCCGGAGTTCGACAAGTGGCGTCCTGCAATTCGCGAACGCTATTTGCTTCATGCGCATCACTCATCTCGGGTTAGTGTTACTTCATTCTTCCTTTCATGTTAACTTTCCACCTGGTTCATCATTTCGAGTTTATACAAAATGCCAGGCGAACAGCGAACTCAACGACATGATCGAACACTATGAAGGGTTGTTACTCAGTCAACAACAGGAGATTGAATTATGGAAAGGCAAGTTTACTACTCTTGAGTCCGACCTTCAGTCATCTTCGGGCTCTAAGCAACAACTGGAAGACCAAGTAGACGGCCTCAAATCTGAGCTTGAGAAGATAAAGGGGGATCTGAAGGACCAGTATGACCAGAATTACCAATTACAGAACGAGCTGTCTGGTGTTCAGGGTAGGCTTCACGAATCTGAATCATCCGCCGATGCCCTGAATAATCAACTCATTGAACTTCAAGCGAAGTACAACGCGATTACCAAGTTGCGTGATTCCGAATTGGCAAGGTCGGCGTCGAAGGCCAGAAAAGAGGTAAAGGGACGAGGGATGGAGTTGATTCAAGGAGCTATCCGCTTTATTCAAACTGAGAAGGTTAAGTCGGATCTGGAGTCAGACATCAAGGAGCATGAGAGCAACCTAATCTTGCTGGATCAAATCCACGATGACGATTTCTCCGAGGTGAAAGAGAGATCCGAACTGTCGTCCAGTTTAGCAGAAAAGAAAAATCGTCTGGCAGCTCTTCCCGCTTCGTCCTTCAACCCTCAGGATTTCGCGGAGTTTTTCACTGAATCTCCTCCTCTAAGTGAATCAGGTCTAGACTGGGCAGGTAAACACTAGCTCTTGATGCTTACTACCTTCTTCTTGCCTTTTGTTTGACCCGCACTATCTTTTATAGGTTCAAATGAGACGGAGGGTGTTGTCTTATCCGAAGTCCCTGCTGCACCGAAGGTCACCTCAGGAGATGTTTGTACCGAAGGGAATGAGCAAGGAATTTCTTCTGATCAAGTCCCGGCCAAGGAGGTGGGTGAAAACCCGACAACCGAAGTGGAGGTCGAAGTGCCTGCTGATCCGTAGTGGCTGCGTCCACTCCGAACTGGGGCTTGTCCCATTATTATATATTTTTGAGACTTGAACCTTTATGTTTTTGCTTTTGCCTAAGGAGGCTTTATTATTAATTTCTTTTGAACAAGATATTTGCCTGAGGAGGCTTTTAAACCTTTTTCTGTTTTAGGTTTAGATCCCGAGGGGGCTTTGGTTAAAAAATTATATGCGGGTTTGCAAAGTCCGCTTTTTAACACTTCTTGGCCTTGTGGCTAGTTTTTTCGAGATTTTTAGGCTGATCAGGCCTTTCTCTTAGAATGCGAGAGCTGAGCTCGGCTTAACGCGAGTCCCCCACCTCGGGTTTAGTCAACTCGGTGAATTTGCTGGGCTTGGGCCTTAAAAAACTTTTGTGCTTAATGGGCTTCTTGCCTTAAATGCGACGGTTGACCTTTCCCTTCCTTGAAAATAGGGAAAGTCGCACGCCTTTAAGGCAATAACTGCTTCTCTATTTCCAAAAACAGTTTAAACCACTCGGGCACACTATCATCATTAAATTACGGTTTCGAGATAAACCCTAGACCTATTATAAGTAGAGGCAGGTTTACCTCTAAATTCTTCCAAGGAACTCCAAAATTCTCTCGATAATTTTTATAACAATGGAAAACGCAACTGTGGTCCCCACCGATCCTGGCAGTCCTTTGTTCCTGTCCGGCGATGGCTTCGAACCGGCCGGCGTTCTCTTTCCTCATGCTGTGTTCCACTTCCCTTCGAGGGAAAAGAAAGAGGCTTACGATTTTATGGACAAGGTTAAAATTCGACTCTCTTGACCAAAATCTTTTGCCTTTCGCTTTAATTTATTCTTTTTGGTGACAGGTTGTCGACAAACATCGCCGCTTGTGCGACGAGAGGCAGCGGCTGGGACTAAAGAGGCAAACACTCGAGGCCCGTATTGCTCGAGTGGAAAGAAAAGTGAGAGCCTTGGAAAGTGACCCCTTTCAATGGGAGTGGAGGAACTTCGACTGTATCGCGGAGATCCCGCGAATGCTCCGGATATACCTCCGTGCTAAGGGTCAAGTTCAGGGACCGGTGAACGCCCCGACTGAAGCAGCTCTTGTTGATAGTGAAGAGGAAGACGAGGAAAATGATGACAATCCTTGGGAACGTGTCCCGAATGAACCTGAAGTTGAGGGTGGGAACGGTGCTTCCACTTCGAATTCAACATCGGCGATGAGGGAGCCTGTTCCTGAGCCCCTTCCATAATTGTTCCCTAACTCTGCTTATTTTTCCTTCTCTTCACTCTTTGTTTTGAACTCGTAATGGGCCTCGGCCCCTTTTATTTATGGAAACACTTTAATTCTCATATTATTCTTGGAGATACGTCTTTTTAATGCAGGATCGGATTGAGAGCATAAATCTCTCCGCGAATCACTCCATTCCTAGGATAGAATCCGCAACTTAACGGGGATATGAAGTTCCTATAAATTACAGTCTCAATCCCCTTTACTCCTCACCATCCTTTTTCTTTTTAGCAGGTATGGAGTTCAACCTTCGATGTTCAGAATCTATGCCCGACTTCTCCAGGATCGGAATGATTAACGAAGATGTTCCAAATGAGCCAAACAGACGATCTCCTCCACCTCGCGGTTTCTTTAGATCCCAGATCCGAGCTCCATGTGCTTTGATCAGAAATCTCCCAATCAGGGACCAAGGAACAGCGATGGCATTCATAGAGGCGCTTGCGCTTCAACACCGGAAGCTTACGTTGGAAAAGAAGAGGCTTCGGAAAAGGATTAACCGAATGCAACGCAGGCTTACTACGGTGTCACGAGATCTTCACATCCTCGGATCTCACCCCGGAGATTGGATCGAACTCGGGATCTCTGACTTTGCTCGAATCCCGGATTGTATGATGCCAGTTCTAGACCTCGCAGGTCAAGGGGTTCAAGTGTTCTGCTCTCCGGGAGGGTTTTCCTAACTCGAAGTGTGCGAAGATCGACACTTTGTCTTGCTTGTTTGAATAAATGTTTTACTTTCGATTTCTTGTATGTTCGCACAGCCGAACTTCTTCATCTTGTATGTTCGCATAGTCGAACTCTTTTCCTAAGAAATAAAACGAATTTTTATTATTAGTAGCTGAACTCTTTTTCGAGCTGCCTACGTACCCATTTCGGGATCAAGCCACACCGTAGTTCATGTACATAACGAAATGCGTATTAAACATAAAACTTTTTTAGATTGATCACGTTCCAAGGTCGCTGGACTGGACTGCCTTCTAAGTCCTTTAACCTATAAACGCCATTTCGAACCACTTCGGTAACAATATAAGGTCCTTCCCAATTAATGCCAAGTTTGCCCGCGCCTTCTTCTTTTTTATTATCAAAAACTCGCCTTAGCACATAATCGCCTACGAAGAATGGTCTGCTTTTGACTTTGGAGTTGTAGTATCGAGCTGCTGCCTGCTGATAATTTTGTATCCGAATTAAGGCTTGATCTCGTCTTTCATTAATGGTATCCAGCGAGTCATCGAGCATTGCTGAATTCTCCTCTTCGTTCAATGGTGCTTCTGTTCGGCGAAGGCCAGGCACATTTAGTTCAGCCGGTACTACTGCTTCCATGCCATAAACTAGAGAAAACGGAGTTTCCCCGGTAGGTCGCCTAGGGGTTGTTCGATAAGCCCATAGGACGGGTTGGAGTTCATCATACCATCCTCCTTTTAAGTGACTCAAGCGTTTTTTGAGATTGCTCAAAATTGTTTTGTTCGCAGCTTCAGCTTGGCCGTTCCCTTGTGGATACCGTGGAGTGGAATAACTGACCTTGATCTCCCAGTCTGAGCAAAAAGCTTCGAACTCGTGCGAAATGAACTGTGGCCCATTATCAGTAACTATCTCGTATGGAACCCCATGTCGGCATATGATGTTCTTCCAAATGAAAGTATTCACCGCCGAATCTTTGATGCTAGCATATGCTTCAGCTTCGATCCACTTTGAAAAATAATCCGTTAAGACCAACAGGTATTGAGCTCCTCGAGTTGATCTATGCAATGGTCCAATGATATCCATCGACCACCTCATAAACGGGTACGGGGCGGAAATGGAGGAAAATAACTCTGAAGGTTGATGGATCTTTGGCGCATGGAGTTGACAACGTTTGCACCTTTGAGCGAACTTGACACAATCCGTGATCATAGTAGGCCAATAATAGCCCATTCTTTTTATTTTAAAAGCCATGGCCCTTCCGGACGCATGACTCCCACATAGACCTTCGTGTACTTCTCTCACGACGATTTCGACTTCGGGCCCAAAGATGCACAATAGGTAAGGGTCGCTAACACCTCGCTTATATAATGTATCCTTTGATAGACAAAATTTCGCGCTAGTGATTCTCATTTTCCTGGCTTGCCATTTGTTTTTCGGGAGCTCGCCTGTCATGATGTAGTGCTTTATTGGCTCCCTCCAATCAGCCCCCCAATCTTTAGCCGGAATTTGGTCGATCTCATGAAATACTCGCGGTTCCGGTTCGGGATGTTCATTTGGTTCAAGGTCTGGTTCGGGATGGTCGTCCTCGATTACCGGTTCTGACTCTGTAACAGTTTCTGGAAGTACATCTGGCTCCTTGTTGTGCTTTTTCGACTTTCTTCGTTTAACAGGTGGCAACTCGACTTCGGGCTCGCCACGTTCGCGCGCTGCTGCTCGAGACCTTGTAACAACGAGGGCTTCTTTGTCAGTTTTAATGCTTCGCTCCGCGATACATTCAACCGGAATTATTCTTTTCAGTTCAGGATCTGACGTTGACGCTAATGCGGCAAGAGCATCCGCGGTTGTATTTTCTCCTCGAGGTATGCGAATTAGTTCGAATTTCTTGAAGTCTTTGGAAAGACCCTTTACTACTTCGAGATATGCTTCCATTCTTAGGTCTTTCGCTTCATAATCGCCATTGAACTGGTTAACTACTAATTGTGAATCGCAATAAGCAACCACTTCTTCAGCTCCAACCCCTTGTGCTAGTCGAAGTCCGGCAATTAGTGCTTCATATTCTGCTTCATTGTTAGAAGCATTAAACAGTAGCCGGAATGATTGTTCAAGAATTTCCGACGTTGGAGATTCCAACTTGATTCCTACTCCAGATCCTTGTTTTGATGAAGATCCGTCTACATATAGTTTCCAAGTCTGATTCTCTGGTTGCTCCGGTGTGCCCAGCATTGGTAGTTCGGTTAGGAAATCTGCCAAAACCTGAGCCTTCATGCTGACTCGGCTTTTATACTCTATATCATATTCACTTAGTTCCACTGCCCACTTCGCCAATCGTCCGGACTGATTTGGACTATGAAGTATTGTTCGGAGTGGCTGGTTGGTTAACACTTCGATTGGATGAGATTGGAAGTATGGGCGCAGCTTCCGTGCTGAAGTTACTACCGCAAGCGCGAGTTTTTCCATCATTGTGTACCTTGTCTCTGGATCTGTCATTGACTTACTTATGTAGTAAATCGGTTTTTGCTCCCCGCGGTCCTCCCGGACCAAGACTCCACTAACTGCATGTTTTGACACTGAAACATACAAATAGAGCTTCTCGTCCACTTCGGGTTTAGACAACACTGGTGGAGTAGTGAGGTATGCTTTAAGTTGTCCGAATGCTTCTTCACACTTCTCATCCCAAAGGAACCCTTTATTTCCCTTCAGAATTTGATAAAAAGGCAGAGACTTGTCCGTTGATCTTGAAATAAATCTGTTTAGGGCTGCAATTCGACCAGTCAGACGCTGTACTTCCTTGAAGTTCTTCGGGGATGGCATGTTTAGAAAGGCATTAATTTGGTTTGGATTAGCTTCGATTCCTCTTTTTGTCACGATATAACCAAGGAATTCTCCGGATGGAACTCCGAAAGTGCACTTCGCCGGGTTCAGCTTCATTTGGTATCGGTTGAGAATTTCGAAACACTCTTCCAAATGCTTAATGTGATCCTCCTTCTTCAAAGACTTAACCAACATATCGTCTATGTAGACTTCCATTGTCTTCCCGAGATGCTCATGGAACATTTTGTTGACCAATCGTTGATAAGTGGCACCTGCGTTTTTTAAACCAAAAGGCATTACTTTATAACAGTAGGTACCTCTGTCTGTGATGAATGACGTCTTTTCTTGGTCTTCGGGATCCATCATTATTTGATTATAACCCGAGAAAGCATCCATGAAAGTTAATAACTCATTCCCAGCGGTAGATTCTACGAGCCGATCTATATGCGGGAGCGGAAAACTATCTTTTGGACATGCCTTATTGAGATCGGTGAAGTCGATACACACCCTGTCCTTTCCATTTTTCTTTTTGACCACGACAGTGTTTGCTACCCACTCCGGATATTGTACTTCCCTTATAGATCCTATTTTTAATAGTTTGTCCACTTCATCATTTACTGCCTTTGCTCGCTCTACTCCGAGTTTCCTTCTCTTTTGTTTCACAGGCTTAAAACTTGGATCTACGTTCAATTTGTGGCAGATTATACTTGGATCTATGCCAGGCATATCGGCCGCTGTCCATGCAAATGACGTCTTGTTTTTCCTTAGAAGTTCAACCAAAGCTTCCTTTATTTCGCCAGCCAAAGTGACTCCAATTCGGACTTTCCGATCTGGTTTATCTTCTTCCAATACTACTTCGATTACCACATCGTCTTCTTTTTGCCCACTAGGAAATCTTGGAATTTCCTTCTTCGCGGGTTTCGTTAATTGCTATTGGATCTTTAGTCGATGACTGGTCAGATAACACGTTCGTGAAGCTTCTTGACTTCCTCGAATTGTTCCCACTCCACTAGGAGTTGGAAATTTGATGCACTGATGATACGTCGAGGGAACTGCCTTCATTTGATAAATCCATGGGGTCCCAAGGATGATGTTGTAAGCTGCCGGTTTATCGAAAACAACAAAATCTACTATCTTTGACACGTTTTTGGCAAGAACTGGTAGCTTGATCGTCCCGAGAGACATGGCCGATTCGCTTGTGAATGCCACCAAAGGAGACGGCGGTCCTACTATATCTGCCCGACTGATTCCCATTCTTTCCAGAGTATCTAAAAAGATTAAGTCGACTGAACTGCCCGTATCAACGAGAATTCTCGAAACTTCGAAGTTGGCAACGTCTAAGGTAATGACTAGGGCGTCATCATGAGGCCTTTCGAGGTGACATGTTTCTTCCTCGTCAAATGATATTGACGTGCCTTGAAAGTCCATTTCTTCACCTAAATTTGCTTTAAATAAAACATTTCGCCTATGCTTCTTTATGGCACTGATCGTATCCCGACAAAGCTTGGAACCTCCAATGATTACATTGATTTTTCCCTTCGAACTTCTAGGTTCTTCTTCGTTGGATTGCCTAGGTCTTTTAAAACTCTGATCTTTAGGGGTATCCTTAGCCTCGTGATATTCTTTCACGAAATCTTCTAACTTGAATTTAGAAAGATCTCCACTGGCCCACAGCTCTGCGAGGTGCTTTTTGAGGACACTACAGTCTTTGGTTAAGTGTCCGGTTACTTTATGGATATCACAATACAAACTTTCGTCACGGACCCAAGTGTTCGACCTTCCTTTTCCTTGAAATTGTCTCCCGACGGTATTGTTGAGGGGTTGCGATCCGAACTTTTTAGGTCCTTGGTTCTCTCTGGGCTCAAATTTTTTGGTAGGGAAAGTGACCGCTGGTTTTGCTTGTTTGTTTCTTTTCGCAAAACTCTCTTTTTCGTCTTCTACTTCCATCCAGTTATTTGCACGGAAAAGTGCGTCTTGAATTGTGTCCGGTTTGTGAAGTATTAGATCTTCTTTAAACCTCGAATCATGCCATAAACCTTTTCGTAGGGCAGATAGAGCTGACTGCTGCGAGATTCTTGGGAGTTTTGACAGCACCCCCTTGAATTTGGTGATAAAAGTTCTAAGTGACTCGTTTGGCCCTTGTGTTAGATTCCAAAGGTCAGCATCCGAAACGCTTTTATCCATGAGGATAGAATATTGTTTCAGGAAAACAGCCGACAACTCGTCGAAGTTATTGATTGAGCCTGGTTCCAGCTGAGTGAACCACATTAGTGCTTGACCGCAAAGGTTTTCCGAAAAGAGTTTGCAGTATCCTGCATCCTCATCAGCCTCATCCAATTCGACTCTTCCGGCGGCAATCAGAAAAGCTGCGAGATAGCTTTTTGGGTCTTCTAATCCACTGTACGGATCCAGTTTGAGTTTCCGAGAATCTTTGATTCTCAAATTTGCAATTCGCGGAATGAAAGGAGTTCGCCTAGCTTCCTCGATGACTCGGTTAATGTCCGGCTCCGAACTGGTGGCCTGGTGGAACTTTGACTTCATTTCTTTTAGTTCCTGGCTAACCTTCCTCATGGTTTCGAGCTGATCAAAGCTCTCTTGATCATACTGATCCAAAAGCTGATCTTCATCTCCGAGCTGCGTCTCTTCTTCCACATCCGGTTGGATTGTCGGGTTAGAAGTTGTTTGTTCGTTGGTCTCACTTCGCACACGGGAGTTTGGGGTACTGAACATGCTTCTTCGGACTCCCACGGTACTTCCTGCACCTAGAGAACGAACACGAGATTGAACAGCATTGATGTTTTGACCAAGAGATACCTGGGTTGTTTTAAGCGTGTCCACAGCTTTTTCCACATCCGAGAACTTCTGCGACATTTCTGTTATGGCTTGCTGCATGGTCTTGAGAGCCTCGGCTACTGTCGAATCAGGGATGCTTGTTCCAGACATTGCTGCTTATCTCGGAAATGAGAGAAATCTGACAACTCAAGAATCTTCTAGATCCCCACAGACGGCGCCAAAATGTGGATGTCGGATTCGCACACTTGAATATTTGTTTAATTAGTGGGAATGATTATTCTTGAGGACAAAAATATGATGAAAAAAGCTATGAATTGAGACGGAAAAATGACTATAGTGTATTTGCTAGAAAAATTGCCTCCTCTTTACATGGCTACTAGCCCCCTTATTTATATTGACAAACGACATTTAACTCTCAATTAAACATAATTATTTTCTCTTAAATGCGTCCGTTTTGGTCTTCGAGTTTTAATGCCCAACGTTTAAATTTGAATTGACTCCGATCTTCATGGGCTTCGCCTTTTGGCCCAAGTCATCCGACTTCGATTCCGAGTCGTATCCCGAGGTGTGACCACTCCGGGCTCTCTTTATGGTGACGCCCACTTCGATTATATCTTGTGATTCATGGGCTTAATGGGCCTTATCCTTTGCGGGCCTCCATCTTGATTACGTGGCAATCTTTGGTTGGTCCCAGCCCACTGGTGCGGGATCCGACACCAACATCACAGTTTTAGTCTCATCGACTACAAGGGTAAGTTAGGTGCTTGTATTTGTGGTCACACTTTTTTTCAGTTGTGGGTTTTAGAGAATGCGGAGGAACATGAATGGTCAAAGCATATCAACAAAATGACCTATTCACGATCACCGCTGGAGGAAACGAGCTACTTAAAATGTGCTGGAATGATTGCAAGTGGTGATTTTGTGTTGTACCCAATCTTTAGTACCTATAGAAGCAGATATTCTTTCATCTACTACTACAATCTCGAGAGGAACATTATTACAAGAGTAACACTTAAAGTTCCAATACTTAAACAGTTTACTTATGGTAGATTTTACACATTTTCAAATTTTGTAGAGAATGTGACGTTTATCTAAGTGTTTACTTTCTCCCAAACAGAACTATCTATCTTTTTTTTTCTTTTGTGTTTCTCTATTTTTCATGTGCTACTTTTAAGTTTTGAAAAGTGCAGAAGTGCTGAACAATAGTGGGATCTAAAGTTGGTTAAGAACTTGGTGGAGAGATATCTAAATTGGAAATATTATATATGGAACTCTGCAAAGTGAAAGTAAAATCATCAAGACTGTATCCAAACCTCTGCATAACCAAATTTTAAAGTCTATAAATGTTCCATGATGAAATATTCAAATAAGCTTTTGATTCTATTGCAAACACAGCTCATATTTGAGACATTATTACTACAAAGTACAGACACACGAAACCTAAAATCGTACTAATTACAGAAAAGCAAACACATAAATTCAAGATACTTGATTAACAATGTTTTAGTTTCCTCTTTTCCTCCCATGACACTAAAAACTATGGCAAACGCGTTTAACAATGATTAATAAAGCACAAGATCTAAGGTGATCTTTAAAGATATTATGATGGTTCGTTGAAAACACTCACAAGCTACGTATCTTGATTTCTCTTGTATAGCACGTACGTACTAGCTAGAATACCATCTTTGAAGTTTCTTGATTTCTCTTTCTGACATATTTTGTTGCATTGGAAGCGTGATTGTGATCAGATTTCGCGTGAAGTAGAGTTTCATGAGCTGTTTAATACTAGGAGCAACAATATTCTTTTATCATTGAAAGAAAAATTGGCTGAATCTTTCTTCTTGTCGCCAGCTAAAGAACAAATATGTCTTCTTTAGAAAAAAAACAGAGGACTAAAAAAAACACTAGCGTGCATGTATCAGGCTAAGGTATTGGGGCCTAATAAAGGCTATAAAGCCCAACTTATGGAGCATCAGATAGTCTTCTGCGAAGTAGGAACCACTTTCGTAATCCCCTGTTTTGCGAATCTATGATTCCATGATCAAAAAGAAAAGCGATAAGCACACCATCACAGAGCCAAAAATCTAGGGTTTTTAATTAATCATGAGAAAACGTAATCAGCAAGTCTCCAAGGATAACCTAATCGTAGCCAGATGCAATAAACGTTCTTCAACATCTGGAGAGGAAACATGTTACTTTGATCCAATTCCCGTTGATCTCGTCATCAATATCTTGTCGAGATTGTCTCTGGAGTGTATTGCAAGGTGTCGTTGTGTATCGAAACTGTGGTCGTCCATAATTCGCCGTCCAAATTACAACTTGTTGTTCCCGGTCAAATCTACGGCTACACCGCGGCTCCTTTTCGCCTTCAAAGTTTCAGAAGAGTTGTTATTCAACTCTTCACCTCAGCCTCAAAATCCGTATAGGAACTTGTCTCTTGTAGCCACCTCTCTTCAGAGGACTTCTAGCGCAAATTTCTTTCAGTTTTGTCGCCCTGTCTGGCTGTCCACGGATTGGTCTGTCGCCAACATATCGAAAATAACTATTCAGTGGGGGTAATTTCTAATCCCATCACAGGAGAGTCTTTCACTTTACCCAAACTGAGAATGGAGGGGATGAATTCAGAGAGGAGAAATGGAAAAGTAAGATATTCTTTTGGGTATGATCCGATCGAAAAACAATTCAAGGTATTGCGTATCACATGGTTTCGTAGCGGCTCACACGAGCGGTCTAGTGAGTATCAAGTTCTAACGTTAGGGTTTGGAAATCATTCATGGAGAAAGATCCAATGTCGCATAGTTCATTATCCTCTAGAAGATAATGGTATATGCATCAATGGTGTTTTGTATTATCCCGCAAGGCTCAGTACCGGAAAACATACCATGGTTTGCTTTCATGTTAGGTCTAAGAAATTCAGTTTTATTAACATTGATCAAGACATGGCAACAAAAATCTCCGAACCTTTAACATTTGGTCTGATCGACTACAAAGGTAAATTAGGTGCTTGTAATTGTGATATATACCATCTATGAAATGCCTCATCCATGGCCAGATGAAATGAGCTATGTACTATCTGCTGGAATGATTGCTAGTGGCGAAATTGTGTTGTACCCATGCTATACACGAGGTCCTTTCTTCATCTATTATTACAATCTCGAGAGCAACATTATCAGAAGAGTAAGACTTGAAGTTCCAGTATTTGAAGAGTTTCCTTATTGTAGAGTTTACACATTTTCAAACTTTGTAGAGGCTTTGACACAGTAAGACTTGAAGTTCCAGTATTTGAAGAGTTTCCTTATTGTAGAGTTTACACATTTTCAAACTTTGTAGAGGCCTTGACACTTATTTAAGTGTTTACTTCTCCCAAACAGAACTAATCACATTTATTTATCTTTGTCTCTTGTACATGTTTCTTTTTACTTTTGTGTCTTTTGGATCAAGACATGGCAATAAAGATGAGATTTTCAAACAGTTTCTACTTTGATAGACTACAAGGGTAAATTAGGTGCTTGTAGTTGTGATACTGACAATAATGTTTTTGAGTTGTGGGTTTTAGAGGACGCCGAGAGACATAAATGGTCAAAGCATATTTACCAAATGCCCCATTTGTATAAATTTACTTGTGCAAGTGTTGCTGGAATGATTGATAGTGGCGAAATTGTGTTTTACCCTCGGTGTACACAAGATCCTTTCTTAATCTTTTACTACAACCTCGAGAGCAACATTCTCACAAGAGTAAAACTTGAAGTTCCACTATTGTCTATTGGGTGTGATGTTCACGCATTTACAAACTATGTAGAGGATCTTAAGCTTATGTAAATGTTTACTTCTTCTCAAAAAGAACTTATCTATCTTTGTCCTTTGTATTTCTTGCGTGTCTTGACTATTTATTCAATCCTCTGCTTGGTTAAGGAGAGGAAACACAAAGTCAGTTTCTGCGTTATTTACATGAACAAATTGGATACAAATGGGTCACATTAAGTATTGGGCCCCTAATAAAGCCCAACTTGTAGATCGTGGTCGAGGGATATATAGGTTAGGTTTAGGTATAAAGCACGTCGAGACTCTCTAGATGAGCCACCAAAACCTAGCGGTCTCATTAATCCATCCACCATGAAAAGGCCTTCTTCAATCTCTGGAGAAGAAACGAAATACTTAGATCGGATCCCTGTTGATCTCGTCATCAGTAATATCTTCTCGAGATTGCCGGTGAAGTCTAAAGCTCAGTGTCGTTGCGTATCCAAGCTCTGGTCGTCCATATTTCGCCATCCAAATTACGACCAGTTGTTCCCGATCAAGACCCCAGCTCCACCACGGATCCTTTTCACCATCGACGTTGCAGGAGAGTGTTTCTTCTATTCTTCACCTCAGCCTCACAATCCAGATGAGAACTCTTCTCTTGTAGCCACCCTTCATCATAGGACAGGTAACACCAAGTTCTATAAGATATGTGGTCCTGTCTGCGGACTGGTGTGTCGTCAGTACAATTCAGTGGGGTTGATTTATAATCCCATCACAGGAGAGTCTTTAAACTTGCCCAAACTGAGTTTAAATGGGATTGATCAGTCAGAGTGGTTATTTGATAAAGCAAGATATTCGTTTGGGTATGATCCAATCGACAAACAGTTCAAAGTGTTGTGTATCACCTGGATGCGTACTGGCTCACAGCACTTGTCCGATGAGTATCATGTTCTCACATTAGGAACTGGAAATAAAAATCTCTTATGGCGAAAGATCCAATGTTGCACAATTCATTTTTCTTCAGACGATACTGCGATATGCATCGATGGTGTTTTGTATTATCCAGCAGAGATCTATAAGGGAAAACGTACCATCGTTTGCTTTGATGTTAGGTCTGAGAAGTTTAGTTTTACTAACATTGATCGAGATATGGCAGTAAAGATAAAATCTGGCACTTTAACTTTGATCGACTACAAGGGTAAATTAGGTGCTTGTAGTTTTGAGTTTGACACTAATCTTTTGGAGTTGTGGGTTTTGGAGGATGCCAAGCAAAATAAATGGTCAAAGCATATCCACGGAATATCTCATCCGTTGCTCGAGGGAACGAGTCATGTCCGTCCTGCTGGAATGATTGGTAGTTGCCAACTTGTGTTATACCCAAGCTTTACACAAGATCCTTTCTTCATTTTGTACTACAATCTCGAGAGCAAAATTATCACCGGTGTAAAACTTGAAGCTCCACTATTTAAAAAGTTTCATGGGTGTAGGATTCAGGCTTTTCCAAACTATGTAGAGGATGTCAAGCTTATGTAAGTGTTCACTTCTTCCTAACCGAATTTATCACATTATCTATCTTTGTCATTTTGTTTTCTTTCTTTTCTGTCTTTTGAAGTTATTATTTCTCTGTTTAGTTATAATTTAAAACATTTGTTTCCTGTTTTTTTTCTTTTTTCATGTGTTCCTGTGTTCTGCCTTTTACTCTTATTTCCCAATGAAGCTATAAAATCCAAGTCTCTTGTTCAAGGGATAAATGGGATAAACATGTTTAAATGATTTAAATTGGTGCAATTGTCACTAGGAACATGTTCAAGGGATCTTAAATGTGTTAGATCGATCTAAAATTGGGATATTGTTCTTAGGAGCTTGCTTCAAAAGTTTAAAATTGCCTGAGAACTTGCTCGAGGGATCTAAGTTGGTAAATATACTGTATTATCTCTGGAACTAACTCTGCAAAAAGTTAAGTCTGAAAAGTCAAATTAAGTACTATGAGAATGTTCCACGATGGAAAAATATTTAAATCTTCGGTAAAGTCAAAATAAGCTCAATTTTCAGACTTAAATAAAGAGAATTTATACAAACTAACCATGGATCCAAAAAGAATATAGAAATTAGCCATGAACGTAAAATGACTTAAAAATCCTTTTTTCTTATCTTCTAACTTTCGATTCTCTCTCATCCAAAGATAGAATTTGTCAAATTCTCTCTCTCTTTCCTGCAAATAGCTTCAGATCATTCTCATTGATTTTCCCTCAGGTCAGATCTTTGCGCTAACCGGATCTCATTGTCTCCCGTAGAACTCCACCGTCGAAGATAGCTCCATTGTTTACAAATTTTACTTTTCTGGATTTTGTGTGATTATTTTTTCGAGTATATACCATGATGTTTTCGAGTTGTGGGTTTTAGAGGATGCAAAGGAATATAAATGGTCAAAACATATTTATGAAATGCCTCATCCATGGCCAGATGAAATGAGCTATGTACTATCTGCTGGAATGATTGCTAGTGGCGAAATTGTGTTGTATCCATGCTATACACGAGGTCCTTTCTTCATCTATTATTACAATCTCGAGAGCAACATTATCAGAAGAGTAAAACTTGAAGTTCCAGTATTTGAAGAGTTTCCTTATTGTAGAGTTTACACATTTTCAAACTTTGTAGAGGTTTTGTCTCTTATTTAAGTGTTTACTTCTCCCAAACAGAACTAACCACATTTATCTATCTTTGTCTTTTGTACATTTTTCTTTTTACTTTTGTGTCTTTTTTTTTTTGTTTTTTAAAGAGAACTAAATCTCTGGAACTCTGCATAGCCAATAGGTAAAAGTCTAATAAGATTGTTTCATGATGAAATATTGAAACATTAGAATCTTCTGATTCTCTTTCAAACACAGTTCAATTTTTAGACATTTTCTCAGGTGAAGATACAAAAGCAGAGGGTGAAATTGGATTATAAGTGTTTGTGGTCTTTAGATTCGTTGTCAAAGTTTGGGCCCCAAAAAAGCCCAACTTATGGAAGGACATATAAAAGCATGTGAGAGACTCGAGCTGAGCCACAAAAACCTAGCGTGCTCTTTAATCCATCCACCATGAATAGGTCCTCTTCAATCTCTGGACAAGAAACAGAGTACTTTGATCGGATCCCTGTTGATCTCTTCATCAGTAATATCTTGTCGAGATTGCCGGTGAAGTCTAAAGCTCAGTGTCGTTGCGTATCCAAGCTCTGGTCGTCCATGATTCGCCGTCCAAATTACGACCAGTTGTTCCCAATCAAGACCCCAGCTCCACCACGGATCCTTTTCACCATCGACGTTGCAGGAGATATGTTATTTTACTCCTCACCTCAGCCTCACAATCCGGATAAGAACTCGTCTCTTGTAGCCACCCTTCATAATAGGACTGGTCACACCAAGTTCTATAAGATATGTGGTCCTGTCTGCGGACTGGTGTGTCGTCAGTACAATTCAGTTGCGGTGATTTATAATCCCATCACAGGAGAGTCTTTAAACTTGCCCAAACTGAGTTTTAAGGGGAATATTAAGTTGTCAGAGTGGTTATTCGATAAAGCAAGATATTCTTTTGGGTATGATCCAATCGACAAACAGTTCAAAGTGTTGTGTATCACCTGGATGCGTACTGGCTCAGAGAACTTGTCCGATGAGTATCATGTTCTTACATTAGGGACTGGAAATAAAAATCTCTTGTGGAGAAAGATCCAATGTTGCACAATTCATTTTTCTTCAGACAATACTGCGATATGCATCGATGGTGTTTTGTATTATCCAGCAGAGATCTATAAGGGAGAAGGTACCATCGTTTGCTTTGATGTTAGGTCTGAGAAGTTTAGTTTTACTAACATTGATCGAGATATGGCATTAAAGATAAAATCTGGCACTTTAACTTTGATCGACTACAAGGGTAAATTAGGTGCTTGTGGTTTTGATATTAACCACCGTAAGCGTTTGGTGTTGTGGGTTTTGGAGGATGCCAAGGAACCTAAATGGTCAAAGCATACCTACAACCTAAATGTAAATGTAAGTATTCACCCTGCTGGGATGATTGGTAGTTGCCAACTTGTGTTATACCCAAGCTTTATGCAAGATCCTTTCTTCGTTTTCTACTACAATCTCGAGAGCAACATTATCACCCGTGTCAAACTTGAAGCTCCACTATTTAAAAGGTTTCATGGGTGTAGGATTCAGGCTTTTCCAAACTATGTGGAGGATGTCAAGCTTATGTAAGTGTTCACTTCTTCCAAACCGAATTTATCACATTATCTATCTTTGTCCTTTTTTTTGAAGTTATTATTTCTCTGTTTAGTTATAATTTACAACATTGGTTTTCGTTTTTTTCTTTTTTCCTGTGTTCCTGTGTTCTGCCTTACTCTAATTTCCCAATGAAGCTATAAAATCCAATTCTCTTGTTCTAGGGAAAAATGGTATAAACATGTTTAAATGATCTAAATTGGTGCAATTGTCACTAGGAACATGTTCAAGGGATCTTAAATGTGTTAGATCGATCTAAAATTGGGACATTGAGGAGCTTGCTTGAAGGATTTATGAATAGGCTGAGAACTTGCTCGAGGGATCTAAGTTGGTTATAAATTTACACAATCAAGATATTTTGATGAACCATATTTAATTTTCCAAGAACAGCCTATGAAAGTAAGGAATTAAACACGATAACTGTTTAGTGAAAAACTCACTGCAATGGTTCCATCTACATATCCTTGTTTGTCTCGTTGGATCCATGGGATGGATGCACCAACAATGAACCTTGACGATAAAAAAAACCGAATTTTCAGAAGAACAGAAAGTGTTGAAAGTTGTGCAGATATTATTGCTCGAAAAAAATCACTAAAAAAAAGAAGAAAAGTCTCACAGGCGCGTGACCCTAACGCGCCCCTAATTTTTCTCTCTCGAAATCGTTTCCTTGCAAACAACCTAGCTTCGCCGCTCTCGCCTCTCCGGTTGTCCGGTTTCGATCAGCACCGTGAGAGGGCTTTCTTTGTTTCGCCTGGGTCCTCGTTCTTCTCTGTGCTCTTGAGGTTTTTCTGAAGGGATGATTCATTCCTGTTTCGCGTGGCGAGTGTTGAAGGATCCGCCGTGCGAGACGGCCGGTTCTCCGGTGGCTGTTCATAGCGCTTCTACCTCTACTGCCTGTAGACGGTGGTGGGTCAAGGTGGATGCTCTGTCTTTTCGGCCCTAGCGTCTCGCTTCTCAGGCGGCGGAGCAAGCCTCGGCTTGTAGATCTGTCCAGATTGTCTTTCTTCCCGGTGGTCTCGGCTGTGAGTTTCGCGTCCCAAGACTTTGTCGAGGTCGCTTCTCTCCTTTTCGGTTCCATTTTTTTCCAAGTTTCTCTTGGTCTTTCCGCTGCGTGTCGACGCGTGTCTGCCGGAGTTTTGGGCTTCTCTGTGGCGGGGTTCGCTTTGAGGACTGCTTCCTCCGCCACGCCTGAAGCCTCTGTCCTCTCCGTGCGTGTTGATCGTGCGTAAGAGTTTAGAATCGAGTGGTTTTCTTTAGCTATTTGGTTGGTTTCCCAGCCTTGTTAGGTGTCCTTCGACCCTCTGTAGCTTCTGATGCCTCGGCCTCTCTTTTCTAGCCCTCTTTCGCTTAGGTACTCAGTGAATGGTTACTATTGGTAGTTCCGAGTTTTGTCTAGTTTGTTTCGTTGAGTCTGGTTTTGGAGATCCGCGTCTCTGTTGGCCTCTTCTGCTAGAGGATAGTAGCAGAACTATTAGGAGCGTGGTGTCTTGTGGCAGGTTAGGCTCTTTCGTCGATCTGGATGCTCTCTGTCTCCTTTGTGTAGCTTCTTTGGTGTTCGTTAGGTTGTGGCTATAGCTATCGGTGGTAGCTAGTTACCCACTTCTTTAAGAGCTCCAAGTTTATCATCTCTTTGGTTAGCTCAAGGCCTGTTCTAGGCTGTGGCTTCTATTTGTTTTGCTCTTGTATTGGAGTTAGCTTTGCTTTGCGTTTCTCCCCTTTTTCTTGCGGATAGATTGAGCCTTAGAGGAGCTAGTAGGGTTAATGGCTTCTGGTGTGGTGGTGAATGGTTTTATCTAGCTCTGTGCTACTGACTTCGGGGATGAGCTTGGTATTGAGGGAGCTTGCATCTTTTGCTTTTTGACGTGTGAGGTTCCGTTTGTTGGGATAGCTCATGGACTACAACAAAGAATCGTTTGGAGTTGTAGACCGTTGACGGCTTGATCTCGGACCTCCTGCGAAAGGCTTCTAGCGCTCTTGGTCTGTCGCAATAGGGTGTTTAAACAATCTCCATTAGCCCTCCTGCTTTTGCATGACATACGAGAAGAATAGCTTTGAACGTCATCGCTTCATCTCCTCCCGCCGCTTCATTGCATTGGTCGAGAAGATGGACCGAAAACATGGTTTTAATTAACCGTTTTTATGCTTCCATGTTTTTATTCTTTTTGCCATGGATTCATATGTATAGGTTTCAAATTAACGTTTGTAACCTAAACTGTTTTCATTTTTATGAAATATTTACAATTTAGCAAAAAAAAAAGAAAGTGTTGAAAGTTGAAACCAAAGTGATTGTCTCTCTCGATATCGGGTAGTTGGTGAGTTAATTCTACTTAGAACCTAAGTTCACACACGCTTATGAAATTATAGCGCAGATTTGAAAGAAGATAAAATTCATCTCAAGATGCTTAAATTCACGTTCTTGTTTTGAAATTCGACATTGAAAGAAGTGCGGTAAACTCAAGTATATTTTGTAAATTTTAAAATTGTTTAGTCGTTTACAAATGGGCCACAATGAAGGAGTGTATTGTGAGTTTGGGCCCATAAAAAAGCCCAACTTATGGAAGGACATAAAAGCAAGAGAGACTCGAGCTGAGCCACCAAACCTAGCGTGCCCTTTAATCCATCCACCATGAATCAACTGAGGTCTTCTTCAATCGCTGGAGAAGAAACCGAATACTTTGATCGGACCCCTGTTGATCTCTTCATCAGTAATATATTGTCGAGATTGCCTCTGAAATCTATAGCTCAGTGTCGTTGCATATCGAAGCTCTGGTCTTCCCGAATCCGCCTTCCAAATTACAACCTGTTGTTCCCGATCAAGCCCCCGGCTCCACCGCGGATCCTTTTCACCATCGAATATGAAAGAGAGTTGTTCGTCTACTCTTCACCTCAGCTTCACAATCCTGGTGAGAACACGTCTCTTGTAGCCACCCTTCATCAAAGGACACGTGGGACAGGTTTCAGTGTATATCGTCCTCCGGTTGGCGGATTGGTCTGTCGTCAACATTATCGAAAGAATCCAATGAATCCTTCACCAGTGGTGGTGATTTCTAATCCCATCACAGGAGAGTGTTTAGCCTTGCCTAGACTGAGAATGGATGAGATTAAGAATAACTCAAAGTTGTTCCTGGGCAATGTAGGATATTCTTTTTCTTTTGGGTATGATCCAATCGACAAAAAGTTCAAGATATTGCGTATCACCACTTTGTATGAGTACGACACACAAAATTCCAGTCAGTATCAAGTTCTAACATTAGGGGCTCGAAAGAAAAATCTCTTATGGAGAAATATCCAATGTTGCACAAATCATTATCCTTACATGTCTCACGATGATATGATATGCATCAGTGGTGTTTTGTATTATCCAGCAGGGTGCTATAAGGGTAAAAGACATTGCGTTGCCATCGCTTGCTTTGATGTTAGGTCTGAGAGTTTTAGTTTTATTAACGTTGATCTAGAAGACATGACAGCAGAAAAGATCAGTTCTTACAGTTTCTCTTTGATAGACTACAAGGGTAAATTAGGTGCTTGTTATTGTGATACTTACAAGAATCTGTTTGAGTTGTGGGTTTTAGAGAATGCGGAGGAACATAAATGGTCAAAGCATATCTACCAAATGCAGCTGCCTGAAATGATTTCTGGTGTACGTGCTACTGGAATGATTGGTAGTGGTGAAATTCAGTGCCGTGCCTTATGCCTAGTAAAATAGGCAATTGCCTAAGGCCACATCAAAAAACAAATATTTGAAGGCCACATTTTGTTCAAAATTGTGCCTATGTATTTAGATTGATATGATATATTTGGGTTATACCCTTTAATATATGCATGACAAGTAAAGTTTTGTAATGACAGGAGATGTTTAATAGTTTAACTATCATAGTTATAATGAGGAAATTGGTTAGAAATTAGAAGATATGAATTTTGAAAATTAAAAATAACAAAAACAAACAAAAATTCGTGTTTGTAATTTCTATAGTATAAGTTTTAGTTGTTGTTTAGTACGTTTGAATGATATAGTTCTATAAATATTTTTTATAAAGGCCACAATTTTTTGTTTTGCCTTAGGCCTCTCTAAAGCTAGGCACGGCACTGGTGAAATTGTGTTGCACCCATCCTATTCAGAAGATCATTTTTTCGTTTTGTACTACAATTTCGAGAGGAACATTATCACAAAAGTAAGACTTGAAGTTCCAGTAATGGTTAGTGGATGTTGGGTTCACGCATTTACCAACTATGTAGAGGATCTGAAACTTATGTAAGTGTTTACTTCACATTATCGAATCTTTGTCTTTTCTGTTTCTTGTGTTGTCTTTCTGAAGTTGTTTATTTCTCTGTTTAGTTACTAGCTATTAAACATTGATCGAAATTTGAAATATAATATTTTATCTCTGGAACTAACTCTGTAAAGCGAAACAAAACCCTAATTTTATTCAGTCCTCTGCATCACCAGAAGTTAAGTACGAAAAGTCAAATTAAGTATGAGAATGTCCCATGATAAAAATATACTCCCTCCGTATTTTAATAATTGTCGTTTTAGAATTTTCATTTTTTAAAATTGGATGTCGTTTTCAAATTTCTATGCAAAATTTATTACTTTTTAATGTTTTATGTCATACATAAAACATTAAAAAGTAATAAATTTTGCATAGAAATTTGAAAACGACATCCAATTTTAAAAAATGAAAATTCTAAAACGACAATTATTAAAATACGGAGGGAGTATTTAAAATCTTTTGTAAAGTCAAAATAAGCTTTTGATTCTATTGCAAACACAGCTCAATTTTCAGACATTAATACCACAAATAAGACAAATTTCTCTGGTAAATATACATTCAAGATACTTTGATGAACAATGTCTTAATTTCCACACTTCACGACCAGGCTCTTCTTCCTCCCATGACACCAAAAACTATGGCAATTGTAGCAAAAACAGCCTGTGAAAGTATAAAGTGTTAAACACTGATTAAATCTCAAGATTAATGTATAAAACACGATTATCATTTAGTGAAAGACTCACTGCAATGGTGCAAGCTATGTATCCTGGTTTCTCTCGTGAATCGATTCTAGCACAGACTAGAATGAATACGCCTATGTACCATGGGATTGCACCAAGGAGGAAACCAATGATGAACCTTGAAGATATAAAAAAAGAGACCGAGTTTTTCAGACAAAATGTTAAGTGATTGTAATCAAAGACTAAGAAAACACAAAATACTTACAAGAACCAACCGAGGCCAATACCACAACAAGGAAGACGGTTTTGTCTTGCAGGTCTTCCTTCAGAAACAGGGTAACCTGCAAATTAAGTTACACATTTGGTTTTAAAACTTTGTGAACTATTGTGGCTAGAAACATAGAGAGCTTCCCAACATTGAATATAGAGAGTTTAAGTTTTTGCTTACTGGAAGAAATAAACTCTGATATCATTTTTAAGAATCTTACAACTCTTGTCAATGAGAAGTAACTTTTCTCAGTTGGATCATAAAGAAGAGACAATTTTAGTATCAAGCTCAGGCATAGTCTCTGTCTCATCTTTAGTAACCATGGAGATACTATCAATAGGGTCGATGAAAGATGAAGCAAAATCTAAACTTTTCATCTTGAAGATCAAGATTCAAGGCTGGCTCTGACAAAGGTTTTTAAAGATTCGGAGAGTTACTTACCAGGAACGGTTTGATGTTCTTGAATGTATTGATGAACGGAAATGTTGTGATGAGATGCTCCGGGAGGTGGAGACGGCTGAGGAAATCCGATGACTGGATGATGCGACGGAGGATGAGGATACGACGGTGGAGGATAAGTAGGGACACCTTGAAACGTGCCGTAAGATGGAGGAGAAGCTCCTCTGTTTTTGTCTTTTTCTTTTCCCATTATGTCTCTCTCTCTCTCTATCTCTCATTGTTGTTTAATCAGATTTAAGGTTGTAGCATATTAGACACGTGGCAGCAGACACATGGACGAGTGGTTGTTGTTAGAAAAGCTCATTTAGATTATGCTATTGTTAATTGAAGTAGTTGACACATCAATCAATCAGCAAACCAAACAAAAGTTGAACACGCAATTACTGTCTTCATCGAATCTTCATAACAAATCCCACATGTTCAATCTAATTTACACAATCTTATATTCTTATCTAATGCAACATGATCTTATTGGACAAACAAACGCTCAAGAGTTTTATGGGTTTCTAAGTAAATATAGAATGAAGGATGAGTGAAAGAGAGAAACAAATTGTGTAGAGTTTTTAGTAGGTTTGAGAAGGCAGACTCACCATATTTGCTGGTACTGCAACATCAATCATCTTTCTATATGCAAGATTCAGATCTATTAGTGCAAAAGCCGCAGTTATTATATATGAGCTGATGACTACTTGAGCATACAAAACCGAATAACCTAGCTTGACATAATGAATCTTGCGTTTTGTATTACCGTGAAACCTTTCTATTCATGAGCTGGATAGATCAATGTGTCTTTTGGCAGTGTAGATTTCTGGTAAAAAGATCAACAAAAGCGCTTTAGATTGAATCTTTGAACAGTATGAGTGACTTTGCATGAACAAAATCTAGATATATTGCATCTACATAGCGTTTTTTGGTTCTCAATGACCAATGTCTTAATACAAAATCTAGATCTTACGCATCTACATCGCGGATTTTGGTTATTTATAACCGACTTTTCCTCTGCTTTTTTGTACCAGAAAGTCTGTCTTCCAACAACCACGGATGAGGACAACATCCCCGGTAAAAGCTATTCTTGTTTGAGACTGATGATCATCAGCCTCTTCTTCAGTAACATATGTAAGTATGTAACCCATCCTACAGTATGGCCAGGTGCAGCACGAATCTGCTACAAAAATGTTGATTATTACTCTCTTTACTTCTAGCATCTCAGTGGATTGTAATTTTGGTTTCATATCTCGAGGCACAGATTGTTGATAGATACTCTGTCACCGGGTGCAAGAAACACATCTGCTTTCAAAATGACGAATTTCACACCAGAACGAGATACTACTGAATTTTTGATTTAAACCAAACAGTGGAAATGTAAACACTTACATCAACCAACAGAAACAGACCTTAAGAAGTCGAGTTCCATTGAGTGTTCATAACATGATTACCCGCACAAAACCAATTAACCAAAGAGTAATCATCAACCAAAACTATAATGATTTAGAAAAAACACAAAAATTAAATCTCAAAACCCATGTCGCAAAAAATTCCATCTTTGAACTTTGTTTGGAAAAAACAAAAAAAAAAATCTCATCTTTTGAACTTTATTTGGGAAAACAAAAAAATCTCATCTTTGAACTTTATAAAAAAAAACCGAAAAAAATGTAATCTTTGAAGCAAAACTTAGTAACTTACCAGAGCAGAGCAGGTTGTTGTTTAATCCGACGGCGAGAGAAGATAGATAAAAAAAAGTGAAAAAGGTCGCAACTTGTGTGTCTCTCTTTCTCCAACTACCCTTTCGTGCTTAGCTGTCCCCTCTCTCTCTCTCTCTCTTCCCCGATGAAATCTTCATCTTTCGTATCTATCTTCCTTGTCATACCCTAATTTCATCTCTTCTCTGTTATTGATTTTGTTAAAAATCTCACCTTTCAATTCAAAATCCTTACATAGTTTTGTGATATGCCTACTTGGTGGGGAAGAAAGTCCTGCAAGAACAAGGACGATAGCAGAGGAATCATCTCCACAGACAGAGATATCAAGAGCTGTGTTGTTGTTGATCCTCCTCTCACTCCTACTCGTGGTGGTACACCTCGTTGTAGTCGTGAATTCGCCGGCGCTTCTTCTGGTTTCTCTGGTTTTGACTCTGATTCTACCGAGAAGAAAGGTCACCCTCTTCCTCGTCCTTTGCTCTCTCCTGTTTCGATCCATCATCAAGATCATGTAAGCGGATCCACTTCTGGATCTACCTCTGTTTCTAGCGTTAGCTCTTCTGGATCAGCTGATGATCAGAGTCAACTTGTTGCTTCTAGGTTTGCTTTTATGGATCCAGAACCTCTTAATCAATCAAAGATTACGTTTTTTGCTGTTTGGATTGTGGGTTTTGTGGCTCTAACTTGATACGCATATAGCAGGGGTCATGGTGATGTGAAATTCAATGTAGCGGCAGCACCACGTAGCCCTGAGAGAGCTTCTCCAAAGGCAGCTACTACTATTAGGCCCACGTCTCCACTGCATCAGCGATTGTCTGGAGTTGTGAGCTTAGAGTCTTCTACAGGGAGGAATGATGATGGAAGGTCCTCCTCTGAGTGTCACCCTTTGCCTCGACCACCTACTTCTCCTACAAGCCCTTCTGCTGTGCATGGTTCCTGGATTGGAGGAGGCTACGAGACCTCTCCTTCGGGGTTATCTAAGTGGAAAAAAGGGAAATTTCTTGGGAGTGGCACCTTTGGCCAAGTTTATCTTGGGTTCAACAGGTGAGATAATCAGATTCTTCTACTCTGATTTGCTTGAAGAAATGTCATAGTTTTAGATAAGGAAAATCTTATCAAGTGAGTGAGTTGGCTTAGTTTTTAGGTGACAAGAGTTATTTAGCTAACCTTGGTTTTAGGAAAGCCTTCCCACTCCTTTAGATCACTTAATGTGCGATGTCCAGATAGATAGAGCGTTTGATGCTAGCTTTCTCCGTAGGTGGAAACTATATTTGCATTGTGTGGATCCGGAGGTCATTAATATTGATATCTAGGTTAGTAGCTCTCTTAAACCAGTTTGCAGAGATGTTACGGTGTGATGGGCTTGGGTATATCCGTATATGTTATGACTCCTGCGGGGGTTTTACCTGTGATATACTGGTGGACATTTCTGATGGTTCATGTCTGCAATTACTTGATCAAAATTTTGAGGTTAACTTCACCTGCTATCTAGATAAAGGCAATAGAAATAAAAAATTTGTATTATGCTAGGTTCTTACATTATAACTTTGTAGCATACTCCTTTCTAAATTGGTTGTTTCCATAGTATAATGCTTTCACCAATCTTACAGTGAGAAAGGGAAAATGTGTGCTATTAAAGAGGTCAAGGTCATTTCTGACGACCAAACGTCAAAAGAATGTCTAAAGCAACTAAATCAGGTTTATCTAGTTCGCCTCATCTTTTGTATATGTCAAGATCTGATTGCTTTCAGCTCTTATTTAAAACGAAATTGTGAAACACTCTAATATTTTTCACACCTCTAACCACACTATTTTATTTGCAGGAGATAAATTTGCTTAACCAGCTTTGTCATCCGAATATCGTCCAGTATTACGGAAGTGAACTGGTATGTGTCAATATCTGTGAGCTTCAGGAAAAGAAGAAATCATATATGCTGTTGAGTTTGGGCAGCGTAATATTGTTATATAGAAACCAATATTGAAGCCTGGCCTGGAAATTGTTATGCTTGTAGAGTGAAGAAACCTTGTCCGTCTACTTGGAGTATGTGTCAGGTGGTTCAATCCATAAACTACTTAAAGAATATGGTTCTTTCACTGAACCTGTTATCCAAAACTACACACGGCAGATTCTCGCTGGGCTTGCCTATTTACATGGACGAAATACAGTACATAGGTATTCAAAATGACATCTTAAAGGTTGAATGGAATTCAATTTGTCTCTTCTTGGACATTTAGTAAAGAGTGATTTTGTTCTAACAGGGACATCAAAGGAGCAAATATATTAGTGGATCCGAACGGTGAAATCAAGTTGGCAGACTTTGGGATGGCCAGACATGTAAGTATATCTATGACCTTTATAACAAAAATATGAATACATGATCTCTTGAATGTCATCAATGGGCAACAGAAGATATCAATTGTTTCATCTCCTTTATATTATATATATATCTTAAAAATTATGCTTGCAGAAGCTCTAATAGCCATTTCTTTCTGCAACAGGTAGCAGCCTTTTCTACTATGCTTTCTTTCAAAGGGAGTCCTTACTGGATGGCACCCGAGGTAGTTACACTATTCTATCTTTTATTTACTTTTCTCTTGCAAGTGGTGCAGTGGAAGGCCCTTATGTTGTCGCAGCTGATAGAATTTCACATCATGCTTCCGTTCTTTCGCAGGTTGTGATGAGCCAAAATGGTTACACTCATGCAGTCGATATCTGGAGTTTGGGTTGTACTATTCTCGAAATGGCAACATCAAAGCCACCTTGGAGCCAGTTTGAAGGGGTATATATGATACTGACGCTTGGACATAATCTTTTGTGCACTCTTCTTTTTAATAATCTGAATTTTTTTCTAACTTTCAAGTTATCTTGTGACATTATTTGTACCAGGTTGCTGCGATTTTCAAAATCGGAAACAGTAAAGACACCCCGGAAATACCTGATCATCTTTCAAACGATGCAAAGAATTTTATAAGGCTTTGTCTGCAACGAAATCCGACAGTACGTCCTACAGCTTCTCAGCTTCTAGAACACCCTTTTCTACGTAATACAGCAAGAGTGGCTAGTACTAGCATGCCCAAAGATACCTCCCCACGTTCCCATGATGGAAGCTTCTCACTGGTATGTGTATAATGCATATGTTGAGCTGGATCAATTTGATTCCTTCCATCAAGTTAAACTTGATTTTCTTCTTGAGCAGCCAACAAGGGAATCGTATCCAGGGAGACTAAGCCATGATAATTACCCAAGACAACCATTGTCTAGAACTATACAGAGCCCGAGGTAAAAGCGTTGTAGCTCAATCTATTTGATACTTGGTCGAGTCAACTAATCTCGTATTTGGTTCTTGCAGCAGAGAAAACATAAGAGCTATCACATCCTTGCCAGTATCTCCATGTTCAAGCCCTTTACGCCAACTTGGGCCTGCATACAAAAGTTGTTTCCTGTCGCCTCCTCACCCGTCTTACGCATTTCCTGGTCAAGACAGTGGGTACAACCTAGCACAGTTTGCTGCAAGCCCTTTCAGGATGAAGAAAGACACAATGATGGAACCATCTAGTTTCAGGACTCAAACACCGAATTCACCCTTGAGATCAAGACTGGTATAGAAATGGAGCAAATATTGAGAGACCGAAAGCCACATACGATAAACAAGGCCCAAGGACCATGTATAAAACAGTGTCTCCCCCTGGTTTTGGCCTTCTCCTTCTCCACACCGTGGGAAATACGAAGTTATGGTACCTTAGTTGTGTGTGTTGAGGCTTCTACTAGAAGTGGAGATTTTTGGAACAAGAAGGAGAAATTTGGGGGGGGGGGGAACAGAACAGAGAGATGTAAAGAGAAACATGAAAATGAATACAAAGATTATAGAGTGAGAAATATAGATAGTAAGTTGTGTTGTTTATACAAAGATAATATTCAACCATTTGTTTTCAACCTACAGTGTGAATATACATTTCAGGAAGTAAAAAAGTTACCCATGTTTGTATTCTTTTAGACACATGTTTGACATATGTTTGAGATAAGTTAGTTGAGGAGATTGTCGAATTTTCAAGTTCCCACTCAGAAAAAGATAGCAAGATTGTCTCTTTCACGCTGAGTCATTTGTTTGATCGGATTAAAGGTTTTATCAATTTCGACACGTAGCAGCAGAACATGGACGAGTGGTTGAAAAGCTCATGTAGATAATGTTAATTGAAAAGTAGTTGACACATCAATCAGCAAACCAAACAAAAGTTGAACACGCAAATACTGTCTTCATCTTCATAACAAATTCCACATGTTCAATCTAATTTACACAATCTTCTAATGAACTTATTGGCTTTGGTAAATATAGAATGGGGTAGATAAAGAGACAAACATATCGTGTAGGAGTTTTTAGTTGGCTTCAGAAGGCACATCTTGTAACCCACATACCATATTTGCTGGTACTGCAACATCAATCATCTTCGGATACGACAGATTCAGATCTGTAAGAGCAAAAACCGCGGTCATTTTATGAGCTGATGAATACTTAAGCATATACTAAGCGCAAGAAACTTACTTGACATAATGGTTTTGAATGTTTCTTTATCTTTAGTTAGACGCGGGTTGTGTTGCATCTCTTCTCCAACTGTACTTACCTGAATTTCAACAGAAGGATGTAAAAACCATTGTGTGGATGAGTCACATTTTCCATTAAACAAGCCAATGTGAATGAATATGCGTTTTGCATTACCTCGAAACCTTTGTAGTCGTGAGCTGGATAGATCAATGTGTCTTCTGGCAATGTAAATATCTGGTAAAAAGATCAACAAAAGCGTTTAAACAGAGTCCTTGAAAACATGAACCCCTTGCCTATGGAATGTTAAACACTTGCCTGTGAATGTACAGATTCGTAGAGTTGATCAGAGCTTCCACCCTGAAACATCGAGGAAAACATCGTAGTACAGTTAAACCGACGCCTCATTACAAAATCTAGAACTTATGCATTGACATTACGGTTTTAGGTTCTTTATAAACGATGTCGCGATACAAAATCTAGATCTTTGAATCGATCCCACACTTTTTGAAATTCTGTGTTTTGTATTACCGTGAAATCTTCCTAGTCATGAGCTGGATAGATCAATGTGTCTTTTGACAATATAGATATCTGGTAGAAAGATCAACAATAGCATTTTAGATTGAATCTCTGAACAGTAAGAGTGACTTTGCATGTGGAGTGTGAAACCCTTGCATGTCCTGACTCGTGGTTGTAGAGTTGATCCGAGCTTTCTGCCCTGAAACACCAAGGAAAACATCATAGTAAAGCTCAACTAGTGTCACTACATAAGTTAAGTGATGAACATCATAACTATATCATTTTTCGATTGGATATCCGATATATTTCTATTTTTTCAACGTTAGAAACAAAGTAAGTTCAGAATAAGAAACCGCCTAAAAAATGTAATTGATTGCTATATGAATTTTTCGCCAGTCATTTAGACAATAAACAAGACAGAACTAGTGATTTGGTAGAAAAGACATACATTATATGACTAATGATACAACGTCCACCAGAAATATTGAGTAATTTTTCTCTCCAGTCACGATGTAACACATCCTGCGGTGTAAAACAATAGAATTATACAATAAACAAAGTACAAAAAACATGATGAATTAAAAATGAGTTAGCACAATATACTGTATATATGAATTGATCTAAAATTGATGCTGGTTTGGTAATTAGTATGCACTCTGATAGTCTGATTACATAGCAAAATTTACCAAAACTAAATGAAATGATTTTTTTAAAAAAACCAAAAACCCTCAAAACCCAAGTCGCAAAATTCCATCTTTGAACTTTATTTGGAAAAAAAAAATCCCACCTTTGAAGCAAAACTTAGCAACTTATTACCAGAGCATAGCATGTTGTTTAATGAGAAATTTAACAAATGTGTCATGCCACTATAGCAAAACTTATCAAAATTGCCACAAGCTTTTTTTCCTTTCTAAAAGTGTCATACCTCTTATGTGAAATGTCCAAATTGCCCTTGAAAGAAAGTTTTTTTTTTTAATTCGGTCAAAGTCAAAATCAGAAAGTGCTACTTCATCCCGTGGACAATAGTTTCCAAATTATTATGTCTACAAATTACCGTGGACAATATTTTTCCAAATATTTTCGACAACATTATTATTTTGTAAGATCAATGACGTAATTTTGTTTTTTTAAATATGTTAATTCGAACTAAAGATGAATTTTGTATGGATATATGTTTTTGAAATCTGTTATTTTCTACGTAGACACGAAATTGGATATTTGTTGTCTACTAAAACTTCTGAAATTTGTAGCATTGAACGTAGACAACAATTCTTGTCCATCATATTTTTTCGAAATATGTTTTTTCGAAATATGTTTGTTTCGAATTCTTGTCCACCAAATTGTTTAGTAGACAATAATTTTTAAATAACAATTCTCGTCCATCAACTTATCACTTATTTAAGGGAGATTGAAACAAATAGCCCCAAAAAAGTTGTTTTTTCCAAAAATAGCACCTCATTTGAAAAGTTCTACAAATAGCACCATAAACTTCAAGGGAGACTCACAAAAATGCCCCTTTTTCAATACCCCTTTTCAAAAATGCCTCCTTTGACTGTCCATTTTTAAAAATACCCCTTTTTATGTACAAAATGACTAAATTACCCTTCTTTTAATAAAATATATCACAAATATATAAGGAAATATAACAAAATTAGGTCCACAAAATACAAAATATTTTTTGGCGGGAAAAGTGATCCCGCAATTTTTCCCGCCAAAACACTTGTAAAAACTTATAAAAACCTTTAAAATACCTTGTAAAATTTTCCCGTAAAATTTTTTCCCGCCAAAAAATTTTCCCGCCAAAAAATTTTTTTTGCGGAAAAAGTGATTCCGCAATTTTTTTTGGCGGGAAAAATTTACAAGGTATTTTAAAGGTTTTTTACAGGATATTTATAAGGTTTTACAATGTATTTTAAAAGGTTTTACAACGTATTTATAAGATATTATAAGATTTTACAAGCAATTTTATAAGGTTTTACAAGTTATAAGGTTTTACAAGTTTTTTATAAGGTTTTACAAGTTATAAATACCTTATAAAACCTTATAAGTACCTTGTAAAACCTTTTAAAATACATTGTAAAACCTTACAAAACACTTGTAAATACTCTGTAAAACCTTTAAAAAACCTTGTAAATTTTTCCCGCCAAAAAAAATGCGGAATCACTTTTCCCGCAAAAAAAAATTTTTGGCGGGAAATTTTTTTTGCGGGAAAATTTTTTACGGGAAAATTTTACAAGGTATTTTAAAGGTTTTTTACAAGTGTTTTGGCGGGAAAATTGCGGGATCACTTTTCCCGCCAAAAAATATTTTGTAGTTTGTGGACCTAATTTTGTTTCAAATAAGGGTAAAATGGTCATTAAAAATTAAAAGAGGGCAAACTTAAAAATAGACTCTCAAAGGGGGCATTTTTGAAAAGGGGTATTGAAAAAGGGGCATTTTTAACAATTTCTCAAACTTCAATTTAACTTAATGAAAATATAAGATAGAAAATAAAAAAGAGAGCAAACACTAATCTAATATTAAATTGAATCAAAATTGTTTTTAAATAGTGTAAATATATACCCTAATTTAGAAATAGGGAACCCAACTATAATACCACAAACTAATATTAAAATAAAAATCTCTTTTAAATGGTGGAAATATATATCCTAAATTGGAAATAGGGAACCCAAATATAATACCATAAACTAATATTAAAATGAATCAAAATCTCTTTTAAATGGTGGAAATATATACCCTAAATTAGAAATAGAGAATCCAAATATAATATTTTAAATTTATTTCTAATTTATTTTGTTGAATAATTTTTATATAAAAATTGTGGTATTATTGAAAAAAAAAACTAGTGATAAAATTTTTAGATCAAAAACACTAATAATAAGTTAACTAGTGCTATTTTTGGAAGTTTATGGAGTGTGTGCTATTATTGTCAATAAAACTTGTTTTAGGGCTATTTTTAGGAATTTCTCCTTATTTAATGTAGGGGTAATTTCGTCAACTCAAACCATACTGATTCAAAATTATAGCATTTTGGAATAGAAACTTTTTCTTTGGTCAAAGTAGCATTTTTGACCAAATTCTCTTGTTTAATCCGACGGCGAAAGAAGATTAGATAAAAAAAGTGAAAAAGGTCGCAACTTGTGTGTCTCTCTTTCTCCAACTACCCTTTGACCCTTTCGTGCTTAGCGGTCCTCTCTCTCTGTCTCTGTCCCGATGAAATCTGCATCTTTCGTATCTCTCTTCCTCCTCATGCCCTAATTTCATCTTCTCTCTGTTATTGATTCTGTTAAAAATCTCACCTTTCATTTCAAAATCCTTTTAGAGTTTTGTGATATGCCTACTTGGTGGGGAAGAAAGTCCTGCAAGAACAAGGACGATAATCACAGAGGAATCATCTCCACAGATAGAGATATCAAGAGCTCTGTTGTTGTTGTTGATCCTCCTCTTACTCCTACTCGTGTTGGTACACCTCGTTGTAGCGTTAGCTCTTCTGGATCAGCTGATGATCAGAGTCAACTTGTTGCTTCTAGGTTTGCTTTTATGGATCCAGAACCTCTTAATCAATCAAAGATTACGTTTTTATTGTCTGGATTGTTGGTTTTGTGATTCTAACTCAATAAGCATATAGCAGGGGTCATGGTGATGTGAAATTCAATGTAGCAGCAGCACCACGTAGCCCTGAGAGAGCTTCTCCAAAGGCAGCTACTGCTAATATTAGGCCCACGTCTCCACTGCATCAGCGATTGTCTGGAGTTGTGAGCTTAGAGTCTTCTACAGGGAGGAATGATGATGGAAGGTCCTCCTCTGAGTGTCACCCTTTGCCTCGACCACCTACTTCTCCTACAAGCCCTTCTGCTGTGCATGGTTCCTGGATTGGAGTAGGCTACGAGACAACCTCTCCCAAGTGGAAAAAAGGGAAATTTCTTGGGAGTGGCACCTTTGGCCAAGTCTATCTTGGGTTCAACAGGTGGGATAATCAGATTCTTCTACTCTGATTTGCTTAAAGAAATGTCATAGTTTTAGATAAGAAAAATCTTATCAAGTGAGTGAGTTGGCTTAGTTTTTAGGTGACAAGAGTTAGTTTAGTTAGCTAACCTTGGTTTTAGGAAAGCCTTCCCACTCTTTTAGATCACGTAATGCGCGATGTCCAGATCGATAGAGCGTTTGATGATAGCTTTCTCCGTAGGTGTAAACTATATTTACATTGTGCGGATCCGGAGGTCATTAATATTGATATCTAGGTTAGTAGCTCTCTTAAATCAGTTTCCAGAGATGTTATGACTCCTGCTGGGGTTTTACCTGTGATTTGCTGGTGGACATTTCTGATGGTTCATGTCTGCAATTACTTGATCAAAATTTTGAGGTTAACTTCACCTGATTATCTAGATAAAGGCAATAGAAAGCAAAAAATTCTATTATGCTACGTTCTTACATTATAACTTTGTAGCATCCTCCTTTCTAAATTGGTTGTTTCCATCGTATAATGTTTTCGCCAATCTTACAGTGAGATAGGGAAAATGTGTGCTATTAAAGAGGTCAAGGTCATTTCTGACGACCAAACGTCAAAAGAATGTCTGAAGCAACTAAATCAGGTTTATCTAGTTCGCCTCATCTTTTGTATATGTCAAGATCTGATTACTTTCAGCTCTTATTTAAAACGAAATTGTGAAACACTCTAATATTTTCCACACCTCTAACCACACTATTTTATTTGCAGGAGATAAATTTGCTTAACCAGCTTTGTCATCCGAATATCGTCCAGTATTACGGAAGTGAACTGGTATGTGTCAATATCTGTGAGCTTCAGGAAAAGAAGAGATCATATATGCTTGTTGAGTTTGGGCAGCGTAATATTGTTATATAGAAAACCAATATTGAAGCCTTGGCCTGGAAATTGTTATGCTTGTAGAGTGAAGAAACCTTGTCCGTCTACTTGGAGTATGTGTCAGGTGGTTCAATCCATAAACTACTTAAAGAATATGGCTCTTTCACTGAACCTGTTATCCAAAACTACACGCGGCAGATTCTCGCTGGGCTTGCCTATTTACATGGACGAAATACAGTACATAGGTATTCAAAATGACATCTTAAAGGTTGAATGGAACTCAATATGTCTCTTCGTGGACATTTAAGAGTGATTTTGTTCTAGCAGGGACATCAAAGGAGCAAATATATTAGTGGATCCGAATGGTGAAATCAAGTTGGCAGCCTTTGGGATGGTCAGACATGTAAGTATATCTATGTACTTTATAACAAAAATATGAATACATGATCTCTTGAATGTCATCAATGGGCAACAGAAGATATCAATTGTTTTATCTCCTTTATTTTATATATCTTGAAAATTATGCTTGCAGAAGCTCTAATAGCCTTTTCTTTCTGCAACAGGTTACTACTATGCTTTCTTTCAAAGGGAGTCCTTACTGGATGGCACCCGAGGTAGTTTCACTATTCTATCTTTTATTTACTTTTCTCTTGCAAGTGGTGCAGTGGAAGGCCCTTATGTTGTTACAGCTGATAGGATTTCACATCATGCTTCCGTTCTTTCGCAGGTTGTGATGAGCCAAAATGGTTACACTAGTGCAGTCGATATCTGGAGTTTGGGCTGTACTATTCTCGAAATGGCAACATCAAAGCCACCTTGGAGCCAGTTTGAAGGGGTATATGATACTGACGCTTGGACATAATCTTTTGTGCACTCTTCTTTTTAATAATCTGATTTTTTTTCTAACTTTCAAGTTATCTTGTGACATTATTTGTACCAGGTTGCTGCGATTTTCAAAATCGGAAACAGTGAAGACACCCCGGAAATACCTGATCACCTTTCAAACGATGCAAAAAATTTTATAAGGCTTTGTCTGCAACGAAATCCGACAGTACGTCCTACAGCTTCTCAGCTTCTAGAACACCCTTTTCTACGTAATACAACAAGAGTGGCTAGTACTAGCATGCCCAAAGATACCTGCCCCCCACGTTCCCATGATGGAAGCTTCTCACTGGTATGTGTATAATGCATATGTTGAGTTGGATCAATTTGATTCCTCCCATTAAGTTAAACTTGATTTTCTTCTTGAGCAGCCAACAAGGGAATCCTATCCAGGGAGATTAAGCCATGATAATTACCCAAGACAACCATTGTCTAGAACTATAAAGAGCCCGAGGTAAAAGCGTTGTAGCTCAATCTATTTGATACTTGGTCGAGTCAACTGATCTCGTATTTGGTTCTTGCAGCAGAGAAAACGTAAGAGCTATCACATCCTTGCCAGTATCTCCATGTTCAAGCCCTTTACGCCAACTTGGGCCGGCATACAAAAGCTGTTTCCTGTCACCTCCTCACCCGTCTTACGCATTTCCTGGTCAAGACAGTGGGTACAACCTAGCGGAGTTTGCTGCAAGCCCTTTCAGGATGAAGAAAGACACAATGATGGAACCAGCTAGTTTCAGGGGTCAAACACCGAATTCTCCCTTGAGATCAAGACTGGTATAGAAATGGAGCAAAGATTGACAGACCGAAAGCCACATACGATAAACAAGGCCCAAGGACCATGTATAAAACAGTGTCTCCCCCTGGTTTTGGCCTTCTCCTTCTCTACACCTTGGGAAATATGAAGTAATTATGATACCTTAGCTGTGTGTGTGGAGCATCTACTAGAAGTGGAGATTTTAACAAGAAGGAGAAATTTGGGGGGGGGGGGGGGGGGGGGGGAGAAACAGAGAGATGTAAAGAGAAACATGAAAATGAATACAAAGATTATAGAGTGAGAAGTACAAAGATAGTAAGTTGTGTTGTTATACAAAGATAATATTCAACCATTTGTTTTCAACCTACCTTGTGAATATACTTTTCAGTTTTCAGAAAGTAAAAACGTGTCATGAGTTTGATTTCTTTTAGACACATGTTTGACATAAGTTTAGTTGAGGAGTTTTATTTTCTTTAAGACATATGTTTATGATAAGTTAGTTGAGGAGATTGTCGAATTTCAAGTTCTCCCACTCAGAAAAAGATAGCAAGATTCTCTCTCACGCTGAGTCATTGTTTGATCGGATTTAAAAGTCTTAGCAATTTCGACACGTACAAGCAGAACATGGACGAGTGGTTGAAAAGAAAAGCTCATTTAGATTATGTCAATTGAAAAGTAGTTGACACATCAATGATCAAAAAGCAAACCAAACAAAAGTTGAACACGCAAATACTATCTTCATCTTCATAACAAATTCCACATGTTCATTACACAATCTTCTAATGAGCTTATCTTAAACGGAAGCAAATCTTATTGGATAAACTACTCTCAAGAGTTTTATTGGCTTTGGTAAATATAGACAAACATATTGGGTAGAGTTTTTAGGTGGCTTGAGAAGGCACATCTTGTAACCCACATACCATATTTGCTGGTACTGCAACATCAATCATCTTCGGATACGACAGATTCAGATCTATAAGAGCAAAAAACCGCGGTTACTTATGAGCTGATGAATACTTCAGCATAATAAGCAGAAGAAACTTACTTGACATAATGGTTTTGAATGTTTCTTTATCTTTAGTTAGACGCGGGTTGTGTTGCATCTCTTCTCCAACTGTACTTACCTGAATTTCAACAGAAGGATGTAAAAACCATTGTGTGGATGAGTCATATTTTCCATTAGACAAGCCAATGCGAATGAATTTGCGTTGTGCATTACCTCGAAACCTTTGTAATCGTGAGCTGGATAGATCAATGTGTCTTCTGGCAGTGTAAATATCTGGTAAAAAGAACAACAAAAGCGTCTAAACAGAGTCCTTGAAAACATGAACCACTTGCCTATGGAATGTGAAACACTTGCCTGTGAATGTACAGACTCGTAGAGTTGATCAGAGCTTCCACCCTGAAACATCGAGGAAGACATCGTAGTACAGTTAAACCAATGGCTCATCACAAAATCTAGAACTTATGCATTGACATTACGGTTTTAGGTTCTTTATAAACGATGTCGTAACACAAAATCAGATCTTATGCATCTACATTGCAGACTCTAAAATACAAAATCTAGATCTTATGCATCTACATTGTTCTGAGTACCTGAAAGTCAGTCCTCCCACAACCACGGATGAGTACAGCATCCCCGGTAAAAGCCATTCTTGGTTGGGGCTGATCTGCCTCTTCTCCAGTCACATATGTAACACATCCTGCAGTATGTCCAGGTGTAGCACGAACCTGAGACAAATGAAATAATCATTACACTCTTCACTTTCTAGCCTCTCATCTATTGTACCGGTTCAAAACTTTGGATTCATACCTCGAGGTATATATCGCCGATAGATACTTTATCACCAGGTTCAAGAAACATATCAGCTTTGGAACCACTTGCTTTCGAAATAACGGATTTCACACCCGGGAGTTTCGTCTATGGGGAGCAAACAAAGATATATAAAACAATTACAGTGGAAATGTAAAACAATTACATCAAGCAAGAGAAAACAGACCTTAAGAAGTCCAGTTCCAGTGACATGATCAGCATGAACATGAGTGTTCATAGCATAGATAAGCTTTAAGCCCAACTCATTTATCAGGTTCAAGTCTCTATCCACAGTCTTGTCCACCGGATCAATCAACTGCTCCATCACATAAAACAATCCAAATTCAACAAATCAGATAAACAAAGAACATAAATTGATGATCTTTTAAAAAACCAATTCAATCTCATCATCCAATAGCAAATTTTCCCATTGACTAATCCATCAACAACGATTAGACACGAAAGAACTCAAAACCCATGTCGAAATTTTTTATCTTTAGGAAGTAAAACATACCAAAGCTGGTTTATCAGGATGAGAAACGTCGGCAAGAAGATAAGTAAAGGTGGAAGATTCTTTCTCAAAGAGTTGACGAAAGAGAAGCTTCGAGGAGGAGGAGGAGAAAGATGAAGACGAACCCATCAATGATCGGCGAAATGTTGGAGGTCTGATTAGAGGAGAACGGAGGATACGAGATTGAGAAGAGAGGAATTTGGGTTGGAGTAGAAGAAGTTGTCGGAGACGTGGCAAATGTGTCATCATCACCATTGGAATCAGCCGACGTCAATAGCTTCTTGAAACAAACAATGTGGTGGTGGGACCCGTGATGGATCAGTTATGCACGATTCAGTAACAATAATGGAATCAGATGATTTTTATCAGATAAGATTAAAAAATCATCTGAGAAAAGTTATTGGAGATTCATGAAGCGAATCTTAAACCTTGAAGATGAAGAAGAGCTTTCGAGTTTAGAGATGGACTTAATAAGGCCTAAAATGATGGGCTTATAATGGGCTTTTAGTCTTAACTAAAAACCAAAGTGTTGCCGACAACAAATCATCTGGTCTGGTGGACTCCACGGTTTACGTCAACAGTCAGGATCTTCTTTATGATTCAATGTGCCACATTGTAGGTCCATTACAAATTGGAAATGATAACATTTGGTTTTGATTTTGACCCTCTTGTCTTGAGTACAAAACTTCATAAATATCAAATTTAGTAACACTTGAATTTAATGAAAAGTTTTCTGGAAACTACAACATAAAACAAACTAGGTCCGGACCCGCACGTACGTGCGGGGTTTTATATTTTGAAATATGCGGGTTGAATATGTGTTGTATAACATATAGTGAAAACGGGTATAACATATAGTGTTGTATAACGTACGTGCGGGGTTTTTTTTGTTTGATTGGTTTAAAAGTTTGGAAAGAAAAATTAGTAAGAATTTAGTAATTTTGATTGGTGAATGATTGGATATCTTTGTTTGGTTTTGTTGAATTATTTAGAAAGTTGCAAAATTGGTTGTAATATTGTGTAACCAAATTATTATTTTGATTTATATTGTTTTTAGGGTGTCTAGATCCTGACCCGCATATTCGTGCGGGGGGAAAATTTTTTAATGAATGTCTTTGCATAAAGTTTGTATTAATATATTATTTTGTTGGTTAGTGAATTATATAATAGTATAGATACCCTAAATTTATCATAATCATTGTAGAATTATGTTTTGTGTTTTAAAAATTGTCTGGTGCATAAGTTTGTGTTTTCTATTTGATTAGTTTTAAATTTAGAATTGAAAATTGAGAGTTTTAAAAATAAATTAGCATCAGATTTAAATAATTTTATATGTGTTTTTTTAAATATATAGATTGGTGCATAACAAATAATTTGAACCGTTGGAGAAGTTATGTGTCTAAAAGTTATTATACAAATGTTAAAAATTGAAAGAATATAATATTTTAAAATAATTGTTTATAAATTACTATTCGGTAATTCTCAAACATTTTACCGAAATATAATTTACTGGCACAATAATTCAAGCAAAGATATTTTTTTGTGGGCGGAATATAATGTTAATGTTGATCCAATTATAAAGCCTCCTTCACCCATTTAATATTTTCGTTTAAATAAATTGATATTTAGTATATTAATGAATTTTAATTTATTTATCTAGACAGATTTATTTTTTATTTTAGAACAATCGTTATTGTTCTTGTTGCTTCTTACTGCCTAACACGTGTCTGAGTGAAGACATCTCTTCTTCTTCCTTAACGTATCGACTGGACTTTTAATGGGCTGCTTAATTTTGTAAACCCATTATGTACTCTTGTGAATGTATGTTGTCTTATATTAATAAAATTCAGAGAAACAAAAATGTCAAAAAAAATAATCGTTGTCTCATCTTAAAAAAAAAAGGGAAAACCCACCGAACAAAACTAAGAACATGGCTTGATCGAAGAATCAATTGCGACAGCTATTTCGTCTCTGTTTATACTGTGTTGCAAATCGTGAATTCTTTAAAGAGGTAAGGTTATTATTGAATCAGATCTATAGTTCTACTGCCTCAATTCCCAATTTGTGAATTTTTATGTTTGAATAGAGATCCTTGTCCAAGAATTATCAAGAAACCAGATCTTCTACGGGTAACTATTGTCAATTGAATATCCAAATTTTTGTTTTCACTGAATTAAATCAACTAACACGAATTTGATTTCGTGTAGTTTTTCTCGTTAGCTACAGAAGCAAGATGAACATTAAAATTCCAGTTTACCGAGCTATTTTTTTTAAAACCCATCAATTTTTTACAGTATATTTATGTCAGCTGAAAAGAGTTCTACTTAATTTAGCTTCTATATATATTTCAAATATAATGATGTTAATGGAAGAAAAGGATAAACAAAGAAAGAAAAACTGATACGATTATTAGAAAACAATAGCTATTACCAAAAATTTAAACATGGAATGTATTCAGGTCAAGCATAAATTGCGAGTAACCTAAAAATGTGGAGGAGGCTATCAAGTTTTGTCATTGGAGCTATTCAAAAATCTATTGGTTAAAAGGTTAGTGAGATCATAATTTATACACTTTGTTTATTAGATTTGCATATTTACCTACTGTTATTGAGTCTAGTTGTGGTTACTTAATATAGAAAACTTTGTTTTTTCTCTAGTATGTTAAAATGAAAGTACTAAATAAGAAATGCAAAGTATTAAAAATTCTGCCATTGTTTGATATGCATTAATCACCTTTACACGAATGAACGATTTTCACTTGGATTCTGCATCTTGTCTTGAAAGGTTTGATGTTAGCAAGATTGGTGATATAAGATTTCATCCATTGTTAGAAATGAGAAACGAAGTAGCAATATTGAAGTAGCAAGATTGGTCTTTTGCAGTCATCTTAAAAAAAGGAGTAGCAAAAGGTTAGGGGTCGTTTGAAAGCTTAATGAGTATGGAAAATGGTATTAGACATTCTATATTTATAGGGAAAAGAGGTCGGCTAGGGTTAAACCTATTAGATCAAAAGAATATATTTGCAAATCCATTTTTTAAATAAAGTTTTAAGGTATATACTTGATTTGAGAGGTATAGAATATATAGTTATTGTTATATTTGGAAAATATATTAACTGAATTCGAATATGATTGAAAACAACCTTCAAATTTGGATATTTTTGAAACGAATTATTGTTACCATTAATTGCTATATATCCTTATTTTGTATTCGAAATTAAAGGGATACGTTTGTTTTGGTAATATCTTTAAATTCGTAAATGTCATATTTGGTTTCCAATTAATTTGTTCAGATTGCCAAAATCTCAACTGACCGGATCAAGCAAAGGATCGAGCCCATGATCCGCGTATCGACCCGCCAAAGAACCCCAAGATCCGCGTGTTTATTCGGTCTAGTAGCCCAAGATCCGCGGGTTACTTCCTTTCAAATTATTGTTTTACCCTTTTACATGTTTATTTTTTTACTCTTTGAATGCAAAATTCCTAATGGCATTCTTTGTAATTCTTTACCCTTTATAAGGTTATTTATTATCTAATGCTTCCCAATTAATAGTATAGATAATATGGTGGTAGAATAGTGCGGTACAAATACGATTAGTGCAGTAACTACGGTTGAGATAGCTTGATCATAAAAGTGAATTTTTAAAAAATTTTCTATCATGTCCACAAAAATAGGACTGATGCTAACATGGATATGTTGAAGAGGGATAAATTTGTATGAGTTTTTTTTACTTTTTGGTGGAATAGTGAAATACTTATAGTCAATAGTTAGATTTTACGAAAACGTTGATTAATGCTTCATTCTATCGCATTTTTGATCCTCCAAGAATAAGTCTATTTACATTCCTAGTAATGTTTTAATCTATGTGAAAAATGTTAAAAGAACATGAAAAATTAAAACTTGAATGACTTAACCAATAGCCAAGTGATATTTTAGACCATTTTGGAAAAGCCTTTTTCTAATTTCTAACCATATGAAAGTGAGAAATATCCAATTCAGTCGTGAAGACGACGTTTTGATCTCGGAAGTATCAAAAGAGAAAATCTCAAGATTAGTCAACTTAAGACTTGAGATTTTTTTTTTTTTTTTTTTTTTTTTAAAAGACTTGAGATTTTTTATACTTAGAGAAAGGGATAATCCTAAAAACATCAATGCTTCATTCTGCGCTACAGTATCTCTTGTCGTTTTCTTGGCTTTTTCGATCTTTCTAAACAGAAACCACTTTCCCTTTTAACTTCGAATCGATTCCGATGGAGTTTTGATCAAAAAGACTTAATCTTTGTGAATCTTTGACGGCTCTTCTCTTCTGGGTTTTGTTTGATCATAGCAAAGGACACGATGGAGTCTTCGTTAATTCATCATATCATCATTGTGTTGTTGTTACTCTGGTTCATCTCTTCCTTGAATCGATCCCACGTCTTTTTCTATTTCCTCGCTCTCATTTATCTCTACCTGGTACTGGGATTTGCCTCTATGGTTTCTTTTGACTACTTGTCTGGTTTTTTTATGGAATGTGTAAAGATTGTCTTTTTCTTTTTGGGTTTCTTCAGGTTCACGAACGGTATGTGATGAGATTGAAGAGAACATTGCAGTTCGAAGAGAGGAAACAAGCTAATCAGAGAAGGGTAACTTTTAAATGTCTTTGTTTCATGTTTGTTCTCTTCTTTAGGTGGAAAGATTCTATCTTTATGTGTTCACTGTTAATGGTGATTAACCTAGGCTTTAGTTTGGTTGAGAGAGTGATTACCCTTAACAAAATGTTGGGAATTTATAACTTCTAAAGCTCCTAGGTTGCTTTTTTTCTGTTTGAAGTATGGATTAATCTTGTAATGGTTGAAATAGTATAGTGAAAGAGCTAGACTTTAGCCAATTTATGGACTGACTTAGTGCTAAGAATACTCACTCTTTCGCTTTCGCCTGTGTATTAGCTGTATGCGATTAACCTAATGAGGATTTTTTTTTTTTCCCTGAGTTTTCCTTACATTATATACAATTTTTGTTTCTTTTGCTATGCATCTTTCAGGTTCTATCTGATTCTGAATCTGTGAGATGGATGAATTATGCTGTGGAGAAGATATGGCCTATATGCATGGAACAGATTGCGTCTCAAAAGATTCTGGGTCCAATCATACCTTGGTTCTTGGACAAATATAGACCTTGGACTGCGGTATCCATCTCTAAGATATAATTACATTCGGTCTTAATTCTATATGGCTTGTAAGAAGTCACTTGCTGGTATTGACATCTTTTGCGATTTATGTGCAGAAAAAAGCTGTGATACAGCACCTTTACATGGGAAGAAACCCACCTCTGTTGACTCATATTAGGGTCCTTCGCCAATCTACGGGTGATGATCACTTGGTATAGTTGCAATGCCTTATAGAACATCATACTTTGGCCTCTTCGCTCATTGATCTATAGTAGAACTTATGCTGGAGTTTATGCAGGTACTGGAACTTGGAATGAATTTTCTCGCAGCAGATGATATGAGTGCAATTCTTGCTGTGAAATTAAGGAAAAGGCTTGGTTTTGGGATGTGGACAAAGTTGCATTTGACGGGGATGCACGTGGAAGGAAAGGTAGGGCAGCCTTTTCTTTATCTGAATGGGACCTTTTTCGTTTTTGTAAACACATTTTTGCGTTCTACTCTTAAAAGGTGCTAATCGGAGTGAAGTTCCTTCGTCGGTGGCCTTTCTTGGGGCGTTTACGTGTGTGTTTTGCAGAGCCTCCATATTTCCAGATGACTGTTAAACCAATCTTCACTCACGGGCTTGATGTTGCTGTACTTCCAGGTATCGCAGGATGGCTAGTAAGTACTACACATCCTAATAGTCTTGAATCTCTTCTTCGCACACATTTGTTTTTTTTCTCCCCTCTAAAAGTCTCCCCATTTCTTTAATTTCTTAATCAGGATAAACTTCTTTCTATCGCATTTGAACAGACACTTGTTCAGGTAAGAATGACGGTTTGTTGGGTTATTTTCTATGCTTGTTCTGAATATCCCCTTCTTGTAGTTAAGCAATGAATGGCTCCGTCTAAAGATATTGTTTTTACTATTTCTTAATTCCCTGCTATTTGGTTGCAGCCAAATATGCTTGTTGTTGACATGGAGAAATTTGTTAGCCCAAAATCAGGTATTTATTGCAGGATTATCAACCTTATATTTCTGTTTCTTACTTCGTTGCTTCTGGCACTTGAAATCACTGGTATATCTCCAGAAAATTGCAATTTTTTTCTGTGTTTGCCTCCAGAAAATTGGTTCTGTGTTGATGAGAAAGAACCAGTTGCACACGTCTTAGTTGAAGTCTTTGAAGCATTAGATGTTAAACCATCTGATCTAAATGGTTAGTTTTAATATTACCACATGCATTAGTCTTTTTCCTTTTGGTTTGAAAAACTTGGATGTTTTGGTTTCAGGTTTGGCTGACCCTTATGTGAAAGGGAAACTTGGTGCTTACCGATTCAAAACCAAGACACAGAAGAAAACATTGTCCCCAAAATGGCAAGAAGAGTTTAAGATACCAATCTTTACATGGGACTCTCCAAGTATACTTAACATTGAAGTTCGAGACAAAGACCGATTTGTGGATGATACCCTTGGGTTTGTTCCTGAACCCTCGTTACTCCAAACTTGTAGAATATCAAAATTTTCTTGTTTTGAGTTTCTGTTTTGTTGCAGTGAATGTTCAGTGAATATTGGCGAGTTTAGAGGCGGCCAAAGAAACGATATGTGGTTACCTCTTCAGGACATCAAAATGGGAAGGCTGCATCTTGCTATAACTGTAATTGAGGACAATGCGAAGGTAAAACTTTTTTCTAACTTACATACGACAGTTTTTCAAGATTAGCTTGGTCAAATGCTTCTCATTTTTGAAACAGTCGAGTGATGATCCCTTCAAAAAAGCGAATCTAAACAAGGAAGACATACAGACTTCTTTTGCTTCTGATACTACAAATCTAGGCTCTTTCTCGTCGGACAAAGCTCCAAGTGTTGTGGATAACTTTGAGCCAATAATCATTGAAGGGCAAGAAGAGACTGGAATTTGGGTTCAAAAACCGGGAGCTGAAGTATCACAGATTTGGGAACCAAGAAAAGGTAAGAGTAGACGTCTTGATAGCCAAATACAAAGAAACCCTAATGATGGATCACTCAACAGTGGAAGCAGCAGCACCGACGACAATCAAGAGGGATCAAAGAATCCAATGAAGTCGGTTGGTCGAGGATTGAGAAAAATCGGGTCAGTGTTTCACAGGCATGGCAAAAAGGAAGAATTTTTAATAGGAAGCATTGAAGAAGAGTCACAGTCTCAGTCTCCTCGGATCAATCTGAAGGCAGTAAACCAAAAGGATGTTGGACTTAACTTCATCGTTGATGACAATCTCTCGGGTCCACTTTCAGGCAAGAGTTTAGATTGTGAGAGTTTGGATGCAGAGGAACATTCAGGTAAAGGCCATATGAAGGATGTGGCAAAGAGCTTTCTAAAACAAGCTGAGAAATCTGCAAAACAGTTCAAGCATGCGTTTTCGCGTAAAGGATCCATGAAACCAAGAGATGGGCAAAAAGAAATCGTTCCTGAATCTGATTCTGGATCTGATTCTGAATCTTCTGATGATGATGATTCCTTTACCTGTGTAAAGAACCTGGCAACAGAAACAGGAAAACTTACACGCGATGGGAATATTGTTAGAACAGGAGATGATGATCATGTAGATTCAACAACATTAGCAAACGCTAAGGAAGATTCAAGTGGTGATATGGCAGAGAATTCGACAGATGTTGAAGCTAAAGATGAGAAACTAGAGGAAGCAGCAGAGTCACAAACTAGAGATATTGACACCGCCATGAACATCAAAACTGAAGATGAGAAAGGAGAGACGCTTAAAAATATTGAAGAAAAGGAATCATCTTCAAACTGAAAACGTATATCTTATGCACATTCATGTTCATGTATATGTTTACTGAAACCTGCGAATCAAATGGAGGTTCTTGAGCTTATATAAACCCTGATTTTTCTTTTCTTGATTTTTTTTTTCCTTTTCTGATCTTTTACGATGGTTAAACAACAGCATTTTTCATAGATGGGTTTGAAGAAAATAAGTCAGAGTTGGGTCCGAAACCTTGCATGTCCATGTTTTAATGCTTGCAAGGATTTTCGAAAACATTTCTCTAAAACTAAACATTATTTGCATTTTTTTTTGAATCTAATGTTAAATTATATTCAAAAGAAAAATATTCGTTTGTACAACTAGTGCAACATTCCGCTGAAAATAAAGCAACTTAATAATTTAAAACTGAGTTTAAAAACCAATTGACTTAAGTCCGGGATTTGATCCAAGCTTGGCAGGCTTCGTTGTATCTCCTGTCTCCTAGTAATTGAATTGCCGAGATCTGATTTCTTATCTGCTTATCATTATTTGCATTTTACAGGTTAAAGAAAAGCATAAAACATATATTGATTTACGTAAAAAATATTTATACATTATCTCTCGCACGCAAAAACTTAACATTAACATTCATATTCACACTAAATATTGGATCGAATGACTACAAATTTAAAGAAGATAAGCAAGGCATAATTACGATTGTTAAGTCACGGTGTTAGCCGCCGCATCATCAACAGCCGCCGGTGGTGTTGTCTTCGGGACTATTCATCTCAAACAAGACTTGACGAATACCTAAGAAACAACAACTAATGATATTTTTTTGGTTTAAAACAAATAATGATACTTGAGAAGAAGAAAGCCAAGTAACGCTAAGTAGATTACAGAATCTATAACTTTTCGATCCATCGATTGTTCTTTGAATTATTTGTTTCTCGACTCTATCTAATATATACAAATATGTTTTGGAGGTTAGCTGTTTTCTGACTTTGTATTTGCAGTTTCTACGTATTCATATACACTAATACAAGTTGTTCCCTTGACTTTGATTTTATTTGCTTTGTTTTATTAAAACTTTATTAGATTTTTATTATAAAATTTTAGGGGAATGTGTCAAGGGATTATTGTCTAAAATGCCATTTTTTTGGAAAAACTTACGAAAATGCCATTTTTTGAATAGTTTACGGATTTTGCCATTTTTTAACACTTAAAAAGTACGTATTTATGATTTTGTTTTGCAAAAATACGTACTTTATACTAAATACTAAACCCTAAGAGCAAATGAAACCGACTAAACCCAAACATAACGAGTGAAACGCATGTTAAATCATATTTTTGGAGCCTGAAAAAGGGCAAAATCCACAAACTATTCAAAAAGGGCAAAATCCACAAATGCCATTATAAAAAAGGGCAAAATCCGTAATTAATTCATGTGTCAATTATGCTAGTTGAGACGTAATATATACTTGTCTTGCCAAGTTGCCTCAGTCTTTAGTTTGGTTATCTCTCCTCCTCTTGATCTATATGCGTTTAGAAAACATAGATTATTAATGTTTTAAAAACTATTTGACCGTTAATAGGATGGAAATGGTATACAGAATCCTTATGGATGAAATGAAACTGTATTATGACTCTTAAAGTGTTGTTATTATTTAAAGCACGAGAAATATCGTTAAAAGTAAGAGTCCGTTTTACCATTTAGACTGCACGAAATGTAGGTACACGCCCGGTCCTGAGGTCAAGTTGGGCAAGCATGTACTTGTGACCCATATTTTCGAAAAAACATTTCAGCCCTCATTTCGAAAAATGTCCCTTAGACCATCTCCAATGTATTTTCCTATTTTTACCTATATCTCTATAATAGAGATGAGTTTTCTCTATTTTTACTCCAATGTATTCCTCTATTTCTTTCTATAAAAAATTTTAACTCTATTTATAGAGGAAAAAATAGCGATCCTCTATATATAGAGCAAAAAATAGAGATCTCTATTTTAGAGGTGAGAATAGAGGTAGGTTGGAGTAGATTTGTCTCTAAAATACAGTTTAGAGACAAATATAGAGGTGGGTTGGAGATGCTCTTAGTCTAGTAGTAAATGTATATGACTTATTCTAAAAATATCACGAGTTCGACCCATAAGACTGCATAATTGTTTTTCAATAAACCTTCTAGCTTATGGTCTTTCAAAACTCAAGGTCGGCTCTGTATAGTTAATAGAAAAAGGCGGATCAAACCTCCAAATACGATATCATTTCCAAAAAATAAAAAACAAACAGTACGTAGTATGAAAGAGTAAATTTGTCTCCCATAATTTTTTTAAACTAAAATTTCATTAATAACAGCTTTATTTTAGTCATTATGTACTCACATGTCATAGTTAAATAAATACTATAATCTGGTTGCCCGTAGATGCTCTTGTAACCGTCAGGTTTGTGAATAAGTTCATTGTTGTCATGGCGTTAGTTTGTGGAGAAATTGTAGGCGATTTATCTAGAAGTTTTGAGGACTGGTCTCTGTTAGAGTTTGCTCATGGTAACTAGGATGGGACTCCAGCTCCTTGGAGTTGTGGAAATCACGCAAATTTCTGAGTTTGACTACTCAGAATCGATGTTTCTTCTTTTGTTTCCGCTCTAGACATATGTTCTCTTCCTGTACTGTTTTGTTATTGTTTTTTTTTTTCCGTAGATTTTGGTTTTTTTCTTCAGTTTCTTATATTCTTTGTAATTTCTGTCGAAACCTTGAAAATCGTTTTTTTTTTTTTTTTTTTTCCTTCTGAAACTTTATTAATTGGCATAACCAAGATCATTGTTTACAGCAGAGTACAAAAACAGGGGACACGAATTATATAAACTCCACGGAGTTGTACTACTGATTGCCTTTTTAGCCAGAATATCTGCAAACCTTGAAAATCGTATAAATACTTATATTTTACCCAAAAAAATACTATAATCTTGAATATTTACATTTGTTAACCTATGGCTTGGCTTATGTGGTAAAATTATTTTGTCAATTAACTTGTGAACTACATTAACAAAATTAGTATAAAAGAAAATTAAAAACCCTATATGTTTTCCCGGCTTTTTTTTTCTTCTTCTCTCATCCTTTGGCATCGCTAATCAATGGTGATGAGGCCGATTACGAACAAAGGATTAATTTACAGACACAATCTTTGTCTGAGATGTAATTCTACGCTTGCTGTCTCTAACCACGAGCCCGTTACCCAGAAAACACGAAAATTTCTGGAGACGACGACGACGACGTCGACGAGCACAGCTATCTTTCAATGTAATTCTCAGATTTCGAAGCTCGCGAGAAATGGGAATCTACAAGAGGCTGAAGCTATATTTAGACAGATGTCGCATAGAAGTATAGTCTCTTGGAATGCGATGATTTCTGCTTACGCGGAGAATGGGAAAATGAGTAAAGCATGGCAAGTGTTCGATGAAATGCCTGTGAGAGCTACAACTTCTTATAATGCGATGATTACGGCTATGATTAAAAACAAGTGTGATTTAGGGAAAGCTTATGAATTGTTTTGTGATATACCGGAGAAGAATGCGGTTTCTTACGCGACGATGATTACTGGTTTTGTTCGGGCAGGAAGGTTTGACGAGGCGGAATGTTTGTATGCTGAGACACCTGTGAAGTTTCGTGATCCTGTTGCTTCGAATGTTTTGTTAAGTGGGTATTTGAGAGCAGGGAAATGGAATGAGGCTGTTCGTGTTTTTCAGGGTATGGCTGTGAAAGAAGTGGTATCGTATAGCTCAATGATTGATGGATATTGCAAAATGGGGAGAATTGTTGATGCTAGAAGTCTTTTTGATAGAATGCCTGAGAGAAATGTGATTACTTGGACTGCTATGATTGATGGTTATTTTAAAGCTGGGTTTTTTGAAGATGGGTTTGGTCTGTTTCTGAGAATGAGACAGGAGGAAGATGTCAGGGTAAATTCTAACACTTTGGCTGTTATGTTTAAAGCTTGTCGAGATTTTGTCAGATACCGAGAGGGAATCCAGATTCATGGGTTAGTTTCACGAATGCCTCTGGAGTTTGATCTGTTTCTAGGAAATTCATTGATTTCGATGTACTCTAAGCTTGGTTATATGGGTGAGGCCAAAGCAGTGTTTGGCGTAATGAAAAATAAAGACTCTGTTTCTTGGAATTCCTTGATCACAGGTCTCGTTCAGCGGGAACAGATTTCTGAGGCTTATGAACTTTTCGAGAAGATGCCAGGTAAAGACATGGTATCCTGGACAGATATGATCAAGGGATTTTCTGGAAGAGGAGAAATCTCTAAATGTGTAGAGTTGTTTGGAATGATGCCTGAGAAGGATGACATAACATGGACTGCTATGATATCTGCTTTTGTTAGCAATGGATATTATGAGGAGGCGCTTTGCTGGTTTCATAAGATGCTTCGGAAAGAGGTTTGTCCAAATTCTTACACTTTCAGTAGTGTCCTCAGCGCAACAGCTAGTTTGGCGGATTTAATTGAAGGACTACAGATCCACGGTAGAGTTGTGAAGATGAACATAGCAAATGACTTGTCAGTTCAGAATTCACTTGTGTCGATGTATTGCAAATGCGGGAACACAAATGATGCTTACAAGATCTTCTCATGCATCAGTGAGCCCAATATTGTTTCTTATAACACGATGATCAGCGGGTTTTCCTATAACGGTTTCGGGAAGGAAGCTCTTAAATTGTTCTCCATGTTTGAAAGTACAGGAAAAGAGCCGAATGGTGTTACCTTTCTTGCTCTGTTATCAGCTTGTGTTCATGTTGGTTACGTGGACTTAGGATGGAAATACTTCACATCAATGAAATTCTCGTATGGCATTGAACCAGGACCTGATCATTATGCATGCATGGTTGATCTCCTTGGCAGAAGTGGATTACTTGATGAAGCATATAACTTGATCTCTTCAATGCCTTGTGAGCCTCATTCTGGGGTTTGGGGCAGCTTGCTTAGTGCAAGCAAAAGTCATTTACGTGTCGATCTAGCAGAGCTTGCTGCTAAGAAACTAATCGAACTTGAGCCTGATAGCGCAACACCTTACGTGGTATTATCCCAGCTATATTCAATTGTTGGGAAAAACAGAGATTGTGATCGGATAATGAATATCAAGAAATCGAAAAGAATTAAGAAGGATCCCGGGTCTAGCTGGATCATCTTAAAGGGTCAAGTACATAATTTTCTTGCAGGAGATGAATGTCATCTGAATCTTGAAGAGATAGCTTTCACATTGAAGATGATTAGAAAGGAAATGGAATTGATTTGAGTCATCCATGGAAGCAGTTTTCCAATGAAGCAAGATGCAAGCACATTGGTTTTGCTTCATCAACAGAGAGCAAGAAGCTCTCACTTGGTCATATGCATCTAATAATGGATGGGTTTGTCTATATATATTCTTCACAGTAAAGTGGTGCAGAGGTTTCTATCCATCTCTGAACCAATCTCTGTTATTCCGGTATGAGTTTTGTTCTTGGAGTTGGTTTTTTTCCACTTAACTACTAATTGTGTGTTTGTGTTAAGAAATAAAACATGATTTTCTTATTGCAGAGAGAGATATCATGGATACAGAGGTGACCATTTTCATATATTGTACTGTCTTCCTTCCTTGTGTCGAGTACGATGATAATGCATTGTGTTACAACCGTGCTAGTAAAGGTCTTGTTGGCGACGTCGGCCGTGGAAAAAGTGGTGCTGTTGTTTTAGACCGACATTACATGTTGAAGAAAAAACAACAAAGCAATAATGTATGCTGATTCATGTATATGTTTGTTGCATCTCTACAGCTCGCACACTCATACCCTAAATCCCTAATGATAACATCGATTTTTAATTATTGTTTCTATTGGATTATTTCTTTTGCAATAGCTATATTTCTTAATATTATCAAATCAATTTTAAATACAACCAAAAAAAATTGTTTTACTAAACTGAAAATAAATTATATTATTTACGAAATATAATTTTATCTTTCATTAACATTAACTCAACTTAACGCACCTTACCAATAAGTTTTCTCATGTTTTCTGATTGATTTTATTTAAGTTTTAATCTAATAATTTTACAAAGAGGATAATTCGAAATTGTAAAATCAAATAATAAATCAACAAAATTCAATCTCAAAGTCAATTTTTTTTTAATAATAAATCACTATTGGTAACATTATTCTTAACTAAGTATAAATTAGGTTCTTACTTCTTAGCAAAAAAAAAGAAGAAGTATAAATTAGGTCAATAACAGTATTGCGCCGTAAGTCAATTAAAAAAAATGGTAATTCATGGTACCAAATTACCAATGACACCCTATAATTAATTACGCCTCTAGCCCAAAGTCCTTATCCTAATTCAAATAGAAAATAAATAATAAACCAGAAAACATATACTGTAATAGATAAGATAATGAGTATAAATACGGTTGCATTGGTTAGAAGAAAACGTGATTATTTGCAAGCTTATACGATTCTTGTTTTTATTCGAGAGAGAGAGAGAGAGAGATCATCATGGAAACTTATTTTATTATTCTCATAGCCTTTGGTGGTTTCTTTGTTTTGATGGGAATATTGGTGTGTATTTTGGAGTCGGGGAAGAAGGAGACTGTCACTAATTATGGAGGGTCTGCACAAAAGCCTAACAACCAGAGAACCAGAGCGCTAAGAACAAGCAACGGTGGCTACATGTTTTATCCAGCTGCTGCGTCTCTCCCTACTCTCTCCGATTCCGACAATCACCGCCACCATCATGCCGGTTATCATCACGGTGGACATCACGGCGGCGGTGGTTGTGGTGGTGGTGGACATCATGGTGGTGGTGGTGGTGATGGTGGTGGTGGTGGAGGATGTGGTGCAGGAGGATGTGGTGGCGGCGGAGGAAGCTAGTTACGTATGATGTTGCTACTGCTATAGTTTTTGTGTAGATATTTATTTATTTTTGTCGGCAATTTTGTTTTCTATCTTCTATTGGATTTATTCTCTTTTTCTTTTCTCATCCGATTTTGTTGGACTGAATATTATCTAGTTTTCCATCAAGTGAAAAGTAAAGATAATGCTGAAGCTGATCCAACCATTTTTATATGTACGATTATTTAATTTTATATTATTTTTAACCATTTAAAAATAACGATATATAATCTGATATCTTGAAAATAATTTAAGAAGTTATTTATTTAGTTTTAGAAAACATTACTCAAATCAAAATAAATAAATATGATACTGACATGTAGCGTTTTAGTTTATATTAGGGATCATTTCATGTTCAACTCCGTTTAAATAAATGTTTTTGAACAAAGAAAAATTAAAAACAATTGAATTTAATAGTTTTTCTATATATGTGTGTCTTTGATTTAGAAATCTATAATAAAATATGATGTAAAATAAACAATTTCTTTTAATGTATATGTTTGTTTCATCTCTACAACTTTCACTGCACACAAACCCAAATTATAACATCTTTCATATATATTTCAAAAGCAAATACATATAAATCAAAAAATTCTTTAAAAGAAACGGTTAAAGTGACAAGTCGTGCGGTGACAGCCGCCTCGACGCTTCAGCAACAACCACCGGTAGTGCTCTCTTTCCGGCCGTCCTTCTGACTCTTTTGGTAACGAAAGTAGAAGAGACATAAGATGAATATTATCAAGAATATTACCGCAATCACTATGTCCATAATCTTCAAAGGAGTCATCGGATTTTGTTTTACTTGATTTCTAAATTATGATTTTGATTTTGAGAAATAATAATCTCTCTGTCTCTTGCTCTTTATAGATATGTGTTCTTATTATATACAATAAGTTTTTTTGGAGATTGTAATTTTGAGACTTTGTATTTGGAAGTTGTTTCGATGACTTTTATTTTTGATTATGATAATAATTAAGGGAGTTGACAAAAAAAATGATAATTAAGGGAATTCAGGTTTGATAAAATGTGACATTAAGCTAGTTGAGAATTGTGATTTAAGTATTTAACCATTCTATCTGCTTGCAGCTTGTCTCAGTCTTTGGTTTGACAATATATCGATCATATATATATATATATAAGAGCATGAAAAAAAATATATATATATAAGAGCATGAAGTAAACTAATTAACATAAGTAATTTCCTAATTAGTGGTATACAAACTTCACATGGATGGAATTGGTATAAAAAAAATATATTATTTATACAATAATTGCACTACGTATATATATATAGCTCTAAAGTGCTGTGCTTATTTATAAGTTATCGGTTATCTATTGAAAATAACATGTAAAAACAAAATATGGGATTTTATACGGTCATCAAATCTTATAAAATATGTTATAACCAGATCCTATACTATTATTTGGGGAGTACAATTTATGGATTACCCTTAATTAACCTTCTCATTTGTAAGAATTTACTTAAGAATGCCATTAGAAATAAAATTTTATAGAGTAAATTAATTCAACTCATTAAGGATAAACAAGTCAAATACTATTTTATGCAATTTAATTAATTTAATTTAATTATAAAAACGAAAATCTATTATTAATTTCTTTAAAAAGAATGACCAATCAAAATAAACATATAAGATTTGAAATCTAACTTACCATATTAATTTGTTATTAATCATTATACTTCACCTCTCATCTTTATATGATTCTATTTCTATAAATAAATAAATCATTATATCATCTATATAATAAAAAAAAAAGTAAATTTTTTTCCGCATATACCAAGATTTGAATTTTAAAAAACGAATATAAATTATTCAATGTATGAAAGAACAAATTTAACGGGTCAAAAATTCATATTTGAGTAATATATTCCTTTTTTTTTTAATATCATCAATACTTAATAGATCAAAAATTTATGAAGTATAAATACTCTAATTTGATTTTTTGAAACAAATATTTATAATAGGCGGCGGGTTGAATATAATATATTATATGATGAAATGAGTTATGATCCTTATAACTATTTGAATATTTATATTTAATTTCATATCATTTTTTTTTAATTCATAATTTTACATAATACAATAAAAAAATTTAAAGATTTTAATTTGGAACATTTTAAAATAGTTTAATTTAATATATTAAAGAATATCATAAATATTTAATAGATTAAAAAGATAAAAAAAAAATTATAAATACATTAATTTGATTTTCTAAAAAGATATGTTTAAAATATTTATAGTAGGCGGCGGGTTAAATGTAATGTATTATATGGTAGAAAATTATGATCCTTATAACATACGGCATTTTAAGATTTTATGATGAGATGAGTTAAATAAGGTTTGACACTTCTAAATATTTGAAAATTTAATTCTGCAAGCAATTTTGAAAATAATAAATAATAGATTGTGCCGCAATATTTTCATACGGATTGTAAAATAAAAATATAGAATCCACACACGGATTGAATTTGGTATTATTATATACCAAATATATGTTCATAACATATTTGATTATGTGAATAATTGGTAAATTCCGTAATTAGCTCAAACAAATCTCTATTTCAACAACCAATGAATCAAAATTTGAAAAAATAATTTTCTAAATTAATTCAAAATAATAGCTAATTTTCTTAAGTAATTCAAAATAATCTACGTTTTAGATGCGATTCATTTATGATATTTTGATTTTTGATCTAACTAAATTATATGCACTCTCATTTTGTGGTTGTTAACATAAATTAACTCATTGTTCAAACAATATTAAATTTTTTAAAAAATAATCTTATTTTTCGTTTTCATATCTTAAAAAAAAATATCCGTAATTGAATACTATAGAAAAATGAAAATATATTCATTCTAATATTATATATAGGGATATAGGGACTGACAAAAAAATATTATTTTTTCACTTACTATTATAATATATCACAACTTTATTCTAAAACATAAAATTTATAAATTTTGTAATAAATGAAATTCAACCCGTACTACAGTACGGGTGATGATCTAGTTGTTAATTAAAGGTAGATCCATAAGTTCAGATAATCCATTAATCATTTGTGATATATTGAACTCATAAAAAAAAGGATATTCTGAAGTAAATTGTTAAGTGTTAACTAGTAATTAATAAGAGAATTTCAATCAATTTTCCCGGTTAAATTTTCTTAGTGGAAACAACCTTAACTTCTACATATTGTAGTGTAATACACAACCACATGTATAGACGATTTTGCAGAAGTACATACTTAGAACAATCTATGAAACTTCAAAACAAATACCATTTCAATACATCCCAACCAAAATATTGAAATCACACATTGCCATGCACGAGTAAGATTAAAGTCAGCCGCCGAAATCGCCACCGTAACCGCTGCCGAGACAGGCGATGCTTTCCTTTCCATCCTTCTTAGCTTTGTGGTAGAGAAAGTGAATGAGCCATAAGATGAACAAAAACAAGAGAAATGCCACAAACACTATGAAAAGAATCGCCACAGGACTCATTTGATTAACTTTTTTTTTGTCTTCTTATTTGTGAATTTTGTTTTTCACTCCTCACATAAGGAAACAACAAGATGTACATATATATAGAGATGATGACCCTTTATAAAAATCTCGTTGGCTTCATATTTTAAAAGTCATTTTGTTAACCATTGACTTTTGTGTTAGGTTGTATTTGAGTTTCAAACGGTATATTCGGATATTAGTGTAGTCGTTACCTTAGGCTTTTATTCAACCCCAAATGGAGATGCAACTTTAGATTTTTTTTTAAGAAAAAAGGTTATGAAACCGAAAATTTTATTGGTCAGACCTCTGATTATTCATGAATCATGAACCTCTATGTTTCTTGTTAATAGCTACAAATATAGTTTTTGCGTCCATAAAAAAAAAGGTACAAATATAGTTAATTTCATAAAAAGTTTTTACTGATTTCAAGTATTTGTTTCAATGTGATTAATTGTTTGTTTATTTTATTTTATATGTTTTCGTAGAGATATTAATATGTTTTCGAAAAAACATATATAGACTACAGTAATCATGTGACCAAATCATACCTGGATCACAATCATGTTGATTCAATCAACCGGTACAAGTCCAGTTTTTTTTGGTTTTATTCTAATTTTTTTGAAATCATGATCATTTGCTAAAATAGTTCTGTAATATTTTAGAGATAATGATATATAGTTTCATTAAATATTTTCAAATTTTACATTGATTACATACAAATAAGAATCAGGATAATATGGTTTCCACAAAGAGGGTAGAGTTTAATGAGCATTCGATAAAGACACACAAAGGTTGTTGTTGGTGAAATCAGACGCCGTCGTCATGGCCGAAGGGGTGGCAACTGGTTATTATCTTGCCGCCATCTTTCTTAGTTTTGTTGTAGAGAAAGTGAATTAGCCAAATGATTAAGATTAGCAAGAAAACTGCCACAAAGACTATAAGCATAATCAATTTCCCCATCGATGATCGATCTATTAGTCTTCTCTCTTTCTTTTAATTAATCCCTACTAATTATGATTTGATTCTCATACAGGAAAACATCAAGATGTATGTATAGATATAGATGTAGATAAACAGATGATGGTGCTACTTGTGTTAATTTATAGTACTAAATTGTTGTTTTCACCTATTTGTATATCAATTTTAAGTACATGGACTCATGGAGAGATCCAAAGTTGCACATATTATATTGTAACCAACAGACCATATTCTATAATACATCACATAAGTGTATGTTGTTTAGCTTATCTTGAAAGGATTGTAATAATAATTTCCTCATCCTCAAATTCTTGTTTTTGAATATCTACACAAACACACACACAAGTCCTTCATCCTCGAACAACATTTGGGTTGAATATCCATTAGATTTAAATTCTTATTTAAATTAAAGCATATCTCAAATTTACATAGCTGAGTAACGGATTAAAGCTTGACCAGCTTAGATTTTCAGAAATTTTAAACCAAATAAATTATCTCAAAAGTTGTTACTAATATTTTTACACCAATAAGAAAAATCACTTTCAATAAGAGAAAAAGAGTAAGATTTTCATTTTCGAGGGATTTATGAATTTTTATTTTACTCTTAGTTAAACATTAATAAATTATAGTAAAAGAAAAAAAAATAATCATCACTAGATTTTAATCATGCACATTTATAGAAAATCATGATTTTTATTGTCTTAGTTTTTGCAAATATTATGAAAAAACTCCAACCATGCATCACCATTTGTGTCCATGCATATTGGATATCATCCAAATCTATTTCTACTAAATCAACAATCACTTTACCAAAAACTGCCACATTCTCCTTTTGACACGTGACAAAACTCTCAAATTTTACTGTTTCACTTTCGTAATCCATTCCTATTATTTCTGAATTTTTTTTAACAAAAACTAAACAAAAAATATCTTACCACTTTCTTAGTAACTGCTCCTTCCAACTCTCTCCCACGAAACCACTGTAACTTCTTCTTCTTCTCTTCTTTTTCATAACCTTAGATCCTCCATTCTTTCTCCTAAATCCTCCATTCTTTCTAATTTTTTTTTACATGATAAGTCGAGAACCATCCACTATCTTTTAATATTTTTTTTATTGTTTTCAATCTATATTTCAATCTATATTAAATTGAAAATTTAATATTTTATTGGTTTTTCTTATCATAATGTTTGTTGATCTATTATTTCTGATGTCACTTTTTCAATCTGATTTCAGGTACTATTGTAGTTGCCAGATGCTTGATTTCAGCCCAATCGTTCAATTGAATTTTGGATCTTAAAACAAAACTTAGAAAATTATCGAATCACAAAAAACTGGAGAAGCATGTGGATCGACTTGATTTAATAGTCGTGGATGAAAAGGTAAATAGCCTAATTTTATTTGTTTATGTTTAGCCTCTTATACATTGCTTAATTTCATACACAACCAAATCGATTTGAACACTCTATTATGCTTTACTAGGTTTTCAATTGTATTTGAAATACCTCTAAATTTCTTTCAAAATCATGTCCTCATAACATTTTTTCAGTGTCAGTTAATAGGTTTCATGGAAATGATGGATTAGTCACTCTCTAAAAATGAGAAAAAGCAAGATGACAATGTTGATCACTGGAGAGGTAAAACAACATTGGCATTGGTTAGATCTGATTGAAGTGATATTCAATGGAAACTGGATACAAAAAGAAGATAAGGCTAAAGAACATGTTAATGTATTCTTAGTCTCTTTTGTTAGAATCTCAATTTTCAATTCTAAGAGTACATGTATACTCGCACCTTTGTATGTATAAATTCCAGATCAAATCTTTTCTATGTTTTTTGATCATTTTTATATACATCATAATTTCTTATTTCTAAATCCTTTAATATTAACAAAAATCACTAAATTTATAACAATGGCATATGCCCCTGCATGGCAGGGCCATAATACTAGTTATTATATAAAGAGAAATGAAAGTTTATAAGAATATTAAAAGATTTTGTAAACCAGCAATTCTTATTCACACGACCATTTATTCACCTTATGATACAATTTACATCCTCACGAGAGTATAAATCTTACATTATATGCATAGATAATTATCAAACCCCACAATATACGTACGAAACCCTTAACCTCCACAGCCGCCACAACCTCCACAACCGCCGCCATCTCCTCCACCATCACCACCGCCTCCGCAACAAGAAACCATTGTAATCATCGGTGGTTACAGCTGCAGCTACAACAGCTGTTGTGGCATCATTTCCTGTCAAAACAACAAGTCCTCCATCTTTTGTTCTCGTTACACCCGTTTCCAAATCTCGCGGCTGAGACAAAGGCTCTTTCTTCCTATGGGAGACACAGCCTATGACAATTCAACGCGAAAATAACACAGACAGATACTGCAATAATTACATTAACAACAGGCTCCATTATATCTTTTAAATTTTTTTGTGAAAGTGAACTGGTACCAAAAAGATGGGAGACTAGTTTCCTTTTATATAGAAGGTTAAGGCATTAACTTATTTAGTTTTTAAAGATACACGAAATTGCTAAGGAAATTTCAATTTTACTAGCAAAAATTAAAACATTTTCTTCTTGTTTACTTTTTCTTTTTAATGAAATTTCTTATGTTTCAAATTGCTTTGACTTATAGTATTATTAAAAAAATTATTTTTGTGTTTTTTCGCTTACACAACTTAGATCGATGTTTCGGCTCAGAGCCCATACGTGTTGTTTCATGACAACAAAACCCTAAGTATATTGGTATATTTGCCTCTCTGTTTTGCAAATACTCAATTTTTAATTATTTCTGTTATACAGCAGACTTTTCATTCTTTGTCATGGAAAATATAATTTAAAATATTGATTATAGTTTTCGAGAACTAGTAAAAAGTTTTGATTTCGTCGTCTAAAGGGTTCCATTCCCCCTCTCGTTTTTCGGTCTAGTGAGAGCAAATGATCAAGCAAGAACGTGTTATACAATTTTTGCAAAGAATATTTATTTGATGTAAGGAAAACATATTTTCCAAAACCAATTATAGAATGATATTAAAACTCAAATGTACGTACTTATAGGTTGTAATATTATAACGAACATAAGAAAATGTAGGGTAAAACAGAACGTAGGTAAGTTTTATTTAGAGGCTATCTATTATTTTAGTTGTATAAGGATAAATGGATACTGATACAATATGCATTCAGCGGTTAGGGATCGGTGTATATATTTATACAGTCAAATATAAAATGAGATCAGCATCATAGATTGAATATTTGAAACATCATTCTACACACTATGCAGTATATTACTATTAGATTATATCATAGTTTAATGTCCCGGTTTACTTTATCCTCTGGTTTACAATTGTATTCTTGGTTTAGGTGTCTGTATTTAAACAACATTCATTGTTAATTTACAAGTTAATGAAGCATAATTTCTAAAACAATGAAAAGGTTGTTAGATCTGAAATGGTATCAGAGCTTTTCTTCAACGTCATGCTTCATTCATCTTCCGCAAGCTTAATTTCACTCTTTTTCTTCGTTTGATCTTCTTGAATCTCTTATATTCTTCTTCTCCGATTCATTCTCTTCATTTTGATCGGAAATTTTCTGTGTTTGCTTAAGTTTTTCTCCGATTGCGTTTCATTCCAATCGCGTAACTTCGTTTTTCAGCTGAATCCAGCTCCGTTTTCTTCTTCTGATGGCGAATCCAGCTACCATAAGCTCCGATCCTTACTCGAATCCGTTTTATCTTCATGCTGCTGACAACTCCGGTGTTAATCTGGTCACTGACAAGCTCACCGGTGAATCCAACTATCATACATGGCGCCGATCTATCATCAAGGCTCTCAATGCGAAAAACAAGCTTGGATTCATCAATGGCTCTATCGTCAAACCGTCTGAAACCGATGCTGATTACGGATCATGGACTCGATGCAACGATATGGTATGTACTTGGATTACAAATTCTGTTTCGAAGGATTTGAGTTCTGGAACAGTTTATTTTGATGATGCACATTTGTTATGGTTGAATCTGGAAGGTAGATTTAGGCAGAGTAATTTGTCAAAGATTTATAGATCAATTAGATCGCTTACATCAAGGATCTTTAGATCTCAATGCCTATTACACTCGACTCACTACTTTATGGGAAGAACTGAAAATTTTTGAAGAGCTACCTTCCTGTACTTGTGGTCACTGCACTTGTGGATCTAATGATCGTTGGCTTCAGTTGTATGAGCGGCGTAATATTGTTAGATTCTTGATGAGGCTTAATGAATCTTTTGCTCAGACTCGTCGCCAAATTCTCATGATGGATCCTCTTCCAGAGTTCACTAAAATCTACAATTTCATTTCTCAAGATGAACAACAAAAAGTTTTAACTAATCTGCCTGTACCAGAAGCTCCAGTGTGCCAAGCTTCAGTGACTTATTCAAAGCAAAAGAGCTTTCACCAACAAGGGAAGCCTCGACCTCTCTGTACTCACTGTGGTTTGCTTGGTCATACTATTGCACGGTGCTATAAGCTTCACGGGTATCCACCTGGTTATAAGATACCTCCAACTTCTGGTTACACAGCAGAGAAACCAAAAATTTTTCCACAGCAAAATGGAGTTCACATGGTGTATTCTCAGTCTCCAGATCAGATGGTTTATATGCACAATCCGCAGATTCAATCTCCTATGCCACAGAATCAGATTCACTACAATGGCACTTCCTATGTTCCCATTGGTCCTTCTTATACTGCTTCTGCTTCTGTTGGTACTCCTTCTGCTCTTTTGGTCAATGTGCGACTTACCCATACATCAACATCAGATATGCGAGAAATATTAGAAATATCATTCTTACTAGTATTTTACACGGCATTGTATTATTGATATATGGATGCAATCTAAATTTTTGGATATTCAAACATTTATCTATCGGTCGATCAATATAAATAGAGGTGTCAAGTTGGTTAAACCAAACCAAACCAACCCATATCCATATTGATTTAGTGTTTAATGGTCAATGAATCAATCCAATTCATTTAGCAAATGGTTTGGATTAACCCATAACTCATTTAAATGAATGGATTAATGGATTTAATGAGTTGATCCATCACATAGTTTTCTTATAATTTAAATCCTAATTAATTGATAATTAGTAACTATCATGTTACCACCACCATCATCATCATCACTCCATCATCATCTTCATCACTCCATCGTCATCAATTTACCACCACCACCATCATCATCATCATCATCATCACCATCACCGTCACCGTCACCGTCACCGTCACCGTCACCGTCACCGTCACCGTCACCGTCACCATCGTCGTCGTCGTCGTCGTCGTCGTCTCCTCGTCTCCTCGTCATCGTCGTCGTTATCATCATCGTCATCGTCATCATCATCATCGAAATACTTGTAACTATGATCATTGGTTCATAAATTGATCACAAAAAAAGTTTACGCTTGCGACACGGTTACACTAACACAATCGACAGTTCGACACAATGTCCCAAAACGACGACTAAGGACTCCATGAGTGACGATGAGGGATTCGAGTGTCAGTGGCTTTGCCGGTGAACGGTGTTGTTCGCTTCGTCGTTTAACGTTGTCGATGGATTTGCCGGTAAAACCATAAGATTGAGAGAGATCGACAGTGAGAGATTTGACGCCGAGAGAGATCGATGGTTAAGCGATTTAAGAAAAATATGTTTATTTCGGTTTACTAAAATCGGTTTAGTTATTCAATTCGGTTATATTTGGTTTACATATTTGATTTCAATTATTTAATTTTTATTGGTTTGGTTATGGATAACCCATTAATCCATTTTAAACCAAACTATTTCAATCCAACTCATTAAACTCATTAAACCATTTAATCCATTAATCCATTAATATCCAAATTTTCAACTCATTAGATCCATGAGTTGGATTGGTTTGGATTGATCCATCAATTTTAAACCATTTTGACATCCCTAAATATAAATGACTAGAATTTAACCTGCGGTACACCGCGGGGCTATATTTTTTTTTAAAAAATGTATTGTTATTTTTTAAAAGATTAATTGAAGATATATCATATTAGTTTGTATTTTAAAATGTATATATCTATCTATGTATTATTTAGTGTATGATTACTATTGTTTAGGTTTCAATTTTTGAAGTATAGATACGAAAACATAAATTTTTTTAAGTAACGATGTATGGTCAATTTTAAAATTTTGAATATTTTACTCCGCGGTATACGGTGGGTCGATTTTTTTATAACTAAAATTTTTAAATTTTAAGTTGTATTTGTTTTGTTAATATTGTATGTTTTGTTTTGTGTTTAAGGTTGTATAATTGTATTTTGATTGTTAATTTTAGAATTTCATCCGTGATATACCGTTCTTTATTAATATCGAGCCAAACCCGTCATCCCATATAAACCCGTCTATATTATCCCGTTGGCTAAATTATTAGTGTTATAAAATCCAAGAAAATAAATTATTATTGTTATAAAATCCAATAATTTTAGGATCTCACCCGTGGTATACCGTTCCTTGAATGATTTTAAATTTATACTACTAATATATATATTTTAAATTTATTATATAAATTATATGATTTTTCTATGTGAATATTTTGATTATTAGAAATTAGTAGTTTTATTGTTATGCAAAATGTTAATATAAATATTTGCTATAAATTGGTTTTATGCATATTTTGTGGAGTAAAATTCACGGAATTGTTTTTTGAATATATATGGAAAGATTGTGTAGAGATTTTTAGAAACAAATTAGGTAAGATATCGTTTGGTTAATATCTTTATTTAAATTTTGTAAAACTAAATAATAAATGTCAATGGCATGGACTCGTAAATAAGGTGAAACTCTAGGATTTATTTGCTAAGTGTACTCCAAAAATGTATATATAGATTCATTCAAAAACATGTATTACTTTTATTTGATTTGTCAACGGCACATATAAATTAGATATTAAACTCTTTGATTGGTCACTATTGGATATTAAACATGTATTACTAATACGAATTGATCAATATTATAGTGTATATTGTTGGTTTGGTTATGGTTTAGTTCGTTAATATCTTTGGTTTAGTTTGCTATGTATTTAAGCTTAATCATGTACACATTTTGACTTGAATGAAGAAAATATCTTTTCTCCGATTCTGTTATCAAGCTCTCTCTAACGGAAAAAGCTAATAGATTCGGCCATGTTAAAAGTTTGTCACAAAGCTACGCCATAGACCAAAAGTCAACAAAACTCGCCCATCAGCGAGTCGGACGGTCCATCAATCCAATCGGTCGATCCCTATTTTAAAAGCTCGAAGATCTCCACCGCTTCAAAAGGGATAAAAACGACATTCCCCATGGAGCGAACAAGCAATACCTAGCTATCCGCATATACACTGTTTAAAAAGTTTTTTCACATACCATACAAATTTGACTTATTATTTCATGGATTGACAAAGTTTATACAAAAATAATCTTTGGTAAATCAGCAATTTACATTTACACGATCATTTCTTCACCTTATGATACAATTTTTTTTTTATTAACGCACTTTTTTTTTTGTTAAAGCACTTTATGATACAATTTCCTTACTCACGAGTTAAAATCTTACATTTTATGCATGGATAATTAAGGAGATCATTATCAAATCCCACGAGACATGATGACTATACGAAACCCTTAACCTCCACAGCCACCGCTACCTCCAGAACCGCCACCTTCTCCTCCACCATCTCCTCCACCATCACCACCGCCTCCACAACAACAACCGTTGTAATCGCCGCTGCCAGAATCTGCCGTGGCATCATTTCCTGACAAAACAACAAGTCCTCCATCTTTTGTTCCTATGTTACCCTTCTCCAAATCTCGCGGCTGAGACAAAGACTTCCTATGGGAGGAGACACAACATATGACCATTGACGGGAAAATAATACATCCACATAATATAATAAAGACAATGACAAAAGGATTCATTATTTCTTCTTAATTTTTTTTTTTTTTATGTGAAACTGAATTGATGCCAAAATGATGCGAGAATAGTGTCCTTTTATATAGAATGTTATGGCATAAACGATAAACCTATTTAGTTTATTAAACAGACATGAAACTGCAAAGGAAATTTCAATCTTTCTAGTAAAATTAAGACATTTTCTTCTTGATTACTTTTTCTTTTCAACAAAACTTAAGTTACTACAACTTGCTTTAGAGTATTTTGCATACCAGATGTTTCTGCACATACAGAAGAATATTCATTCTTGGTCGTGTAAAATATTATTTAAAACTGTAATTATAATTTTCAAAAATTAGTATAGAGTTCTGATATATTTGATGAAAACAGAATCCTTTCCAAAACCAATAGAAATAAACCAAGAGAAAATGTTGGAGGAAAATAATATAAGAAAGGTGTATGCATGGGTTCTCTATTATTTTAACTGTATATGGAGGATAAAGATATAGTATATATGTTTCAACGGTTAGGGTCGGTATATATATAAGAGGTTGAATATTTATTTAAGATATTATTGTCAAGTTTCATACTTTTTCCAGTTTGAATATCTACATATTCCATGATCCTAAGATTCAACATTTTTGGTTGAATATCAACCCATTAGATTTTGATTCGTATTTAAACTTATAGCTTACCTCACACTACAATGGCATGCTTAGATTTACAGAAATTTCAAACCCAAAAATTATGATAAAAAGAAATTATGAACAATTCTTAGGTTAATCTTTTGGGTGAATCTTTTTATTTACTCTTTTTTATTCTAACCAATTAGATTTTGCCATCTAATAAAAAAAATTAAACTCATTTAAATATAAAATTTAGTCTATAATCACTCTATTATAAAATCAAAACAATTATTTAACCACATTTAATTATAAATATTTAACCCTACCCACTCTTTTATAAACCAAACCGACATATAATCTCGTTTAATTACAAAATCTAAATCTTAATTCTTTTTTATAAACCCAAACCGACATTTAACCTCGTTTAATTGTAAATCTAAACTCTAACCGTTCTTTATAAACTCAAACTGATATTTAACCTCGTTTAATTGTAAAATCTAAATCCGCTTATAAATCCAAACTAATATTTAAATTCGTTTAATTATAAAATCTAAACATTAACCCTCTATTATAAAACCAAACCTATATATAACTTAGTTTTGGTGGTAGATTAGATTTTACAATTAAATAAGTTTAGTTTTTTTTAATTAGGTGGTAGATTTTGATTGGTTAGAAAAAGAGGGAGGTGAATAAAAAGATTCAACCTTTGGGGTGAAAACCCAACTATTTTCCAGAAATTATCACCAAATTTGTTACTATTCTTCTTATGCAAAAACAAATTTTTACTTTCGTTAGTGCTAAAAAAAGGAGATAAATTTTCATTTCGAGGGATTTCTAAAAATTCTTACTTACATTAATTATAATAAAAAAATTGATATGATGCAGCGAGATATTTAGATAGTTACCATTTACCAAATATCTTCCATTTATTTACAACTACTGTTTTAATTGGTTTAGATAATTTTACTATTATTTTAGGGTTTATCAAAGTTTTTAAGATTTTAATAAAAAAAAATAGACTTCCAAGGCCTCCTACCTATTGTAGTCAATTTTTGATGAATTGATATTTAAAAGATTTTACAAGGGTATGATAAACAACTCTAACAGCTTTTTGTGATAGTCCTAAGAGGAGGATTCTTAAATCCTAATTTCCAAGTATTCAAATAATCAACGGATGTAGTTATATCAGTAAAAACATAAAAGAAAAGAAAATCTCACTAGAATAGAACTTTTTACTATTTTACTTTTAAAAGATCATGATTATCGTCTTAGTTTTTGCAATTAATTACTGCTCTCTTTGCTAAAAATTTGCTTTTAGCTTAAAGTTTTTTACATATATTAAAAAAATATTTGACGATTATGTTTATTCCTAACTCATATATAGTTTTTAATATATAAATTATTTATTAATAAGCTTAAGGAATATGGATAAAAAGGAAATTTCGTCAAAAATCATCTTTGATTAAACATAAAACTACAACTAATTTAAAACAAAACTTAATATTTAAAATGATAACTAATTTGAAACTAAAAGAGTATTGTCAAAACTCCAACTATCATTGTTTATACTTTTTGGTATGCATGGTTTTTTATCCAAATTATTATATATAAAAAGAAAAGAAAGTTCTCCCGGTTACTCACCAAAAAAGAAAAGAAAAAAAAGTTTCTAAGAAAATTAATATTTTGTAAACAAACAATTCATATTTACACGATCATTTCTTGACCTTATGATACAATTTCCAACCTCAAAAGAGTTTAAATCTTACATTATATGCAAAGTTAATAAAGAGATAATTTCAAACCCACAAACTATTCGAAACCCTTAACCTCCACAGCCGCCACAACCTCCACAACCGCCACCATCTCCTCCACCACCATCTCCTCCACCAGCATCACCTTCACAACCGCCACCATCTCCTCCACCGCCGCAACCGCCAGAACGTGCTGTGGTTACAGCCGCACCTACAACAGCTGTTCCTGTCAAAACAACAAGTCCTCCATCTTTTATTCCTGCTAAACCTTTTTCCAAATCCCGTGGCTGAGACAATGGCTCTTTCTTCCTATGGGAGATACAGCATATGACAGTCAACACGAAAATACCACAGGCACCTAATATAATGATGACATTAACAACAGGCTCCATTATATCTTCTTTTTTTTTGTGAAACTGCACTGATACCAAAAAAGATGCAAGAATAGTGTCCTTTTATATAGAAAGGTTATGAAATAAACCTCTTTAGTTTCTTAAACATAAACGAAATTTCAAAGGAAATTTCAGCATTACTTGCAAAAATTTAGACATTTTCTTCTTGATTATTTTTATACATTTCCAAAGAAATTCCATAAATTTCAAATTGCTTTGCGTTTTATTATTTACAAAAATACATGCATTGAGTTTTTCGCTGACACAACTTCGTAGATGTTTCTGCTCACAGCTCATACCAGCATAATATTCATTCTCTATCGTGTAGAATATTATTTAAAATTATGATTTTAGTCTTCAAGAATTAATACAGAGTTTTGATTTTGTCTATTAAAGGGTTTTCTTCTCTTTCTTGTTTTCGTCTTATACAATTTTTGTAGTGAACACTGTATTTTATTTGATGTAAGGTCAAAGATAAAATGAGATCACCGTAATCGGTTGAATATTTGTAACATCATTCTACACACTATGGAGTGAAATACTTTTGGTCAATACGAAAACGTGTGACTATGTGAGAAATATTCGAAACATCATTGTCAGTATTATTTTAAACGGGTATTCTATTTTAATATTTGTGTGCGCAACCTAAATATTTTAGATATTCAAAGTTTTATAAAGAATGATGTGATTTCTGTCCGGTATCATTACATCATTATAACACAGAAATTAATAATTCGAAAAATGTGATTTCTATCCATATTTTGTACAAGTATGGTTCTATTCTATGTTGCATGGAAACTCTCTCAGAGGTCCGTTTCCCGTTTCCGAAACGTTTCGGAAACAGAAACTCTTCGGAAACACGAAAAACGTCACGGAAACACGTTTCCTAAAATTCTATGTTTGGAAATACGATGGAAATTCGCGTTTCAAAAATGGAAACGCGAGAGTTCCTATTTATTAACTTTTGGAAACTTAATAAATAAAAGTTGGATATATTAAAATTATATAATACATATAAGTATATAGCTAATTTTGGAAAACTCTAAATTTTAAGAATTTCTCTCGACAAATCAGATTTAGAAGCAGCTTTATATGATCTTTGATGAAATTGATGATAATAAAATAAAAATGTTGGTCTAAATTAAATATTTGAATTTGAACCTTTTAATCTTTGTCTTTAATTAGGGGGATGTGCCTTTAGTCAAGTGGTTAAGTCCATTTGACTCCTCCTTCCCCACCGGAGTTCGACTAGTAAGGAATTGTTATGGATCGGGTCTTGTAGATCCAAAGATGTCAAAAAAAAAAAAAAATCTTTGTCTTTTAGAAATTTAGTTATTAACCTATTTAATATTTGATGTTTTGGATTTGTATTGTTTAAACCATTTTTTCTTTAATATATTTTTATGTTAATGTTATATATATATATATGTATATACGTTTCCAAAACGTTTCCAATCCGTAATTTTAGAAAAAAATCGTTTCTCGTTTCCGAAACGTTTCGCTTCCACGTTTCCGTTTCTGTTTCCATGCAACATAGGTTCTTCTATTCTATATATGTATGCAATAATATTTGTATAACAAGTATCCATATATTCCATACCCACAAATATATCCATCACTGTCTAACCATATATGAAAGTAAGATCTCAGATACTGTATTAAAGAATTCAGGAAAACACTGGGACAGACCAGGTATCTCTGATAATCTAATTTCTAAAATGTATTTTTAGAAATTAATATGAACTCAAACCAAATTTAATTACTAAAAATAGTAACATTATTGACAATCTATATATTTTTTTTCCATAAATAATATTTTAGTTCTCAGTTTTTTTATTTAGTAACATCAGTAATGACCGGGTTCATGCAAAACAAATTCTCATTTGGATTTATTGAACCATCTAAACCAATTTTTAGCTCAGAAAATTCTTGCACATCAGCTTTTATTTTCATGTTCCTTAGACTCAATAGTCATTAGTATTTAGCAAAGTCATGACGGAGACCTTCAACATTTTTAAAACTAGTTACTAGTGTTCAATACGCCGATCCAAGTACGCTATTTTAATGGTGTGTTTGAAGATTTATAAATTGTAAGACTTAGTATACAACTAATCTTTACCCAAAATAAATAAATATAACCTTTGACAAATCAACTGTATTACGGGTCCGTGGATAGATACAAAATTATAAACAATTAATCGAATAACAAATGAGATGACCACAATTAGGTTGGGTGATTAAAAAAAGTCCACGGATGATACATTTGGTCATAAGAAAGCGTGTGATTTTAAATCCAGATATTATTTGAAACATTGTTTTCAACTCTAATAAATCAAAAACCATATTTTCTAAAAGAAGATATAAATCTGGGAAGCGATGATCTCTACCGACTGGTAATGTGACTGCGAGACTTCTTCAATACATACGCTATGTGATAGAAACATATCCGACGACCCATTATATAAATAAAATATATATTTTTTATCAAACAAATAAACATATCCGACGACCCATTATATAAATAAAATATATATTTTTTATCAAACAAATAAACATACGACACACAAGAAATGATCATTATATGTTGATGAACTACAGCAACCTCATATTTTAACCGCCTCCACCACCACCTCCACATCCACCGCCTCCACCACCACCTCCACATCCTCCGCCGCCACCACCGTCTCCGCCACCATCTCCGCCACCATCACCACCGCCACAACAGCAACATGAGTCTATTCCTATAGCTCCTACATCATCGCGACGCTTCTTCTTAGGCTTCGTCTGCTTCAAAACAACAAGGCCTCCATCTTTCTTTCCCTTTTTACCCTTTTTCACATCCCGCGGCTTTTTTTTCTTGCGGCAGAAGCAACAACATAACATTCGACACATCGTGATCGTACAGCAAATGCAATGCAATCACAGAGATTATGATAAAGGTCAACAATAAATTTATAAGCACCTATAAAACAATATGTGTATAAGCTTTTGTTTTTAAATGTTCTGAATACTGATTCAAATATATATATGCTATATGCACCTTTTATATAGACCCAAATTGCCTTTGACTTTGACAAAAATATATTTAAATAATACAAACTTACGTAAACTATTTATCTTTCTCAAAGATACATGAAATTGCACAAGAAATTTCAATAGCAGACAAATGAGACTTTCCCTCTAGGTTTACTATACACGGTCAAATAGAAACCTAGTTTCTTTATTCACGATTTTTTTTTTCCAACAGTGTTAATTTAGTTGGAAAATTCCACGGAATCATAACATATTTACATTAGTGATCACAGTTTTTTTTTTGGGGGGTCAAAATTAAGAACATTTATTAATTATGAATCGTATCTTTCAACATTTATGAAAGATTTCAAGATTATGACATAGACCTAGTAATTTCTGAAAGACACAATTGCAATTGGGTAAAACCGAAAATTAATATAAAATTGCAAGGGATGTTTCAGTTACCCAGCGGTCCTAATTGTTTTCATGAAATAGGGTATTTAAAAATTACGTTGATATATACGGTCGAAAAAAATTTAGTAGACAAATTAAAAGCATGCAAATAATTCTGTGAAAAATCTTGCTTCTGAACTCGTCACATCACATATTTATAAGGCAGACCGGACCACAAAGGGATGTCTTAAGATTAAGACAACAAACAAAAACAAAACAAAACAATGATACTGTCACTACGGAGCAACAATATGGGCAGCCCTCGCAAAGGGTCTTCTTAAAACAAGGTATACAACAGATTGGTCACTCCTCATTGAGTTTATTTCTTCGCATCAGCTGAATCGTGTGGAAGGATTCCTCATCCGATATGTTTTCCAAGTGGTGGTCTATACGATATGGAGAGAAAGAAACGGGAGAAGGCATGGCGATGACCTGCAACCGGCAGATCGTATCATAGGATGGATCGATAAGCAAATAAGGAATCAGATTTCGGCTATTCGACAACAGGGAGATAGGCGATACGAGGCAGCCTATCAACTATGGCTTCAAGCGCGTGGTTAAGGCCACAAATCTTTTCAACATTGTTTTAAATTTTATTTTTCAGCCGAATTTATTCTAAGAACGATGCACTAATTGTAAAAACGTATATTTTTTCTTTTGAATATAATTTAACATTAGATTCAAAAAAAAAAAAAACAATGATACTGAAAATAAGTGTATCATTGACCCGTTACCAGACAGACTCGTAACCACGTCGAAAAAAGGTATCAGTTTTCCAGAGAAATCGATTGGTTTGACGAAATCTTAATGAAAGACGTGTGGCACGGTCTAATGAAATCAATTAAAGAACAAAACTTATTGTGAAAAACTATGCGACTAAAGATCCAATAATTTCATATTTTCATATATGCTCCCCAATCTGTACGTTGTACGTCTTCACTTTGCAAAATCGTTTTCGTAGATCAGAAAATTACAGGAAGATGTACTAAACAACAGCAATCTGAAATTAGATAGCCAAAACAAGGAAAAAATAAATAGATAGCTTGCGATACAAGTCAAATATCTTAGTATTGACTGTTCACATAAATTCGATACATTACATTACATGCCACAAGAAATCAATTTCCATTCTCACGAGATATCACAAGAAATCATCACATAGCTAGACTATCTTCAATTAATCTCCACCACCTCCACAACCACCGCCGCAGCCTCCACAGCCACCGTCTCCGCCACCACAACAACCTCCTCCTCCATTACTGCTGGAACGCCTCTTACTCTGCTTTTTCTTTTTGCTGTTGAAGAAACAGCATAAGAATCCAATCATACCGATCGTATATATATAGCAACACAATCACAATTTACAATTAAAGTCGATAAATATAAGCTTTTTTGGGTCTTTTGGTTTCTTATTCTGAATACTGATTACAAATTTCTGCAATAATTTCCTTTTATATAGTATAGTTGCCGTGAAGTTGAATATATATCACAAGCTTATGGCAGAGTCTATTTGTTCTCTTACGGATACACACGGAATTTTGGTCGTGATGAATTAAATATATATGGTCAATTAATTAATGGAGTGAGTTTTTTTTTTTGTCATCCGAAAAAAAAAACAAATATTGATCTCCGGTAAGTGCAACAACAAGCAAAGATCAATTGATTCTAATTCTACATCGATTCTAATTCAAGTTGGAGCATGTATATCACACATGTCCAACTTGTGCAACAAATAATCAAAACTCGACTTTCCTAGTGCCTTTGTTAAGACATCGGCTAATTGCTCAGTACTCAGTAGTACGACGTAAAACAATGAGCTTATCTCGTACAACATCATGGATACTATGGCAATCTACTACGATGTGCTTCGTTTTTCGTGAAAGACAGGATTTCTTGTAATATATATTGCTGATTTGCTGTCACAAAACATTTACATAGGATGTTAAAGTGGAACTCCAAGATCAGCCATCAACCTTTTTAACCATTTCAGCTCTCGCAAAGTAGCCATTGCTCGATATTCTGCTTCGGTGAGGAATGAGACATCGTATCTTGTTTTTTCGTCATCTAGGAGATAGATGAGCCACCCAAAAGAGCTACATAAACCGAGAGTGATCTACGAGCAAGTGGGCAAGATTGCCAATCGGTATGCAAAAACTTTAAATATTAATTTCCTATATCCACTCAACTATAATGAATACAAGATTCGATTAAATTAACAAATTAAAGGTTTTAATAAATTTAGTTTACCAATGCAAAATAACAAATGCATCACATCATATAAGTTTATTAATATTACTTGTGTTTATATACGAGTACGTACCATAAAATATGATGAATCTACATATATAAGATAAATTACAAATATTTTTCTTTTATCTTTAAGCTTGCGTTGAGTGGTTGACCATACTAAGATTTTCATGTGATTTATTTATCAAGAATTACAAAAGTAGTTACAAATCATCTTAAGCCAGATGAAGAAAAAAAAAAGAACTTCTCTAACTGACAAAAAAAGAGAATTAAATTTCATCTTCGAGGGATGTCATAAAAAACTTTTTTTTAACTCTTGATAAAACATCAACTAATTGTTTTCACAAAAATTCCTCATTATTTACTAAAAAATTCATGATTGTTGTCTTTTTTTTGCAACTATATATTATGAAAAACTCCAAACATCACTGTTTATATCGTTTGTGTTCGTGCATGGTTTGTCCTTGTGCAGGGCCATGCTGATTAGTTCCAATTATATCGGTTACTGCACGGTTAGTCATCCAATTTATAGTATATTTTTTACTTAGGACATCCTAATTTATTATATAAGAAACTTAATTTTCTGTAAACCACCAATTCATATTTACACAATCATTTCTTCACCTTATGATACAATTTCCATACTCACGAGAGTTTAAATCTTACATTACATGCATAGATAAATAGTTAATTATCACACGTACAATAATTAAATCATAACATAAGATTACTATACGGAACCCTTAACCTCCACAGCCGCCGCAACCTCCACAACCTCCACAACCGCCGCCATCTCCTGCACCACCATCATTGCATCTACAACAACAACCACTGCCACCGCCAGGATCTGCGGTGATTACAGCCGCTGTTACGACAGCTGTTGTGGCATCATTCCCTGTCAAAACAACAAGTCCTCCATCTTTTGTTCCCGTTTTACCCATTTCCAAATCTGGCGGCTGAGACATTGACGGCTTTTTCTTTATTGGGGTGAGGACACAGCCTAGGATAATCAATATTGGCAAAACAATAGCGGCACAACATACTATAATAATGACAATAACAAAATCTTCCATTATTATTATTTTTATATGAAACTGATGAATTGATCACAAAAAGATGCGATGATAGTGTCCTTTTTATATAGAAGCTAATGCCACAAACCTATTTAGTTTTCTTGAAGATACACGAAATTGCATTGAAAATTTCCATTTTACTAGGATAAGTTATGACATTTTCTGCTTGATTACCTTTTCTTTTCTAAAATTTCATAGTTTCAACTAGCTTTGAATTTTTTTATTTGCTTTGAATTTTATTATTTATAATAAACTTGCTTTGAGTTTTTCGCTTACTCAACTTGGTAGATGTTTCTACAGAAGAACACTCGTTCTTTGTCATGCATGTAAAATATTATTTAATATTATGATTCTAGTTTTAAGAAATTAGTAGAGTTTCGATTTCTTTTCTTTAAAGTGATTCATTTCCTTTCTTCTTTTTCTGTTATACAATTTTTGTAATGAACACTGTTTATATTTGATGAAAATATCCTTTCCGAAACCTAATTAATATAAATATATATAGTAAATTCCAACCAAACAAAATCAGAGGTCTTCCATAGGTTATAATACTATAATGAATATAAGAAAATGTAGGGGGGAAAAGATCATAACAAAGTTTTTTTTGTTGCTAAAGAAGAAAGTTTTTGTATATATAGGTTCTAAAATTTTAGTTGTAAATAATTTTGTTGTCCGGCTTGTTTAGTATTTGCCTGTTTAATGGTTAGTAGTAGGTGTATATATTTTTTTACGGTCAAATAGAAATTGAAATCACGATAATAGGTTGAATATTTGAAACATCATTCTACACATAATGCAGTGAATTACTTTTGGTCAATACGAAAGCGCGCGTGTGACTTACCCATACACATCAGACATACTGGAAATATTCGAAACATCATTCTCAATACACTCGAAACATTATTGTATTTTTAAATATGAATCCATGATCCAAATATTTTGGTTATGTGAATTTTTTTTATATCTACATAGAAATGATTAATTCAACAACATATATTAAGTTTTTCTTTAGTCAACCGCACATCTAAATTATAAATTGACTCCTTAATTAATTTGTCATCCAATGCGGAGAAAAATATATCAAAATACACAAAATTACTAAAAAACTGTTGTTTTTAATCGGAAAGACCTCAACTTTTATGAAAGTTTACCAAACATTACCAAAATCTTTTAACAATTTACTTAGGTAAATATCTTAACAATTTACTTAGGTAAATCTTTTCTATAGAAAAACAATTGTGGTAAGAAATCAAAAAATAAATATGGCATTTTCTTAGAATACTTAAAAGAAATCTTGAATCTAAAGGATTTATAATATAACCTATCATGAAAATATTAGATAAATATTCATATATGTATATATATATATATATATATATATATAAATAAGTGTCATGTAACTAAAAAGATCAAATTCTCATTTAGATTTATAGTCATCTAAACCAATTTAGCCCACAAAATTCTAGGAACAGCAGCTTTCATTTTATGTTCCTTGGATTCATCAGCTGATATATCTCTCTATACAAGTCATGATGTAGAGCTTTAATTTTTTTTGAAACTAACCGTTTAAGACGCCGATCCGAATAAGTTATGTTAAAGTTGAGTTGGAAGATTTATAACACTTTTTTTTTTTGAATAACTGCTTAAAACACTTTCTAAGTATGCATGCTCAATAGCATAAAAATTTATGTCAAACCAGAAAACTCATATTTACACAATCACCTTATTGTGTGATATATTAATAATAATTAGAATTTATATGCATTAAATGTTCATTCTCATGTAGGAGATCACATTTTAATCCTTACACAATTCTAACACACATATAAATTCATTACATAACTAATAACTATAAAACCTTTAACCTCCACAACCTCCACAACCTCCACATCCACCACCATCATTCCCTGACAAAACAACAAGTCCTCCATCTTTTGTTCCCATGTTACCATTCTCCAAATCTCGCGGCTGAGACAAAGGCTTCCTAAGGGAGAAGATACAGCATATGAGGGTTATTGACGGGAACATAACAAATCCACATACATAAATAATGACAATGACAGATGGATCCATTATTTCTTCTTAATTTTTTTGTTAAACTGAATTGATGTCAAAAGATGCGAGAATAGTGTCCTTATATATAGAATGTTATGACATGAACCTATTTAGTTTCTTAAACACACGAAATTGCAAAGGAAAGTTCAATTTTTCTTGTAAAATTTAATTAAGACATTTTCTTCTTGATTACTTTTTCTTTTCAATAAAAATTCATAAGTTACTACAACATTTGTTTTTGAGTTTTTCTTACTGGATGTTTCTGCTCATACAGAAGAATATTCATTCTTTGTCATGTAAAATATTATTTAAAACTGTATAGTTTTAAATTAGAGTTCTGATACTGTATTATTCGTCGTCCTTATAGTTTTCTAAAGTTAGTATAGAGTTCTGATTTTGTCTTCGAGTTCCCTTTTTTCTTAAATTAATATAGTAAACTCCACCAAACAAAATCAGATTTTTTCCATAGGTTGTAATACTATAATGAATATAAGAAAATGTAGGGGGACCAAGATCATAACAAAGTTCTTTTTTGTTGTTAAAGAAGAAAGTTTTTGTATAGGCTCCTATTATTTTAGGGGAAAATTCCCAAAAAAAAACCCCAATTATTTTTATTGGGATGTTTAATACCCAATAGTTTTTTGTTGGAAGAAAAATACACATATAAATAAAACTGTGCAATTTAATACCCAAACAATTAAATGTTGTTATTTTCATACTCTGCATCTCACAACAAAAATAAAATTCCAATTTTACTCTTACCATCGCAATTAATTATTAACTTTTATATGACATGGAATTAGTTTTTTTTAAAAAAATATAAATAGAAATTTATTTTATTAATGTTTTATTTTATGATACCTAAAATATTTAAAATTTCATTTGAATATAATTATTTTATTTTAAAATTCAACATCAAAATTAGCAGAAAATCTAAAATATTTAAAATAGTCATTTTTACAATCTTATTCCGTCGTCGCAATGTCAAAGAGAAGTTTCCTCTTGAGATTCAATCTTCGATTCTAGATTTTTTCCATTAATCGCTACGAAAATCACCGGTAAACAATCTCCGTCGTCCTTTTTTGTAACCATCAAATTTGATAACCGTTCACGATCTCTTTTTAATCGTATCCAAAATCTTAATCGCCACTAAAATTAATTTGATTTTATTCGTCGTGATGTGTATGATATCAATGAGAATTGATATGAACTTCTTCTTCGTCGTGAGAAACTCTTTATTCGAATCTAAATCCTTCACGAATGGAATTATTTTCGACAAAATATCAATATGAATCTCATCGTCTTGTTTAAGATTTATCAATTCATAAAAATGACTAATTTTGTTTTTAATTTTTTAGATTTTTTGCTAATTTATTATATTTTGAATTTTAAAAAATAAAATAATTGTGTATTTAGTTTAGTTGTCCGGCTTGTTTGTATAAGGATAAGGATATTGCATGTCTAATGGTTAGTAGTAGGTAAATCTCCCAGGTGGATGCACTGGGTTCGACGCCCGTTGGGAGGGATCTCTTCTCCAAAGGAGATGAATTTAACCTGATGTGGGTCCTGACCGCCTCTGGGAGATGTAGAGCTTTCGGGCTTGAATTTTCAGATATTCAAAAAAAAAGATGGTTAGTAGTAGGTGTATATATTTTTATACGGTCAAATATAAATTGAGATCACCATAAAAGGTTGAATATTTGAAACATCATTCTACACATTATGGAGTTAATTACTTTTGGTCAATACGAAAGCGTGTGACTTACCCATACACATCAGACATACTGGAAATATTCGAAACATCATTCTCAATACACTCTAAACGGTATTGTATTTTTAAATATGCATCCATGATCCAAATATTTTGGTTATGTGAATGTTGTATATATCTACATAGAAATGATTAGTTCAAAAACATATATTAAGTTTTTATTTAGTCAACTAACCGCACATCTAAATTATAAATTGACTCATTAATTAACTTTTCATCCAATGCAGAGAAACATATATCAAAATACACAAAAATTACTAAAAAAAAACTGTTTTTTTTTTAATAGGAAATACTTCAACTTTTATGAAAGTTTACCAAACATTACTAAAATCTTTTTAACAATTTAGTTAGGTAAATTATTTTCTCTAGAAAAAACCATTGTGGTTAAAAATAAAAAAAATAAAAAAATAAATATGGGATTTTTTTTAGAAATTTTAAAAGAAATCTTGAATTTATATTGCTTAGTAATTTGGATTTATAGTCATCTAAACCAACTTTAGAGTTTAGCCCACAAAAATTCTAGGAACATCAGCTTTCGTTTTATGTTCATTGGGATTTACTAACTGATATATCTCTCTATACAAGTTGTGATGTAGAGCTTTAATTTTTTTTTGAAACTAATCGTTTAAGACACCGATCCGATCAAGTACGTTATATTAATTAAAGTTGTGTTTGATAGTGATTACACCTTTTTTTTTTGGATAACTGATTAATAACTCTTTCTAAGTATACATGCTCAATAACATAAAATTTTATGCCAAACCAGAAAATTCAGATTTACAACATTAATCGTATCACCTTGTGTGTGATATATTAATCATAATTAGAATTTATATACATTACATTAGATTTTGTGGTTTATATGGAAATATAGGAATAAAAAGGTTTTCAAAGGAATACAATATGAACCCACAAATATTTTAAATCACGCTTTGAGTGAGAAATCAATGTGGAAAGATGCTCAGTTGAAACCAATTGAAACTAGAATTATTACGGAAATATTGGAAAGCCCAATCCAATTTTTAAGATGTCGGATGGACGGCTCTTGGAAATCTTCGGACCCAACTATGGGTATAGGATGGTGGTGTTTTCAAGGAAATGATCAAACGATACTGCTTGGTGCAAAATGCCGGAGGTGCCCCTCCCCCCTTCACTCGGAGATGGAAGCTTTAATTTGGGCCATGAAGAATATCCTTTCAAGAAGGATTGATTGTCAGGCGTTTGAAACAGATTGCTCAGAGTTAGTCTCGATGGTACAATCACCTGAAGAATGAGCTGCTTTCTCCAATCAGCTAGACGATTTTAGACTGCTCCGTGTCTCCTTCCCCTTATTCTCGCTTTCTCTTATCTCTCGTTTATGTAATGTTAAGGCGGACTGCTTATCCCGTTCTTCTCGACTTTTATTTTCTGAAGTTACTTTTGTTAACACTACTCCTCCTAATTGGGCAACCAATCAAAGAGTTTTTTAATAATTAATGTGTGGTTGACAAAAAAAAAAAATGTTCATTCTCATGTAGGAGATCATATTTTAAAGTCTTACATACACAATTATAACACACATATAAATTCATTACATAACTAATAACTATAAAACATTTAACCTCCACAGCCGCCACAACCACCGCAACCTCCACATCCTCCGCCATCTCCACCACCATCACAGTCTCCTCCACCTTCACCGCCTCCGCCACTACCACTAATATCATCGGAGGTTCCGGTGGTTACTGCCGTAGCTACAATAGCTGTAGTGGCAGCAGTCCCTGTCAAAACAACAAGTCCTCCATCTCTCGTACCGCCGTGGCTCCTACCATTTTCAACGTCTCTCGGCTGCAGAGGCGGTTGTGGAGACCACGTTTTCTTCTTCTTGCGGTAGTGAAGACAGCATAAGATAAGAACCACCGCAGTTGCAGCGACACAACCGCATACTATAAGGGCAATAACATAACCTTTCATAATTTCTTTTTAGTTTTCTCTATTCTTGAAACTGAACTGATACAAAAATATGACTTTTAGTGTCCTTTTATACAGCCCCAATGTATCGTACAGTTTGAAGATGTATAGAAGCTTATCGCATAACCTAATTATTTTAATCGGTTTATGAAAGATACAAGAAATAGCAAAAGAAATTTCCAATGTACTAACAAGGTTAATGGATGTGACATTTTCTTCTTGATTACTTTTCTTTCCGAGAAAACAAGAAAAGTACTCTCATTTGTCTTAAGATGATTTTGACCGGACCAAGAAGCAAAAGCATCTAATGCCTCACGAAGTGATGTCTTAAGATTAGCTAGGAAGGGCGATTTGTTAATCATAAACATTAAAGATATGATCCTAAGAAAAAAATCACTGAAATATGATCATAAGATAAAAAAAAAACAAACGAAATTATCAGGAAAAAAAAAAACAATGGTACAGAAAATAAGTGTATATATATCATTGACCCGTTACCAGACTCGTGACCACGTCGAAATAAGGTATCCATTTGCCAGAGAAAACGCCTAATGAAGTCCTCTAAAGACCAAGGACGTACGTTTTATAGATGATTTACGATCTTAATAAAAGACGTGTGGGACGGCCTAATGAAATCCACTAAAGAAGAAAACTTATTGTAAATAACTATATATGCGACTGAAGATCCAATGATTTCATATGCTCCCCAATATGTACGTTCGTCGTCTTCTCTCTGCAAAATCGTTTGTAGGAAAGTATAAGCGGAAGAGAATAGAGAATAGAGAGAATAGTGAACAGAGAGAATCTGTATATTTCACTTAAATCTGAATAGTACAAAGAGATACAAATATATAGAAGGAGAAGAAGAAACTAGCTGTTACAAAAGGGGGGCTGCATGAAGGAGAGAGAAAGGACTTCATGCATGAAGGAGAGAGAAGCCACACTAATGATTAAAAGTGGTTGGATTAACATTCCCCCTCAAGGTTGGCTGGGAGATGTTAATCAAGCCAAGCTTGCCAAGAATGGAGTTGCCTCATTAAAAACCTTACCAGGAAAACCCAATGGGAAAAACCATGGTAAAGGGAAAAAGAGTGCAACAATCATCTTCTTGATTGGTGAAGATCGACTAAGCCAAGTTTGCCATGAATGAAGTTGCAGACCTTTGAATTTGCAGCTTTAGTGAAGATGTCAGCGAGCTGATCTGAACTTCTTGTGTAAGTAGGAATGATAACTCCAAGTTCAACTTTCTCCCGGATGTGATGACAATCCACTTCAATATGTTTGGTGCGTTCATGGAAGACAGAGTTGGAGGCAATGTGAATTGCAGCTTGATTATCACAATGCATGGTGATTGGTTGAGGAGTCTTGATTCCTAAATCCAAAAGTAATGCCTTTAGCCAGATAAGTTCATCAGTTGTATTCGCCATAGCTCTATATTCGGCTTCTGCACTTGACCTTGAAACCACTTTTTGCTTCTTGCTTTTCCATGTGACAAGGTTCCCACCAACAAATGTACAATAGCCTGAAGTTGATTTCCTGTCTGTACGATCTCCAGCCCAATCTGCATCACAATAGCCAACGATCTCGGTGTGACCATTCTTCTGCATCCAAATTCCTTTGCCTGGGGTTCCCTTTAGGTACTTAAGGATTCTTTCCACCATATTCCAGTGATGAATGGTTGGTGCTTGCATGTGTTGACTGACCTGGTTCACAGCAAAGCATAAGTCAGGACGAGTAATTGTGAGATAAATGAGCTTACCCACAATTCTTTGGTATTGTCCAATGTTTTCGTATGGTTCCCCCTCAGGTTCCCCCTTACGGCAATCCTTGTAGCTTTCTTCAAGAGGAGTCTTTGCTGGTTTAGCTCCAAGCTTTCCTGTTTCACTAAGAAGATCAAGTGTGTACTTTCTTTGGGATAAGAATAGTCCTTCCGGAGAACGACATACTTCTATGCCAAGAAAGTACTTTAGTTCACCTAAATCTTTAATATCAAAAGTAGATTTAAGAAGAGACTTAGTATTTTGAATACCTTCTTTATCATCACCAGAGATGATAATATCATCAACATAGATAAGAACAACAACAATACCTGTTTCCCCCTGAATTGTGAATAGCGAATGATCTGCTTCTGACTTTCTAAAACCATGATCAAGAAGGGTTTTACTCAGTTTGTGATACCAAGCACGTGGAGATTGTTTTAGACCATAAATAGCCTTCTTTAATTTTAAGACTTTGCCATCTTCAATGTCAATGCCAGGAGGTGGTAACATATAGACTTCTTCTTCAAGCTCTCCTTGAAGGAAAGCATTCTTAACATCCATCTGCCATAAATCCCAAGAGAGGTTAGTGGCAAGAGAAAGGACAACGCGTACCGTATGAAGTTTGGCAACAGGAGCAAACGTGTCTTTATAGTCTTCTCCATAGGTTTGAGTGAAGCCTTTAGCGACTAATCTAGCTTTGTGCCTTTCGATTTCACCATTGCTATGATATTTGATTGTGAAAATCCATTTGGATCCAATTGGTTTCTTGCCCTTAGGAAGTTCCACCACATCCCAAGTGTTGTTTCTTTTCATGGCTCCATGTTCTTCATCAATAGCTACAATCCAAACCTCACTGTCCTTTGCTTCTTCATAAGTCTTTGGCACAGTTTCCTGGTCAATTTTGCTAAGAAAAGCCTGATGATCAGTAGGAAGGTTAGTTAACGAACAATAAGCTTGAATAGGATGAGCAATGGCAGAGTTATAACAAAACCGCTTTTTGATCATTGTAGCAGGATCAGTCTTTTGTCTAGTACTTCTTCTAAGAGGCACAGGAGAATCATCTTCGTGAATGGCTGTCTCTAAATCTTCATCAGAGGAATCAGTGTTAGTGGTGTTTGTATCTGAATCTTGAGAAGTCTGCTGCAGGTTTTCAGAAGTCTGCAGGACGATTTCTGAAGTCTGCTGGACGTTTTCTGAAGTCTGTTGTAAGTCTGGTGAAGTCTGCTGGACATTTTCAGAAGTCTGCTGCAAGTCAGGTGAAGTCTGCTGCAAGTCAGGTGAAGTCTGCTGTAAGTCTGATGAAGTCTGCTGGACGTTTTCAGAAGTCTGCCGCAAGTCTGATGAAGTCTGCCGGACGTTTTCACTTCTTTTACTGCTATTGGAGAAGTTGAGGTTTTCCAAGAGGAACTTGAGGCTTTGAGCACGATCAGATTCAGAATTTGTCAAGTCCTTTAAGGTGTCCCAATCTTTTTCTTCATAGAAGCCTTTTTCCTCATCAAACTTGACATCCCGAGACACATACATTCTTTTGTTTGTAGGATTGTAGCATTTGTACCCCTTTTGAGTCGTGGAGTAACCAATAAAGATGCACTTGATGCTCTTTGGTTGAAGCTTGTTTCTATTGTCATCTGGGACATGCACATAGCAAACACAACCAAAAACTTTTAGAAAATCCACAGTAGGTTTAATTTTGTTTAGTACCTCATATGGAGAAATGTCTTTTAGACATTTGGTTGGAAGACGGTTGATGAGATAGCAAGCAGTCATGACAGCATCACCCCAGAAGTGCTTTGGAACATTTTTATAGAACATCATAGTTCTTGCAACCTCCATAAGGTGGCGATTTTTACGTTCTGCGACACCATTTTGTTGGGGAGTGTACGGACATGTAGTTTGATGAACTATTCCATGCTTAGAGGTAAACGCCTTGAACTCATTGCTTGTGTATTCACCACCGTTATCAGTTCTCAAGGTTTTGATCTTAGCATTGTACTGAGTTGAGACATAGCTGTGAAAGTTGGAAAAAGCTTCGAAAACACGGCCTTTAGAAGGTAAAAGAGTTAGCCATGTGTATTTGGATTTTTCATCAATAAAAGTAACAAAATACTTGTACTGATCTCTTGTAGCACAAGGAGCAGTCCACACATCAGAATGAATGAGATCAAAACAATTTTCATAGATAGTAGAAGAGTTTGGAAACACAGTTTTACAATGCTTTCCTAAGATACATGCCTCACACTTCTCATGATCAAAAGACATTTCAGGAAGTAACATCTTAAGAGCTTTAATATGAGGATGTCCAAGTCTAGCATGCCAAACAGAATTATTAGCAAAAACAGAAATAGGATTGAGATCTTCAATAACATAGAGACCATTCTTTGTTGAACCTTCACCAATAGTCATCCCCGTCTTAATATCCTGAAACCAAATATCATTAGGACTGAAAATAGCCAAGCAATCAAGATCTTTTGTAGCCTTTTGGACAGAGAGAAGATTTGAAGCAAATTCAGGCATATAAAACGCTTTAGAGTCCTTATTAAATAATTTCAGATTTCCTACTCCTTTAACAGGGACACCATGACCATTAGCAATGATAACATTTCCAGTAGCAGGTTTAATGTTATTAATAAGATTAATGTCACTAATCATATGATGGGAAGCACCAGAATCAACAATAATTGGTTTATCAGTTTTAAGAGTAAGTAAAGCATTACCAGATTCTTTTAGAGATGCAATGCTTTTGATAAGGGCATCCAAATCCGATTTCCTAACCACATCATCTTCAGAGGCGGAAGCAGATAAAGCCTTCCTAGATTCATTCATCTTAGCAGGCTTTAGGTGTGGATGAAGAACCCAACATTTATCCTTGGTGTGCCCTTTTCTTTTGCAATGATCACAGATGAATTTGTTGTAATCACCCTTTTTGTAGGCACCTTTGTTAACGAAGGCAAGCTCACTCTTTTGACAAAACAAACTCGTGGATCCTTCTTCCTTTTGAATCTGCATACATACTTCATTCAAGTTTGGAAGCTTGTCAGATCGAAGGATATGACGAATAAGACCATTGAAAGAAGGGTTAAGAGTTAAAAGAAGCCCAAAAACTTGATCTTGAATGCGCCTTTCATTAATCACCGCAAGGTCTGCAGTTGGAGGACGAAGAGTTTCCAACTCAGCCCACAAAGATCGATACTCTCCAAAATGTTGGGTGAAAGACTTTTCTTCCTGATGAAGAGTGTTCAACGCCTTCTTCACTTCAAAGATCCGGCTGAGATTTGAAACGTTTCCATAGACATCTTTTAAGGTATCCCACAACTCCTTGGCTGTCTCACAATAGGAATAGGCAGTAAGAATAGACTGCTCTAGAGAGCACTGGAGGGTAGCAAGAACCGTCTGGTCTTCCTGAAACCATTTGGATGATTCAGAAACACCAAAGGGGTTGTCATCCATCACATCTTGGCTCTTCTCTTGAATGTCAACAGTCACCTCTTGGGTGCTTATAATATGATTCCATAAACCACGGCTGCAAAGAACAGTTCTAGTAGTTCTGGACCAAAGTAAGTAATTATCCTCTTTAAGGATAACAGGAAGGATAATCTGTTTTGAGTTTTTCATATCCAGAGAAATAAAAAACGAAATTGGAAGATTAAAAAGCGAGAAAATAAGGATCTAATGCTCTGATACCATGTAGGAAAGTATAAGCGGAAGAGAATAGAGAATAGAGAGAATAGTGAACAGAGAGAATCTGTATATTTCACTTAAATCTGAATAGTACAAAGAGATACAAATATATAGAAGGAGAAGAAGAAACTAGCTGTTACAAAAGGGGGGCTGCATGAAGGAGAGAGAAAGGACTTCATGCATGAAGGAGAGAGAAGCCACACTAATGATTAAAAGTGGTTGGATTAACATCGTTCTCGTAGATTAGAAAATTATAGGAAGATGTAATAAAAAAGCAAGTGAGAGCACTAAACAACAGCAAAATAAGAGAAAACAAACAAAGAACATTATTAATTAAGATATTTGACTTGTATCACACGTTAAAATTTACAAGCATATATAAATACATCACATGCCACAAGAAATCATCACATAGCTATACCATCTTCAATTAATCTCCACCACCTCCACAACCACCTCCGCAACCTCCACAGCCACCGTCTCCGCCACCACAACAACCTCCTCCTCCATTACCGCCGCTGGAACGCCTCTTACTCTGCTTTTTCTTCTTGCTGTTGAAGAAACAGCATAAGAATCGAATCATACCGATCGTATATATATAGCAACACAATAACAAATTACAATTTAAGTCGATAAATATAAGTTTTTTTTGGGTCTTTTTGTTTCTTATTCTGAATACTGATACATAACACATTTGTGCAATAATTTTCTTTTATATAGTACAATTCTAAATTGCCGTCAAGTTGAATATTATAATATATCTATATATATATATGTTTATATTACAAGCTTATGAGTTATGACAGAGTCTATTTGTTCTCTGAAGGATACACGGAATTTTGGTCGAGAGTTGGTCAATTAATTAATGGAATGAGTTCTTAATTTATTTCAAGGAAACAACACATTACAGTTAATTTTATTAGTTTAATATCTATTTCCGTTAAGTGCAACAACAACAAGCAAAGATCAATTGATTCTAATTCTATATCGAACTTTTGTCTTTAAAAAAGTAGTTTATTTTCTTCATTTCTTTTATTCTTTTCAGTTACATCTATGATATGAAATTTAGTATTTATGCTAACCAAAAACACACTAATCTTTTTAACTATAATATATATATATATATAGAGTCTCTATTATTGTGTAAAAGTAAAAGATACATTCGGCGATGAGTAGTATCCATGTAATATGTAAAGAAAACTTTGTACAATAAATTTCCAAGAACACAAGTTAAAAGAAAGGCACAATTATAATAAATAAATTAGACTACGCATAAGACAAGTTAAGAATTTTAACAGCCTCCGCCTCCACACCCACCACCACAACCTCCAAAACCGCCGGCGTCTTTTCCATAGCGTGTGCGACGGCGTGAACTCTTGTTGGTGGTCTTACTCGACTTTGAAACAACAAGTCCTCCATCTTTGACCGTTACAACCTTTTTAAGCTTTACTACTCCCGGCGGAGACGGCTGCCGTGGCAGCTCTTTCTTGGCCGTTTCGGTCACTTGCGGTTGCGGCGGCGGAGGCGAAGGAGAAATATTCTTGCCCGTTTCGACCACTTGAGGCGAAGCCGATGGCTTTATCTTGGTGCAGTTGATGAAGCAGCTTAAGAAACGAAACATCACCATCGTTATAGGAAAAATAAATGTGATGTGAATTTGTAGGGATTCGTCTATATGATAAAAGCGACTTTATATATATATAGATAGCGACAAATTTTCTATGACTTTATGTATGTAGATAAACTTGCCGACATGAGCAAAATGGCTTATATATATTCCTCTGAAAGATACAAGAAATTGCAGGATTTCTACATGACTTTATGTACCGCTGTTTGTTTACTAAAATTTTGTAGGATGTTCAATCAAAAAAAAAAAAATATATGTAGGATGATAAATAAATAACTGGAATCAACTTAAATACTCCTACAAGATAACAATTACCAAACTGTACTATCTAATTAGTTGAAGCGAGTATTCGCTATGGTCCACAAATGAAGAAAAAACTGGTTTTTAAAAGCAAACGAAACTCAAATGGGTTTTGCCATCCGAACTAGTAGAAACTTATGATTAGCCAAATTACTTGCAAAAAAACAGTTTTTAATTGAATTTTAAATCATCTATATTTTCTCTTTGACATCGTCTTTTTAGCCAATTGATATAAATAATGAAAAAAGAGTTAAAGACTATTTAGCCAAGTATGAAAGAAAAGTTGTGGTGGATAACCAAGTTGTAAAAATTGTATAATTAATCCTTATTAGTGTATTATTATATTATTTTAGAATAAGGAAGTGACATTGGAATTAATCTTTTTAAGAAGCTGCATGTGGATAAAGAATTTACGCATTAATTACAAAAGAAAACATGGTTTTGATGATTTCGTCGTTGGACCGGCTTAACTATAGGGTACTCTTTCTGTCAGCGTCAATTTCGGGGATCCTCGGACAGTTTTTGCTATTTTCGTATTTATAGGGAACAGTGTCGGTGGTACTTCGACTATTTTGACGATTTTTTTAGACTTTTTCCTTGAACTTTTCTTGAGCCGAAGATGGGTTGGGCTTGGATGATCAACTCCAACCCCTAACATGGAACAACAGGTTTCACAATGGTGTCACTTTTACACCGCAAGCGATCTTCAGTAAAATACCATCAAATTAATGAAATCTACATTGATAAAAAGAAAAACCATATATTTACCATTTTCCACATCGACGATTTTCCTTGGCTGATATGTTGGAGCTCTAACAATTTGCTGCTGCCATTGGGATGTCTGCGATGGCTCCGGCGTCTGAAGTTGTTTCCTCTTGTTGTCGCAACAGAAAAAACATTATATGAACCACGACCACACAAAAATAGCCCTGCCGCGAAATTGGAGACGAGTATTATAACAAAAAGTTATGATTATCTCTATAGAACTTAGCAGAGTTAATGAAAGGAGGAAGATGCATGAGATAATATTAGCGAGCATTTAATAAAGTTGGTGAATTAATTCAGTTCTAGAAATGCTTTTAGAGTCCTACAAAACCATAGATTTAAATTTAGAGTCTATATCCGGAAAACAGACAAATATGCATAATTGGAGGTCCAAGAAGTCGACCACTAGCGAATCTTTCTTTGGCAGCGATTTCCTTCCACGCGTTTGAAGTGGACTGTGTACGAAAATTTCGCAATTTTCTCACCAAATAATAGTGATGATGATTATTTGGCGAAGAAATCGTCGGAATTTTCTTGTTTCGATTTTACGAAAATAAGTAAATTTGTTTTTATTTTTCCCCAAATTAATTTCGATTTTGACCTAGTTTTTTGAGTATAATGGGCTGACCATATCCATGATGTCCAGTCCATTTTATCCATGGACAAATAGTGACCATGACCATTAAAAAACATCTTAAAATGGGTTTATCCATGACCGGTCCATAAAGTGTTGAACACGGACAGTCCATTGGCCGTCCGCCCATTTTTAATAATCGTTAAATTTTAAAAATTACTACTTTTAGAAAACAAATCACGGGACGGGTTAAGAAGTTACAGGACGGGTTATATTTCGGAACTAAGTTATATGGTGGACGAGTTTGAATCAATATTTATAAAATTTTAAAATATCATTAACATGCCGCTTTAATACAGATTAAATCTTCAGTTTATTAAAATATAAATGTCTTAGAGAATGATATGATTTGTAAGCTTTTATATATAATAAATAATCATTAAATTTTAAAATAAAAATAAATCACGGGACCGGTTAAGAAATTACGAAACGAGTTATATTTTGGAACGGGTTTATATGGCGGACAAATTTGAATCAATATTTATAAATATCATTAACATGCCGCTTTAATACGGGTTAAATCCTCAGTTTATTAACAATTGTCTCGTGGACTCGTGGTATACCGTTACTTAATAACAATTGTAAACTATAATATAAATAAATATTTTATAAGGAGATATAATTTACAAAATATTCTTATACTAACTTTAAAAATAAATCATCCCGCGGTGTACCGCGGGTTAAAATCTAGTCATATAGTAGTTATATATGAATACATTAACTGAATCTCACATGCACTAAATCACACGCACAAGATGAGGAAAAAATATACACACACACAACACAATCATTATAATGACATTAATAACTATAAAGAACCCCTAATTTCTAACCGCCGCCACCACCACACCCACCACCACACCCACCTCCACCTCCACCTCCACAAGCGCAGCCACCGCAACCTCCACCTCCAGAAGCACCACGACCATGTCCTCCGCCCCAGCAACAGCCTCTGGTCTTAGTTTTTCCCGACGACGACATGACAACAAGACCTCCATCTTTTGTTCCTGCCATTTCACCTTTTTTGTCGTTATCTCTCGGAGGAGATGACGTCGCCGGCTCCTCCTCCTTGCGGCACATGTAATAGCATAAGAGAGCACCCATCGCGATGGCCTAGTAACAAAGGATTATAATGGCAATGATATACTTGTGAACTTTTTGTCTTTAAATTGTTCTGAAAATGTAATCTTGTAAATATGAAAAATTGTCCATTCATATATAAACAGGTCTAAGTATCCGTTGACTTTAAATTTAAGCTTACAACATGGGTTTTTTTTTTCTGATGTATACCAGTAATTGCAGTTGAAACTTCAATCTACTAGCTCTATATGGAACTTTTCTTGTTGCTTAACTTTTCAAGGAAAAAATGTATATATATTATACAGTCAAATATAAAATGAGATCCTAGTAATCGATTGAATAGTTGAAATTCCATGGAATCAAGACTTCATAGATTTATGGATTGTATAGTCATTAGATATGTCATGTGTGCAGCAACTACTTTTGATATATATCCCACATTCTCTTCTTTTTTTTTAAGATAGTCAAATACTTTAATGAATTAGATGATTGATAGCTTTTGTTTGAAGACCAAGCAAGCTTTACCGTGAAATTTAGAAAAATAGAAAGCACGTTACTTACCCAGTCTATACACCAGTCATGTTCATGCATGCTGGAAATGTTGAAAACATTCTAAACCATACACTAACAAAAATTCACTTTCTTTTGGCTTTATATATAGATAATTAATGAGAATTATGATCATAGCAACATAAAGAAAATTGTTCTGTAACAATTGGAGTAGCAACAAAAGATTATAATGGCCAAAAAAAAAAAAACTCTGGAAGTGTATCATGATAAAATTGTCCTTTCAGTTAGGTCAATAGCCCCCTATCCTTTTCAAAAAAAGAAGAAAAAAAAAGTCTCATATTCTGTTGATTTTTAATATATAAGCTTAAAACAGTAATCTATATATATTCTGACGTACGAATACAAGTATTTGCAGTGGAATTTCAATCTACTGGCAAATAAGTGGAATTTTTCATGTTTACTAACTTTTCAAGAGAATAAAGTGTTATATTATATGGTCAAAGCTAAAATGAGAACCAAGTGATAGATTGAATAGTTGAAATTCCATGGAAATATGAATTTTTAGATTTATGGATTATTATATATATATTGATATATATGTCATGTAAGCAATAACTACACTTGGTATATATTACACATTATCTTTGTTGAATTGAATATTTTAATGAAATCAGATTATTGAGCTTGTTCGAAGACCAAGCAAGCTTTTCCCATGAAATTACGAAAAATAGAAAGCATGACTTTACCCAGTCCATATATATAACACATTAACACATCAGTCATGCATGCATGTTGGATATGTTGGAAACATTCTATTTCTAAATCACTACGAATAAGAAAAGAAAAGTGCATCTTTGTTGGAAAATTTGCATCCAATATCAATATAATTTCACCACAGATACAAGGTTTAACCGTTGCAAAATGCATGTTAAAATAAAGTGCATAGTAGTAAGTCCAATTGTAAACAACAAATTTTACAGCTAAAAAATAGTAATTTTCACCTATATGATTCATTATACAATATAATATAGAGCATATATATACATTCAATTTCCACTCTCACAAAAGATGATCACACATATATAGTTATATACTAAAACCTTACATGTATAGAGAAATTACGATCACACGAAAAGCATTATTGCAAAAGAACGAAACGCTTTAGCCTCCACAACCGCCGCAACCTCCACAGCCGGCACCACCACCACAAAGGCAGCCTTTGCCGCGGCCAAAAGCCCTGCTAGTTCTGGTCTTAGAACCTGACGTCATCACACGAAGCCCTCCATCTTTTTCTCCTGTTTTACCCTTTTTGATATCTCGCGACGGTGAAGACGAAGACGATGAAGGCTTTTTCTTCTTCCGGCTGAGTAAACCGCAAAATATGTGAACCATTGAAATCGTATATCAAAACTCAGTCACAGCTTATAACAATTAATAAAAGAGCGTTGTCCTTGTTTTATGAAAAAAGGATGTCTATATATAATACATGTATGATCAAATGTTCTTTCACTTGTCGATATACCTAAATCTCCGTTGACTTTATATATATATATATATATATATATATAAGCTTACGACATATTCATACCCTATTTGCCTTTAAACAATACAAAAGTTGTAGAAGAAATTTCTATTATGCGCATAACGAATGTGACCGTTATTTCTTTCATATACATAGGAGATCCGTTCAAAATTTACATAGCTAATGAAAATGTTGAGAAATGAATAACTCTCGTTTGACTATTTATATGTACTCATATATTTTAAAGCTAATTGCTGATAGTATATTAATGTATGTATAATCAGATAAACATTGTGTGGTACAAGAACTCGGACCACGTAACGGTTGTTTGTCTGATGGTAGGTAAGAACAAAAGAAAGATAAAAGAATGCACGTATTTACAATTTAAGACCATTTTGTTACACAAGCAACAGCCACCACCATCTAAGATGGTGACATACATGGTTGAAGCAGCCGCCGCAACCGTGGCTACAATCATCGCAATTGTTCAAATATGTTTATACGGAATTGTTCAAGCAAAAAGATTTTCAATGAACAAACACACTCTAGCTAATCTCTCTTTCTTGTACTTCTCTATTAGGTTTAAGGCATGTATTTGACACTGGAACCCTAAAAACAGTCAAGAGTCATTCTTTTTTCGATCACATAGATACAAATTAAACAGGCTTTAAACCCTTATATATATCCAATAAAGGAAAAGGATACAATACAATCTCTTGAGTAACAAATATAGAAAGAACAATGGCGTTATATTACGGTAACCCTGAAAGATATGACGAAGAAACTAATGCCCAAAAAGAGATAAGAAATATCATTTATCTAATAACTAAGAAAACCTCAAATTTTAAGAGCCCCCACATCCACCTCCTCCCCCACCACCACATCCACCTCCTCCTCCCCCACCACCACATCCACCACCACCACTGTGACCACTGTAAGAAAATAATTATTTCTTACCCATGTATGTGGTCTTATAGTTAATTGGTTTCTTATGGGATTGTTATATTTTTACTAAACATTTGGTAACCAATATAATTGGTTATTAAGGAGTTAATTCCCTAATGAATGTAGTAGACAATAAGAGGAGGACAAGTGCTAAGCCACATGTTATGCTTTGGTTAATAACTTGGAGAGAAAGCTATGAGTAGCTTTGGGACCAAGATAAAGAACCTATGCTAGACACATGTCCTCACACATGTCACCAAGGCCTTGATCTCTACTTTGATGGATGGTTGAGATTAAATTAAAAGGCAAACCCTAATGAGGAATAAGGTCCTCTCCCCACCTATAAATAGATGCTTTGCTCCATCACAAACATCAATGAACAAAAACAACACTAAAAGAGAAAGACTAATAGGCAAGGGGAGAGAAACCTTAACTCCTACCTAAAGATCTAAGTGTTTCCTTTTCAAGTCTACAAATCATTGATCAAGAAAGCTTTACTATCAAAGGAACCATTCAAGTAAGCATCATTTCTACAATGAGTGGAGGTATTTCTTGAACCCTCTTTATGATTCTATTATGTGATTAATCTAGATGTTTAAGATCTTAGGGTTCATGTTAAAAGTATATTTAACATGTGGTATCAGAGCTTATGGTTATGAACATCTAATTAATCCTTCAAGAGTAATAGATTTATGGTTCAAATAACTGAAAATTAAAGACGCATATTATGATGTTTGTAGTCTTGAATCTTTGTTTAATTTTCATGTATGAGTTAGAAAATTTCAAAGATAAAAGTTATTCTCATAATCCGCATAAAAGAAAATTGTGAGAATTTTCTAAATGATAAAAGATTGTTTTTTTTTTAAAGGTGCAAAATTAAGATTGATATCACCATAATAGGTTTTATCATATAATGATTTGCACATGAAAACCGAAATATTTTTTAAAGCTATTTTTTGATATGTTTATGTATTAATTAGCTACCCACAGGTAGGCTATTGACATAAAACATGATCATTAATGTATAAGAATGTTTGTATATGAGATAATTAAGTATATCCACAGATAGCTTAATTAATGTGATACATCATTCGAGAAAAGTTTCCGAAAGCTATGACCTTAAGACAGATTATAGTGACTACCCACAGGAGCAATATAATCTATAGTCATATGCATTCAATAATTTTATTTAATGTGTTGTTTAACTTTGAAGCTTAATTTAAAGCTTGTTATATCTCTAAATTGCAGCATTAATTACCGATGGCTTGTCATCCATGGTCTCAAATGTTCCAATTTTTAGTGGAACCAACTTCTCAGAATGGAAAGAGAAAGTTGAGTTCACATTAGGAGTACTGGACTTGGATTTGGCATTCCGTGAAGAGGAACCAAATCCAATAACAGAGAACAGTACTGAGGAAGAATATGATTTCCATAAAGCTTGGGAGAAATCAAACAGATTGAGCATTATGTTCTTAAGGATGACAATTGCCAATAACATAAAAACTTCCCTTCCAGATGCGGATAAAGCTAAGGCTTATCTTGCAGCTATAGAAGAAAGGTTTAAGACTGCGGACAAATCCCTTGCAGGGAAACTTATGGCAGATCTTACAACCATGAAGTATGATGGGACAAGGTCTATGCGTGATCATTGCATTGAAATGACCAACCTTGCGTCAAAGCTAAAGAATTTAGGAATGAGTGTGGACGATTCATTTCTCGTCCAATTTATCCTAAATTCTCTACCTCCTCAGTATGGACCATTTCAAATCAATTATAACGCAATTGATGAAAAGTGGACATCTAATGAATTGGCTAATAAACTAGTCCAAGAGGAGGCTAGATTAGGACGTGAAGGTATTAAAGTTGCCCATTATGTCCAAGGAGCTGGACCTAAAGTTGGGAAAAGGCATGAAAAGAGCCATCAAAGAGCACCACCCAAAATGAATGATTCCGATCAAGCTAATCCGAAGAAAAAGGCAAAGAAAGATTATAGATGCAACTTTTGTAAAAAGGTTGGACACTTTCAGAAAGATTGCACTAAAAGAAGAGAATGGTTCGAAAAGAAAGGTAATCCTATGGGTTCTGTAAGCTTTTTCGAATCTAATCTCACTAATGTTTCTTCTAAAGCTTGGTGGATTGATAGCGGTGCTAACGTACATGTAACGAATTCCGTACAGGGATTCCTTACGATCCAGACCATAAATCCAAGTGAAAACTACTTATTGATGGGAAATCGAGACAAGGCGCCAGTTGAAGCTATTGGCACCTATCGTCTCATTTTAGATGGTGGATTTTGTCTAGATTTATATCAGACTCTTTATGTTCCATCTATTTCCCGTAATTTAGTTTCTGTAAGCAAACTTGATTTGGCTGGTTTTAAATCTACTCAAGGAGATGGTTGTTTTAATATATTTTTGAACTCTAATCGTGTTGGTTCTGGAATATTAGTTGATGGTCTTTATATGTTAAAATTGGCTGATCAACCTTATGAAACACATCTCTCTTTGCTTACTGAAAGTAGACTTAAAAGAAAAACATGTACTGATGAATCATATTTCTTGTGGCATAAAAGATTAGGACATATTTCCTGTGAAAGAATTAAAAGATTGGTAAAAGATGGAGTCATTCCGAATCTTAATTTTACCAATATTAAAGAGTGTATAGATTGCATTAAGGGTAAGCAAACTAAACACACTAAGAAAGGAGCCACAAGAAGTACACAGCTTCTTGAAATCATACATACAGATATTTGTGGACCTTTTGATGTTCCAAGTTTTGGAGGTGAAAAGTATTTCATTAGCTTTATCGATGATTATTCACGTTATTGTTATCTTTATCTATTGCATGAAAAATCTCAATCTGTGAATGCTGTAGAGGCATTCATTACTGAAGTTGAGAGGCAATTAGATAGAAAGGTGAAAATCATAAGGTCAGATAGAGGTGGTGAATTTTATGGCAGATATGATGAAACAGGACAACATCCTGGACCATTTGCCAAATTTCTCCAGAAATTAGGAATCGTTGCGCAATACACAACGCCTGGTTCTCCATGGCAGAATGGTGTAGCTGAAAGGCGAAATCGTACTTATATGGAAATGGTTAGATCCATGATGAGTCATGCTAACCTACCTATATCCTTGTGGATGGATGCATTACGTACTGCAGTATATATCTTAAATCGGGTTCCAAGCAAAGCAGTTCCAAAAACACCATTTGAACTGTGGAAAGGCTGGAAACCTAGTCTGTCACATCTTCAAGTTTGGGGATGTCCAGCTGAAGTGAGAATATACAATCCACATGAAAAGAAATTAGATTTCAGAACGATCAGTGGTTTCTTTATAGGTTACCCTGAAAAGTCTAAAGGATATAGATTTTATTGTCCAACTCATAGTACGAGAATTGTAGAAACCAGTAATGCCAGATTCTATGAAAATGGTGAGATTAGTGGGAGTGATAAAGTTCAAGATGTGATCATTCAGGAAATGAGGATTAATATCCCTTTACCCTTGGTTCCGAATGTTGGAAATCCTCATATTGTTGAACCGTTAAACAATGAGGAAAATCCATTGAATGATCACACACTCCATAATGAAAGTATCGCCAATGATGATCATGTAGTACAAGAAGAACCAGCGTTAAGAAGATCAACTCGTCAGAGAAGATCCGCTATTTCTGATGACTACATACTTTATCAAGTAGAATTTGGAGAATGGGATATCAAAGATCCGGTTTCTTATTCACAAGCCATGAAAGATGTTAATTCTGATAAATGGATTGATGCCACTAAAGATGAAATAGACTCGATGGTTAAGAATGAAGTTTGGGACATCGTTCCATTGCCTGAAGGACACAAAGCAGTCGGGTGTAAGTGGATCTTTAAGACCAAACTCGATTGTAATGGCAATGTGGAACGATATAAAGCCAGACTTGTAGCCAAAGGGTTTAATCAGAAAGAAGGCACTGATTATAGTGAGACTTTTTCACCAGTGTCAAGAAAAGACTCACTCAGAATTATCATGGCATTAGTAGCTCATTATGATCTCGAGTTACATCAAATGGATGTGAAAACTGCCTTTCTTAATGGAGACTTACTAGAAGAAGTCTATATGCGTCAACCTGAAGGCTTCATAATCGAAAGTCAAAAAGACATGGTCTGCAAATTAAAGAAATCCATATATGGACTGAAACAAGCTTCGAGGCAATGGTATCTAAAGTTTGATGAAACCATTACGAAATTTGGTTTCAAAGAAAACATAGTAGATCCATGTATATACCTCAAGATTAGTGGGAGTAAGTTCATATTTTTGGTTCTGTATGTTGATGATATATTATTGGCCAGTAGTGATCTCGGTCTATTACATGAGACTAAGAGATATCTCTCAAAGAATTTTGATATGAAAGATATGGGTGAGGCATCCTATGTGATAGGAATTGAAATATTCCGTGATAGATCACTAGGAATTTTAGGATTGTCTCAGAAAGCATATATTGACAAAATTCTTGAGAGATTTGGCATGATGACGTGTTCTTCTAATAATGTTCCTATGCAAAAAGGTGATAATCTTAACCTTAAGCAATGTCCGCAGAACGAAATGGAACATAATGAAATGCAAAAGTACCCTTATGCATCTCTTGTGGGAAGTTTAATGTATGCTCAGGTCTGTACTCGACCTGATATTAGCCATGCAGTCGGAATGTTGGGTAGATTTCAAAGTAACCCAGGACTTGCTCATTGGAAAGCTGCAAAGAAAGTTTTGAGATATCTAAAGGGAACAAGAAACTACATGCTAACATATCGAAAATCAACACATCCACAGATGGTTGGATTTTCAGACTCAGATTTTGGTGGATGTCAAGATTCAAGACATTGTACTCTGGGCTATGTGTATCTCCTTAATGGAGGTGCCATTTCATGGAAAAGCCAGAAATCAGAGTTAATTTATACATCAACCATGGAGGCTGAGTATGTCGCATGTTATGAAGCTTCTATTCAAGGAACATGGTTGCGGAATTTCGTGTCTGAGTTTGGGGCTTTGAGCTTTATTGACAAGCCTCTAACTCTTTATTGTGACAATCAAGCCGCAATCTTCTTCTCTAAGCATGATAGGATATCTAAAGGCGCCAAACATATGGACCTTAAATATCTATCACTTAAGCAAGATGTTAAAAGAGAAAAGATTGTCATTGAACACATAGGCACTGAGCTAATGGTTGCAGACATATTTACGAAAGCATTACCTCCAAAGACCTTTATGAAGCATGCTGAAAGTATGGGTCTAGAGGATAGCACTTAATTATGTTGTCTGATTATGATTTAGCCTATGTTTGACATTTACTAGAGCTCTCTTATGACTTTTACATCTTATATATTCTGTTTCCAACGTGTACACATTATTGTTGTTGGATTTATTGATAACAGAATAGGTCTTTATATAAAGACATAAAAGAGACCATTAAGAGAACTCCTACTTATGGTCTAACTATGATAGTAGTCAATACAGTAGTACATGGAAGGAATCATGTTGCAAAATGATGTGTGACCGCCATGACTCTTATTGGTTACTAGAATAGCTAAGACACTTATGAAAGACCAAATGTAAAATATAACATATTATGCCGGCCTTATGATTCCCGAATAAAACCATTATACTAACGACCAAGTGGGAGAATGTAAGAAAATAATTATTTCTTACCCATGTATGTGGTCTTATAGTTAATTGGTTTCTTATGGGATTGTTATATTTTTACTAAACATTTGGTAACCAATATAATTGGTTATTAAGGAGTTAATTCCCTAATGAATGTAGTAGACAATAAGAGGAGGACAAGTGCTAAGCCACATGTTATGCTTTGGTTAATAACTTGGAGAGAAAGCTATGAGTAGCTTTGGGACCAAGATAAAGAACCTATGCTAGACACATGTCCTCACACATGTCACCAAGGCCTTGATCTCTACTTTGATGGATGGTTGAGATTAAATTAAAAGGCAAACCCTAATGAGGAATAAGGTCCTCTCCCCACCTATAAATAGATGCTTTGCTCCATCACAAACATCAATGAACAAAAACAACACTAAAAGAGAAAGACTAATAGGCAAGGGGAGAGAAACCTTAACTCCTACCTAAAGATCTAAGTGTTTCCTTTTCAAGTCTACAAATCATTGATCAAGAAAGCTTTACTATCAAAGGAACCATTCAAGTAAGCATCATTTCTACAATGAGTGGAGGTATTTCTTGAACCCTCTTTATGATTCTATTATGTGATTAATCTAGATGTTTAAGATCTTAGGGTTCATGTTAAAAGTATATTTAACAACCACCACCACTATGACTAGCACCACAACCGTTGTCACCACCGCTAGTGCCACCAAAACCGTTGTCACCACCGCTAGTGCCAACACAACCCCCACCAAATGCTGAAGTAGAAGCCGCAGTCCCATCATCTCTCTGTCCCCGAGGCCTCTCCAAATTTTTAGGCCCCTGGTATCGCAAGCTATCGTCTACTGCGTTTGGCCTAAGTGGAATAATAGATTTCTTCACAACGGTGTCGCTTTTACCCCACAAGCGATCTTCATGAACAATCAACGTCAAATCTGGGACACACCTTGATGAAAAATAAACTGTTTATAAAAACACTAAACATCATGTCCTTTACCATTTCCGACATCAATGTTTCTTGTCTGAAGTGTAGGAGCAGAAACAATTTGTCGCTGCCACTCCGGTGTCTGTGTCAGCTCCGGTAGCTGAAGGTTCTTCCTCTTGTTCTTGTAACAGGAAAACATTACGACAGCAACTCCAGCTAAAACGCCGCCGATGACTATAACAATAAGCTTGTAGTTATCATAGAATTTCATGGTTTCTTTGTTTCGTTTGGAAAAGTAATAATATATCTATAGAACTTAGCAGAGTTAAAGATAAATGAGCAAGATGCATATGACATAATGAGGGATTAGTGAGCATTTAATTAGGAAACCAGAAATTTGTTGATTTTAATCTAATTCCGGGAAAGGACTTTGAGACTTCTAAATCAAAGAGATGTAAATGTAGAGTCCTATATTCGGATAACATACAACATGCATTATTGGAGGTCCAATAAGTCTACCAGACTACCACTACCGAAATTTTGGCCACAATTTCCCTCAACGCGCTCTAAATAGAGTTAAAACAAAACAGAACGATGTTTCAATTAACTAATCGATTACAAAATTTATACTACTTAAGAAAATGGTTCTGTAATAATTGATTTTTATTACTTCTTATGTATCACAAAATTTTATTTTTTTTGGTTTTCTCTTTTTAATTATCACTAAGAATTTTCGTTTTGGAATTTTGGAGCTCACTCATACAATACTTATACCTCAAACTTCAATGTAATCTAATTTTTATTTTTTCAGTTTTTCGATTTACGTTTCCTATTGTGATTTGTTTACTAGGCATATGTATTTTTCTTTTTGAGTAAGAATACATTTGCAGTGATAAGTTAAAGTCTTCAAAGTACTTTTTCATTTACATTGCCCACAAAAAAAAAAGTACTTTTTCATTCAAAATATCTTGAATTTAAAATATTTAATGATTATGGTAAAAAAATAAAAAAATAATAAACCTTAAACTAATTAAAGAGATGCATATCAACTTGCTAAAGAGTCTCTGAAGTCTGAACGCTAGTCTGTGGCGAGTTCGTCGCTATGGTTGAAGCGGCGGCCACAACCGCAGCTGCAATTATCGCAAGTATATATGTTTGATGTTTCTATGGAATTGTTCATACAAAAAGATTTCCAATGAACAAACACACTACTCTCTCTCTCTCTTTTCCTTCTCTGTTAAGGCATGTAACCCTAGACACTAGAATCCTAAACAGTCAAGAATCATTCTCTTTTCGATTACACAGATCCCAAAACAGTCAAGGATACAATTCAATCTACTCAGTAACAAAGATCGAAAGAACAATGCCGTTATTACGGAAACCCTCAAAACGTATGACGTAAAAGCTGACGCCCAAATTTCAAGTACTTGTTCAAAAGAAATGGGTACCGTTTTAAGTAGAGGCAAGATCTAGAATACGATCTATAAACTCAACCGGCAATGAAGTTTTTTTTTAAAGTTGGAAACCTGAGCTCTATTTGTAGCTTTGTGACACCTCCATAACGAGCTTGTCCATGAACTGGTATTTCTTGTCAAATCCCCAACCAGGATTACTCTGCATTGCCAAAAGTTTCAGAAAAACATCAATACCTCTGTAGAGATATCTGATAAAAAGAGAGTGATGTTAGATGAAGAGTTTGGGGTTTGGTTAAAGAGATCAAACCTTAAGAGTAAGAGCTGCACGATCTGCAAATCGTTTCACGGAATCAGGTGCACTTGCGGGAATCGTTGTAGCAATTCTATCGAGTTCCTCGTTCTGTTTCTTAGCAGTTACTCGATCAGGACCACTGTAGTGATCAACAATCTCTTTCATAAGGGGAGCCTGCGCCATCGCTTCATTAATTGCTTCCTGCAAGAAGTGAGAAATTCAAGTGATCATCAACTGAAACAAAAATTGCATGGATTCATAAAAAAGCAAATTCGCAAATTGAACATTATTACCTCCCATTCTTCTTGATCCTTGATTCCCTCGTAAGCCACTATGAAAGGCTTCACCTTCTCAAGGCACTCGCGCAGAGACATTGGTGGCTTCTCATCAATGTCAGGATTCGATCCAAAGTCCGGCATAATGTATTCTGGCTCACACTCAATCTGCAAAGCAAAAGAGATAGAGAAAACTTAGAGACTCAAAAGCCAACAAAAAAGGCACTTTCTCCATCACTCCTTTGACTGAAAGACCGATTTCACAATGAAAGAACAAAAACCTCAAGAGGCTGTTATAAATCTGAGAATCCTACACGAGGAGTTAATGGCCTACTTTTGTAAATTGTGCATATTAAGTCAAACAACTTCAAAGCCTCCACAACCAATTCTACCACATTATAGAGTATGAATCAATATCAATACTATTGCTTCTTGAGAATTCACTACTCCTAATACTATTTGCAGTTTCACTGTCAGCAATCTCAGTAGCAAGTTGTACACTCTCTATACAATTCATAGAGAAAACAAAAAAAAAGAAACATTTACCATGAGATTGGTATCATAGGCATCTATAATGGCATCATGAGTAGTAGAAGGCAACGCCTTTTCGCAAACTTCCTCAAAACCTTCTGCTAACGTTTTCATCAATTCAGGTCCCATTTTCTGAGCAAACTTCTCTCCATCAGCTGAATCACCAGCGAATATACTCATAGCCTCTTGTTCACCTTCTTCTTCTTTCTTATCATCTCTCCATCCGTCACCACCTCTTCCTCTACCTCTCCCTCTTGCTCCTCTTCCTCTCCCTCTCCCTCCTCTTCCTCTCACACCACTTCCTTCAGCTTCACCACGCGAAAGCTCGCTCCTTGCTCTTCTTCCAGCCTCTTCCCTACTCAATTGAGGCCTAGGAGCTTCATCCTTGACAGTTGGAGCCCGCTTCTGCTGCGGTTGTGCTCTTTGTTGCTGTTGCTGCTGCGGCGGAGGCAGAGGCTGAGGGCGTCGAATTTGACGGTTATCTTCTTGTTGGATTGGAGCAGAGTCCACAAGAGGCTTTCCTCGACCTGCTCCACTAGGATGTGAAAATTCGCTTCCTAACGCATTGAATATGTTATCAGGTGGATCAGCTTGACCAGATTTAGACTCTGGTGGTGATGGAGACGAAGTTGCGTCCTGCATCTCCTGCAGCTTCACAAATACAGGACTTCCCTGAGATTCATCATTGGGCTGCGTTTGCAAACGCGGCTGCTGTTGTGGTGGTGAACGCGGTTGCTGCAATTGAGACTGTTGTTGCTGCGGTGGAGGCGGCGGTTGGCGAGGAGGTTCAGGAGCGAAAGGTGAAACGGAATCTGATCCAACGGATCCTCTTCCACGGCCAATACTAGGAGAATCCGATTTGACAAATGACGAAAACGCAGGAGAAATCGAATCAGATTGGATCGGACGACCACGACCATGACCATAACCTCCGGCAGATGATGGTTCACGTCCAGGAACCACCGGTTCACGATTTACACCGAATTGTCCACGTCCAGCGGCGGGAAATCCTCCATCTTCACCGGAACCGCGTCCACGACCACGGCCGGAGGAGTCGGAGGAAGAGGAGAAATGAGATGTGGATTGGATGAGAAATGGAGTTTGCTTGACTATGGATGCAATGGTGAAGCCATTAGGGTTTGATAATCTTCTTCCTATAGCACTTCTCATCTGTGAGATCTCTTCAAATTCGTAAACAATGGCGATTGAGGATTTGAGGGTTTTGAGTTACTACTGTCTGTGTTTAATCGGAAAATTGGGGTTTTCTTAAACGTCGCCGTTTTCTGATGACTAATATCTGCATATTTGTAAATTTATCCCTGTAGTTTGAGTACCTCACGAGAAAGGATTTATACTTTCTTGATTTTCCAAACTCCCCCATAGTTAGAGACATTCGGCCAAATTCAAGAGTAGATATAACAACAGTACATACATCTTTTTCTTCAAGAACCATCAATATGATCCAAAATTTTAGTTTGCAATTCCATCCCTGGATTTTTGATACCTGACGGAAATGACTTATACTTTTCCATTGACCCAAAAACTCCTAATAAGAGACATTGATTAGGCCAAACTTAAGCGTCCAACACTTCAAACATAATAGTAAATCTATAATTTCCTAAATTCTAATCTTTTTTAGTTAAGAACCAACAAAAATGATCAAACAATTCCTTTAAAGAAAGATGATATGACTCAGTAAGTCAAAAAACTCAGAACAAGAACTCCAAAATTCAAGAAGCATGTTCATGGTTTGCCGTCTTTCCAGATACTACATAACTGGAAAATAACTGCTCTAGGGAAAAAAGAAAGACAACCGAAAAGAAAAAATGAATGTTGCATCACTCTCCTTCATCAACAAAGCATCTCCTGATCTGTTTCTACTAGTTTGGTGATGGTGATCGAGTGATTCGTGATCTCACTGGTGTCTTTGAAGGGCTTACCCTGAAGAATTCAAAAGATTTCATATCAATTTTTTTTTATATTCAATGTAAGGTTTGTCACAAAAGAGAAATATGTGTACCTTATCGGCTGAGATCCTAAGACTATTCCGCTGCAGTTTAGCGCCGCAACTGCACTCTCTGCCTTTTTATCCCGAAAACAAACGCAGATTCAGTTGTTACGTAAAAAACTAAGCCTTGAAAAATTTATCTTTACTTGGCAGAAGCTGAGTTATAACAGAATATGAGGAGCTTACCATGGCAAATTCAACAAAAGCTATGCGAGTAGAATGCACTTGGTCACCAAGGAGCCTTAAGCGAGTAACCTGTAGAGAGAAGATAGAAAAAAACTTGAACGTTATTGTTGTTTCAGAAATTGCATATTTGTCTTTATGAGAGCCTTAAGCGGATTATAAACTGACCTCACCGCAGGCAGACTGGAAGAAGGATTTGACATCATCTTCAGTGGCCTGCAATTTATAGGAATCTCTCAAAACCGATAACAAGTACGCAAATGCAATATAAAAAGCCGGGAAAAAGTATTTACATTCTTGTCGACATTTGTGCAGTAGATGGTCCTTGTACACATCTCTCTTTCATCTTCTGACTGAATAAAACACCGAAGGAAACAATGGAAACCATAATTATAGTTATAAAACTGTAAACTATAATGCAAGTTGAGAAAAATGGAACTTCTTGTTGTTTTACCCTGGGTAGAAATGTGGGATTCACTGGAAGAATAGCTGTTTTTGAAGGTAATACTCTAACTGGGTAATATCCGATCATTGTTCCACCAAGACTTAAAGCCGATCGTGCACCTTCTGTTTTTTAAAACAAATCCATACTAATGTAAGTAAAACTTGACACTTGAAGTTTGTTGTAAAGAAGATTAAACAAAATCCAATAGCTTTAACTTACGGTCATCAGAAAACTCAACAAACGCAAAGCGAAGAACTGAATTTGGATCTCCACAGATTCGACAATCAACAACCTTCAGAAAAAGAGTCCAATGTTACTTCATCAAGAAAAGATAACAACAGGCAACAAAGCTTATAGATTTCAACTTACTTGTCCACAGCTGCTGAACAAGCCAGCAAGGACTTCCTCAGTCACCTATTTGAGAAAAATAATATAGGTGACAATGTTGCAAAACTGAATCCTTTTCCTGAAAATCTAAAGAGAGAGGCTTTAAGTAACTTACACTCTGATCAATGTCAGAGACATAAACTGTTCTTCTAATACTATCTTCTCTTTGAGCCTTAGAAGCTCTTCCTGGTAACCTTACTCTCCTCCCTTGGTTATAGTTGTTTCTTCTCTGTAATCCACAAAACAAAACAAAAACAGACAATTTACCAAAACTCATAATAAAATATTAAGTAAAGATCATATAAGAGTTGCAAAACTTGACAATGTAACTTATGGCCAACCAAATCAAACCAAACCAGATCAAAAACAAAACTTTCTATATGAAACTTCAAGCTATAGACTTTCCAGCACAAAGAACCCAATTGAGAAGCATAATCACAAAAACCGTTCAACAACAACAACCAAAAATCCAAACTTTTCAGTCAAAATTTAATCAGAAACAGAACAAAAAGTGTACCCTCCGGTTAACGCCATCCTTTTTGTTGTCTTCACCAGATGGCTTTTTAGCAATCACAAAATCGTCAGAAGACTGATTAGTATTCTTCTTGTAAGAAGGGAAAAATTCCTTAGCTTCAGGATTGAGTTTCTTGAACATGGCCACAAGTTTCTTCATTTGATCATATTCCGGTTTAGATTTCGGTTTGAGGTCCGATTCGATTTCCGGTTTAGAATCCGTCTTCATCAAGCTCTTCTCAATTCCGTCTCCACCATCGTTGATTACGCCATTTGAATCAGTGGTCATCTCAGTGATCGCAGCCATAAAATTAGATCAGAAAATTCCAAATAAATACAAAACAACAAAAACAAGAGACAGAGGAAAGAAAAGTTGCGAACTTTTCCTTCTCTCTTCAGTCGAATTTCATAAAAAGATGCAAAATTTGATGCGATTAATCAAGAAATGTGAGTTTTGATGAAAACCCATTTCAGAATTCCGACCGAAGAAGACGAGAATGTTTGGTCGTAGACATATATATAAACCTAGTTTCAGACGGTGGCGATGGATGATGAAGAAGAAGGAATGATGGGTTTTGGTTTCTTGTTTTGGCCTTTTTCTAACTCAATCAAATAGACCAAAACTCTCACAAGAATGCTTCTCTTTTTTTCGGACTAAGAAATTTTAATATATATATTTTTTTAAAATTTCGTCAAATGTAAAATAAAAAGGAAAAGAAAAGTTATGATTCTTTATTATTTTATGTTCCTCTTGTGGGCCTTTAAATAATAATTACGTAGTTTACACATTCACCACTTTATTACATTTTTTTAATTACATATTACACTTTATTACATATTATTACTAATATTATTTAATATAATTGTTAAAGTATTTATTATTTTTGTTATGGATATTGGATATGGTTTTTTTGTCTTTCTGTTTGTCATTTAACACATCAAAAAAAAATGAATATGTTGTATTAATTTTCATTTTCTCCATAATTGCAAGCAATTGGCATAATAATAAGTCCATAAAACTTTAGATTCGTTGGGATTTTTCTTTTCTACTTTTTAACTATTGCTGGGATTCTATAGTTCCACTTTATCATCTGCTTTTATTCTATTTTGTTATTTTATTTTCCATTCCTCTTAAAATTTGGTCTTCTGTTATTTTTTGTATGGATATCCATAATAACAGTAACCACACAACAATATGATAATTTTCTGTTTGTTTTAATACAAAAATTGAAATGATTTTTGTCAGGAAAGAAATATACAAACAAAAAATTTAAGACTTTGCATTTGCAGTGATGTAAATTCTTTTGGATCAAATGGTTGATCAAATGATTTTATATTGGGCTTTTATTTTGCTGGTCAACAAAGCCCATATTGTCATTATGGACCCGTATACCAGACGGTCCCGACCCATCTAAATAAATTAAAAACGGATTTCGTAGAACAGAAGTTATTTAAAGTGGGATCCGCTGATTCTTCGTTACTTTTAGTCAACTTTAAAATGTTTGCTTAGAAGATGGAAAAGTGAGGTACTATTGAATATTCAAGAAGAAGACATACGAAATGAAAATGGCAAAATCTTTTGCTGATTTGAGACCAAAACGATTGTTGACTTTAATGGCGGATCGAAATCGGATCAGAGGTTTTCTCAAAGATGAACATGTGACGTATGCTTCCATTCTTCTCTACATTACTCTCTCTAGCGGTCAAATCTTCTTCAATAAGGTTTAAGTCAAATCTTACATTCATATGTTCATGGATCTATGTTTTCTAATTGCAGTCTTTTTGCTCAAGATTTAACTTTATTAGATCTAGACATTAGGCTTTTAGATTCGGTTCAATTTAGATAGCTTTAAACAAACTTAAACTGAAATAAAGCTTTTAATTTTGACAGTCTTGGTTTGGTTCTGTTACAATGCGATTTGGTTTTGGACAAGAGATATAATAATAATAAAGTTCTTGTTAATACAACACTAGATTTAAATGTGTGGTTGTATTATATACATTTAGTCATATAGTAAGAAAATATTAAATTTTTTAATGAATTTTATTTAGTTGTTGAGTTCAGTTCCATTACACAAATTTCAAGTTCAGTTCAGGGTTGGTCCGATTATTCGCTCTAAAAATATTTTACATTTCAAACTTTTATGAAATCTAGTTCAGTTTCCGACCAATGAATTTTAGTTCATTCCGTTTCTCTTTAGCTTCTTTCAATTTTTTTTTTTTTTTTCTCAGCCCTAATTTTTTATTTCTGATTTCATCTGATGCAGTGGGTATTATAAGGAAATAAACTTCCCTTATCCACTTGGATTGACATTACTTCACATGAGCTTTTCCTCTGTTTTGTGTTTTCTCCTCACTAAGGTTTTTAAGGTATCTCATTGGTTATTACGACGACCTTTAATTTCTTTAATGCTTAGAAGTCAAAAACGCTTCAATTCTGATTTTTAGTCTTCTTAAAAAGGTCCTGAAGGTTGAGGAAGGAATGACATTAGAAATGTAAGAAGGAAAGAGAATTCGTAAGCATTTATTTATTAATTTTGGAGTTGTAAATACATTTTAAACTAAAACATCACTCTATGTACTCAGATATGTTACATCAGTTATTCCAATAGGTGCAATGTTTGCAATGACTCTCTGGTTAGGAAACACTGCTTATCTCTACATAACTGTTGCATTTTCCCAAATGTTGAAGGCCATCAGTAAGAACTTAGCTCTTCCTAATCTCATTTGCTAATTTATACTTGATCTTTTAAGTATAATTGATCTCAAGAATCATGTTTTGCAGTGCCTGTTGCTGTGTTTATACTTGGAGTTTGTGTTGGGCTTGAAATAATGAACTCCAAGATGCTTTTGATAATGTCAGTCATAAGTTTTGGCGTTTTAGTCTCGTCTTATGGAGAATTAAATATCAACTGGATTGGAGTTGTTTACCAAATGGGTGGTATTGTTTCAGAAGCCTTGAGGCTAATCTTAATGGAAATTCTTGTTAAGAGGAAAGGCATCAAATTAAACCCACTCTCGCTTATGTACTACATGAGCCCATGCAGGTATTTTGAAAATGAAAGAACCCTAATCTCATTATATATTTTTTAATTTTGAAGAAAATTCTTAAATTTCACCAATTCTTATAATGATTTTTTAAAAAACTTTTGTGGACCTTTTCTTTTCTACTTTTAAAAGAATCCCATTTTTTTTTTACTTGTATTGATGTGTATGTTGCAGCGCGATTTGCTTGTTCATACCATGGATATTTCTTGAGAAGTCGAAGATGGAAACATGGAACTTTCATGTTCTTGTGTTGAGTCTTAATTCGCTATGTACATTTGCTCTCAATTTGTCGGTTTTTCTTGTGATATCTCAAACAAGTGCTCTCACTATCCGAATTGCTGGCGTGGTGAAAGATTGGTTGGTTGTTTTGGTCTCAGCTCTTCTCTTTGCCGAGACAAAACTCACAATCATCAATTTATTTGGTTATGCCATTGGTAAGATCATCTTATGTTTACCATTTCACACAAAAGTGAGCATTGGATTAAGGCTTAAAAGTGTGATCATCTTCTAAATTTTGTTCACTTGCAGCCATTGCTGGTGTAGCTGCATATAACAACCATAAGCCAAAGAACGGCGAAAGAATAACGTTGGTTTCTCAATCTCCAACAAACTCCGACAAGAAACCCGGTGGCCCATTGTAGCATATGTCATCACAAGTGGTAACACACAAAGAATGTTTCTCAATCTCCGACAAACTCCGGCAAGGAACCAGGTGGCCCATTGTAGCATTTTTCATCACAAGAGGTAACACACATAAAAAGAACCATTTTTTTGTACTTAGGAAAATTGTTATCTATCACACAATTTTTAAGAGCATCAGAAAATAAAGGAATCTTAGGCAGGAAAGGCCGAGGAGTGTAACTGAGGAAACAATTTTTTATGGATTTCTTGGCTATTTTTGTTTAGTCCTTAACTCTGTATTCGAATTTTTCAATTATTTTAAAGATTAAAACATTGTTTCTGTGATTTTACTTGTATGTAGGATACTAGCTAGGATTATGTTTCTTATGTAACTGCGTAATCATTCATTTCTCAGTTCTCACAATAGTGTTTTTATTTTTTTGTTACTCTTACTTATAGCCTTACTAGTGTACTAACCCGTGCGTTGCACGGGATAAGAGATGCGAAGTGGAGATATCAAGATTGTGGAGGAGACGAAGAATTTGTAAAAGAAGATTATTTTTTTCTGTTGTGTATGTTTCTTTAATGAAAAAGGTAAAGTTTAATTTTTAAAAAGTAAAAGTAGAAAATTTGTGACTTAATCAGCGTGTCAGATGGATAGAGTTGCAGTTAATAGTAAAATGACTTGTGAATTATTAGATAAAGATAGGTATACTTGTTATTCTTCCTCATGTAGTCATGTTGACATTTTAATACGTCATTTTGATAAATGAACATATACTAAATATAACTGATTTTTTTTACGTAAAACAAATACGGTATATTAAAAAAAAAACTCAAAACAAAATTTCGGATTTCCATGTGTAATTTTCACCCAAAAAAGAATAATTTCCATATAATTGCCAAAAAAAAAATTCATATTCTCTCGATTTAATAATGGGCTTATCACATCCATGCTAAAAGCCCAATAACGGCCACCAACGCGTCGACGTGGCAGCTAGAGTTCCAGATCTCATCTCGCATCCTCAACCTGCCACGTGTTCTCGTTCATTCACAGAAGAAAGAAAGACTTCTTCAACATTGTTTATTGAACAAGTTTCGGCGAAAAACCATTATAAGGTGTGATTGTGTTTGTGTAATGGCTTCTTCTAGTAGTTTAACTATCATACAATCAAGTTTCGTCTCTGCAAGAACAAGACTCAGTTCCTTCTCCAAGCCAAATCTTTCTGGCTTCGCTTGTCGTTCTCTTTCAAAACCCAGAAACTTGAGTCTCTCTGTTTCTTCTATGGGTTCTTCTAGTTCTTCTCAGAAACCAGACAACGTCCAAGGTTCTTTTTTAAAATCTAACCTTTTTCACTGATTATATATCTCTCTGATTATCTGTTGATTTCCCATAATCCTAATTAGCGTAAAAATGGTTTATTTCTTTGTGGGTTTAGGTTAACGAGTTTTGTCCATAAACTGATGTGGCTTTCTCCAATTGTTATGTTTCATGTTCCATTTGGTTACTCAATTGGTTCTGAGAAGTTGGTCAAAGAGACTTGAGCACTTAGAACCAATCCATGATTTGCATTTGTTTGTGTGGACAGTGTTGCTTTCAATTCAATGGCATGATCTTTTAGATAACTAGTAAGCGAGTTCTAAGATTTTGAGAGGTTTTTTACGATGGTGCAGAAGCTGAGAAGAGTGACTATGCTTCTCTAAGTGAAAATGAATGGAAGAAAAGGCTAACACCAGAACAGTATTACATCACTAGACAGAAGGGCACAGAGAGAGCTTTCACTGGGTATGTAATGAATACTCATCGAAGATTACTGCCTTGTTAACATCATCACAATGATCTTATGATTGTCTGAATTTTGGAGTTCACACTCAAATGAGTATTTTCTTGTTTTTCAGGGAGTATTGGAACTCAAAGACCCCAGGAGTATACAATTGCGTATGTTGCGACACGCCTCTATTTGAGTAAGTTTCCATTAGTAGGAATATGAAATTGTACTTCTATATGTTGAGAAGTTGAACTAATGTAGCTAAAATTCTCAAATGATTCATATGAATGAATGGTTCTTAACAGATAAAAGTGATGATTTTTTGCAGTTCATCAACAAAGTTTGATAGTGGAACTGGGTGGCCATCTTATTACAAACCAATTGGAAACAATGTAAAGACAAAGCTAGACCTCTCTATTATCTTCATGCCTAGACAAGAAGTTGTATGTGCTGTTTGTAACGCCCATCTTGGCCATGTCTTTGATGACGGTCCACGCCCAACCGGAAAACGATATTGTCTCAACAGGTTTGTTATTGTCCTCAAATTATTAAATTTGCATAAAGAGTAGTAGAACATCATTAATTTTGAACTAACAACTGAATTCTAGATATCATCAATTTGTCTAAAACCGAGAAAGTAGTTTCCTTTCATTTGATCAAGAATGTTTTTGATTCGGTTCGAGTTTTCTCATATGGAGGTTCCTGTTTTTGTGGTTTTTGTAGTGCTGCTCTGAAACTTAATGCATTGGAGAAAACAAGAGATTGAGAGTTTCTCGTACAAGGATTTTGTTCATATTACATAATACATTATATCCATTGTATTTCCTCGTATTACGTCGTTGTATGTAAGTCAACTGTAATCCATCTAAAGGTTTAAACTTTGAGTTGATTTCACGATCTCCTTAGACAGCACATTCTTAAATTTATTTACTCCAATCTCTTTCCCACGTCTTCACCATATCCATTTCTTAATTTCATTCATGAGTGTGTATATATATGGTTTTGGCTAGAGTCTCTGTGTCAGGGAGCTTGTAAAACCAACAATGGGAAAAGAAAATAGCAAAGTTGTAGTTTTGGCTTTTTGGGCAAGTCCTTACGCGATGAGGACGAAGATTGCGTTGAGAGAGAAAGGAGTTGAGTTTGAGGTTCAAGAGGAAGATCTGTGGAACAAGAGTGAGCTGTTGTTGAAATCAAACCCTGTTCACAAGAAAGTCCCTGTTCTTATCCACAACGACACACCAATATCTGAATCACTCATCCAGGTTCAGTACATCGACGAGACGTGGACCGATGCTGCATCTTTCTTACCCACTGATCCTCAATCTAGAGCCACTGCAAGGTTCTGGGCTGATTTCGCTGATAAAACGGTAATTAGTGTTCGTTAACTCATTTCAGTTTTCAAATCCTCTGTTTCTGATTCTGTTGAAATGCAGATTTCGTTTGAAGGAGGGAAAAAGATTTGGGGAAACAAGAAAGGAGAGGAACAAGAGAAGGGCAAGAAAGAGTTTCTTGAGAGCTTGAAGGTTCTTGAAGCTGAGCTTGGAGACAAATCTTACTTTGGAGGAGAGACCTTTGGTTATGTAGACATAACTCTTGTCCCATTCTACAGTTGGTTCTACGCACTCGAGAAATGTGGTGACTTCTCTGTCGAAGCTGAGTGTCCGAAGATCGTGGCTTGGGGAAAGAGATGTGTTGAACGAAACAGTGTTGCTGCTACATTACCTGAATCTGAGAAAGTTTATCAACAAGTCCTTAAGCTCAGACAGATTTTTGGTGTTGAATGAATGCATTTAAAAAAAAACAAAGTTCTTCTAATGTTTTCACTTTTTCATTTTTCTGTTTCAATCTTTGTTTGTTTTTCGCTTCTGGTGTATGTATGATTCAATGGAGATGTTTTATTAACCAAAAAATTGTCTGGCTCCGAAGGACAAAGTTTTAAAAAGATCAATTATTCAGCAAATACTTGCATTAAAAAACACATTTCAATGATACTACAACACCTAATCATGATGATGATGATATGATATATGGATAGATATCTAGAGTTTGACATCGAAAAGAAGAGAAGGAAACAGAGCCAAAGTCAACTTGCCGGACACCATAATCATTTAAGATTTGTTGATAAAATCGGCAAGTCATCCTTGGCTCAATCTCATTCTCTATTTTTCCCATGCAAGACTCTATGATACAATTAGTGACTCTCGTCAATCATCATCATCATTTCTTTTTTGTACCTCTCATATTGTCTTGTGAATCTTGTTATGACAAATCCCTTACTCATGATGAAGGTATTTATAGACATGTGTAGTGAGAAATGTGTGTGTTGATTTAATTGAAGTCTAAATTTTTCACATAAACTTATATGCAATTATGCAAATATTATTATTTATATTAGAATAGTACTCTTCTTATCCATGCATGGTTTTAGACTTAATTAGTGCATGCAGCAATGAATAAAAACACTAATGGAATTTTGACCACTATCGTATATTGAAGAATATAATCAATTTAGAAGATTGGCTGACCTTATATTATCATATTCGAATTTCAACTTTGTGTGAATAACTCTAATATTCGAACCTCACTAGCTACACCAGTAGTCTACGACATAAAATCCACCTGTCGTACTCATTTTTTTTGGTATTAGACTCATATTCTTGTGGTTTGATCGACAAAAAGAAGTCATCGATTGTCTAACAAAAAACTGACAGATTCTTTATAATAATCATGTGTAAATAGCCAATGTACGTTTTGTTAGCAACTATAGTTTTGTAGTATGGTTCAGGTAGTTTCGCTCATGGATTAGTTCCAAGAGCTCCTTTCTCTTGAAGGGCTTTGTGTTCTATTTTGTTGCCTGTTCTGTTTTCTCGGGCTCCATAAACGGTTTCATTTCTTTCTTTCTTTTCTTGAAATGAAACGGATTCATCGGATACGTTTCCGCTTATGTAATTAATCATCAGGAACTAGCATGGATTTATGTTTCACTATTTTGTTGTATGTTCCGTTTTCTCGGGCTCTAAGTGAAAGGCTTATACTATTGGGAGTGTGTGTTGCATTGGTCTTTACACTTTGCATCGTCGTTATTCACCCTTACTCTCTTAGTAGCTCAATTTGGTGATTTACAATATCGTTTTCACTTCATCTTACACTGATAACTTCATTGCTTTCGTTGAATCGGTGGACTGAGTTTGAGTTTCGGATTTTGCTTCCACACTTTGTTTTTACCATAGGACCAAATATAAAGTTTAGAATCTTGATTGTAAACCTAAATATTTTCATCATCAACTAATATTTACATTCTTAGCAGGAAAAAAAAAGTTTCTAATTAGTATTATGTTTCATATTATGAAACTTTTTAAGCAAAAAAAAATTTAAGAAAAATAAAGGGATTAACATAAACGATTTCATTTCTTTATTTCTTTTCGAGAAATGAAATGTTTTTTTTACTTGTATTAGTGTATGAAAACAAGTCGATCTCTTTTGATGTTAATTTAAGGTCAAGCTAGTAGATAAAATTACTAAACTAATTTAAGCAATAAAGTTAATTTTATTCTATCTATTGATAGATCACATCATGAGAGTTTGAAATGTCCTATCCGATTGGACAAATAGATACCAATTCGGTCAGACCACAAAGGCACAAATAAGATAAGATTATTCGGAACATCTTTTTTGTTGTCAGGATTCTTTAGAACATTAAAAACACCATTTTTGGTCAACTATTACACTCAACTATTACATAGAAGAAAAATATATCACGTGGTCCTACCACATTGGAAAAAAAGTTTTTTGTTATCAAATGAATTTTTATTTTATGAGTAGAAACTTTTTTTCTACATAAAAGCATCCACAGTGGTATAAGTTAGAGGATAGATGTTAGGGAAATTAAATTAGTAAAATAATGTTAGAGGTTTAGTTTAGAAACTATGTAATAAGAGTTGACTATGAGAGACGAGACTCGAGAGAGGAGGAAGGGAAGGAATCGATTTTGTTTTTCCCAACAAATAAAAATCATTTTTTCAATAACAAAATTGGAACCAACCAAACTTTGACAGCTGGCACTTACACCCGGATGTAAACTAACACGCGACTTCCGACTCCAGGCTCACTATTCCCTTATTTCCGTTTTTTTTATTCCTTACACCCGGGTGAAAAATGCCCCACTGTGTATGGTCTTAGTAGAAAGAAGAATTCTTCTCACTTCTTTTCCTCTTCTCTCACACCAGTCACACCCCAAAATTTCTCATTTTGTTTTCTGGTATCAGATTCATAATAAGAAATTTTGCACTTTTACTGTATAGTGAAGCCCTTTAACAAAAGTAAAATTACTAGTGACTAGTGAGTGATAAAAAGAAGTCAATTAATTGCACTGTATTACTTACTGTTCTAGTGCTCCTTTGACGATAAGATGAGTTTCCAAATAATATATTCTCAACATAAAGGAAAATCTCGAATTTTCAATATACAGCCATTTTTGTCGACATTTATATTCCATTTTATCCAAAAAATTGAAACTTGTGGCAATTCTTTAAAAATAAAAAAAAGGAACATGAATATTATAAAGTATCTTTCAATTTTTGTGAGACGATCGATAATTTCTTTGTCATTAACCACAAGACTATGAGTCCAAATCATACAATAAGTACGACCGGTGGATTTTTATGCCGCAGACAGATACAATATATGCCCTTGATAGTACATAGTGAGGTGAGAGTATTAATTATTCATGCAAAAAAAAGTCTAATTTAGAGTATTTTATGAAAAACGCAAATTAACAAAATATTTCAAGTTACCAAAAAAATGCAAGATCATAACGAAATTTTTGTTTTTTTCTAACCAAAAAAATCTTTTATAACGAAGACGATTTTGTCGGCAATTTTGTTGTGAGATGATGGATAACTTCTTTTGTGTCATCAACCACAAGAGTCGAGACTTTTAATCATGTCGCAGACATTTTTATACGATATGCCTTTTGCAGTAGTGAGGTACGACTAATAATTATTCACGCAAAATTTGGAATTCGAATATGATAAATATATTCTTCATATACGGTAATGGTCAAAATTCCATTATCGTTTTCATTTTTCTGCCTGCATGCACTAAAACCATGCATGGGTAAGACTATTGACTATTCTATTAAATAATTGCATATAGGTTTATGCAAAAACTTTAAATTTCAATTAAATTAATTCACACATTTCTCACTACACTTAAGCCTATAAATACCTTCATCATGAGTATGGGTTTTGTCATAACAAGATCACAAGACAATATGAGAGGTACATAAAAGAAATGATGATGATGACTGACGAGAGTCACTAATTGTATCATAGAGTCTTGCATGGGAAAAATAGAGAATGAGATTGAGCCAAGGATGACTTGCCGATTATTATCAACAAATCTTAACTGATTATGGTGTCCGGCAAGTTGACCTTGGCTCTGTTTCCTTCTCTTCTTTTCGATGTCAAACTCTAGATATATCAATCGATGATATAAGAATACAAAGTATATTTCAGTCAAAGTGTGGATACACGTTGGTCACATTTTTTTTTTTTTTTTTGGTAAAACACGTTGGTCACATTTCCGGCGGAAAGACTCCCAAAAGGGTAAGGGTAAAGCATATTTTCCTCTTTAGACCCAAACAAATCATGAAATAATCCTTCCTTCGTTTCCAATTATTTACTTTGAAAGTTATCAAACTAAGCGGTATTAATCTACAAAAATGGTTTACAAGGTCCACATGGAATGGTGTTTGATGGTGATCTACCTAAAAATATCAAGCGAGAGAAGAGAGAGCACAATCGTCATGACAGGGAGAAGATTCTCGTGGTTATGGTGAAGGCAAAAAACGACATGGAGATGATCTTGACACTAAGGACAAGGCAGGCAAGTACGAGGGTAGTAGACAAGAATTAAGAGAAATGGAGAGGAGAGATACAATGATGGGGTGAGTACTTTAGAGAGACCTTAATCACATGTTGAGAATCTGATGGGGGCATTTGCATTTTGAAGCAGTTTAAAGCATGGCTACTCTGCTTTGTCCTCTCTCTCTCTCTCTCTCATGCTTTTTTCACAGCACATCTGACTTGATGATCTCAGCACCACCCTCCATGAAATCATCTTGAAGAACCTTCACCTTATAAGCTGACCAAATAGATGTTTTGCCTTGTTTAAGTGGCAAATGAAGATAAATAACTTTAGATGAGAGATATAGCCAGTCAGGGATTACAACGCCAATCAGAAAACTTTATTGAGAAGTTACAGTTTTCCAGGATACCAAAAAAGCAAAGAGATTACAGACTTACAGTCACACTCAAACCAAAAGATGCCATTTACCAAAAACCACTTCAATACATATATTACAAACAACTGGCAATAAGTCTACTTTGAACTACCTTCAGGAGTTGTGGCACTCAGACAGCTTTGTATTGAACTGCAAGAAAATAAGGAACCATATAATTAGCAGGAAACAAGTTCACAACATCTAGATTTTGTATGTACAAGAAAACCAACAGATTAGCAATCCAAACACACAAATGGGGTAGACCAGAATATAGGTACAAACTCAAGACAGATTCGAAAACCAGATCCCTACTATAACATTTGTGTTCGAAATTGTGCCATAACTCAGTGTCACAATATAAGAACAAAACCAAAAGAGCAGCTACAAACAAAAAGGAGAATTAAGGATTAGTATTTTACACAACCTATACGGTCACCCTTCTTGTCGAGAATACGCTTCTTGTAGAGAATACGGAACCCACACTCTCTGCATTGGAACACATCTCCACTCTTCAAAATGTTCTCTTGTCCACAATCTTCAAAATCAAATGATTCAGTCACACAAATTAAGCAAACTATAGACAAAAATGCAAAACTTTAATTACAAAAATAATCAGAAATCTTCCTATGATTTAGTAGTATTAAGTTCCAACTTCAAACCAAAAATTCATATTTAAAATGAAATTTTCGAGCTTTAACCTCCGCAGACGTAAATAACTAGTAGTTCAGGCTGTTTATCAACTGGTTCGGGCTGATGATCCATGATTTTCGAATCGACTCTGTTAAGAAACAACACACATGCAAATAGAATTGAGTCAGAGTTTTTTCAAGCGATTCGAAATGCGCACAAAATTTAGACAAAAGATAATTCTGAGATTGATATTGATGTTCATACTTACCTACAAAGCTAGGGTTTATGAAGAATTAGAGGTTTTGATGATTTCAAGGAACAGGAGCGAAGAGAACGAGAAAGGTAAAATGAGAGAGACGCAGGATTTATAATGGCGTGTCTGGTTCCAAGGTTCGAACATTATTCACTCATAGATATGGGCTTCTCAATAAAAACAATTTAAATACTGTATGGGCTTACACTAAATGCCCATTTTAATTGGCTCTCAAAAGTCAAAACGTTGACTATTATCACTTCTAGTTTTGTTTTTATAAGAAAAATTATTATAAAAACTTTTTTAAAATAACATGAAAGTAGAAAAGAAAAATTGTGAAAGATTTTAGAAGCTATGAATGATTTTAAGGAAGTTAAAATGTTACTTGCTAACAAATTAACACATTATTTAAAGGGTTTTGCTCCAAAAGTTAGAAGAAGAAGAATGAGGATGAGAGAGATCCAAGATTGAGAAGAACAAAGACGATGAGAGTGAGGAATTCAAATTTTAGTTTTGATATGTGATTTATCATAATTTTACAATTTTAACAGTAACTAGATCCGGACCCGCACGTACGTGCGGGGTTTATATTTTACGATATGTGTTTTATAAAATATGTTTTTCAGAAGTAGTATTTAACAAATTATTTTCTATTTTTGTAGTGTTTTAGATAATTGTATATAATTCATAATAATATATAAATTTATTGGAAAATTTTATTTTGTGTTTTAAATAAACTTTGGTACACAAGTTGGTTATTGTTTGATAGAATATAAATTTTGAATAGAAAAGTAAGTATAATTGTTTTATAGAATTAGTTTATTGGTTTGGGTGATTGATAAATAATTTGGATAGTCGCAGAATATTGGTGTATAATAGTATAATAGTATTTATGATTGTTTATATAATTAAATGGCAAACAATTGTTTTGCTCCTACGAAAATAATGGATATCATTCTATAACCCAACGAAAATTTAGAAGCCCATTAATATATCAGATAGCAATTTTCTTTTGGGCCGTAACAGACAAAATTGTCTTCAGATCGTTTCACATAAACGAATGATTTTTTTTATTGCATAAATAATTTTTTTTCCAAAACAGATAACTCTAGAACATTGTCTTATCGTCTTCACTAAAACACACCGAAAAAAAATCAGACGGTTGTTCGTAATAAAAATCATTCGCAAAATTGTCTTATAATCAAGATACTATGTCTCCGTTTATCATCTGTTAATCGTAACACCGGAATTCTACAAAGAGGTAAACTTATTATTGTTTCGGATTTTTGACTTTATTTTTTCCATATGTTTCGATTGAAATTCCAATCTTTGAAATTTTATGTTTGAACAGAGCTCATGGGCGTTGATTATCAAGAACCCGATGATATATGGGTAAGTAATGCTAATTTTATATCTTTAAAGTTTTTGAATAAAGAGGTAGAAACAGTTTTGCAAATCTCAGGTGATTGTTCGATCTAAGAATCAATCCCAAAATTTTCTGATAATCAAGCTATTACGTCTCCGTTTATCATTTTTTCATGTCAAATTCATAAAAGAGGTAAGCTATGGATTTGATTGTTATTATTGACAAATATTTTTAAAAAAATGTCAATTCGAATTCGAATTCGAACTTTGAAATTTTCTGTTTAAACTGAGTTCTTGGCAATGATTGTCAAGAACCCAGATCGTTACATATAGAATTACATAAATCTCAATCTCTTTACATAAATCGTCAGTTGTGGGATAGTTTATTTGAGTGTGTTAGCTAGTAAACCAATTTCTTTACATAAATCGTCTGTTTTCCGATTTAAGATTTTTAGGAATTTGATTGTCTATAAATAATTATTAACAGTTGATTTTGAGTTCTGATATGTGTTTTAATTACAATTTTTTCTATATATATTTCAGATAATGGTTTGCCCAACGATGTTGCCAAAGGAAGATGATTCTGAATAAAATTAAATGGCAAATTTGATGTCATTTAGAAGCCATACCAGAACTGGAAGCAATGTTAAAGGTTAGTGAAGTGTTAATGATTCAACTTTTGTAGAGTGATAGTGACTATTGTTAATTAAACCGAGTAAGTTTTAATTATACAACGGCAGACCGCTCAAGACAGGAAATGTTGAGTGTCATGAGCCCAATGCCAATAAATCGTTGGCCATTCCGTAGGTACATGTTTTGCTTCAATTTTTACCCTTCGAAAAGAGCATCAAACAACTTGTTTGGTTGGCTCTTAACAAAACCTTCATTGATCTAAATCAGCAGAGGAGAGGGAAACCCAACAATGGTGTCAAGCCCACATACCCATAAAGCACCAAAACATGCACCTCGTCCACCCTTTCGAACCAAACTCGCAGAGATGAAGCAAATCACTGCTGTTCTTTTCCAAGACAAGACACCGTTTCCTTCATGATGCATCGTTCCTTCTGTTCTCCAAAGGCCGACTTTGTTCAAACTAATGGCTCCAAAGCACCCTCGAGTGCTCTTCTATGAGCATGAATTATGTCAAGCTGTTGCTTAAAACAACCTTACCTGATTACACTTGCTGCAGTCAGACTCTTCATATTGGTTTCCTCTCTTTCTGTTGATATTAGATTTTGTCTTCATTACATTATTGATCATTTCTCTTGATGATCATCATTACCTATAGTAAGAAGCATGCAAGATCGGTGCATGCTAGTGGTGCTGTCATTTTCTTAGAAGGGTCGTGAAGAGAACAGATGAAAGCTTTTTAAAGGTGAGTGTGTATCTTCAATTGCATTCTTTACACTATATTTATAGTAAACTCAAGTCGTAGCATTTTGTTAGGGTTTAGTGAATTTCGGCATAAGAATATACTAGATCCGGACCCGCACGTACGTGCGGGGTTTTGTTAACATACAATTTTGTGAGTATAAAACTTATGTCATATAGGTTTTGAATGTGTATATCAATTTGAATTTGGTATGACTATTAAAAGTAGATTATATGTGACATATTACATGATTGAATATATTGGTATGGTAAACAAATGAATCGGTCGATAAAATATGTATTTGCGTATAGTTTGTATTATAAATAGTTGGGTTTTGGGAAGATAAGTTTGGTGTATATCTATAATAAACTATTGTATTATATAATATAGATAAACGTAGTATATCATATTTTAAAAAAAATCTATACTATTTAATTGAACATTCGTGTGGGGTTTTGTTCGTATTTGTATTTTTGTATAGCATAATAGGGTAGGACATTGTACTCGTTACATGTATTCGATCAGTTACCCGATTCGTATCCGTCTCGAAAAAAGGACACCCATGACCTTAAGACGGGTAAAAGTTATTATAATTATATTACTCGTAGATAAGGATCGAGTATTAGGTATTAATTTTATTTTAAATAAACGTTCCGTTTCCCGATCAGTTTTCCGCTATTACTACCTAACTCATTAATCCGTTTTATTAGTATTTTATAATATTACTAAAATTTTATAAATATATTTTATAGTAAAGGTTAAGCCTAAGTTTATAATTTTATATTTTTTGGAAATATATGTTTTATATGTTTATGAATTCTATAAATATAATTATTCCTTTTAAAATAATTATCTGTTTATAAATTTATATTTTCTAATAAATGAGAGATTTAGATATACCCGTGTTTCCTGTTTAGATATTAATTTTGTAGATTCTGATCGGGAGAAATGTTTTAATGAATATCTTTGCATAAAGTTTGTATTAGTATATTTTGTTAGGTTAGTGAATTATATAATAGTATAGATACCATAAACTTAGCATAATAATTGTAGAATTATGTTTTGTGTTTTAAAAATAGTTTGATGCAAAAGTTTGTATTTTCTATTTGATTAGTTTTAAATTTAGAATTGAAAGATGAGGGTTTTAAAAATAACTTCGCGTCAGATCTAGATAATTTTATGTGTTTTTTTAAATTTATAGTTTGGAACATAACAAATAATTTGAAGAGTTGGAGAAGTTAATGCCTCCTTCACCCATTTAATATTAATGAATTTTAATTTATTTTATTTATTTGGACAGATTTTTATTTTATTATAGAACAATCGTTGTTGTCCTTGTTGCTTCTTACTGCCTAACACGTGTCTGAGTGAAGATATCTCTTCTTCTTCCTTGGTGTATCATCGACTGGGCTTTTCATGGGTTGCTTAATTTTGTAAACCCATTATGTACTCTTGTTGTTGTATGTTGTCTTAATGTAAAAAAGAATAATCGTTGTCTCATCTTTTAAAAAAAAAAAGGAAAACCCACCGAACAAACTAAGAACATGGCTCGATCGAAGAATCAATTGCGACAGCTATTTCGTCTCCGTTTATACTGTGTTGCAAATCGTGAATTCTTTATAGAGGTAAGGATGTTATTGAATCACAGAATCAGATCTATAGTTCTACTGATTTTTAATATGTTGATTCAATTCCCAATCTGTGAATTTTTATGTTTGAATAGAGATCTTTGTGCAAGGATTGTCAAGAAGCCAGATCTTCTATGGGTAATTATTGTCAATTGAATATCCAAATTTTTGTTTTCACTGAATCAAATCAACTAACACGAATTTGATTTCGTGTAGTTTTTCTCGTTAGCTACGGAAGCAAGATGAACATTAAAAAAAAAAAAAAAAAAGATGAACATTAAAATTCCAGTTTACCGAACTATTTTCTTAAACCCATAAATTTTTAACTGTATATTCTGTTACCTGAAAAGAGTTCTACTTAATTTAGCTTCTATATATATTTCAATATACTACAAATATAATGATGTTAATGAAAGAAGAGGATAAACAAAGAAAGAAAAAACTGATAGGATTATTAGAAAACAATAGCTATTACCAAAAATCTAAACATGGTACAAACAAAATTGAATGTATCCAGGTCAAGCGTAAATTGCGAGTAACATAAAAATATGGAGGAGGCTATCAGTCATTGGAGCTTTTCAGAAATCTATTAAAGGTTAGTGAGATCATAATTTATACACTCTGTTTATAAGATTTGCATATTTACCTACTGTTATTGAGTCTAATTGTGGTTGCTTCATATAGAAAACTTTGTTTTTCCCTAGTATTAGTAGTATATGCTAATATGAAAGTACTAAATAAGTGATGCAAAGTACTAAAAATTATGCCATTGTTTGATATGCATTAATCACTTTTACACGAATGAACGATTTCACTTAGATTCTATAGCTTGTCTTGAAATGTTTGATGTTAGCAAGATTGGTGATACCAAGATTTCATCCATTGTTAGAAATGAGTAACGAAGTAGCAAGATTGGTCTTTTGCAGCCATTTTTTAAGGAGTAGCAAAAGGTTAGGGGTCGTTTGAAAGCTTAATGAGTATTGAAAATGGTATTAGACATTCTATATTTATAGGAAAAAGAGATCGGCTAGGGTTAGACCTATTAGATCAAAAGAATATATTTGCAAATCCATTTTTTAAATAATTTTTAAGGTATATACTTGATTTGAGATGTATTGAATATATAATTATTGTTATATTTGGGAAAAATATTAACTGAATTCGAATCAGATTGAAAACAACCTTTAAATTTGGATATTTTTGAACGAATTATTGTTACGTTTATTATCTGTCCATATTTTGTATACGAAATTAAAGGAATACGTTTGTTTTGGTAATATCTTTTAATACGTAAATGTCATTTTTGGTTTGGAATTAATTTTGTTAAGATTGTCAAATCTCAACTGGCCGGATCAAGCAAAAGATCTATCTCAAGTAACAAAAATGCCAAATTCCAACTGTCCAGATTGAGCCCATGATCCGCGTGTCGACCCGCCAAAGAACCCAAGGATCCGCGTGTTTATTCGGTCCAGTAGCCCAAGATCCGCGGGTTATTTCCTTTCAAATGATTGTTTTACCCTCTTACGATTTTTTTTTTTTACTCTTTAAATACAATAATTCTAATGGCATTTTTTGTAATATTCTACAAACTAAAGGTTACTTAATATCCAATGCTTCCCAATTAATAGTATAGATTTTCGAGAAAGCATATTTTAGGTATATGCCTGATTTGTTTCTATATGAATCTAGATATGAAAGCTTTTTTTTAGTAAAATTATTAACTAAATACAGATTTGAAGAGATTTTTTATTTTCAAAATATCGGTTGTTATAAAAATATCGGTGAACTGATTTTTTATAAATCGAATTTATTGTTTTGCTTGTTATGGAATTATATTCGAAGCTATCGAATCTTATTTATTGAAATTTTAATTGCTAACATTCCGTAAATTATGTATAGATAAAGAATTTTCTTTAGTTGTTCCGATTTGATGCAACACATATCCTTGATTTTTGTGATTAAAAATCATAACTAAATATGGATATATACTGATTTTATTAGTTGTGGTAATCAATCATAAATGAAATCGAATATGTTCGGAATTAAGTTTCTTTAAATCTACGGAATATATGGGATTTGGGTTGATATGGAAATATTTACGAAGTGATAATTTCTAATTCGAATTTTTAAATTTGCTTTATATGGAACTATATATGTGAAGATAGTTAATCTAATTTATTTTTACTTGAATTCATGTAGATCTCGTCCATAAATATTAGGCTAGATATTGGGCTAATTTACTCGAAAGCCCAATATGGTTATTCTGCAGGATCCGCGTGTTTTACCGTTTGTGTACCCGGGATCCGCGCGTTTTACCAAATTGGGATCCGAATAATGATCCAAGATCCGCGTCCTTCAGAGTGCGAAAATGTCCATTTTACCCATCAAAGATTTCTTTTATTTAGTCATAGAATTAAAAATTTGTAATGGCATCCTTTGTAATTCTTTACCCTTTATAAGGTTAATTATTATCCAATGCTTCCCAATTAATAGTATAGATAATAACGAGTTATATTGCGTATTAGCTTTGAATCGTGAAAGTCATCAGTTTCCTTAAAATACAATATATAATTATGAATCCGATATATAAATGTGCAAGAGAATAGTGAATAGAAGGACGTGGTTGTCCCGTTGCTATTCCTTTGATTTGGCAAATTCAAAATAATGGGTCCTCATGCAACACTAACCAATAACAAGTAACAACCATATTAATTTTCACACAGGACCAATGGCTGCTGAGAATTTTTATTTTTATAATAATAAGTTAATACTTAAAAGAAAACTGTTTTTAATCATTGAAGAAAGAAAATGGTATATAGTTCAGTGTATCTATCTAAAACCCATATGATATGTTTTATTTTATAAAATTAGAGTATAGTTTTCTTGGTGGGCACCATTATGATGATTGTTATGTTTTGATTTCAATGAACGTTGTTACATGTGACCATTTCAAAGTTGCTGAATTTAAATTAATGCTTTAAATTTGGACTGATCCCAAAATGTGGGGTTTAAGTTTTGGAGATCAACGATTATAATATTTTAAGCTGGATATTACCAAAGAGCTAATGACAATATGCATTGCACCTCAAAGAAGAATAAAACAACATACGCCTTATATGTCATTGTTATTAACTTATTATATTTGGTTCTGAAAAAAAACCTTCATAAAACAGTATAAAATATAGAAAAATATTTTTTTTTTTTTTTGGGCAAAAGGGGTTTTCCATTTTCTTATGTCGAAACAGAGAACAAACGGAGAGTCTCCTTCGCAAGCTTATCAGCTGCTTGATTAGAGTTTCTAGAGATAAAATTGAAAGCTAGAACATCAAAATTTAAAGATAGATTGAGGATATCGTATTGAATCCCATGGAGTTCTTTTGAAAGATTCTCCGATTTGAGCGCTTTGATTACTTGAGATGAATCAGAAGCGATGTGAATTTTGCGAAGCCCAAGAGCCATGGCGTGACGGAGGGCGTGAAGAATTGCCATCGCTTCCGCCATGAGAGGAGATCTGAGATGTAATTCCGCCGTCGACCCTTGGTGAAGACGCACTCCGTCTTGGCTGAACACCCATCGAAATCCTGCGGAGCCATCTACCTTCCAAGATGCATCAGTGTTACAGAGCACTACCTGTGGAGGAGGAGCCAAACTCGGGAGCCGGCTACGGACTAAGCTAGGGCTAGGCGAAGCTGATTTCAATTGGGCAGATTGCCATTCCTTTGCTCTTATGGTCGCTAGTAGCATAATCTCCTCCGGCTGGATCTGAACTTGATTAAATATCTTTTGATTTCGGGCATGCCAAATTGACCACAAAATCCATGGAGGGAAAGCTCCTGATCCAAGACCCGTGGGAGGTAAGCAGATTAATGCTTTGGTGGCTTCAAACCCATCTCTAAAAGAGGAGATTTGGGCGAGGTTCAGAGAATGTTTGCACGGTGCTTTATCCCAGATTTGCTTCGCGAAACTACAGGTAAAGAAAAGATGAGGAACTGTTTCATCTTCTCCGCAGTGTGGACATTGAGCAGCTAGGTTGACATTTCTATGTTTCAGGTTTTCTCCCACCGGTAACGCATTCTGCAACGCTTTCCAGAGAAGCATTTTTACCATTGGGGAAGTTTTAAGAGACCAGACATCTGCTTTCCATTTGATGCCCGCTGTTGCAGGATCATTTGTAATCAGGTCAGGGTCTTGTTTAAGTGCTTCATAATATCCAGATTTAGCTGAATACATTCCTGAATCTGTAGCCAGCCAAGCCCACTTATCTGTTGCACCGGATTGACTAGGTTTTAGGAAAAGAATATCCTTCTCATATCCAGGGAGTATCTCTTTTATTAAGTTCTGATTCCACTCTGCTGTTCTTGGTTTCAGGAGATCTTTCACCTTCAAATCCTTAGCAGGAGCAGGTGGTGGTCCCATTGGGCTTTGAGGATAGGCTAAAGATAGCCAAGGATCAGACCAAACAGAAGTATCTGCTCCATTACCAATTATTTTACCCAACTGAGATTTTAACAAGTCTCTACCAATAGTGATTCCTCTCCAACCATGAGAAGCTGAGTTGGGAGTAGTACTATCCAGGAAATGAGTAGAATGACTATACTTTCCCAGCAAGACACGAGCTAGAAGGCAGTGAGGATTGATGAGAATACGCCAGCTAACCTTGGCAAGTAAAGCATCATTGAATTTCTGTATGTCCCGGAATCCCAAGCCTCCATTTTGCGTGGATTTGGTGAGTTTCTTCCACGAGACCCAACACATCTTCTTTTTTTCCGAGTTAGCATCCCACCAAAATCTTGTCAATGCTGACTGGATGCGTTTGCAAAGGTTTGTAGGTATTTTAAAACAAGACATTGTATAGGAAGGCATGGCTGCCAAGACCGATTTGAGCATTATGAGCTTTCCAGCTTGTGAGAGGAACCTTGAAGACCAGCTCAATGCTTTTTGCTTGATTCTATCCACAATTTGACTGAACAAATCTTTCTTCTTTCGGCCAAATAACTCTGGAAGTCCCAGATACTTTCCTTGTCCACCTTCTTTTTGAATATTAAGGTCCTTCTTCACTCTCTCTTTTGTTCCATTATTAGTTTTGGCAGAAAAAGTTATAGCTGACTTCTGTGTATTGATTTTCTGGCCAGAGGCAGCTTCATATCTTTGGAGAATAGAGAGAAGGGCAGCGCAGCCTTTTGAATCCGATTTGCAGAAAAACATGGTGTCGTCTGCGAATAACAGGTGGTTTACTCGGGGACTGCCCTTTGCCACTCTTATTCCAGTAAGTGTTCCTTTCACTTGAGCCCTTTTACACAACCCTGACAAGACCTCACTGCATAGTATGAAAATATATGGGGAGAGAGGGTCTCCCTGCCTCAATCCCCTTTGAGGAGTGACCAAGCCATGTGCAGATCCATTAAGCAGAAATGAGTAAGATACAGTTTTCACACACTGCATTAACCATTGAACCCATTTAGCATGAAAGCCAAACCTTTCAAGAACAGCTTGAATAAAGTCCCATTCAAGTCTGTCATAGGCTTTACTCATGTCGGTCTTGACGGCCATAAAACACCTCTTCTTAGCTCCAGACGTCTTTAGATAGTGTAGGGTTTCATGTGTAATCAAAACATTGTCATTGATAGCCCTATTAGGAACAAATGCTGACTGGTTCTCAGAGATGATACTTTGCAGTACTGGTTGGAGCCGTTTGGACAGTAGTTTTGCAATAATCTTGTAGTACACTGAGCAAAGGGCAATTGGTCTATAATCGGAGACCAATTTTGGACTAGTTATCTTCGGAATCAATCTGACATGAGTGTGGTTGATTCTCTGTGGCAGGTACCCTGAATTGAAGAAATTCTGGATTTCAGAGACCAACTTTCCACCCACTGTTGGCCAGTTTGATTGGAAGAAACTGGCTGAGAAGCCGTCAGGTCCCGGAGCTTTGTCAGCATTGATAGCAAAACAAGCAGTCTTTATTTCTTGGGGAGTTGGAAGCGAGATGAGAGCCTCATTGATTTCATCTGATATACACGGGGTTAGTGCTTCCTGGACTGTAGAGAATCTCTCTCCTTCTTGTGACAGGAATAGGTTCTGATAGTAATCAGATATGACTTTGACAATTTGATCCTCCTCATACACAACTTGTCCCTTATCATCTTCTAAAACTGAGATATTATTAATAGCCTTCCGTCCTTTTGTTGCAGCATGGAAATACCCTGTATTTTTATCTCCTAGGGTTAGCCAGAGCTGTCTACTCCTCTGTCTCCAAAACTCTTCTTCAGCTTGGTAGGCTAAGCTTAAATCCTTTGTTATCTTGTCTACTTGCCCTGAGTTCTGAGAATCAGATGACATAGCTTCCTCCAAAAGGATTCTTAGTTCCTCTATGCGCTTCTGGCTATTAAGTTGTGTTTCTTTATGCCACTTGATAATTGCTGATCTACAGTTGCCAATTCGTTTTTCCACTGAGGCTGACTCTTCCAAATTCCAGGCTTTCAGAACTAGCTGTTTTACTTCTTCATTTTCCCTTAATCTTCTGTCGTATCTGAATAAACCTTTACTCTTCTTTTTCACAGGATCAAAAGATGTGACTATAGGCCTGTGGTCCGATCCCTCAAACCTCAGATATTCGCTTCTTCCCGTAGGATATGCTTCAGCCCAAGAGCTATTAGCCATTGCTCTAGCTATTCCTTTTCCTTTAGCTGCATAAGGTATTCTACGATCCATGGTACCCAACTTAATTCCTGCGAGCAAGACAGATCTGAATGCTGAACCTAACGTTGCAGAAGAAGAGAAGCAGGTATTCCAGAAAAAATCCAACACTTTGAGTTCAACTCTTAGCTGAAAAAGGACTCAGCACCCCTTCAAGCCAAATAGTTCTTCTCAGTGTTCAAGTCTTGCAGATAAGAGTTCTTCACACACAGGTGAGAGTTAAAACAGAGTTCTTCACACAAGGTGAGATGGTAACAAGGTTCTTCACACAAAGGTGAGAGGGTTTGCCCAAAGTTTGGAAAACCTAGAGCATAAGGTTTAAAAAGGACTTACAATGGTTTCTGAGAAGGAGAAGAGGTTGCCAGCTTCATCCGGTGAGCAGGAGAACTCCTTTCCGGCAAGGAAAGACTTTCTCTACTTCCATTTGAGGCAAATTCCGGTCACCAGCAGAAAAAAGTTACTTAAAATAGGTTGAAAAAGTTGGTAAGATCTGTTTTTTCAAAACCTAGTAACTTCTTTTAGAACCTCGAAAATCGTGCCTGAGAGAGTTTTGCTCTGGGGAAAAAAATAAAATATAGAAAAATATTGGTCACTTTAATGTACAAAAAAACAAGGAGAGAAATATATAACAAAATCTTATATGCGTTATTTTTTTTTCAACAACTTTATTAGATTAACTTATACAAGCCAATTCTGGGGGATATTGTTTACATAGGTAATTAGATGCGGTTGGGTACGAACTCTTATATGCGTTACTCATTAATTAAATCTTAACCAATTTACAATTAACAATTTGTTGTGTAAAACATACGAATTTAACAATTCACAACAAAAAACATAGATTTTTCCATGGTCGCTTACATTACATATAGTCATATACATTCACCTCATTTTTGCATGTATATTTTTTTATATCGAAATATATATATATATACACACACACATAGACGAGAGAATGTTTATTTTTTCTGTTAGAAGTAGTTGTGACAAAATGCAACTATGAAAGGTCATGCTATCTAAATATTTATTAAAATTTTCTAATTAATCGAGCTTGGATTCTATATATGCCCCTACTTTACAAATTTGTTTTCTTTAGCACACCATTTCAGATGAAAAAAACGATATGTATGTACATTGTACTTAGTGTTACAAATTCGTGTATTTTTGAAAGTGTTACATATATATAAACAGAACATGTATTTAGTTAATCAAATATTTTTAACTAAAATTTTAGCTAAGTAATGATGTCGTAAGTGTCATTTTGATGTCCAATTATCGGTTAGCACAATATTTTGGGGAAGATCTTCGTGTTTCCCTAAGATCGTTTGGCTTTATATTTACTTTATAGAAATATATTTTTGCAACTTGTGTTTATAAATTCCCACCTTATAATAATTTTCATATCTGTGAATAATGACTTAACGTTTAAATCCAAAACAAAACGACCACATGTCTTTGTTTATGACCAAAAACCGTTTCTTTCATCAGGTGGTCTTCATCGTGTTGTCGTAATGACATAGCAAAAAATTAAATATATGGTTAGTTTACCCGGGGAAAATTTAGTACTATAATGTTGTTGTTACCAGTATTATTTAATTTTCATGAAAGTTGCATTTACGAGAAAAAAAAAAAAAAGGAAAGTGTGATTGTTATAAAACATTTGTTATGAACCGAATTGAACCACCAAATTAATTTTCTTCGATTGATTGAATATGAATCATCTGATGATAATTGATAGTGTTGATACATTATACATAACAAGGTCAAACTTTTTCGAAACGATTATTTAATTAATTAACATAAGAAATAATTATTAAAGGACATTTATTAATGGTACTATTTTGAAGCAATTTATATATATATATATATATATATATATATATACATTATACATATATATATGTTGTTTTTAAAAGGCTTAAAGCAACTTATATATAAAAACCAGTGTCTTCTCGCAAATATCCTTTTTGGTGCTTTAAAAAAAAAAAAAAAGAGAGAGACATTTGTGATATACTGATATGTAAGACACTGGCTTTTATATAGAAGTTGCTTTCAGCCTTTTTAAATAAATAAAATGATATAATGTATATATATATATATAGGTTGCTTTAAAATAGTACTATTAATATTATTTTTTGATTATTGTCAAAGTAATATACATTGTTAATATATACAAAAGTAAGAAGTCGGCGGAAATACTAAATATTCCCGAAAACTTAAAGCCCAAAAAAGTACTATTAATATTTAATATAAGAGTTTTATTTTGTAATTTGTTTCAAAAGAAGTTTATTCCATTTTATATGTTTTATCGTTTAGTTGCCAAATTTTATGTTAATTACTTAATTAATCGATAATAACTAGTTCAACCTGATCACGAGCAGCCCACAAGTTATAATCATATGTCGTCAATAACTAATTTAAAATAATGGAATCTTTAAAATAATGTGTATAGTTAGGAAGTTAATGGGTGTCATTATTGAAGAATAATTACCTCTAAATAATAATGTACTCAATAGTATTACATTTAAGTAAGGAGACTAGGAGTCAGGAGAGCATATGAAAAGCGACAAATGTGGGTCCTATGCTAACCACGTGGCAGACAAAATAAGATTTTGATCAAACGTGGGTCCTGCTAAGGTAAAAGGCCTTAGTATTGGCCCATCACATGGATCCAATTCCCATATTCTTTTTAACATGCGAATTAGTTTTGACTTTTGATTAAAACCAAATATAAATATAAAACCGTTTTCTTTTCTTATTTTACAGGTTTTGTTTTGACAGCATATAAAACCGTTTTCTGAAAATTAAATTATCTATAAACTATCTTTTATAAATTATAAAGAAAAAACCGTCTATTAAATTAACATTAGATTTGAATCTATTGAGATATAAAATCGTTTTCTAATAAATAAAAGTAAATATAACCTATTTTTCAGTTACAAATTTAAAGAGTATTTTTTTTAGTAGAAAGATACTTAGTGAAAAACATCAAAAATGTTACCAATAAGTTATTTAAATTATACATCAAAAACATCATATTTTTACAACAAATTCACTAATTTACACTCCACAATTTTTACTGTAAATTACATCAAATTAAAACATTAACTATAACTCAATTAGTCGGAGGCTCGGAGCCATTATGCTTATTTGACTTGATAAATTATATTTTTAGTGGGGACCAAGTATATTAAATAGTCGGCTAAACTTTTGTTTTGGCCGGTCGCTTGATTCTTCTTTCATTTTTTTCATCCATTGCAACCCATATATATATATATATATATTTATATATAAAATTGCCATTGATTAAAAAAAAAATTGCCATTGATAAGCTCATTATCAAAAAATGAAAATGCCATTTGATAGTTGTTGTGAGTACTTTTTAATTTATTTTACTTTTATATGGATCCGGTCAAACAAAGTTATGAAGCTGCATTAATGCAGTTGAATTTATTGACACTGCCAAAAGGTTAAAAGAAACCCAATTTATTTCTTTGAAGTATCTTAAGACCATCTCCAATGCCCATCTCTATATTTTCTTCTTCTTAAATACGCATTAGTTCCTGTTAGAATTCTTTTATACTATTTTTATTGCATCAAAAAAATTTGGTGCTATCTTCTATACATGATTTTTTTTACTTGTAAGTGGTTCTAGAAAAAAAATATAACGACAAAAAATCTTAGTTTTCTATCGAAAACTAAAAGATTAGGAAAATCTCTCTATAAATCAATCGATAAATTAATATTTATATAAATTAATAAAATTTTACGGTCCCATATTATTAATTTATAGATGTTTTACTGTATTGGATAAAACACACAACATTTATGTTACCATCTCTAATAATCCATCATTTTGAAGGAAAAAGTAAAAAAATAAGAAATATCTTTCTATAATGATACATCATTTTGAATGAAAAAATGATACTATGAATAGTATTGCATCATATTTGAGAAAACACTATATATAAAACCTTTTTCTCAAAATGATGTACTATTGGAAAATGATTTCTTTCATCTTTTATTAATGTTTTTTTTTATCAAAATGTGGGACTATTATAAAAAAAATGTTTTAAAATTTATATACTTCAAATATTCTTATCATTGGAGATGCCTTTATAAGAATTTCTCATAAAATCTTAAGAATATATATTCCATACCCAAAAACAATGATAATTCCAGACTCATTAAATTAAATGAAAGAAATGACCCATTGGGAGGTCAAACCACCATCTCATCTTTGTCTTTTCAGACAAGTCAACCCTAATTTACTCAAAAACCAAAATTTTTAAAAATCACTAATCAATTAATTAGTTGTTCATCTTCCCTTTATATATCATCATCATCACCTCAACATCATAACCCTCAAAAACGAACAATAATCTTCACCGGAAAAAATGGAAGACGACGGTTATTACCTCGACACCGATCTCGATATCAGCTTCACCTCCACAGCCACAGACCGTACATTCGCTTCATCAAGCGCTAGATCGAGTCTCGCACGTTCAAGCCTCACATTAAGCTTCAACGACAGACTCTCCACCGCAACAACTCCTTCAACCACCACTTCCTCCGCCGCAACAACACTCCACCACCGTCGTTACGATCCTCACTGGACATCAATCAGAGCCGCAACAACTCTCTCCTCCGACGGAAGACTCCATCTCCGCCACTTTAAACTAGTCCGCCACCTCGGAACTGGAAATCTTGGCCGTGTTTTCCTCTGTCACCTCCGTGATTGCCCTAACCCCACCGGATTCGCACTTAAAGTAATCGATCGTGATGTTCTCACGGCGAAGAAGCTTTCACACGTGGAAACAGAAGCTGAGATCCTCTCCTTGCTAGACCACCCGTTCTTACCTACACTCTACGCACGTATCGATGCTTCTCACTATACTTGTCTTCTCATTGATTATTGCCCTAACGGTGATTTACATTCCTTGCTCCGTAAGCAACCAAACAACCGGTTACCGATTTCTTCGGTTAGGTTCTTCGCCGCCGAAGTACTCGTAGCCTTGGAGTATCTCCACGCTCTCGGAATCGTTTATCGAGATCTCAAACCGGAGAATATCTTGATTCGTGAAGATGGACACATTATGCTCTCAGATTTCGATCTCTGTTTCAAAGCCGATGTAGTTCCAACTTTCCGATCTAGAAGACTCCGGAGAGCTTCGTCTTCTCCGAGGAGGACTCGTCGTGGTGGAGGTTGTTTCTCCACGGAGGTAGAGTACGAGAGAGAAGAGATAGTAGCGGAATTTGCGGCGGAGCCAGTGACGGCGTTTTCGAAATCGTGTGTAGGAACTCACGAGTATTTAGCGCCGGAGCTAGTCGCCGGAAACGGACACGGAAGCGGTGTAGATTGGTGGGCGTTTGGGATATTTCTATACGAAATGTTACACGGAACGACGCCGTTTAAAGGTGGTACCAAAGAACAAACACTGCGCAATATAGTATCAAACGATGACGTGGCGTTTACGTTAGAAGAGGAAGGTATGGAAGAAGCGAAGGATTTGATAGAGAAGCTGTTAGTGAAAGATCCGAGGAAGAGGCTAGGATGCGCCAGGGGTGCGCAAGATATCAAAAGGCATGAGTTTTTCGAAGGAATCAAGTGGCCGTTGATCAGAAACTATAAACCGCCGGAGATTCGAGGGCTGGTGAAGAAGACGAAGGCACATGCTGGTCACGTGACTGCTGTCGTTACGCCACAGAGGAGGAAGTGGTTGTGGTGGGCTTTATCGCATTTACTGCCTAGTAAAAGCTTGAACAAGAGTAGCAGTAAAATTCAGAGCAACAATAATTACTATCATTATGTGGGTAAAAGCTATAACGCTAGTGGCAAACGCGTTTAAATGCGTTTTAACCTTGAAAATATCTCATAGTCTCATACGATTCTAGAGGTAGAAAAAAGGGGATTGGTGGTATGTTATACAATGAATAGCGCATGTTAGCAGTCTGATCATTTTTGATTTTGACATATTTTTTACAAATTACAAGAAACTATAAGCAAATTTACATTTTTTCGGTAATTTTTTTCTTTCCTAACCACATCTTACCAAAGGAGTTCTAAATTATAACTATCATCATTCTATCAAACGAATTCAGACATACTTTTCTTTTTGTCTTTTGACATTTGTCTAGCCCATAAAAAGTAGGAACAGAGATTATATAGTCTTCTTGGGTAATGGGCCTTATCATTGGGTCCATTTGTAAACACTACACTTGTTTGAGATTTGAGAAGATGCTTATGAATAGCCCTATTATTTTTCTCTTGAATTTTTAATTTCTTTTGTGTGTAATTTACTAGAATTTTACTTTTATTTACAGCTTACTAGGAAACATTAAGAAAACCAAAACATTAACAATCTTGATTTTAGTTTTTAAATTAAATTTACAGCTTATAAGTTTACAACTTACTAGGAAATTGAGAATAAGAAAAATCTCAAAATCAGAAGCAAAGCAAATACACACATTCAATGCTTTGTCTTCTTTTCTACAAATTTTCCCTTTTCATTCTCTAACTTTATTCCTTTTCTTTCTTGTATTTCACTCTCATTTATTTTATTTATATGCAACTTGTTCGTGTGATTTTCTTTTCGGAGTTAAAATTACCAAAATTTTCATCATTTCCGTGTATAATAAAATAAAATAATAAAGTCGTATATTTGCTTCTCTATATTTAGAGTAATACAAAACGGTATACAGTATAAGTGAAGGATCTTTTAAAAAGATTTGGGCGGCTGTATATTTGTTGTTGGGAAAGGTAAAATACATATAACATATGCAAAATTAGTAACTTGTATCAATTAGAACTATATTTACAAAAAGTTTATAATATAAGATATTATAAATTATTGATGTTATGATGATTTTATGAAACTATACTTCCTTGGAGAATCAAAAAAGGGATTCATGCAAATCCCAATGTCAATTAATGAACCAAAAATCAGACCATGTTCATCTGTTTCTCCTTTCCTTCATATCCAAGTCACCTTTTCTCTTCTTCCTCTTCACTCTATATATACTCTTCATTCCCTTTTCTTTTTCTCCACCACTCTCTCTTCTTTCACCCACAAAACGGGTTTTTTCTTTTCTTCCTCATAATCATTCTATACCCAAAAGTTTCAATCTTTTTATTTGTTTCCTTTCCATTAATTAATATAAATAACAAAAAAAACCTTGATTGTATTTGTGGTAATGGCTGAGTTCAAGAGTAAGTTAAACAAAGGTCACGCCTTTACAAGCAAATGTGCTTCCTTGGTAAAGGAGCAACGAGCTCGTCTCTACATTCTTCGTCGTTGCGCTACCATGCTTTGTTGCTGGTACATCCAAGGCGATGAGTAAAGAGATGACTCTTCTCCTTAATTATATATAAATCTATATATAAAATATATATTATCACTATGTCCCTAATATCTAGTTCTTGAAGCTCCGTGGACATTGAAGCTCTCTCCTTTGGCTGCTTGGCAAAATCCTTTCACAAGAAACTTGATTCTCTCTCTCTTCTGATATATTCTGGTGCAAAACCCTTTTACAAGCCTGTCGGTTTTTTAACCTAAATGATCATTCTTTTAGGTTTTTTTTTGGGCTTGTTTCATGGGTTAATTTGCATCAGACAAGACAGAGAGAGAGAGGGAGCAAGACATTTATCCGCCAAGCTAGCCGGAGTTTTTACTGTGTCTGAGACAGAGACACTGGAGATGCTAATTCTTTAAGAAATTGAAGATCTTTGAAGGGTTCCTTTGATCGGTTTCACTTTGGACCGGAGAAGACTGTTTTGGTTTCATCAATGACATTTCCTCTGTAAAATTTCAGTTTTGTATCTTCCTTCTATTGCATCATATTCTAATAAGACCAAATAAATAAGTCTATGGTTATGTTGAACCATATAGACTAAAACATGTCTCCTTTGATTCTCATATTCTAATAATACAACAACAGTTTTCACTTTTCACCACAAATCCTACACATGATAGTTTGCTTAGTCCAAAATTTCATGTCAATGAGATTTATCTCTAGTTTATCACTCCTGCTCAACCCAATCCTTGAACAGCAACCAGATGTAAATGGGAACGTTTAACGCCGCAATGACGATGGTCATCATGATTGTACGTATCACTCTCTGGATCACAAGTTTTGTTCTTGATTTTGATGCTGATCTCATCAGAGGATCAGACCCACCAGCACCTGCATTTACATCCGAGTCCATCGCAAGCTCAATCTGTTCGCTAGCGTTCTTTCTAGCTGCTGATCTCATCACCGCGTTACCCCTACAGTGAAAATAAGAAGACAGAAAATCAAAACTTGTGTCTGTAGTGAGAATCGAAAGGATGGTTGAGATCTTACTTTTCTACAAGAGGTTTATCGCTTTGACGTTTCACAGGAGTTTGAAGAGCTTTCTTCACAAGATGCATAGATCCTTCTGCGTCCCATACCATTTCATACTCACAGTTCTCATCTTCATTCTTCTCCTTGGTGACGCTGCTTAAAAAGCTAGACTTCATTACATTTGAGATACAGTCTGCAGCGTTGTTTAAGAAGCTTATTCCATGATTTGGCCAGAGAAGGAGAGCAAGAAGGGACATAGCGAATAGAGAAAGGTACCTGGTGGTTCAAAATTAGACTCAAGAATTCATAAACATGCATGAAGATAACAATCATAAAGCCAAGAACTCTCTGATCAGGAACATACCACATGTAAATGAATAATTGGCACGGAAGGAAGCATAATTGGGTGTGTAACATTTTATCTAGATCAGATGAGTTTTGATGGACGGCATTGGGAACAGATAATAGCATGAATGACGGATATATATTTCCTTGTTGCCAGCTTATAGTACCTACAGTATGCTGTGATATGATATTCACCATCAAAGATTGTTCATAGTGGGATCCAAATATTTTGTGGCCAGTACTTAGTAATGTTACCTCAGTAACAGATCCTGCTTCCGACTGGTGGGTTATAGTGCATTGGTCATGATCATGGCCAGACAGAACGAGTATCTGCAGAAAAAGGCAAAAACGTTGCTGTGTTGTTTGTTTTAGTGTTAATGAGAGCTGTGTATGAAGTGACATTGACAAGAAACACAAACGGAACCCTCCAATGAATGATAAATAGAAGAAACATATCTTACAGGTTTGATCAACTCCAATAACTTCTTTGATGATTCTGGAGTGATATAATTCTGGTATCTGCATAGGAAGATAAAATACAAAAATGACAACATTGGATTAGTTGTGCCCTGATTAAAACTTGTTTATTAAAAGCTAACTCAAGTTCTGTATAACAAAATGGAAAGGTAGAAGTTTACATTACTTCTTGATCTTGAAAATGGCGCCAAAACCGCTGTACATGAAATAGTATACATTAGACCACAAACAAAGTGTTACTTCTTTGAATTACACTACAATTCGAGCTGACAAATCACCTGATCAATGACAGAAGCACCACGGTGAGGGCCGCATGGGGTTTGATCAGGCCGATATAATGGGATGTGGGTCAATAAAACTCTAGGATGTGACTGTGCATCTAAAAAGATAAGAAAAATTTATGAGTAAGCTTCACAAAGATAGTAAGTGCAGAAGAGGATGCAGCTGAATAACACACCGGTGGAGACATTTTGTACAAACTTCCAAACATCTGATGCCAGATCCTTTTGCGGATTCCCTGCAACAGATACATCACTTTTCAGTTACAGATCCTTGGTTTCTCTTTGAGGAGAAATTTTAAGCATGTAAAACAATAATGATCAATGCGTAGATCAGAGCAAAGTTTGTAACAACCATCGATAGCTTGTGCATCAATACTGATGAAATCAACACTTCCAATCATAAATCTGTGGTTTCTGAACCCAAATACTTTTTCGTATCGATCAATCACCTGTTGATTTGTGAAGTGATATCAATATATAGGTCACTGACACATATGATATATTTGAGAGAAAATGGTGATAATCGTAGTACGTCTTGCTTATGGGACGCAACCCGAGAATATCCAAGATCATGGTTCCCAGGGATGTAAAATGTAGGGATGTCCCCAACTTTGCCTTGTGAATTCAAACCAAATACATGTTTAAATCGGCTTAAAGATTCCTGCCATCTGATTAAATAAGAAGTCAAGCATTTCCACAAACCATTTGAGCAGAAAGAAGAACAAGTGAAAAGACAAGAACAAGGAGGGCTTACTCTTCCTCGGGAAGAAATGGCCCGCCGTCGAAATAATCACCTAAAAACAAAACAACATCGGGTTTGAAGGGCAAGACAGACTGAAAGAATGATCTCCGCATGTTTATATCAGTATAAAGCTGAGCAAGCTCCAAAGCAAGCGTCTTTGATGACAAACGAAACGATGTCTTATCCATGAGCTGCATAAACACAACAACAACACAATGAGATGATCAAACTCCATTAACACACAACAAAACCGAAAACCATTCGAAAAGCTCGTCACCTGTGGATCAGTAACAATGGCTACTTTAGTAAAATTCGCATCACTCTCCACTCCATCACTCTGTTGAAAAAAGGAAACCTTTCTTAGCAATCACATCTCAACAGTGAAGAGAATAAATGATGAATCAAGCTTCTCCAGATTTCTTGAGATTTCTCACACATTGGCCTTGAAATAATGTTGCATCAAAGCTATTTTTAGATCAGGGAACGATTACATTCCCAAAAATAGGAATGTCGAGATAATACAATTGTAAAAAACTTTGCTTTATACAATTTCCAGCAACACATGGACGATTACAGAGAGAAATACGCAAATACACAATCGAAGTCGAGTAAAAGTCAATGAATCTCCAAAATTGAGCATCAGTTATTGAAAAAGATGGAAACTTTACTGGGGAGAGAGAGACCTTATGGTGAGGCCAAGAACAAGTGAAGAGAGAAGGAACCCAGAAGGCGAACATTTCGCCGTAGAGGATCGTGGCAGCCCAAATGAGACATAACGCCACCGTGAGCTTATGGTGGTGTTTCATTTTTCCGAGTATCTGAATCTCCTCCCTTCTCGGCTTTGCTTGCTTCACCGAGATATCTGGTGATCGTTGTTGTTGACCAAAATAGCGGTCAAGACGCGACGCCGAGCTGCGTTTGAGTAATACCGAAAAACGCCGAAACTTGGGAATGTGAGAATCCAAAAATGAAATGGGCCGAGTTTTATATTGGGCCTAGGCTTATATTAAAACAATGACGCATAAAGAAATAAAGAATAGCGAAACGCGAAAAAACTCAAAATCAGAGAAAAAGCCGACACGCTGAAGCATCTCCGGCGACTGGCGACTCCAAGAGCTCCTCTTCCTTTGCACCTCCCTTCTTCTTCTCTCGCACCGTTTCTGAGGTTAGTTCGTATTTCTCATCGATCGTCTCTTCAGATTTTCCTCTATTCAATGACGATTTACGAAGACATTGCTCGTGAATCGCGATTGTTGATTCTCTTTGCATAGGTTTAGGTTTTTTTGTTCGTTTTGATGTTTAGATGAGCAAGATGATAGCGATTAACGAATATTTTGCAAAGGAAATCAGTGGTAATCACATTTAAGGAGATGATTTAGTGATTTAGATTTAGTAGTGACTAGTGAGTGATTGATTGTTTGAGATAATTTAGGGATTTCATGTTGTGTTAGGTTTAGAGTCTAGTTGCCTTCAGTCTGTTTATTCAGTAGCCTAACTTTTAAATTGCATTCATTTGCTCAATTTAGGTTCTGCAAGAAGTAAACATGTCAGTTCTTATTGAGACGAGCCTTGGAGATATAGTAATTGATCTTTACCCGAATAAATGCCCTTTGACCTGCAAGAACTTCCTCAAGCTTTGCAAGTAAGTGTCTCTTTTGCCTATCTATCTAAGAAACATTTCTATGGTACTCACTATGTCTTTACGGGTTTTTAACTTTCTTATTTGGTTTAGGATCAAGTACTACCATGGGTGCCTTTTTCACACTGTGCAAAAAGATTTCACAGCACAGACGGGTGACCCAACTGGTACGGGATCTGGTGGAGATTCAATCTACAAGTAAGATGCTCTTATTTTACATTTTGATTTGTGGACTTTGTATATTTTGATCATTCTTTACCTTTTGAATCATTTAATCATGCTTTCCCACCTCCTTGTTTGTGTTTTCTCTGGTCAATGTTTGAACTTTCCTTAACCATCTTGTGCTTTTTTTTGTTGGATTTTTAGATTTCTGTACGGTGAGCAGGCTCGTTTTTTCCGCGATGAGATTCATCTTGATTTAAAACATTCAAAGACTGGCACTGTTGCAATGGCCAGTGGTGGAGAAAATCTCAATGCTTCCCAGGTATGCTAAAATCATTTTGTTTGAATTCTAAGTTTATGATGCTATTTTTTCATTTTGAAATCTCTTGGGATATGGTATTTGATTTCCCCTGGGTTCAGTATAATTAGCAATGTGCTATTGATCAATATGTCCTCATGTGAACTTTTCTACTCTCTTTTCAGTTCTATTTCACACTTCGTGATGATTTGGACTATCTTGATGGGAAACACACTGTAAGTGCAAAATTATTAATGATCTGCCTATTCTTTCTTCGGTATATATCGGTCACCTTTGATATACCATTTTATGCCATTTTTCAGGTGTTTGGGGAGATTGCCGAGGGGTTTGACACTTTGACTAGGATAAACGAAGCTTATGTTGATGGAAAGAACAGGCCCTATAAAAACATTAGAATCAAGCACACACATATAATTGATGATCCATTTGATGATCCTCCACAGCTGGCTGAGATGATACCAGATGCTTCCCCCGAAGGAAAACCGAAGGAAGAGGTCGAAGATGATGTGCGACTTGAAGATGATTGGGTTCCAATGGATGAAGAACTTGGTGTTCAGGAACTGGAGGAGGTTATCCGCGAAAAGGCTGCCCATTCTAGTGCTGTTGTACTTGAAAGTGTAAGTATCACCGTTTCAATTGGCCTGTAGCTCTTTTGATGTCACATCAAGTCATTTTTAATTGTTGACCTTGTATTGCTGTTGCAGATAGGAGATATCCCTGAGGCTGAGGTAAAACCTCCTGACAATGTGCTGTTCGTCTGCAAACTGAATCCTGTGACTGAGGTAGGTGTTTGATATTTGAAATTAGAAGCAAAGCCTTCCTCTGTTGTGACATTTTTGTTCTTATTTTCTTTTCTCATGCAGGATGAGGACCTCCATACCATTTTTTCACGCTTTGGAACTGTTGTATCGTGAGTGATAGTTCCTTGATTCTTTATTCGCTTGAGAAACTTAATTGCTGCAGTTGTATTGATCTTCATGTCTGAATATGGCAGGGCTGATGTAATCCGGGATTTCAAGACAGGTGACAGTTTGTGCTATGCTTTTATAGGTGAGTAGAATCTCTGGTCTGCTGTATAGTTACTGTTGAAGAATCTAGATTTTTCTATATGAATTTGTGTTAACTGAGAGTTTTGTCTTTGTTTTAGAGTTTGAGAACAAGGAGGCATGCGAACAAGCGTATTTTAAGGTAAACGTCAATTGGTAGATATTTTACTGTAGAGAAGATGTGAAATCAATTATTTGGGGGTTAACCAACTTGTTGATTTGCAGATGGACAATGCTCTGATCGATGATAGACGAATACATGTGGATTTCAGTCAGAGTGTGTCCAAGCTTTGGTCACAGTTCCGGCAGAAAGACTCCCAAAAGGGTAAAGGTAAATCCTTTCTTCATTACCTGTAGAGTATTGACTTGCCATAGACGAAACAAGTAACGAATTAATCCTTGGCAAACATGAAACAGGGAATGGGTGTTTCAAATGTGGCTCGACGGATCATATTGCCAAGGACTGTGTGGGTGGTAATCAGTCTTCAAAGTTCATTGTAAAAGATCAAAACAGACAGCACGGAGGAGGTGAAGGCTATGATATGGTGTTTGAGGGTGATGTGCCTGAAATCCCCAAGAGAGAGCATATTCATGAGAGGGAGAGGAGTGAGAAGATTCAGAGGAGAAGTCACAGAGATGAAGTTGACGATGGTAGAAGACAGCATGATCGGGAAGACGCACGAGAAATGGAGAGGAAACACAGAGAGAGGAAAGAAAGAGAGAGTAGGGAAGATGAAGACAGAAGAAGAAGAAAACGCCGAGAAGAGATTCGAGATAAAGAGAGTCGAAGAGAGAGATCCGATGATGATCATCGGAGTCATAGAGATTATAAAGAGAGTCGAAGAGAGAGAGACGATGATGATCATCGGAGTCATAGAGATTATAGAGAGAGGAGAAGAGAGAGAGACGATAGACATGGAAGAGACGTGAGACATGAGAGAAGGGATAGGTGAAGAAAGCATGGGCATGTCTTGTTTGTGCTCTATGCGTTTAGTGTTTAGGTGACTTTGTATTAGTGAATTTTTCAACTCTGGAGAGATGTATCTTGTTGCGTTTTTTGACTAGTGAAGTTCTTACTTCTTTTCTCTATTAAGTTCTGAGCCATTGGAGATGAGGCGGTTTTAAACATGACTACTAGTACTAAATTTGCTTTGGTCTGTGTCTTTATCTAATGCTTTTTCACAAATATTCCTATCATTTTTAATTGATTTATATGGTCTTTGTTTTTTTTTTCTGCCGTATGTTATGAATTTCACGTTGTTAGATTTAATAAACTTCGGATACATCAGGTATCATCAGGTTCTAATATAACCCCAACAACTGATATGAAGTTAATTCACGAGTGTCAAGACATTTTTGAGGTTGGGGAATCATCAAAGAAGTATGAAGTTGGTGAATCTTCCAAGCGTAAAAAAGTCAGAGGTAATCAAGACTGAGAATGAAAGGAGAAACCAAAAGCAGAAAACTCATGAGCTTAATATATATGAGAGGGATTCTGAAACCTCCTAAGAAACGTTAAGTCATCACCACTCTACAAATACTGTCAACGATGTTTTGGATCATATGCTGCTTGGTTACTAATCCAGTGAATGCAGCCAACGTAGAAGAATAATCTAAGATGATCTTGGTGAATTTTTTGGAAGATCAGATCTTTCGATTTTCACTATGGTGTGGTTTGTTAACTTTAACTTGTATAACCGTATTTACAGTTTAGAAGATGTTTTCTTTTGTGTTCTGAATAATGGGGTTATTATAATCCTTTTGATAATCCAATGTTGTAAGCTCAATAGTCTCTAAGTTATGTAAGTGGAAGCTTCCACTGTTGTAAACTCCTTACAACAATTGTTATATATAAAAGGATATATTTATGAGAAAAAATAAGATTTAATAAACTTCATATTTACTTGAATAACGTTAACTTAAAGTTACGACTTAAGAAGCAAAAAAAACACACACACAAATCGGACCGTTTTATAATGATCATTCTTCCAAATCGGACCTACCAATTAACGCAAGGTTAGGTCACCAATTCTTTTTGGATAAGGACGATAATTATTGAAAGGGAATCAAAACGGCACGCCGTATGTCTTGGCTGGAGGAAAACGACAGCACATCTGTCGTAATTAGTATAATCATTAACAGAAGAAAAAAATGAATAATTAACTTATGATAATATACAAAGAGAATTAAAAAGGTTTCCCACCGACAAAACTGGAGAAGTTGTCGTGGCTCGTGGGAATTAGGAAGCAACCTGGTTAATTAATGTTAGACATAACAACTTCGTATATTATTTTTTACATTGTTACATTCCTTTTTTTTTTTGGCTTATTTACCATTACATCATAAATTCGTAATTGCACAATAGAATGGTTGTATTTGTTGAGTGATACAGAACTAGTTGAACTGTGAATATACAGAATAATATTTACTGTATTATTTATACAGAATAATATTGAAACCAATACATATGGCTGATTAGCTGAACATGAAACATGACCATGACTTAAGATTCTCTGTATCATTTATACAAGAAAAAAAAATACGAATAATTTAATAATTATATATGAATATTCATACCAAAGAAATTAAATGTCTTTTTTCTTTATAAATGACATTAAGTGTCTTTGTCACCCATACTCGGTTCTTGCTGGCACTTGCTTGACAGTTCAAGTTTAAGATTCAGCTGCCAAAGATAGAATAGAAGTTTCTCACACAATCAACTGCATAAAAATATACAATAGCACATACTTACACGAAACAGAGACACAAAAAAAAAAGACTATACGAGCTGAAATCTCGAATGTAATTTTTTTTTTCACTATACGATGATAAAATATATATAAATTAGCACAAAATTTGTGTGTTTCGTCGATCATGAGAAAAATCAAGTTAATAGTTAAGAGAAATCAAAGACAGCGAAACACACATGATCATGAGATGTTCAACGTATAAGTTATCTCATATACTAGTTGCAACTTGCAAACCACGTACAATAATTGATAACAATGATTTATATTATTAAATAAAATATCACAAACTTTTAAGTACTCGTTCATATATACATTTTTTTTTTTGGAGCAAAGTACTCGTTCATACATATACTGCATAGTAATTCCAAGTGATTTTTTTTCCCCATGCAGATGCAGTATACATATAATATACGCTTAAACAAATAGAACAACTATTGGATTCACGAGCTCCTCGGCAGTTTGGTATTTTTAGGTGGTACAACTGTTTTCTTTTGAGTACTTTATTTGTGGTACAATTTGATTACATATAATAAACATTTTTCCCTCAATAATATTACACCGAAAACGTTCTTTAAATTAATTTACGTAGAAAACACCTATTCTTCTTATACAAAACAAAAACACACCGATTTTTTGTAAACAAATTTGCTTTCTTTTCGTATTCATATTGACTTTGTTTTAGTAAAGGAAACACACAATTACGTCGTCCTCTTTTAATTTCTTTAATATATACACTTGGAAAAAAAGCCGGAGAAAAAAACGTAAAAGTAAGAAAACGATCAAATTCAGCAAAAGCGATGATGGGACAATTTTAAAGAGTAAAGAGCCAATCATAGCCATTAGCCAACCTTTAAACATAATATATCATTAAAGAAATGAAATTCAAAAAATACGAAAGAAAATCAATGATACAACCTCCAACGAACAAATTATTATGAATAAATCTTGGGTCAAACTCAAACCATAATCATGATACACCAACAAATGAACAAAAAATTATTGTGGATATATTTGGAAGGAACATAATAATACTGTAATTAATGTTCATATTATTGAGAAAAAGAAAGAAAGAATAAAACAGAAAGAAACAAGTGAGCCTAATCTTTATTCATTTATGTGGCTTTTGTATTCTTATGGGAAAATTGGAAATAAAGGATATCTACTTAAAAATTTGTCCATATACACCTTTTTTGTGAGATTGTCAGTTTGGACGATTTTACCCCTACACCCTAATTTAAATGTTTTTTTAAAAAAATAATCATAAAAACATGTAGATATACAAGAGTAGAGGTGATTTGAAGTGAAATTTTTGAGATTTGGTTAAAAAAAAGTTGATATTTTGATAGATAAAGTTTCGTCTAATTTTGTTAGAACTCGTTTTCTAGAGTTCTGCGAAAGTCAGAGTGTGTATTCTACATTTTTGTACATGTTCTACATATTTTAGACTAGTTTTCTGTTCTAAAAATTTTAGAAGTCAGAAAATCATATATCTAAAATATTTAGAACAGGTATTCTACGTTTTGCTCTATGTTCTAAATCTTTTTGAATAGCCGTTCTACTAATTACTACATCTTCTACCATCGTCAGAAATTGTAATCTTCTTTTAGAATGTAAATTCTACGATACTCTAGATTTTGTTTTCTGAAATTTTTAGAATTCTCTAAATATAGAAAGTAAATCTTCAGAAAAGGAAACTAAATATTTATTGTATATTACGTTTTAAATGGATATTAATTGTTTAGATTACGATCTACATAATTTATAAATCGTTTTCTACGTTTTTTAGAAAAAGTTAAAACCAAAAACGCTTCTAAACCTTAAGCTAAGCCACCACTTTCGATTTTTTGCTACTCCCTGCGTTTTTCTTTCGAATTCTCTCTTTTTTCTTCAACGTTTTGTGCCTTATCATCATCTAACTTTCAACTTAAAAAAAAAAAGGATAAACAAGTGTGTGCACATGGAAGACACCACCACATTTTTTTTTTTTTTTTGATAAGACAAATATTTCCAAAGTATCAATCAAATAAGAAGGCATCATCATAGTCAAAAAAAAAAAAAAAAAAGTGAAAGGAGTTTTTCTATTTAGTAGAGACCACTTTAACAAGAAGAGGGACACTTGCTTAATCCTACTTACTAGTCTCCTTAGCTCTTTAGTAGCCCTTTGGTTTCACTGTGGCAACGTGTTGTTCACATAGAGTATGAGGAATACTATCATGTTCAACCTATATGATTCAACACAAACCAATGTTCTGTAGAGATACTAGCGATCAAAACAATTGATTGTTTATTATGTCAAAACGAGAATGATCGCTTACATTGTCGAAGAGATTAATCTTGCAGCTGAGAGAGGTCAATTAAAAAATCGGAAGCTCAAATTGATATCTAAGAAGATTGAACATTTGAACAACATAATCCCTTTTAGATTTCTATTTAATTTTTGTAAATAGATTATGAAGTTTTATTTTTTAAATTAATTTTGAGAATATATGAGGGTAAAGTTGGGTTTTGATTTTTAAAAAACCTATTTGACCAATCTACAAGAAAATGGGATATATGGACAAATTTTTAAGTAGATATCCTTTATTTCCAATTTTCCCTATTCTTATTGCTAAAATCGTGCTTGACAGCTTTACTCTGTAAAAATTCTTTCTTTTTTTACGAGTAAATAAAACAGTATATAATCTCACTAAGTCAAGAAAAATTTTACTTTACAAAAATTATTAGATTTCAAAAAACAAACACAGAAAAAGTTTCTAAATTTCTCTCTTTCTTTACACAAGACTAGATTTTGGCTTATCGTTCTAGAGATAGAGAGAGAGAGAAAGAGGAAGAAGATGAGGGAGAATTGGGCGGTGGTGGCTCTGTTTACACTATGCATTGTAGGATTTGAGCTTAGATTCATCCATGGAGCCACAGATGCATCAGACAGTGAGTTTCTTCTTAGTCTGAGAAACTTCTTCACTTTTTCTTCGCTTTTGATTGATTTTAAGCTTATTGGGTTGTTTAAAGTCTCAATCTTTTTCGTATATCCTTCAATTTTATTCTGTTTCCATTCTTCACCCATTTTCCCAAAGTTTCAGTCTTTGAAATATGTTACTTTAGGTTCTGGTTCTTCCCCAAATCTCAAATCTTTTTTAGTTTTTTTGGGCTAAATCTTGAACCTTTTCCTTCTCTGTTTGTTTCTAATCTTGAGAACAAAGCATTATAGAGTTTGAATAGACTCTTGATGATCTCAAGTCATGGATACTAATTCAGGCTTCTGATTTAAAGTATACTTGAAAGCAGAAAGTGATTTATGGTTAAGTTTGTGTTGATTGGATTGTGTTTTAATGGTCTCTGTTTTCAAATTTGTGCAGCTTCAGCATTGAACACATTGTTCAGTGGTATGCATTCTCCAGCTCAGCTAACACAGTGGACTGCAGCAGCTGGTGATCCTTGTGGCCAGAATTGGAGAGGCGTAACTTGTTCTGGCTCTCGAGTTACTCAAATGTTTGTGATTTTTGTATCTAAATTCTTGTTTCCTACTTTGATTTACATCTAACATAAGTTGTGTTATATTTACTTGGCAGAAAGTTGTCAGGTCTTGAGCTCTCTGGAACACTTGGAGGATACATGCTTGATAAATTGACTTCTCTTACCGAGCTGTAAGATCAATCTCTCAAAATGCTCCAAACTGTTAATTGAAGTCGTCGTCTTTAGAGATAATGAATTTTCTAATTTGTAAACTTTGATGGAACTTGTAGTGATCTAAGCAGCAATAATCTTGGAGGTGATTTACCATATCAGTTTCCTCCAAATCTGCAACGATTGTACGGTCCATCAATTCTCCTTTTTCCTGGTTTCTAATGTAATATCCGTCCTCTCAAGTTTATAATCTTCGGTGTTTCAGGAATCTTGCGAATAATCAATTCACTGGAGCTGCTGCGTACTCAATTTCTCAGATAACAACACTTAAGTATCTGTAAGTAATTTCTTCACTTCACATTTCTCTAGACATCTCACATAAAGATGTGAATATTAATGTTTTGTCTTGTGCAAAAATCAGAAATCTTGGTCACAATCAGTTTAAGGGGCAGATTGCTATCGACTTCACCAAGCTCGACTCTCTCACAACCTTGTAAGATCTTAGTAAAGATATGTATTGTACTCAAATTTTGATCGCAGTAAGATATTTGACAAAATTACATGTGTTTCAGGGACTTCTCTTTCAATTCTTTCACAAACTCTTTACCGGGAACTTTTTCCTCTCTAACAAGTTTAAAATCACTGTAAGTTTTCAGGAACCTCTGATTAAACTGAAAGTTAACCAGTTACTAAACATGTGGCTTTTAACTTCACAGATACCTTCAGAACAATCAGTTCTCAGGCACAGTCGATGTCTTAGCCGGTCTTCCTCTTGAGACTCTGTGAGTAACCAAACCTTATTACACGTGAAGCTGGATTTTCTTAAACATTCATTAACGTTTGGTTCTTCTTGAATGTTCCTCAGAAACATTGCAAACAACGACTTCACTGGGTGGATCCCCAGTTCTTTAAAGGGCATCACATTAATGTAAGTTATCATTTCACACACATTTGCTTGTTTCTTTAAACTTTTAATCTCACTTTTCTTGTTTCTTGCAAACAGAAAAGACGGCAACTCATTCAATACTGGACCTGCGCCTCCACCACCACCTGGAACACCTCCAATCCGTGGCTCCCCGAGCCGTAAACCCGGAGGACGTGAAAGCCGGTCTAGTGATGATTCCACCAGAAATGGAGATTCCAAGAAATCAGGAGTCGGAGCTGGTGCAATTGCAGGCATAATCATTTCATTGTTAGTAGTTACAGCTCTTCTTGTGGCTTTCTTCTTGTTCAAAAGAAAAAAATCAAAGAGGTCATCACCCATGGACATTGAGAAAACCGATAACCAGCCTTTCACTCTTGCTTCAAACGACTTTCACGGTATGCACACATATACATTACATTTTGCCTTTAGAAAAGTAACTTAACTTAAGACTCCAAATGGTTGCAGAAAACAATTCTATTCAGAGTTCTTCATCGGTTGAGACAAAGAAACTGGATACTTCACTGACCATTAATCTCCGGCCTCCACCAGTTGATAGAAACAAATCATTTGATGATGAAGATTCGATAAGAAAGCCTAGTACTGTCAAGAAATCCACAGTGGTGGTCCCTTCAAATGTGAGACTCTATTCAGTTGCAGATCTCCAAATTGCTACTGGCAGTTTCAGCGTAGATAATCTTCTTGGAGAAGGGACTTTTGGACGAGTATACAGAGCTGAGTTTGATGATGGAAAGGTAAAATATTATAATATTGTTATGTAATCCTAATCTCTTTGTCTTGAATTATGTCCTAATGTTTTTGGAAAGCGTCTTATCTTTCAGGTTCTTGCTGTGAAGAAAATTGATTCGTCTGCTCTTCCACATGGCATGACCGATGATTTCATTGAAATGGTATCGAAAATCGCCAATTTGGATCATCCAAATGTGACCAAGCTTGTTGGTTACTGTGCTGAGCACGGACAACATCTCGTGGTCTATGAATTCCACAAAAATGGATCATTACATGACTTCTTACACTTATCAGAAGAGGAAAGTAAAGCATTGGTGTGGAATTCACGAGTCAAGATCGCTCTTGGGACTGCACGCTCATTGGAGTAAATTCCACAACCAATTCATTGCTTAGCTCATTATTTAAAAAGAAACTAGTATTTTGGTTAACTGAAAGTATTGTTCTTGCAGGTATCTGCATGAAGTTTGTTCACCATCTATAGTTGACAAGAATATCAAATCAGCCAATATTTTACTCGACTCAGAGCTGAATCCTCACTTATCAGATTCAGGTCTCGCAAGCTTCCTCCCCACAGCTAATGAGGTTGGATATACAAACTTTTCTCCAAACTCTTAACTATTTCTCAACTTATTTGGTTGCTCAGATCATTCTGATATGTGCAGTTACTAAACCAAACCGATGAAGGGTATAGCGCACCTGAAGTATCAATGTCAGGCCAATATTCTTTGAAGAGCGACGTTTACAGTTTTGGAGTAGTGATGCTTGAACTTTTAACTGGGAGAAAACCATTCGACAGGTAAATTCTATAGTGATCAAAGGTAGGCTTGATTTCGATGAGGAATATGTTTCTGAATTTGAATCTTAAAAACGGTTATAACTTGAGCAGCACAAGGTCAAGATCTGAGCAGTCATTGGTTCGATGGGCGACACCACAACTTCATGACATTGATGCTTTAGCCAAAATGGTTGATCCAGCTCTTAAAGGCCTTTATCCTGTTAAATCTCTTTCTCGATTTGCAGATGTTATCGCTCTCTGCGTCCAGGTAAAATAATGGTTACAAATAGAATCTTGCAAGTCACTTGCAAAATAAAAATCAAGAAAGTCTGTTACTGATTTTGGGTTTTGTTTCTTGACAGCCGGAGCCGGAGTTTAGACCACCAATGTCTGAAGTTGTGCAGGCTCTAGTTGTGTTAGTGCAGAGAGCTAACATGAGCAAGAGAACTGTCGGAGTTGATCCGTCGCAACGTGCTGGTAGTGCCGACACGACCAGTGATTACATGTAAATTCCTCTCCCAAGAGAAAAGACAAACACTTTGCTTCATCGGATGGAAGTCACAAACACAACAAAAAGAAAATTGGAAGATAAAAAGCAACCTCATGCATTGTATAATCCCATTGTTTTATTGTAATTGTATGTTCCAAAGTTGTAGCTTCTAGATCCTCTACATGAACATAATTCTTTCTTGTTTTCTTCTACATTGGTTCTATTTGCGCTTGGTTCAATTCTTGATCATCAACATGTTATCAATTTCAAAGGACTGTTAACTTCAAAAAAACAAACTTAACAGAGAATTTATGGAATCCAAAAGTATCAGACATTGAAGAAGAAAGCAATCGAGTTACTGGAATAAGTAGTAATACAAGTACTGCAAAAGAGATTGAAGGGGAGAGACGCTGACAAAGAACAAAGAGTGTTTCGGAGTTTTGATTTAGGAGTGTTTCTGACTTCTTCTATCTCTCTCTCTCTCTCTAATTGTAGACCATATACTTGGGAGTGGCACTGAACTTTTGGTAACCTTTAATGACTTTGTTCACTGCGTCCAGAAAGTCTTTCTCAGTCACAGTCTTTCTCCTAGCTCTGATTGCGTACATTCCAGCTTCAGTGCATACACTTCTGATATCAGCTCCTGCAAAAGACAAGATTAACAAAACAACCCAAGTCAGAACAAATCTCAAGAGATAGAAAAGCTGTTTGATGGTTAAGGGATTAATACCGGTTGAGTTTGGGCAGAGGCGAGCAAGGAGTTCGAAACGGATGTCTCTTTCGCAGTTCATGGTTCTTGTGTGAATCTTGAAGATCTGTGTTCTGCTCTCCAGATCAGGAAGACCAAACTCAACCTTACGGTCAAGACGTCCAGGACGTAAAAGAGCTGGGTCTAGTGTGTCAGGCCTGGATTGGAGAGTGAATACAGAAACACCAATGAGTCAAGCGGTATCATTGGGTTGTGTAGTTTACTTAGAGATGGTAAGGGGATTGTTACTGACCTGTTTGTTGCCATAAGAACCTTGATGTTACCACGTGCGTCGAACCCATCAAGCTGATTCACAATCTCAAGCATAGTACGTTGGACTTCATTATCACCACCTACACCGTCATCAAATCTTGCACCACCAATGGCATCAACTTCGTCAAAGAACACAATGCAAGCTTTCTTGGACCGTGCCATCTGAAGAGAGAGTATTATACAATTGAGAACGAAATATAGCAGTATTGGCTTCACAAACTCAGATAGGAATGTTTTCAATTCAATCAATTACCTGAAAGAGTTCACGAACCATCCTAGCTCCTTCACCAACATACTTCTGAACAAGCTCACTGCCGATAACCCTGATAAAGCAAGCATCGGTTCTATTGGCCACAGCTCTAGCCAGAAGAGTTTTACCAGTACCAGGAGGACCGTAGCAGAGAACACCCTTGGGAGGATCAATTCCAAGCTTCACGAATTTCTCTGGATGAAGCATTGGCAGTTCAACAACCTGCATCAGCAAAGACGACAAAACTTTTAACAATTTATTTGTTGAAAATATTACATCACACCACTCAGTTTAACTTAAGTAAAACATTGCAAGATAAGGACAGGGGATATCAACAAAAGTTCAACATACCTCTCGCATCTTCTCAATCTGCTCCTTACAGCCACCAACATCATTGTAAGTTACATCAGGTTTCTCTTCGACTGTCATCATGGTCACGCTAGGATCGATTTTCGGAGGTAGAGGAATCTGAATCTGATATTTATTCCGATCAACTCTGCAAGTATAAATCAGAGACAGAACATTCTCATAAGTTATCATCCATATGAAAAATATCAATGACAAAAGGGGTTGATCTGAAGCAAATAAAACATAGAAAGATTCAATGGGAAACTGATAATTAAGCGGATAAAAACTCAGTTCATAAACAGAACATACCCCACACGCATGCCTTCTTCAATATCAGTGGGAGAAACTTTATCGCCAAGTCCAACAACAAACTGGAATTAAGAACCAAAACTAAATCAGTATAACCAAACATAAATGTTTCTAAGACACAAAATTTATTATGCAGTAACAGCAGCCTAGGGGTATAGTGTACCTTAGCAATTTGTTTGACATTTATGACGTATTTTGCATCTTCAGTGTTTGGACTTATTATCTTTGTGCATCTCGCAACCTGGATAGAGATAACGTTTACCCTTAAGCCCTTATAGTTACAATGACATAGAAGAAGTTTCTAGAGAACTATCTAAGAAAGAATGCTTACCTGCAGAGGTTGCTCCTCTTGCATCATTTGCTTATCAGATACAAGATCCCATTGACTGGGAGGAGCTAAACCAGTATCAGACTCCTTGATACCTGCAAGTTTCCATAAGCAACCAATAGCCATTTTAGTCACTAGCTAATCCAAGTAAGTCCAACACTTCAGCAAAAAAAAAGTGTGCACATACCACATAGATCGTTGATCTTCTTGGCGAGATCCTTAATTTCTTTCTCGACTTTCTTGATAGGTGCAGAGTAAGGCCCTAACCCCTGCAGAGAATGAGATTTAAAAAGGTCAGCAACAAAACATATGGAGAGAGACCAGATACAACTAATTATAACTATATGAATGTTTCCACTTAGACTAATTCAAATAGTGAGCCAGATTTACTCATCTAAGTAGTTATTAGCACAAAATTGAGCTAAGTAGAACAATCAAGCTTATCAAAGAGCAACTAAGAACGAATCTAGCTCGAAATTACTCAGGAGAAAACATCAAATTGGTTCGCAAAGAGACGAAACCCTCGCATTCGAGAAACCAAAGAGCGCTTAGTAACTAAAATCTACACTGGATCCGAAGTCTCCGATGAATCAGAGGAGTAAAAATCTGAAACCCCAATCAAATTTAGGGTTCTAAAAAGCGGACGGCTTACATAAGTCTTGAGGAGAGCGATATCATCTTCGTCAAGGGGACGAGGATTCTTCTCGTCTCTGATCTCATCTTCAATATCTCTCACCATTTTCGCCGGATTTCGAAATCGGAGATTTGAGAGAAATTGAAATTACGATTATGTGTCTTGTTGGAGAGGAAAAGAAGCTCTAATTTCCGTTTAGTCTAGTATCAGAAGCGAATAATAATATAGGCGAAGAACCACACGTGCCGCTCCCACGTGTAAACTGGGCTTATTAACCGAGGCCCATATTTTCTGTCTTGTTGGAGAGGTCAGAACAAATAAATCCCACGCAGTCAAATTGGGGTGAGCAAAAAATTCGTAACCCCAATCAAACCGAACTGAACCGCAATTTGTTTTTAAACCATTTGGGTTTTTTTTTTCCCTTCTAAATTCGGATAACCAAAACGAAATTGAAACATATACGTACCAAAAATTCAACTGTTTCCAAGTGACAAAGAAAATTTTAAAGCAACAAGGAATGAAAAGACAAAAAAAAAGAATTGGAGCGCAAGTTATAGCTTCAAACAGCTAAAATTATGTTCTAAAAAAGAAGCCTAAAATGCCAAAAGAGTTAGACTAGATTGCGATATTTAAGAACATCATTCTTATTAAGATCAAAGGATTTGCAAATCTCTACTATGGTCGCCTCGTCGAGTCCTTCCTCGCTAGCTTCACGAATTAGCTGATATAACTCTTCTGATGGAAGCAAAATCTGTTTCATGGGAAAACAAAGACAAATAAGAACCAAAAACCTTTTTTGATTGAGTTTCTTTGATGACAGAGAGATCAGCTTACACATGTGGGAGATTGAGATTTTTGTTCCGGCTTCTTGTTGTTCTTGCTTTCATCTGCATCATCAGTTGCGTCTGGTTTATCAGGAGTTGACTCGTTTGAGATGAGCTTAAGCAGCTTCTCACTTCCCTGAAATGTCAATAGAGATGATTTCGGGTTTATATAGTTTATATAAAACCTCCTGATCAGAGAATTATGTCTGGAGAAGTTATGACGGACCTGAAGAGCCCGCCAGTGAGAATATGTGCGGAATAAGACCCAGAAGAATGGTATGTTTGGTAATGGCAAAACCTAAATGGATTTGAAGAAAAGGGTTTGTTGGTTATGAGACTCGAAGAAAATACACGAGTTAGTTGCTAAGGTTCTCGCGGGCTAGCTTCAGGTTATACATACCATAAATGCACTGGTCAATGGAAGCAAAGTAACTGAACCAACTAGGTACTTCTTGTGCAAGATTGTTCCACTGCAAATCCAATTAAAAAACATGCGTGTTATAAGGAACAGGGATGCTGAATCTATTACACGTGAAAACTGGATATAAAGTTTCATCATTTGAGACAACGGGTAGCAAAGTAATTTACCTCATGGCAATGTGCCGTAGTCTCCTGCGTACGAGTCTAGGATCTAAACTGAAACATTTGACACGGATTAGCTAAAACAGTAACCAATCCGAATTCACCAGAATATATACTCATGAAGACATAATCAAACCATTCATTAGAGTAATATTGGTCCTCAAGTTTACAGAATTTCAAGAAAAGGAGAGTAAATAGAACCTCGGAGGATAAGTGACTTGTACAGAAGTGACCTCCTTAGATATAGACTTCAAGAAAATCTCAGATGGCTTAACACGAGCCAGAAGCTTCAATCCAAACCTATACATTCCAACCACAACTTGACATTAATAAGCCTATCAACAAACATAGACCAAAGCCTCAAGAAATGTTTCAGAATACAAAAAGGTTTAGAATTTACAAACCCATGAATCTTGTTCTTTATTGATCCATCAGGCGATTTCTCAAGACCCACCCAAGCTTTATTCATCTAACCATTACAACAACAACAACAACAACAACATTTCTTCAAACTTAGTACTGGAGAAATCAAGGAAGAAGACTGATTAAAAAAAACCCTTCTTTTATCTCATTTCTAGTGGTCCTAGATGAGGTTAGTTGTCAAAAACCTTTAACCAGAAACAAAACCAAAAGCTTTATTCATTGGCCGGAACTTTCTACACCAATAAATCTTACTAGACGCCACAAAAACACACGGGTATGAATTATATATTGAGAAAAAAGTTTCAATGTAATTTTTACCTTGTCAGAGATGAAATCGACGAGAAGCTCTGCGTTGGCATTGATGGGTTTCGATTCAGATGATATTTTCTTCCATAAACCTCGTACAGTGGTCGGAGTAACACCAGACGGTGATTGAGTAGCGAAAGGATCAACAGATCTGCTGAAACACCACTTCTTCCCTTTAATCGGGAAAACCACCAATCTCGCTCTCATGATCACTTAACTATAAAAAAGCTCCGATCTTTAGTTAGTATATATCAATTTGTCATCTGGGTATTGCTTTAAACGACGTGGGTTTTTCGTATACTCAAAAGGAAAAATTGAAACTTTGAGACCGACAAAGCCTAAAATATTTCACGAGGAAAGACGAAGAGAAGCGGCGGCGCGTCTCTGGGCATATATGGACAAACCCAATTTATATATAAGGGTCTTTGAAATCGACTTAAAATTTGAGTATGACAAAGGTTGTCTCTTTTAAATTGTGGATCAGAATTGACATGGTAATGACAACAAATGGTTAGTATTTGCTATAACTGAAGCAATGATAAATTGACACATCACTAAGAAACTTTCATATTATAATCTCAGATTATATTAGAAGAAACTGTAGCATGGCTTTATTGTATGATATACACTAGTAAACTATGCACATAAAGGAAGAAGACAGTTAGGCTGTTTATGATGAGAACTCACAAGACAGAGACTAGTTTGCGTGTTAATCTTTTATTCATGATCTGCTACAAAATTAGGCTGCTCATTTGCGCAGAGATACTCATCGCATTCTGAAGCGGTTCCCCAATCTTTTCTGAGTCTGAGGATATCCTCTGTAAAAGTGGAACCCGAGGCACCTATGAACACGCTTGACATTGCGCATATCGTCTTATCCAACATTGCTTCCACCTTTTTAAAATAAGAAAATCCCGTGTGATTTTGTTGAATCATCATTCATCCAATATGAAAAGGGGAAAGAAAACAAACCTGTGAGTTGCCCTCGAGACCATGTCTGTATAACAATGCATCCCATTTCTCAGCTGAATCACGAGCTGGTCGCTTCACAAGGGGGACAGTCTTTCCATTCAGGATCAACAGTGATTGTAGCAGACCAGTTTCGCTTTCGGCTGCATCAGTAGAAAGGTACATAACCGGTGCCTCGACCTTCTCAATCAGACGAGTGATGCAGTTAGCAGCTTGAGGAATGGGGTAAAAGCAACTTGGATTCTTGGCATTACTGGCACAAGACGAAAATATCTTAGCTAAGGTTCCTGATTTAATCTTCATAATGAAATGAAATGAGCTTCATCAAAAGCTACTATGAAAATTAAAAACAATCCATCTTAAACACCACAAAGAAAAGAAGCTATTAAGAAAATAGTATTCTTGGTACAAGTGATATAAACTCATAATGCCCATATTCATAAATGATAACCTGCTCAATTGAATTCGCCTAAACTAAGTAGATGTAGAACTCCAATTATTCATTCACAAAAGCACAGCCACACTTCTAAATGGTTACCATATCATTATTCCTAATATGCTATAATTTGGTCAAGACTAAGATACCTACATTGTCATCAACTGTAGAGTTTAGCTATGCACAAAGTTCTTTACCATTCTACAAGAGTGAAAGTCAAGCATAAAATTCTCACTTTCAATTACCATACTACGGCTACTACCAGAGAACTTAAAAACAATCAAAAAGTAGAAAATAGACCATACCAAAACTTCAAGAATCCATGCCTACGGAAATGAAGAGCAATGTAGTTCTTGCCAAGGAAAGTCTGGATAAATCTCTGTGCAGTCAGCAAAATTAGCCGGTTTGGTTCAATCAAAGTCCTGCACTTGTGAGCAATAGGACCACCAGGCTGCATCACCCACTCTCTCTCAACATTAGCATAGAACACATCCCCAATCGCAATAACATCATCATCTGATCTAAAATTAGTCTCCACTTCCTCAGCTGTCTTGTTGCTTGGACTCGCAATATCTTCTTCCCATGGTGTGTCTAGCTTCCCTCCAATGGTGATCCCCAAAGCTTTCAACTTTGTAATATGCTCTTTATCTACATAACAAGGCTCCGGTTTCGAGAAGTAGCATATGAATCTATTAATATGAACATGATGATGCTTCTTCCTATTCTTATCCTTCTTCCAAAACTCCTCAAAAGAAACCACTACATTCCTCCCCAAACAAGTATTGATTCGATCAATATCGATAATTCTACTGTAATGGTAATCAAATCTATGACTAGGGATCACAAGAACACGTTTCAGCAATGCTGCAAAGAACATATGCTTCTCCAAGCAAATCAAGTGATTACTCATTTGACCAGACAAACAAATAGCGAACAGAAACTTATCCGGTCTCGGCTGCCATTGAATCGTCTTCCTCCCATTCAACTTCTGATCCACTCTCCGGCAACTTCCGCCGGCGAAGTAACCATCTGATGAACCACCAATTTCAACATTTCCAGTTTTATGCGGAGAGAGTAATGCATTTTGGATCTGCCTATTCAACGAAATCTGCCGGAAAACTGCAGATTTCACGTCTTCGATTGTTGATAAATTAGATAAAGTATGGTTCCAGATAGAGAAGAGATCGCTCTCTTGCTTCCTGAGGAGATACAGTGCTTGAAGATCCGATTCATGAGCCCGACCCGTTAATGTATTTGACCGGAACACAGAATCAGGAACTTTGACGGAGAAGTAATTACTGAAATCAGTAGATAAGTAAATGAGGATGATGACGATAGGAAGGAAGATAACAATGGACTGTTTCTTAGTGAGATTGAGCTTAAAATTCCGTCGTAAACGTGATCGGAGACTCTCCACTGCGAAGGTAGGTCTTTGCTCTGCCGCCGCGTCGCTGACACGAAATTGGTCGATTTGAGAATCTGATTCCTCGAGCAGATTTTGGAGATCGCTTTCTTCATCTGGAGATGACAATGACGACGAAGAAGACGCCGACGAGGAATCTTTCACCATTGATGAAGTGACGCAGTCGTTGCCGGAGATCAACCCGGAAACCGTCGACCCATATAACTAGACTTTTATCCAAGATCCGACCCGGCTCACACCACGTGGCTTTTCTTCATTCACATTAGAAGATAATTAATACGACGTCGTTGATATATAATAAAAGGCCTTGTTGTAGCCCAGTAATAGGTGATATGGGTCGGGTCATTGGTAATCAAATTGACTGACCCGGTTCAATACAGTGTACTTGTGTCATTAATACAGTGTACTTGTGTCTAGTGTTGATACTTGATACATTATGCAACTCATCTTTTTATCTCATTGTATATGTTTAACAGTGATAATATGTTTCCCAAATTCCTCTGTTTTATTGTAATATGTTTCCAAATTCTTTTGTAAGGAAAAAAATGTATAAAAGTTCTGCAAAAGAGATTGAAGGTAGAGAAAGACACAAAGGATAAAGAGTATTTTTGAGTTTGCATTAGGAGCTTCGTGAAGAAATATACTTGGGAGTTGCACTAAAATTTTGATAACCTTTAACCACTTTGTTCACTGCATCATTTGCTTATCGGATACGAGATCCCATTGACGTACTGGGAGGAGCTAAACCAGTATCAGACTCCTTGATACCTGCAAGTTTCCGTATAAGCAACCAATAACCATTTTAGTCATACGGTAAACAGAAGTCACTAGCTAATCAAAGAAAGCCCAACACTTAGAGCAACAAAGAGTGTGCTCATACGACATAGATCGTTGATCTTCTGGGCGAGATCCTTAATTTCTCTCTCCATTTTCTTGATAGGTGCAGAGTAAGGCCATAACCTCTGCAGAGAATGAGATATAAGAAGGTCAGCAACAAAACATATGCAGAGAGTGTTGGGTACAAACCAACGTCCCACATCGGAAGTTTAGAAAAGAAGTTTCTAATATATAAGTAAAGTCCAACTCCAATTAGTATGAGGCCTTTTGGGAAGGAGCCCAATAACAAATCCGTGCGGGCTTTGCCACTTGGGCCCAAAGCGGACAATATCATACTGATGGAGAGTTGGAATGGGCTTAGGAAAGTCCAATAAATGGTAGCAGAGCGGTGAGATCCATTCAGACGTGAGAGAGGAGAAACTACTTAGCAAAGATGGGTGATATCATTGTAGCCAAACCAAAAGAAGGAGTAGCTTCATCCGTTAAATGTCCGATGTTGAGTAACTCAAACTACACCGTATGGAGCATGAGGATGGAGGCTACTCTACGTGTGCACAAAGCTTGGGAAACGATTGATCCGGGCTCTGACAATCAAGAGAAAAACGATCTAACCCGAGCTCTTCTGTTTCAATCAATTCCCGAATCTCTAATCTTACAGGTTGGAAAACAAGCAACTGCTAAAGGAGTCTGGGATGCGATTAAAGCTAGAAATCTCGGTGCTGATAGGGTACGAGAGGCAAGACTGCAGACTCTCATGGCCGAGTTCGATAGGTTGAAGATGAAGGAAGGCGACACCATCGACGAGTTTGTTGGAAAACTTTCAGAAATTTCCACAAAATCTGCATCGTTGGGTGAAACCATTGAGGAGACAAAGATCGTTAAGAAATTTCTCAAGAGCTTACCACGAAAAAAATACATTAGCATAATTGCAGCTATTGAACAATTTCTCGATCTTAAAACAACATCGTTTGAAGATATTGTAGGAAGATTGAAGACCTATGAAGAAAGAATTTGTGATGAAGAAGAGGCAGAAGAAGACCAAAGCAAACTCATGTACGCTAATTCTTACTCACAGCCATCACAAGAAGGAGGAAGAGGCAGAGGTCAAGGTCGTGGTCGCGGAAGAGGTCGAGGAAGATTCGGATATCCATCTTTGGATAAATCCAAGATTACATGTTTCAGGTGTGATAAACAAGGGCATTACGCATCCGAATGTCCAGATCGTCTACTAAAACTAATCAAGGCTCAAGAATCTGAAGAGAATGAAGGAGATAACACGCAAGAAGCTGAATCACTCATGATGCATGAGGTGGTGTATCTCAACGAGAAGAATGTAAAGCCTAAAGACTTCGAAAAAGATTCAGAGAACGCTTGGTACTTGGATAATGGTGCGAGTAATCATATGACAGGGAATCGTGCTTGGTTTTCCAAGATTGATGAGACTATCACAGGAAAGGTGAGGTTTGGTGATGATTCACGAATTGATATCAAAGGCACAGGTCCAATCTTGTTTGTAACAAAAGAAGGAGAAAGAAAAATCTTGGCCAATGTCTATTACATACCTGAGCTTAAAAGTAATATCTTAAGTCTGGGGCAAGCAACCGAAGCAGGATGTGATGTAAGAATGAAGAAAGGCTACTTAACTCTACATGATCGTGATGGAAATCTGTTGGTGAAAGCAAATCGATCAAAGAACAGGTTGTACAAAGTGAACATGGAAGTTGAAACCGAGAAACGTGACGAATCTAACCGAGAACGAGATGAAGCATTGGAGGAGAAGGAGAATCTATCAAAGGATCTTGACAGTGTAAATAAAGAAAGCGAGAGTGAAGAGCTTCCTGAACAGAGCATGGGAGAAAATTCAAACAGAGAAGAAACAGAGCAGATCGCAGAAGAGGCGGATGAAAGTGAAAGTGAAGAACTTCCTGTAATTGAGGAGGAAGACGATGAACATGAGCAATTTAAGCCTCTGTTACAACGACAGATGGACCAACGGAATTATATTGAAGTTCCTCAGTTGGAATCTGCTATCAGTAATTTGCGATTAGAGGTTGCGGAGAAGACTTCAATTGTGAATGCTTTAGAGAGGGGTGTGAGTGAGAAAGAGAAGATGATTTCTGAACTTGAAAAAGGTAATTTAGAGAAGGTGAGTGTACTGGAAGGTGATGTTGGTGGAGCTGTTGAACAAGACTTCACAACTCAGTTGTATGTGCTAAAAGAAGAACTTGAAGAGTGGCAAAACAAAGCAAAAGAATTGGAGAAACGATTGGAAGAAGCTAACAAGCTGGAGAGATCTGCCTCGGCATCTCTGTTATTTGTGACAAAGCAGCTGGAAGGAAGCAATGGTAGATTGCTCGATATGGAATCTGAGATTACTGATCTTAAGGATAAAATCTCGTTAATTGAGATGACTGTTTCTAAAGAAAAGAAGGATCGTGAGGAATCTGAACAGCAGCTAGGTATTGCAGAAGAAGAATTCTCTAAAATTAAGAAAGAGATAGAGAAACTGAAGAATGAACTTGAAAATGTGAATGAAGAAAAGAATCAGTCTTTAAGAAAGGAGCAAGATGCTACTTCAAAGACACTTGGAAGGATTAAGATTAAAGAAATGAGAGATCTTATTGGAGTTGAAGATGTGAGTGGAGGTGACTTCAAGCTTAAGGGGGAGAATGTTGGGATAAGCTTGAAGAAGAAGAAGGAAACTTAAGGAAAAAGGAAATTCTAATCCAATTAGGAATAGTTCTATTTAGGAGATATCTAAATAAGTTAGTTTACCTATTTGGATTAGGAAATTGTGTTAGAATTCTCTCTATATATAGAGCTACCAAGGTATGGTAAGCCTTATGAGTTTTGAGAGAGAGTTTGAGAGATTGTGTTTAAGAGATTGAGAGAGAGACCAAAGTTTTGAGTTATTTTCTTTGGTGATTAATAAAGAGAGTTATTCTTTATTTTTGAGTTCTTAAACAATCTTTCTAAACTTTATTTGGTATCAGAGCCTAGGTTGAAAAGTGGACCTAGGGGAGTGGCTTGGGCCGATGATCGGTGTGGGAGAAGCCCTCAAATGTGACACGATAAGAAGGTGCCTCAAGAACTTCGCGATCAAGAAGGTGCCGAGTTATGGTGCCAAGGTTTCGCTGAAGAGGAGGCCCAATGTTCGTGGTCCTTGGTTTGAAGGGGAGATTGTTGGGTACAAACCAACGTCCCACATCGGAAGTTTAGAAAAGAAGTTTCTAATATATAAGTAAAGTCCAACTCCAATTAGTATGAGGCCTTTTGGGAAGGAGCCCAATAACAAATCCGTGCGGGCTTTGCCACTTGGGCCCAAAGCGGACAATATCATACTGATGGAGAGTTGGAATGGGCTTAGGAAAGTCCAATAGAGAGAACAGATACAAACAAAGTATGACTATGAGACTAATACAATAAAATTTAAAGTTATAAAAAGGGGACGGCTTACATAAGTCTTGAGGAGAACGATATCATCTTCGTCAAGCGTCTTATTATCAATAAATCTCACCATTTTCGCCGGATTTCGAGGAGCTAAACCAGTATCAGACTCCTTGATACCTGAAAGTTACCGTATATGCAACAATCAATCATTTTAGTCTGTCACTAATCAAAGTAAGCCTAATATTTGAGCAACAAAAAGTGTTCACAAACGACATAGATCGTTGATCTTCTTGGCGAGTTCCTTCATGTCTTTCTCCACTTTCTTGATACCTACAGAGTAAGGCACTATCCCCTGCAAAGGAATGAAATTTTAAGAAGGTCCGCAAGAAAGAAAACATAAGGAGACAGAACATATCAAACCAAGTATAACTATGAACGTTTTTATTTCACTTCGACAACTTATTCAAACAGTGAGGCTGAGTTATCTAAGCACAAAACTGAACTAAATAGGATCATAAAATAGTAATTAGCACTCAGGAGAAAACATCATACTGGTTCGCAAAGAGACGAACCACAGAAAACGACCAAAGCTAGCAAATGTGATCACTGTGGAATAGCCCAAATAGGGTAAAGGAACTAAAAATCTACGGTGGACTCGAAATCTCCGATGAATCAAGAAGGGTATTAATCGAAAAAATCTGAAAAAAAATTAGGGTTCTAAAAAGGGGAAGCTTACATAAGTCTTGAGGAAAGCGATGTCGTCTTCGTCAAGCGGAACGTTTACAGAATCTCTCACCATTTTGTTTTTTTCTGGCCGGATTTTGATCGGGGATTTGAGATTCGAAAGGTTTAAACCGTTTACGTGAGAAGAAAGTAGCAATTAGTCTGAGTTTCAAAGGTCTAATAAAGTAAGGGCCACATTATGTGTCTTGTTGGAGAGGCCAGAGAAAATAATCCCACGTCTAAATTGGGCTGTGAAACGCGGCCCATACCTTATGGCCCAGTAGCTCAATATATAATGTTACGGGTCGGGTCATTAAAACGAGCCGGGTCTCGTTATCCATCACCTCCCCTGGTAGCTGCGTCAAAACCAGACACAAGTATCTTCGTTGAAATTTGCTTTTGTGTGGCTTATCTTTGTCTGTCTTAAATTCCTGCAAAAACCCTCGCCTCTCTATGACGAGTAGAGAAACATAAACCACCTTAATCTTACAAGACATTCTGGTTGGTGTTGCAGAGAAGAGTGTTTCGAGTTTCTTCTTTTTTTCGTTTTCCTGGGCTGAATGAGCTCCCAATGCCTTCTTTAGGTACCTTTTCTGGTAAAGTTTCAATTTTTTCCAACATTTATCCTCTGTTTGATGATTTTACTCTTAATTTTCTGGGTTTGTGTTTGGTTACTGTTTAGAATTCTACTTCAGTCTTGAGACTCTCTTTCTTCTCAATTCTGTTTCTTGTCTATCGAGTATCATTCTTGAGTATCAATTCTTTGCATTTGCAATCTTGGTCTAAACAAAGCTAAGCTTTTTAAAATCTACCATATTATAGTCACTGAGTTGTTTTATGCACATGAGAAAAGTTTAGTGCTTTGCATAGTTTCTAGAGAATGTTTTGCCCAGTTTCTTAGCTAATGGAGATGGCTCTTTGGTTTAATTTTGCAGATATTGCTACTATCCAACCTTCCTTGCAAGCTCATCTTGTTCCATTGGGGGCTCAGAGTATTATCCATGCTAAAACTCTACCTAATCCATGGAGACAATCCTGTTTCTCCAAGAATTTGAAATTTTACACTGGCCATCTTCATGTCCGAAGAGGCAAAGTCCTTATTACTGCAGTGGCCACTCTTGAAACGAAGTATCCGGCTCAAAAAGAAAACGAACAGAGCTCTTCTTTGTCTTCTGCTTCTTCAAAATCCTCTAATGGAAGTGCTGATGATGGCGAAGTGGATGACAGAGAAAAGTTGAGAAGGATGAGGATTTCTAAGGCAAATAGAGGGAACACTCCTTGGAACAAAGGCAGGAAGCATAGTCCGGGTAGGTAGTTTTTGCTTACGCTTATCTTCAGCAATCTATCTGCAGTTGCTTCTAATTGTAATCATTTTTCATAATCTTCTTTCTTTTGCGTTTATGCAGAGACCCTACAGAAGATTAGAGAAAGGACAAAGATTGCAATGCAAGACCCAAAGGTGATGTCATGTAAGAATGGTTCTATATGTCTTCTTAGAGGAGTTGCCAGTAGTAACTCTAGTGGAACTTGTACTGGTATTAATTGGTAGTACACACAAGAAAATGTTCTTTTGTCAAACAGATTCGACCCTTGTGTTAGTCTAGTTTGAGGTATATGTACCCTTTAAGAAAGCGGTTACAGGTAACCTTATGTTATGTTAGGGCGTTTATGTTTGCTCTATGCATCAGAATTTTCAACCCCTCATAGAACCTTTGTGTCTTCGTCCTGCGCAGATCAAGCTGAAATTAGCGAATCTTGGGCACGCACAAAAGTAAGTACCGGTTTTTCTTTTGCTTTTAAACTTGTTGGACCTTCTCGTTTTTGTTATGCTTTTGTTATCATAATACTATTTTCCCAAATTTGCATTATTCTTACAGCAAGGAGACACGGATGAAGATTGGGGAGGGAGTGCGGATGCGATGGGCAAGGCGGAAGGAAAGGAGAAAAGTGCAGGAGACATGTCATTTCGAGTGGCAAAACTTGTTAGCGGAGGCTGCTAAAGAAGGATATACAGACGAAGAAGAGCTTCAGTGGGATTCTTACAACATCTTGGACCAACAGAATCAACTGGAATGGCTGGAAAGTGTTGAGCAGAGGAAAGCCGCTAAAGGAGCTAAAAGTAACAGAAGAGCGCCAAAATCTCCTGAGCAAAGAAGGAGAATCGCAGAAGCAATAGCTGCTAAATGGGCTGATCCAGTAAGTTGTCTAGTCATTTGATCAAATCAACTTGTTTGATGTTTTGCTCTTGACCATATTTAACTCAGTTTGCTTTCTCTTATCAGTCTTACCGTGAAAGGGTTTGCTCCGGCTTGGCAAAATATCACGGTATACCTGTTGGTGTCGAGAGGCGTCGTAGAAGACCAAGGAGCGATGCTGAACCTAGAAAGAAGAATCCTACAAAGAAAAGTACAAGGGATTCAGAGTCTGAACGGCAAAGCCAAGTTCAAGTAGTGAAAGTACGGAAGCGCAAAACACCTGTGTATAAAGATCCTTTGGCAAGTTCAAAACTGGAAATGATAAAAAGCATCAGAGCAAAACGAGTGGCGGAAGAATCGAAGAAGATGGATGCTGTGGAACGAGCAAGGTCAGTCCACTTAAAACAGAATTGTTAATATTTCTCTGTTTGGAATTGTGTGCAGAAGTTAACAACAGTTAACCTTTTCTTTCTCAGGCTTTTGATCTCGGAAGCTGAGAAAGCTGCGAAAGTCCTTGAGATTGCTGCTTTGAAAAGCCCGGTTGCTCAAGCATCTTTGTTAGAGAGTAAAAAGCTCATAGCAGAAGCAACACAACTGATTGAATCTCTAGAGATGAGGCAGATAGCTTCAGATGAAGATGGGACTTACCCATCTCTTCTCTCACCTCAGCATAATAATACTCTTCTGGAGGTAGACAGTGAATCCGAAACCAAAGATACAAACGATCGAGAACAACAAGGAGAGATTAACGGAACACACACATTCCCGATCAACGGAGAGAGTCTTCACTTGAACATGAGATCTAGCGATTTACCGACATTCAACATAGAAGGTACTACAAATCAGTCTAATTCTGATAAGGAATCCAACACATCCCAGGGAGATAGAGAAGATATCAAACTCGGAATAGTTTCGCAACCAAACGGAACCAGAGTCCATCCACCAGCAGAGTCTAATGGAGCTATCAGTCTTGCTGAGGATCATCCTCTTCCGAATGGTTACCACGGGATGGACGACAAGGCTGTATCTTTGGAATCAGGAAACGTAACGAAGAAGTGGGTTCGTGGAAGGCTTGTAGAAGTCACAGAAGCAGCCTAATGTTGTAGCGATTTAGCAGAGAAAAGTCGTATTTTCAGTTAGTGATCAAAATTTTGGCTTATATTATTGGTCGTATGCTTGAGAGAAGCAGTTTCCAGTTTGTGATGTGCCAATTGTATCTATAACTCAATTGTATGTCAGAGTTTCAGCTTAGTAAACAATTCTTCATAGCTTTTCGATTATTAAAGAAGTATATCATCTGAAATCAACATTAGAAACATAATTCATAACCAAACAAGTAAAGCAAAGAGTAACTACCAAGAAACCTCATCAAAAGAAAAGAAAAACATAAAGACAAAGACAAAGATCATGTAGGTTCTGTTTGGAAAAAGTAAACATTTACATAAGGTTCTGGAAATCTTTCTTGGTGAGAGATACGATGTTGATAAAACTGAAAGTCTCAGACCTAACATCAGAGCAAACGATGAAACGTTTTTGGTCAATGATTGCTTGGTAATACAAAATACCGTTGATGCATATTCCATCATCTTCATGAGGATAATGAAGTGTGCAACATTGTATCTTTCTCCAAGAAAGATTTCCAGTCCCTAATGTCAGAACTTGATACTCATGTGAGCCGCCACTAGGCAACCAGGTCATAATTAAGCATGACCTTGAACTGATGAACCCCGTCTGTTGTCAATTTGGGTGTTGTTACATACTCTCCATGAAGAAGTAAACACTTATATAAGCATCAGATCATCTACAAAGTTTGAAAACGTATAAACTCTACTATTGGAAAACTCTTTAAATTCTGGAATATCAAGTCTTCCTTTTGTGATAATTTTCCTCTCGAGATTGTAGTGAAAAGTGTTGATAAACTCTCGTTCGTAGTATGGGTACGATACAACTTCTCCATGACTAATCATTCTAGCTGGGGGTACAAAACCAGCTTCATTCATCAGCCATTCAAGGGGCATTTCGTAGATATGCTTCGACCATTTATGTTTCTCGGCATCCTCTAAAACCCACAACTCAGAAAGACTACGTTTAATATTAAAATCACTAACACCTAATTTACCATTGTAGTTCATCAGAATCAAAGGTCTCTCAAACTTTCTTGCCAAGTCTTGTTCAATGTTAATAAAACTGAAATTCTCATACCTAACATCAAAGCAAACAACGGTATGTTTTTCGTTATTGATCATAGCTAGATAAAACAAGGCACCATTGATGCATATCCCACTATCACCAAGAGGGTAATGAAGTGTGCAACATTGGATCTCCCTCCATAAGAAAATTTCCTTTATGGTCCCTAATGTAAGAACATGATACTTAGGGTACCAGTTTTCAGGGCTGCGACTAAACCAGGTGATACGCAATACCTTAAACTGTTTGTCGATTGCATCATAGCCAAAAGAATACTCTGCTCTTCCCTTTATCCGCTCTGACGGAATCCTTTTTATAGTCACTTTGGGTGCGGTTACAGACTCTCCGGTGATGGGATTAGAAATCACCACCCATGTATAGTTCCCAAGATGGTTACTTTGAAGATATTGACCACAGACCAGTCCGCAGACAGGACGACATAATTTCTTTAAATTTTTGCCACAAGTCCTATGATGAAGGGTGGCTACAAGAAAAGAGTTCTTATCTAGATTTTGAGGTGAAGAGTAGAAGAACAAGTTTTCTCCATCGTTGAAAGTGAAAAGGAGCTTTGGTGGAGTAAAATACTTGATCGGGAACAACAGGTTGGAATTTGGACGACGAATTATGGATGACCAGAGCTTCGATACACAACGACACCTTGCTATAGCCTTCAGCGACAATCTCGACAAGATATTGAGGAAGAGATCAACAGGGATTGTATCAGAGTAAGATCGTTTATTCTGCTGCTTCAGATTGCTCATGGTAGATAAATAAACCCTAGATTTTGAACACAAGCGACTCTTTCAATTATATATGGCTTTACCCTATGCTTCAACCACACTCCATAAGCTGGGCTTTGTTAAGGCCCAATAAATATTATCATTGTATATGTTTAGTGTCAGGTTAGTAAAAACATTCTTATCAAAGTTGATGTTGACTAACATGATTTGGAGAAGTTGACTAAACCAAGTCAAAACCCCAAAAGCGTGTTCCACTAACTTGTGTCCCAACTTTAAAAAAACTCTTGAACCAGTCTTGATTCTAATTGACATATTTGTCGTGAATTCTGGTGCGAGAGACAAATTCTTCAAATTAATGGACCTCCAACCAGAATTCGACATCAAAAATCTCTCTTTACCTCATCTCCTTCGCATAAAAAGCTTCGATTTTTCGGGTTTTTATCAGTTCTTCTACTCTTCATCACAATCTTTGTCTTGATGTGAGAATCTTTCGTTTTCCTTTCTTTCCACGCAAAAAGTCTTGAGTTTTTTCCCCGTTAATTTTGATCCAAATTCGTTAATTAGGGTTTCCACCATTTGTCATCGACATGGACGAAGAAGCTGCTTCTAATGGTTCTGTTTTCAGCAAATTCGAAGGAGAAGAGACGATGGGAAAAGTTCTTCTATTCGCAATCGTATCGATTTTCACAGGGATTCTGTTCCTCCTCTTGCTTCATCTTTACGCTAGACTCTTTTGGTGGCGTGTGGAACAACATTTCAACCTAAACCTTATCCAATCCGACGAGCCTGGTTCCACAGTCATCGGACGTAATCATCGACAACGTCGTTTCGTTTTTGCTCAAGGTCAAGAAGATCCTCCTCACAACGCTGGTCTTGATTCTAAAATTCTTCAATCGATCCATGTTGTTGTTTTCAAGTCTACGGACTTCAAAGACGGGTTAGAATGCGCCGTTTGTCTCTCTGAACTCGTTGATGGCGACAAAGCTAGGGTTTTGCCACTGTGTAATCATGGGTTTCATGTTGATTGCATCGACATGTGGTTTCAATCTCATTCCACTTGTCCTCTCTGTAGAAACACTGTTGGTTCCGTGGAAGATACGACACATGGAGGAAGTGAGGGTTTATCTCAAAATCAAAACTTTGAATCAGGGCACTCGAGTAATCAGCATAATCCATCTCAAGATCAGAGCCCTGTGCTTGGGTTTTCGACAGAACCTCTAAGTTTTCCGACAAATGTACTGGTTTGGGGAGATCAGAATCAGGTTAGAAGTGCAGGCCTCGTTGCTACTGAAGAATCTACTGGAAATTTTGCAGATTCGTCTAACGATCATCAACAAGAATCTAGTAGTACCAATACCTATAACAGAGCACAAGAAGTGAGGGCGGTTGCGGTGGACATTCCGGCGAATTCAAGTGAGAATTTACCCGAGAGAATCGACGAAGAAGAACCTAAGTCACCGATGTTCACAAGGTTCAGATCGCTTAAGAAGTTTTTGAGTAGAGACAAGAAAGGTGTAGTTTCCGTTATTGGTTCAAGCGGGACCAACAACAACAATGTTTGAATAAATAGGTAATCTTGAGAGAGATCTCTAGATTTTTATTGGTCTTTGTATATGAGAAGTGTGACATAAACATTCCATGTCTAGGTTGATTTGATTCAAATCTACATTGGTTACGACGATTACGATGGTTGATATAGTTTGATATCCAATTCTTGCAATGGCAAAATAACACTATATGAAAAGTAATGTTTTATATAAAGAAACAGATCAAGCAAGTCTCGACTTTATGAAATTCTAAGCACTTGCATAGGTGTCACATTCTCTACATAATCTATAAAGACATGAACGAGAGGATGCTCGGATGCTTCAAATCCTCGTATTTCAACTCTACGGATAGTGTTCCTCTCGGGATTATAATAGAAAACGTAAAAAGGGTTGAAAAGAAAGTACGGGGACAACACGATTTCGCCTGTTCTAGTTAGTCCAACAAAACGTAGATCAGGGTCATCAGGCTCCCACCATCCACTGGGGAATTCGTAGATACGCTTCGACCATTTATGTTTATTAGCATCCTCAAGAATCCAAATCAGTATTGCTCTAGTTTTTCTATTTATTCCTTCATACTTGTAATTAAATAAAGGATGATAATCACCCTGATCATTTTGAGCCTCAAGTACACCCAATTTACCGTTGTAATTAATCAGAATCGAATCACGTTGTATCACCCTGTCATGTGTGATGTTAACGAAGCTGAATTTCTCCGACCTAACATCAAAACAAACTATCATAGAAACCCCCAAACCACGGACCTTCGCGGCTGGATAATACAAAACACCATTAATGCATATCCCTTCAAATAAAGGATAATGACCTTTGCAAAACTCAGTCTTCCTCCATAGTTGTTTTCTATTCCCTAGTGTAAGAACTCTCGGCGATATATCATATATTCCACAACGACACCAAGTCATACACAAAACCTTGAACTGTTTTTCGACCGGATCATACCCAAAATAGCTTCTCGACTCAGTTCTATCTATTTTCACTTTCGGTAAGGGAACAAGTTCTCCCATGCTGAGATTACAAACTGTTGTAACTGATTCTGTCCACTTCGTATCTTGATGACAGATCAATCCATTGGCAGGACGACAAACTCGAGAGGAAACCTTTGTAGGGAAATAGGCTAGATAATCGGCAACAATATGAGACGAGTTATCATCTGGATTTTGAGGCTGAGGGGAAGAGTAGAAGAACAAATTTCCATGATCTTGGAAGGTAAACAAGAGCCTTGGACGAGTCCAAGACTTAGACAGGAACTGCTCAGTGAAATCTGGACAACAAAGTATGGAAGACCAAAATTTCGATACGCAACGAAACCTAGCTATAGACTTTGGTGGGACTCTCAAGAATATATCGATAAGGAGATCGATTGGGATTGAGTCTGAGTATTCTCTTCCTGAGGTTGAATATTGTGTATTGGATCGGTGATCCTCCGTGACGTCGTTCTGCTTAAGTTTTTTCATGGCGCGTTGGCTACGTTAAAACCCTAGATTTTTTTTGGCTATAGACAAAGGAAAACGACTTTGGCTCTATTACTCTTCTTCGATTTCAACTTTATTTATATCGATAGAGAAAAAGGAAGTAAACCCTAATTCAGAAAATAATCATCCTATACTATTATTTGGGGAGTACACTTTATAAGATACCCTTAACTAACCTTTCATTTTGTAAGAATTTACTTAAGAATGCCATTACAAAAATCTTATTTTAGAACAAATTTCATTCAATTTATTAAGGATAAACAAGTAAAATACTAATTTATGTCATTTAATTAATTTAATTAAATTATAAAACGAAAATCTGTTATTTTTTTTTTTTAAATGACCAATCAAAATGAACATATAAGATTTGATATCTAACTTACCATATTAATTTGTTATTAATCATTAAACTTCACCTCTCATCTTTATATGATTATATTAATATGAAACAAATAAATCATCATATCATCTACATAATAAAAAAAAGTAATTTTTTCTGCATATACCAAGATTTGAATTTTTAAAAACGCATATAAATTGTTCAATCTATAAAAGAAACAATTAAACGGGTCAAAAATTCAGACTTGAGTAATATATTTTTTTACACAAAAATAAAGTCAACAAAAATTCCGACTGAGCAACGGGTCAGAATTTGAATATTTATATTCGATTTCATACATTTATTTTTTTGAAATGTATAATTTTATATACTACAATAAAAATTTAAATATTTTAATTTGCAACATTTAAAATAAGTTTTACTTGATATTTTTAGAGAATATCATCAATACAGTAAAACCTCTATAAATTAATAACCTCTTTAAATTAATAAATTCTTCCGGTCCCGAGCTGGGACCAGTGTAAAATATGACATAAATCGATAAATTAATAAGATAATAATTTTTTTGAAAATCCTATGTAAACATATGGTCCCATCTATATCATAAATTAATAACTGTATAAACTTATCAATATATATATATATATATATATATATATATATATGTGTGTGTATATTTAACTTAATATATATATATATATATGATATAAATTTATATATGTCATATATGAATTACTATGATATATATTTAAAATGTTATATGTAAATGTTTTAATGAAATATGAATCTATTATTCGAAAAAAGTTTGTGTTATTTTTTAAACTTAATAATTGATTCTCTACTTGTAATTAGTTTTTAAAAGATATTGTTTATAAAGAAAATTTTTAATTTTAGATAGAAATTTTTTAAGAAATTACCAAATTATAGAAATCTCTCTACAAATTAATAATTATTAATTTATCGATAAATTAATACCTCTCTAAATTAATAAAATTTCTTGGTCCCAACATTATTAATTTATAAAGGTTTTACTGTACTTAATAGTTCAAAAAGTTAAAAATTATAAATACTCTAATTTAATTATTTTTAAAAATATTTATAATACGTAGCGGGTTAAATATAATATATTAAATGATAAAATGAGTTTTGATCCTTATAACTATTTGAATAGTTATATTTAATTTCATATAATTTGTTTTTTGAAATTCATAATTTTATAAACTACAAAAAAAAAATTAAAGATTTTAATTTTGAATACTTAAAAATAGTGTAGAACATTTAAATATGGTTTGACACCTCTAAATATTTGAAAATTTGATTCCGCAAGCAATTTTAGAATTAACGAATAATAGATTGTGCACGCAATATTTTAAAATGAAATATTGAGATTCTAAAATAAAAATATAGACTCCACGCATGGATTGATTTTGATATTAGTATATACTAAATATATGTTTATAACATATTCGATTATGCGAATAATCGGTAAATTTCGTAATTATAAATCTCAAACAAATTCTTTAATTAGATTAGCTCAAACAAATCTCTATTTCAACAACCAAAGAATTATAAATTTAAAAAGAATTTTCTAAATTAATTCAAAATAATAACTAATTTTCTTAATTAATTCAAAATAATATATGTTTTATATGCGATTCATTTATGATATTTTAATTTTTGATCTAACTGAAATATATGCAATCCTATTTTGTGGTTGTTAACATAAATTAACTCATTGTTCAAAAAATATTACTTTTTAAAAAATAAAATTATTTTCCGTTTTCATATCTTAAAAACATTTTATCCATAATTAGTATTATAGAAATAATTCTATATTTATTCTAATATTGTATATAGGGACTGACAAAAAAATTAATATTTTTTCACTTACTATTATAATATATTAAAATTTAGTTCTAATATATATATTATATAAATTTTGTAATAAATAAAATTCAACCCGTACTTTTGTACGGGTGATGATCTAGTATACTATTATTTGGGGAGTACGCTTTATAAGAAACCCTTAACTAACTTTCTCTTTTGTAAAAAATTACATGAGAATGCCATTACAAATTTCTTCTTTTAGAACAAACTAGATCATGACCCGCACATACGTGCGGGGTTTCATATTTTTAAAAATGTTCTAACAAATTTTAATTCAATATAGATTATTTCGTTGTTTCTATGATATATATTTTAGTGTATTAGATTTGGATTCACACGTACGTGTAGAGATATTTTTATAGAAATTGTTATATAGATTTTAAAAATATAAAATATTTTGTTGTGTTAGTGAACTTTATAATAGTATAAATATTATAAAATTAGAGTAATAAACGAAATTCAGTTGCGTTAATGCATAGTTATATTTTAAGATCCGGACCTACACGTACGTGCGAAATTATATTTAAGATAAAACTAAGATATAATTTAGTTGCAAAAGTTAAATGATGTTACTTTTTTTATTTTCTAAACTAATCAAAACATTTCTAATAGTTTGATTACATGTGTTAAATAGGATATAGATTCGGTTTGAGTTTGGTTATTTCATGTATATTAGCTAGGCGTAACTATTTTAGAATGGGAAACCTATCCCGTCCTATATCTGTCATAAATTTTTGGTCCCCTAACCCGTCTCGTATACGTGAAATAAAAATACGACGGTCCAGTATCCGGCATAAATAGAATATGTGTAACTGAAAACGTACGTACAGGGTTATGTATGTAAACAAATTTATTTTATATAGTGCTCATAACCTGAACTCATACCAATTGGGTATTTAGTTTGATTTTTAATTTATGTTCCCCTCTCATCCCGTCTCGTAATTCCTATTCTCATTTCATTCCATTAAAATCATGTTCCAAATTCTTGTTTGCTTACTTTTAACTACCATACAATACATACTGTGAGTTTTGCAGATTAATATATATGCTGCTAAAGTTACAAATATATTTTAACAAATTTATTAATGTTTCTTTCCTTAGGTAAATTTTGCATATTCTTCTTTTTATTGTTTAATTAATTTGATTTTTGTACTAAAAATAAAAATTTGATATACATCTCTAAAAGGGATATACTATTGCTGCATAATTTGTTTTGAATTCAAAATATATAATTAGTTTACATTATTTGAAAACTGTGTGCAATATATTAGGGATTTATTTAAGGAAGATCTGGTTGAAAAACAAAAAATAAAATGCAAAATAATTTAGAATTTAATATATACAATCTATTGTTAGATATTTAACAAACTTGCTCTAAACGAAGGCTATAATGATAATTATTTTAAATTTATTATTATTTGAGTTTATTTCATCATAAATATAAATAGTTGCTAATACCTAATATCGTATTTTAGAAATTGTGAAATAAAATTTTGTTTTATATTTTAAAATTTGTGAAAATATTATAACAAAACTGAATCTTAAAATATTTGTATTTAATTTTCTTACGAAATTTTAAATTTAATCTTAAAGTCCTCCATTGATAAATCTTTTAAACGATAGTGTTTTTAATTTTGAATTAAATGATATTATTTTTCTTTTTATTTTTGATATAAAATAGTCTATTACGATTGGTTTAGATAAAATCTTAGTTGGATATCAAATCTTAGTTTTTCGATTCTTATTGGTTAACAATTTTTTAAAAATTAATTTCAAATTTTCGTTTATAATTAATAAGAGAGAGAAAATTAAATTATTTTTTTGGAAATTAATAATTATTTTAAAGAATTAAACTATTTTTTATTTAAATATATTAATTTTGTGATTACTATTGTACCCTTAATGAAGTTATTTAAAAACACTAAAAACCAATGGCATTTTTTGTAATATTTTACTCTTCATAAGGTTATTTAATATTTAGTGATTCCCAATTAATAATATAGATTTTATTCCATTTCTTAAGGATAAACAAGTAAAATACTAATTTATGTCATTTAATTAATTTAATTAAATTATAAAACGAAAATCTGTTATTAATTTTTTTTAAATGACCAATCAAAATGAATATATAAGATTTGATATCTAACTTACCATATTAATTTGTTATTAATCATTAAACTTCACCTCTCATCTTTATATGATTATATTTATATGAAACAAATAAATCATCATATCATCTATATAATAAAAAAAAAAGTAATTTTTTTTCTGCATATGCCAAGATTTGAATTTTTTTAGGGGGATTAGCAAAAATACCCTTTTTCTCATGCCCCTTTTCAAAAATGCCCCTTTTAGATGTCCATTTTCAAAAATGCCCCTTTTTAAATCTGAAATTTTTATAAAGTTTTATTAGGTTTATAAGGTACTTATGGATTGTAACTACTACTTGAAGACTCGATCCAAGTATTTATAAGGTTTTATAAGGTGTTTTTAAAGGTTTTACAAGTTATTTTAAAGGATTTTTAAGGTTTTTCAAAGGTTTTACAAGATATTTTAAAGATTTTTAAAGGTATTTAAAATGCATTTATAAGGTAGTATTTATAAGATTTTGGATACATAGAAATGTAGTTTGTGTATGTTTTAATAATATTACATATATATTTGGGTAAATCTTATATTTTTAAAAGCATTTTTTATAAGGTTTTAAAAAAAAGGTATTTTTGAAAAGTGGCATTGAAAAAGTGGCATTATTAACAATTTCCCTTTTTAAAAACGCATATAAATTGTTCAATCTATAGAGAAAACAATTAAACGGGTCAAAAATTCAGACTTGAGTAATATATTTCTTTTACACAAAAATAAATTAAACAAAAATTTCGACTGAGCAACGGGTCAGAATTTGAATATTTATATTCGATTTCATACATTTATTTTTTGAAATGTATAATTTTATATACTTCAATAAAAAATTAAATATTTTAATTTGCAACATTTAAAATAAGTTTTACTTGATATTTTTAGAGAATATCATCAATACTTAATAGTTCAAAAAGTTAAAAATTATAAATACTCTAATTTGATTATTTTTAAAAATATTTATAATAGGTAACGGGTTAAATATAATATATTATATGATGAAATGAGTTTTGATCCTTATAACTATTTGAATAGTTATATTTAATTTCATATAATTTGTTTTTTGAAATTCAAAATTTATAAACTACAAAAAAAATTTAAAGATTTTAATTTGGAATATTTAAAAATAGTGTAGAACATTTAAATATGGTTTGACACCTCTAAATATTTGAAAATTTGATTCCGCAAGCAATTTTAGAATAATTAAAAGCTGTTGACAAAAAAAAAAAAAAAGCAATTTTAGAATTAACGAATAATAGATTGTGCACGTAATATTTTGAAATGAAATATTAAGATTCTAAAATAAAATTATAGACTCCACGCACATGTTGATTTTGGTATTATTATATACTAAATATATGCTTATAACATATTCGATTATGCAAATAATTGGTAAATTCCGTAATTATAAATCTCAAACAAATTCTGTAATTAGATTAGCTCAAACAAAACTCTATTTCAACAACCAAAGAATTATAAATTGAAAAAGAATTTTCTAAATTAATTCAAAATAATAGCTAATTTCTTAATTAATTCAAAATAATCTATGTTTTATATGCTATTCATTTATGATATTTTAATTCTAACTAAAATATATGCAATCCTATTTTGTGGTTGTTAACATAAATTAACTCATTGTTCAAAAAATATTACTTTTAAAAAATAAAATTATTTTCCGTTTTCATATCTTAAAAAAAAATTTATCCATAATTGAGTATTATAGAAAAAAAATATATATTTATTCTAATATTGTATATAGGGACTGACAAAAAAAATAATATTTTTTTATTTTGTATTATAATATATTAAAACTTAGTTCTAATATATATATATTATATAAATTTTGTAATAAATAAAATTCAACCCGTACTTTAGTACGGGTGATGATCTAGTTTACATGTAAATTGAAATACACAATATGGAAATTTAAATAAAAGTTTTTCTTTTCACATTGTTTTATTTGACAAAATTTTACATCAACAAATTGTACTTAATTAGATAAAAGAAATATATCATCATCAGACAAGAATCAAAGATAGTAAGTGAAATCTCAAGAAAAAACAAGAGTGAAAACATAAAACTAAACACAACATAACAAAGCTTTGGAACAAGATTTGAAATCTTATAAGATAAAAGCCCATAGAAATAAGAACTTCTTGCAAGTGCAACATCATAATAGGATTAAATTAGCTTTGTTTTTAAGATAAAATCCAAACAATCTTACGAGTTACAATATCATAAGAGCAGAAATCCAAAATATAAAGCCTCAAGTTACAAAGCCTTGAACTCATCATCAATCACATAACATCAAATTCTACATAGTCCAGAAAAGTGTGTACAAAAGTAAAATGATGCTCCAACTCTTCAAATCCCTGAATATTCAATCTTGTAACAGTGTTCCTCTCGATATTGTAGTAGAAAATGTCGAAAGGGTTTGAGAGATAGCCCGCGTACGGCGAATACACAATCTCACCGGTAACAGTCATTCCAACCATCATGTGCGTGTAGACTATATTGTCCCACAAAGGTGGCAGCACGCATATACGCTTGGACCATTTATGTTTTCCAGCATCTTCTAGAGCCCACAACGCAAATTTTCCTGTACGCCAACCGATATCCTGATGTGCACCTAATTTACCTTTGTAGTTGAACAAAGTTAACTTCTTACCAAGTACCATGTCTTTATCTAATTTAATAAAGCTGAATTTCTCAATCTTAAAGTCGAAGCAAACTATCTCATAAGATCGAGATTCTTTAAAAGAAGCTTCGTAATACAAAACACCATTTATGCATATTCCATCACCTATAGAATAATGGGGTAATACTGGGTCTTGGATCGTCCTCCATAAACGTTTTCCAGTCTCCAGTGTCAAAATACGATGAGTATTCCATAACGTGACCATGTCATACACAACACTTTGAACTGTTTGCTGATCGGATCAAAGCCAAAATAGCTTTCTCCAACACCGGTGGCTTTTACTTTGGGTAAGGTTATAGACTTCCCCGTGAGGGGGTTACAAATCACCCGCGCTTTTATTCTTCGCCAATTCCTTCCCCACTGAAGAAAGACCAATCCACGGAGTGGGGCACTGACTTCAGAGATTCCAACTCGAAAATATTTGGGAAAATGCGTATAAGGGGTGGCTACAAGAGAAAGAGAATTGTTCTCATCTAGATTTTGGGGTTGAGGCAAAGAGAAGACAAATGACTCTTTATTAACTTGTAAGGCAAACAAGACTCGTCGACGAGCTACAGTCAGGAACAGCTCCGTGAAATCAGGACCGCGAAGTATGGATTCCCATAATTTCGATACGCAACGAAACCTAGCTATAGAATTTGCGGGAACTCTAGAGAATATATCAATAAGAAGATCAACTGTGATTAGGTTTATGTAATCTCTTACCGAGTTCGAAGATTGTGTGATCGACAGATGATCCTCTAGATTTTTCATGGTGGATGTTCCAAACCCTAGAATCACTCTTTCAGAGCTTTACACGAACAAAAGCGATTTTGGCGACCTTTTTTTTTTTCAACTGGCTTTATAGTGGAACGATCATAAATGGGCTCTATTAATTTAAGCCCAATACTTAATCACCGATTTTTGTCCATTCACGTGTTTTGTTGGCTCTGATTATTGAGTTTGAGCATATTTTTATTCATCGATTTTTTTCCTTACTTTTTTTTTCCTTTCTATTGTCCCAGAAAGAATCGTATGAAAAAATGGAGAAGCTCATACATAACAGTTTGATCAAACAAAATGGAAGCTTAGTAGTTACGTTTATTTTGCATTCCATTCAAAATATGGTTGATGAAAAAAGAGCAAGAATAAAAAATGCAATGGATAAAAAAAAGGAAGAAGAAGGGAATAAACTAAGTTTTCAACAGCACTTGGTAGTAACACATTTAGGAGTAATGCATCAAAAAGACTGTATTAAAAACTCAATATTGGAGCTGACACTCAACAGTAAAAGCATTCAAGAAGATTGGAAATTTTTACATCAACAAATTGTACTGAAGATAAAAGAACTATATCATCATGAGACCAGAATCCAAAGATACTAAGTAAAATCTCAAGGAAAACTACATAACCTAGCTAACAAAATAACTAAACGAATAGGACTCTAATTATAATATAGGGACTGATCGATGAATTAAAAAGGGGCAACTAGACAAAGCTTTAAAATTAAACTAGAGATTAAATCTTAAAAGACCAAGCCCAAAGAAATAAGTAATAGGATTAAAAGATTAAACTAGCTCTGTTTTTAAGCTGTAATCCAAACAATCTTCGAGGAACAATATCATGAGAGTCGAAATCCAATATATAATTGAAGTCAGAAAGTTATGAAGCCTTGAACTCACTTACATAAACTTCATATCCTCTACAAAGTCTATAAAGGTGTGAACCAAAGTAAATTGATGCTTAAACTCTTCAAATCCCTTAATATTGACTCTTGTTAAAGTCTTGCTCCCAATACTTAATCACCGATTTTTGCCCATAGATATAAGAACTCCTTTCAAGTGCAACATCATAATAGGATTAAATTAGCTCTGCTTTTAAGATAAAATCCAAACAGTCTTACGAGGAACTATATCATAAAGAGCTGAAATCCAAAACATAAAGTCTCAAGTTACGAAGCCTTGAACTCATCACCAATTACATAACCATCAAATTCTACATAGTCCAGAAAGGTGTGAACAAAAGTACAATGACCCTCAAACTCTTCAAATCCCTGAATATTCAATCTCGTAACAGTGTTCCTCTCGATATTGTAGTAGAAAATGCAGAAAGGATTTGATAGACCGCCCGCATACGGCGAAAACACAATCTCACCGGTAACAGTCATTCCAACCATCATGTTCCTGTTGACTATATTGTCCAACAAAGGTGGCAGCACGCATATTCGTTTGGACCATTTATGTTTTCCAGCATCTTCTAGAGCCCACAACGCAATACTTTTATGCCAGAAACCGTAATCCTGTCGTGCACCTAATTTACCTTTGTAGTTGAACAAAATTAACCTATCACCACGTCCCATATCTTTATCTAATTTAATAAAGCTGAATTTCTCAATCTTAAAGTCGAAGCAAACTATCTCATAAGATCGAGATTCTTTAAAAGAAGCTTCGTAATACAAAACACCATTTATGCATATTCCATCACCTATAGAATAATGGGGTAATACTGGGTCTTGGATCGTCCTCCATAAACGTTTTCCAGTCTCCAATGTCAAAATCCGATGAGTATTGGGTGTTCCATAACGTGACCATGTCATACACAACACCTTAAACTGTTTGCTGATAGGATCAAAGCCAAAATAGCTTTCTCCAACACCAGTCGCTTTCACTTTGGGTAAGGTTATGGACTCCCCCGTGACGGGGTTACAAATCACCCGCGATTTTCTTCCCCACTGAAGAAAGACCAATCCACGAAGTGTGGCCTTGATGTTAAAGGTTCCAATTGAAAAATCTTTGGGAAAATACTTATAAGGGGTGGCTACAATAGATAGAGAGGAGTTATCATATGGATTCTGAGGTTGAGGCGCAGAGAAGACAAATGACTCTTTATTAACTGTGAAGGCGAAAAAGAATCGTGGACGAGCTACACTCAGGAACAGCTCTGTGAAATCAGGACGGCGAAGTATTGATTCCCAGGATTTCGATACGCAACGAAACCTAGCTATAGACTTTGCAGGAACTCTAGAGAATATATCAATAAGAATATCAACTGGGATTAGGTTTGAGTAATCTCTTACCGAGTTGGAAGATTGTGTGATCAACAGATTCTCTGAGAACTGCTTCTCCAGATTTTTCATGGCGGATATTTTAAACCCTAGAACCACTCTTTCAGTTTCAGATCTTTACACGAACGTCATCGATTTTGGCGACATTCTTTTTTTTTTTTTTCTTTTTTTCAACTGACTTTATATGCAACGATCATAAATGGGGCTCTGTCAATTTAAGCCCAACACTTAATCACCGACTTTTGTCCATTTGCGTCTTTGTTATTATTCATCGATTTTTGTCCCAACAGTTTGATACTTTGATTAAACAAAATTGAATTTTAAATTTAGTTACGTTTATTTTGCATTTCACGCTAAACATGGTTGATGAACAAAGAGTAAAAATAAAAATGCAATGGAAAGAAAAGAAGAAGAAGAATGGAAGCAACTAAGCTTTCATTTATAAACAACTTTTTTCAGCAGTACTTGGTAGTAACACATTTAGGAGTAATGCATCAAAAAGACTGTCATAAAAACTCAATATTGGACGAGGCTACAATATATTTGTCTTTATCTTGTAATTTGAATAAGAATCGCAGTGAAGCCAGAGACTTGATGCATATATGGGGAATAACTCGGCGAAAAATGGAAGACATGTAGATCTTTGATACACATCTGAGACTTAGCTATAGACTTGAACGATAATGACGACGAGAGTACGTATATTGATGATGAGTTGAGAGTTGGGAGATATGTGGTGTGTTGCATTGGGAGATTGTTAGGTGATCATTCTCTGAGACTAGCCTATCGTTTATGACGGATGGATGTTAAACCCTAGAGTCCTAAATAGATGATGGAGAACGAAATATGACAGCAAGAGATTACTCATTGAATGTGCATTTTTTTCAATTATCAGTACATTAAGAAAGTTACAAGCTGCACATTATTTGACAATGGAAAAATCGTAAAAGAAGATTGGAAATTTCTTGATAAGTTTTTGCATCAACAAATCGTACTAAAATATTTATCGGACAAGAATCAAAGATAGTAACGAATCTCAAGAAAGAAAACAGGATTAAAAACATAACCTCACAAAATAACTAACGAATAGGACTTATCATAAAAGTTGAAAACCAAAATATAAAGTCTCAAGTTATGAAGCCTTGAACTCATTTACATAAACTTCATATCCTCTACAAAGTCTATTAAGGTGTGAACGAAAGTAAAATGATCCTTAAACTCTTCAAATCCCTTAATATTGACTCTTGTATAAGTCTTCCTCTCGATATTGTAGAAGAAAATGTAGAAAGGGTCTGATAGATAGCACATGTATGGCGAAAACACAATCTCTCCGATACCCGTCATTCCAACAAACATGTTCCTGGAGACTATGGATGGCAGTATGCATACACTTTTGGACCATTTATGTTTTCCAGCATCTTCTAGAACCCACAACATTAGTCTACCTAGACTAAAATCATATGCACCTAATTTACCTTTGTAGTTGAACAAAGTCCAATGTTCCTCATATAACGTGCCTTCATTTCTGTTAATAAAGCTAAATTTCTCAGACCTAAAGTCGAAGGAAACTATAATATTAGATTCTTCAAAATAACCTCCGTAGTACAAAACACCATTTATGCAAATTTCACCGTGCGTATTATAATGGTGATAATAGGGTTTGCAGTCTACAGTTCTCCATAAAAGTTTTCCACTCTCCAATGTCAAAATCCAATGATGAGTATTGGGTGTGCGCTTACCTAGCCGTGTCATACACAACACTTTGAACTGTTTGCTGATCGGATCAAAGCCAAAGCCAAAATAGAATTCTCCAAAACAAGTCGCGTTCACTTTGGGTAAAGTTATGGAGTCTCCCGTGACAGGGTTACAAATCACAGGCGCTTTTCTTTTCCAACTTTGAAGGAAGACCAATCCACATAACGGAGTAGATATTCTGGTTAGATTTTTTTTGGGAAAATACTTGTAAGGGGTGGCTACAAGACAAGGTATCTCATCTGGACTTTGCGGTTGAGGCGAAGAGAAGAAAAGTAACTCTTCATTAACTTTGAAGGCAAACAAGAGCCGTGGACGAGCTACAGATTTAGTCAGGAACAGCTCCGTGAAATCATGACGACGAAGTATGGATTCCCAGAATTTCGATACGCAACGAAACCTAGCTATAGAATTTGCTGGAACTCTCGAGAATATATCAATAAGAAGGTCAACTGGGATTAGGTCTGAGGTCGAAGATTGCTGCTTCGGTTTCTCCATCTTAGGGTTTTACAGCGTATAGAACCCTAGGTAGAATATAAATCCAAACTTCGGCTTTCTTATTTCTACGTGACAACGATCCTAAAATGGGCCCTCTCACTCAGGCCCAATACTCACTCACTCAATATATACTACAACCACTTAACCATACTCTCTCCCGTGGTTGGATTACAAATCATTCTTGATTCATGGGAGATCAATCGATCATATAAATGAGATCAGGTCTTTTGAGCTTTCTCTTACTAACTGTCACAACATTATCAGATCTTGAAAGACCGCCTTCTGTTTTTTTTCATGGTGTAAACTCTAGAGTTTACAGGAATGACATCAAATTTTTATTATATTTTCTCTTCGATGAATTTATCATAAAAGGCCCAGTTATTGGATAATCTGCATTCAGTTTAGGTACATATGCAAATATATAATGTTTAAGTTTAAACATATCAAAATCCAAACCAAATAAAAATAATAATAATTTGTACGTATATTGAAAAATCGAAGTCGAAGTCTCAACACGACAACACCCATAGTTTGGACAAGCAATGACACTTAATTGGTTATAGTTTCTGCCCGCAAAAGAAAAACCACGTTTTCCTACGGCCAAAGATATAAAAAAACCGTACTCGGTCCTTAAAAAATGATTTTTGAAATTTTCTCATGTTTCAAAATTTTTTTTATGTTTTGTATTAACATTATAATTACTTTCATTTTTTACCAATAGGAAGTGAAAAAAGTATAACTGATATTATTAAATTAATAAAATTAATACTCACCAAAAAAAAATTAAATTAATAAAATTAATAGAAAATGTAAAAAAAAAATAATTTGTGTGAAAACCTAAAACATCATTTTTGAGGAACAAAGTGAGTAGAAAATCGATATTGGTAGGACTGTCGAAGAAAATTTCCTACAAAATCTTTTCGTAAGAAAATTTCGCATGAAAGTGAAAAAGAGTTTTTGACTACTTTTCTACCAAAATATTTGTAGGAAATACATTCTTACAATTTTCCTACCAAATCTCTCATACCATTTTCCTACCAAGTATCTCCTATCATTTTTCTTCCAGAAAAGTTTTGTTAGTTTCCTACGACTGTTTTGACATTAAAATGTTTTCTACCATTTTTCTATGAACTTAATAAAAATAAAACTAATTAATTTGTTTTCAATATGATATTAATTTTGAAATTAAATTAAAAATTATAAATAATCATTAATTACTAATCCTAAAGAGAGATGCTTCAGCTTTTCCATGGCAGATTAGTTCAGAACCCTAAACCCTAAATCGAGTCTCCAGTGTCTTTGGCTCTGTTTCTTCATCAGTTTCATATTAACCCTATATGCCACGTCAAGATTTTCGCACTTAATTAGAGTGTCCATTAGGTCTAGTAAGGCTTAATCACTTATTTAGGCCCAACATCTACTCAGAAATGTTAAAAGATAGCAAAATAAATTAATTTTAGTAAATTAGTTGTGTTAATATAAGGGATCTCTGCTACTAAAGTTTATATCATGTTAATAGACAACTAGATGTTAACCCGCGGTATACCGCGGGCTTATATTTTTTTTAAAAAAAATAAAAATTTATTTTATTGAAGATTACCTATAGATATAACCATTTGGAGCCTCATATGTGTGTATTTTGCTTGGGCCATATATGTGTGTGTATTTATAAAAAAAAAAATACAATTAATTATTAGAAACATTACATTACTATTTTATAAAATAATTATATAAATATTAAGAGATTTGGCCTTTAGTATATCGGACTAACCTTTAATAATCATACTCATTATGAGAATTCTAAAATATTATACTATTAATTCGTTTTCTAAATATAATATTGGGTTCCAGAATACCAAAAAAAAATATTTATAAGATTAGATTCCAAATATGGATTCATGCTGTCTTTTTGATTTTGTTTTGTTAATTCGAATGCATAAAATTAAAAGGTGGCATTAAGACCATTAAAGTTGACAGCCCGTATATGATAAAACCAATTACACAATATAATCGAACCCATATGTAAGAAGCCCAGCCCATTCCTCTGAGAAGTGGAAACGATGGTGACGAAGAGAAGAAATCAGCCGAGAGAGATCCATAGCTACATATGCATGATGTCGCTTGTTGTTGCTGGGTTCTCAGATCGGAAAGCTGAGATCCTGTTTTTGATGGTGACTTGTATGGTGCGGATGATCGAGTCCGGAGATTTGTTGATATTTCGATGAAGTCAATTGTTTCTTTCTCGCCATATCTCATGTGATTCGCCAAGCAAACAGCAGGAGGTAACGAAGCTTTGGATTGCATGAGAAGTTGAGAATCTTGTTGAGGAGATTGATCCTTGAAGAAAGTTGGGATCAAATCAGTTTGGAGAAGGCACAAAAGGAAAAGAGGTGGTTTCTCGACTCTGAGTATTGATTGCAGAGGATACAGAACAAAACAACAAAGAGTCCCCAAGAGAGAAGCCGCCGATCACGGGTCGGACATCGATTAAGAACAAACAACCAAGTAAGATTTTTATGTTTTGGAATCCTCTCTTAATCCCATATCTTAATCAAGGGTCGGGCATCGATTCATGATGCCTTCTTTCAACTTTTCCATCTCTTTACTTGATCTGCCCATTCTTTTTGCAATATATTAAAATATATATGTGAGCAAGTCAAAAACATCTTGTAGTAACCAGGAAGAGAACAGTCTTTTCGATTCAAGAGTACCGTGATATTCTTTTAGATTGCATCCACCATTCCTTCTAGTTCGGAGTTATAGAGATTGGTTTCAGCTGTTTCGATAATATTGGAATCCCATATCTGTATGAATCTAAATTTTAGAGGCTTAAATTATATGATATACGTTTGGCAGTTCTTACATGGTGGAGGTTAGCTTTTCTCTTGTACCAGACTACCAGTGCACTTTGATGGTGTTCCTCCTTTGCTGAAGCATAACCCCCAAGTAGAGGCTGCATTTTACAATTATGCTATTTAGACATATCTGATTAAGAAATAGGTCATCTTGATCGAATTTATAATTATACATGATGGGTATCATCCATGAACACTAAGAACATGGCCTCAGTTAAGTTGTCCAACGACAAGAAAAAATAGAAACTGAACTTAAGAGGGTGAAAAAAAATGAGGAAATTGGTGAAAAGCAAAAAAGGTGGCAACGTTTTGATACTACATTGTGACTGAGATGAAGCTGCAGTGATGTAGGAAAGATGCGGTGTGGTGTAATTGTAAATGGCTCCTGCAACACATCTTCCTTTCTCTCCAGCTTCATCCTTGCAGTCCCGTTTGGACCCGGAAAAAAAAAAGTGGTTGGCATCATAACACTTATACTTTTGATTGTTTTGTGATATGGATATTATATATATAAAAAGCTTACTATTGTATTGATATGAACATGCATAGGGAATGTTGATGTAGTGAAGCGGAGAAGACCAGTGGTTGGTATCTAAACTTGACCCGATCAGCCCAAAGACGGAAGCTCGACAAATCCCCTTCGCAGATTCAGAGAGTTGTTTTGTGTGTTCGATGATGTTATGAGAGGTAAAGCTTTAGAGTATTTATAGGCTGCTAAATTAGGTCACAAATCTCTTGAACGCCAAGCATAATATATTCGATACTCTAACTAAATTAGAACAAAATCTTTGTACTCGATTAGTATTTTGGAATATGCTATCAATCCGTTTTTGAAGAGTAGTAAATAGTTTCTATAAAATCGATCTAGTAAATATTTTGTAGATTGTAATCATTAAATCATTTTGCGAGAGTAATTAGTTGAGATCACACTAATCTCGGAGAATATAAAAAGGAATAGTTGATAAAAATGTATGAGCAACGATTTATTTGATTAATATCTTTCATTAAATCTAGCAAATCTTAACAATTAAGGTTAATACAATTTTTAAAGATATTTTGGAAACGTTTATTGATGCAAAGATTTTCTTAACAATAAGTCAATAACAAATACTACGATTTGCATTAATTACGGACCTACTATTCCGGTAATTCTGCATTAATTAGATCATTAATTCAAATATGCTTAATAATTCGAATATTTATTTAATAGGATTAGTTATAATTGTCATTATTGTCGGGGTTTTTATTACAACATTCCTTAAATCCCTTATCCTAGATCCGAATAGGATTAAACCCGGGTAAAACTCGGATCCAAATGAATTAATGCAAAAAAACCCTGTAAAAATGTATATGTAGACGGTGTGTTTGTATCATTGTTGTCCACGCTTTTTATCTACTCTTGTAAACAAAGATAATGGTCATGAAAACTAATAAAGGGTCTGATTGGTAACAGCTGTAGCTTTACATTTTTTGCTGTAGAAATATGACTGTAGGTTTATTTGCTGTGGCTGTAGATTTTATTGCTGTAGTATTGTGGCTGTAGAATTTAAAATTTTGGAAAGTTAAAAATTATGTGCTTTAGGAAAAAAGGCTTTCTACAGCCAAAAAGATTAATTAAGGAAATATTTTGGCTGTGAGAAAAAAAAGGAAAGCCAAAGCTTCTAAAGCTTGATTGGATGTATTTCAAAGCTTTAGAATTTTTTTTGCTTTGTAAAGACTCTAAAGCACTTGCCAATCAAACCCAAAGTATAAGGGATCTCTGCAAATACAGATGATGCTTCCTCACTTCTCAAGGTTCTTACTTCTTAGCTTTGACCGATTTAAGACGTGTTGTAGTTAAACACCATTTTAAATTGAATTTCACTCCAATTTTTTTTGTCTTTCCTACCAAAATATTACATATACTGTATATATATGTATTCCGGTCTAAAGCACAAACAAACAAACAAAAGCTTCTTTTTTTTTTTTGTCGACTACAACAAACAAAAGCTTTGGATTCTAAAACTGATTTTAGAGGACTACATTGACCAAAAAAATATTAAACAGAAACACAATTTTTTTTATCTTAGCATTGGACCGGCCTTGGTAAATACGTGTAAATATGTATTTAGTATTTAGATTAGCATAAAAAAAATCGCATATCACGTGACTATATCACATGATCTCATTGCCCAAGAACGAATAATTGGAGAAGAGAGCAGTCAAAAAGAAGAGCACATGATCCCATTTAGACAATTCGTAAGATCATAATAAAATATGTATAAGCTCTAGAGAAATTGTATACAAATAATAAAGTATTAAGTTAAGTATATGCTTGTATAAATATCTCTTGAAATCTTACCATAATTAAACCCTAAAGACTTATCAACACAACAACATCGAAACAAGCTAACTAGCTCATAGCCGCCATGAAAGAAGCTTTGAAACTTGTCGCTATAGTGCTATTAACTCTTGTTATTTTAGCTTTATCGGGTCGACCCGCTCCCGAATCTGCGACCCTAGTCGGGCCATCTTCTCGAGTATTTCGGAATCGCCCCAAAATGAATCCATTCGATCAAATAGACCCTAGTCTCCGGAAGATTCCACGTAGCGGCGCAAATCCTACTCAGAACAAGTAGCAACTCGTTATAACAGGTTTTAATATAGTACACGTTTGTCTATACTAATATACTATACATATATGCTAGATAGATTTTTAGATGGAAGTAACCAAGAAGAGATTCAGCGATTTCTATAAATCTTTAAGGTTTCTTTTCATGTAATATATATATTTATATATATCAATTCCCTTTTTAGTATTTCGCCTTTGTAATCTTTTTTTTTGTTCTTGATAAAACTCGCCTTGTAATCTTGTTATTGTAATTTTGAATCGTGTTGACATTCAAGAGTAGACGTGTTCTATATATCAAGTTTTTTTTTATGAAGGAAATCTTATAAGTTCTATCATTCTTTCGTTATCATCGAACTCAAAACATGTGTCTCAATTAGATGTACGTCCGAATTCTAGAAAATTGAAATAAAGACAGGCTATACCAAATAGCAGATGTTGTTGAGTGTTGATCTTTTTTTTTCCTTGACAAAAGAAAAAATATTATGATACCATTCCTGCTAAATGCTCGTGAGTCGACGTAATGAATTACAAACACAATAAGCCTAGTTTTGAAAAGATACGGCCCGGTCCATTTGTAAAATAGTCTTTTTGTACCTATGTAAATTATTAACTTCGACGTTTTACGTTTTTTATATCTTGGACCTTATATTTGTAGGTAAATGTTTTGTTTAGTTATTGTAAGTTCCCGTATACTGTACCATATTCTGTATATTATGGATTGTTATGGTTCGTTAAGATCTTATAGTATACATTAATGATGCGAAAAAAGGTTCCAAAACATGCAAAAAGAAATAGAAAATTAAGAAGCCACTTTATCTTTTGTTTGTCCAAAACAATCAAATTCTAAAAGTTGTTTTAGATTTCCTTGTGCAGCATATGAATATGCCCAAACAGAGAACTAGCAGAACCGTCCCTTGAACCAAGTGGGTCTCAAGCCCATGCATGTGGCCAATAATATTTTCTTTTCAGATCAATGTTATACTGTTGGACGACATTCAAACATAATATGATTGACTGTTTCTCCTTATCACAATCACACTTAAAACATCGGATATCATAACTTATGGATCGATTTTGGAGATTTAAGTTCACCGCAAATATCACTAACCAGATGAAATGTTTCATTTTTGAATGACATTTTTATATGTCTCTATTTTTCTTTTCTGTTTTTTCTTCTTCTCAAATAGTGCTCTATTAAGAATTTCTTTTATTTTTTTCAACTCACAACCTTTTTTCTAAATATTCTTCATAAATTTTTCATAATTATTTTTTTGGGGTTTATATAGTGTATGAATGACACTAATCCATCGATATACCTCCCCATGACTAAATTTCGATTTTCGACATTTTCTATCAACTTAACGTCAGTAATTTAATTAGCACAACCTCCCTATAAAGCTAGACTCTCTACCATATAATTTCTACTACTATATGGAGTATTAAACATAATTTCTACTACTATATGTGAATCAAACGTGCATGATAATTGATACATGTATCTGGAATGGAGAGCCGCCATATAATGCCAGCTTTAGGATCAATTGATTGCAATCATTCTCTCTAGTCTCTAGGATATAATAGTACTGTATATGGCTCTCTTCTTTTCTTTTTTTTTGTTGCTAGGCTATGGCTCTTTCTACCTCTTTCTACCTTATTCCAAGTTTCTTCAATAATTATCACCATCAATTTGTACTAAACTTTTTTGAAACCGTAAAACATATATCCTAGTACTCTCTTCATTCGCCCAGTTGCGTGGAGTACATGATAAAACAATCTGTTTAGTTTTGCATTAAATGAACAAAATTGTCTAGTAATTGAATTTTGGAAATAAACGAGGCGCGATCTACGGAGATATTTGCGATTATAAAATTCCACGTACAGGTTTATAACAACAACAAAATGTAAAAATAATGGAGAAAATTTAATAATTTCATGATAATACGGAAATAATTACGACGATGATTTGTCAATGCATCCAACAACCCATAATCTTTCGGCGAAATAATTATTTTCTATCAACCCAACAGAATCACAACGTTTTAATTTTTTATAACTCTACAATTAACAATCAAAGAAATAACCAAAAGGATGGTATTAAGGACAAGGATGTTGGTTCTTCTGTATGTTGGGTTTAAGTTTTTATTTTGGTAAATAAAAAGTCATTTCTTAAAATTGAAATATATGAAGTCTGATTTCGGACTTACAGTGCCAGAAGAAACATTCAGTTTGTATGATTGAAATGAAAAAAAAACAATGAATTAGAAATTTATACTAAATATGGTTAGAAAAAAAGAAATTAGGCTAAAGCAGGAAAAAAATGTCGTCGTCTCTAATAATTAAGTTGAATTTGGCTTAGCTGAATGTTTCTGGAGTTGTCCAAATGTGGGTGCCCAACAGGCAACGCTCACGTGGTCCTTTCTCAATAACCCAACATTTCTATGTATAAATTATCCTCTTCTTCTTAATACATTTATGCTTGAAAACAGATTATGGTGTGATAGTTTCAACGTGTCAAAGCATCAAATATGAATTTGGAATTTTTTTCCTTCTAGTTTCTCACCATTTTTAATATATATGCCATTTAAATAGTTGATAAAATATAGTCATAAATACATTTATTTGGACAAGACACAAAGAAAAACTATAAGACAGAATGAAAACACAAGAGCTATATATGGAAACTAAGTCAGCAACTAAATCACAAACTCAGACAGAAGTTTCTTCAAAATAATTTTTTTTTTATTAGATTATCTGTTTAGTGCACTTGCAAGTTTCACTCAAACGATTATCTAATTTCTCATGTTCATGGATCTATACGCAATCCAAAAACTTCTCAAGTAAACTCATTGGTCCTCTTAAGTGTTATGCTCTCTTACAAAAATCTCATAACCTTAATGTTTAAAAAATTTCTTGCTCTTTGTTTTGTCCTGAGATTTTTAAAACCTTAATACACTCTTTATACTAAATAGGTTGTGGCTATATAACAAACCAATTTCCTATTCTAAATCTAATAAGAATACACAATTTTTTTTTTCTTTTTAAGGATTATGAAATTGTCTTTTGTCTTCATCTTTCATGTTTCTCTATTATAAAGAAACTTCCCACACTTCTAGAATCTTTTCCAAGCTTCTAGCATCTGTAACTAATCACCATAGATCGATAATGCTGATTTCCCAACGCCAACTCCGTGTTACTCTGATAAGTTGAATTATTTTGTGTAGTATACTCTGAACCGGTACAACGATTGTGTCAACAGCTTCATCTTCATTCTTCCTCTTCCGTAAATATTCGCTATATGTTTTTCTTCATCTTGATTTAAAACTCAATTAAGAATACATCAACAATCTTTCATTTTCTTGATGAGTTTTATAATCCAAACTTCACACAACATAAATTTCAACTACTACTTTAATGATCCCTAAACTCCCCCGCAATCTCCGTACAAGGATTTTAACAGCTTTTAAAACTCGGTTTTTACAACACTAATAGATAATGTTGTAGGAAAAATACAGAGTCCAGCAATATAAATTTAATAAAACATCTTTGTGGATGAATAATGAAGTAAACATAAGAAACCATAATTAAAAGAAAAAACTCACTCAATATCCGAACAAAAGAAAGATTCCGATTGTACCAAAAAGAAGATGGATCCCGTGACAGTCCTGCAGCCTAATAGACGCCAAGAGCGAATATTATTTGATTCACTTTTGCTTGGTTCTTTTGTCAGCATTAAATCTTTATTTTGATACATGCTTTTGTATCATGGAATTTTTTTTTTATTACTAGAAAATAAGTTTCTGTTCAAAACAAGATGAGTAGCCTTATGGTAGCCAAGAAGTACTATAACTTATAACTTTCATTTAAAAAAAAAAAATTATTTTAAACTATAACTTTCAAATTGATCCAATGTTTCATGACACTTACCTTCAAATATTATTAACACCTACTGCATTTTATTTCTTAAGATATTAAATTTTCTGCAATTGTTTATCTAAAGCAAGATGGTTAGTATTTTGAATTTTTGACAAAAGGAAATTAACGACAACATCACTAATATTTCAACGTTCACTTTTTTCCTCCACAAATTCAACCTTCATTTGACATGCAAAAGTGCAAAACTAGTGACGCGCACAGAATTTCATTTTTGATATATATAAAACACCTATTAAAGAATATTTGTCGTTTCCAGTTACATTTAAGATATAACGTATATTTTTCCTAGCATAATTCCCGGAAACAGCATGTGATGAAGGAATATATCTTGAAGTTTATAGTTGTTGACAAAAAAAAACTTAATTCTATAGTTATAAATTTATTTAGAGTTAAGAAAAACAACACCATCTTATTCATGATAAACAAAAGAACGTATAATACACGATAGACAGTTTTCGACAATATTTCGATATGATTCACATTAAGTTTCGAAAACTCGTATAGTTCGATTTCGGTGTGTTATCCATATAACTAAAATTGTTGGACAGCTTTCATTGAAAATATATACAAAGAGTAAATAAAATTACTAAATTTATTATGTTGTCTCATACTCTCATGTTTATGACTTATGAGTAATTGAGTATCAACGTGGATGAAAGTGGTCGCTTCTTCCTCCTCGGAAATCAAAATAATCGCATGTTCATACTTCATACAAATCAAGGAAATTACATTCTAAAATGATACTATAAATATTATCGAAATAATTTACAAATATTGTAAAGAGCTACTTATTTTATAAACATATGATACAAATTAAAGTGGGCCTAAGAAAGTTTGAAAATGTACCACTCAAATAATTAATGCATACAGCCAAGCAAGTAAAACATTTTAGAAAGACAAAAATAAATACTTTTAAACAAATTCTATAGTTTTTCATCTCAAAACTCAACAATATAAACCCTATTGCACCATCTTCTATTTCCTCACAAACAACAACATTGTTAAAAATAATGGCACCAATCAAAGATTTCATATCCAAATTCTCTGATTTCAAGAACAACAAGAAACTCATTATCTCCTCCGCCGCAATAGCCTTGGTGTTATTCGCATCCGTATTCGGAATCGCCGCCACAAAATCAAACCAAAACAAAAACCAAAAAATCACAACTCTATCTTCAACGTCACACGCCGTTCTAAAATCCGTCTGCAGCTCAACACTTTACCCGGAGCTCTGTTTCTCCGCCGTGGCAGCCACCGGAGGAAAAGAGCTGACGTCACAGAAAGAAGTCATTGAAGCGTCACTTAACCTAACAACCAAAGCCGTGAAACACAACTACTTCGCTGTCAAGAAGCTGATCGCGAAGAGGAAAGGCTTGACACCGCGTGAGGTCACGGCGCTTCACGACTGTTTGGAGACAATCGATGAGACGTTAGATGAGCTTCACGTGGCGGTGGAGGATCTTCATCAGTATCCTAAACAAAAATCTCTGAGGAAACATGCCGATGATCTCAAAACACTAATTAGCTCAGCCATTACTAACCAAGGGACTTGCCTTGACGGTTTCTCTTACGACGACGCTGATAGGAAAGTTCGTAAGGTGTTATTGAAGGGTCAGGTACGTAAATATTTATAAAAGTTTAGATTGTATATTATAGTGACAATTATAATAAACTATCAAATGATAAGAAACTTTTTTTTATCTACTTTATCTCTATAGTCAAATTTAGTATCACTGAGGAAAAAATGTTCGGAGAAATTTAGTACGACTGAAAAATAAATTGCATGATTTTAAAAATGTACTAATTATGGTTTGATTTTATTCATAGATAATTAAAAAAAATAACTCAACATTTCACGAATTTTGGTATTAATTCGGTTTTCAACACATGATCTCTCGGGTTATATATGCATAAAAATCACAATTCATTAATAATTTTGTGTAGCTTACTTAAGAGTTAAATCATACTAGTATTATCTTTGACATACGATTTACTCGGTGAAAAAGAGTATTGATTAATTGTTGGTCCACAATTAGAACATTAACTCTTTAAATACGTACCCAAAACATTTGTTTTACTAGGAAAAGTTTAAAATATATGTAACAGCTTTATATTAAACGGTATCAAAACAGGTACACGTGGAGCACATGTGTAGCAACGCATTAGCAATGATAAAGAACATGACAGAAACCGACATAGCCAACTTCGAGCTAAGAGATAAGTCTTCATCCTTCACCAACAACAACAACCGCAAGCTCAAGGAGGTTACCGGTGACTTAGACAGCGAAGGATGGCCAATGTGGTTATCAGTCGGAGACAGAAGGCTTCTTCAAGGGTCAACGATCAAAGCAGACGCTACGGTAGCGGCTGACGGAAGCGGTGACTTTACGACGGTAGCGGCGGCTGTAGCTGCGGCGCCAGAGAAGAGTAACAAGAGGTTTGTGATACATATAAAGGCAGGAGTTTATAGAGAGAATGTGGAAGTGACGAAGAAGAAGAAGAATATAATGTTTTTGGGAGATGGTCAAGGAAAAACTATTATCACCGGAAGTAGAAATGTCGTCGACGGAAGCACCACTTTCCACTCCGCTACTGTTGGTAAATACAATTCTTCTTTGATTTTTTTAAGGAATTAAAAGAATAAAGGATATTTAGTGATTTGAAATTGCAAAAAATAAAACTTAAATATAGATAAAGCAAAGAAGAAAAAAATATAGAATTTTTTTTTTTTTTTTTTTGGCACAAAAGAAAAAAATATAGATAAAGCATGGTTTTAGACTAATAGTTGGTTACAGGCAAATTACCAGAATGACAAAAAAAATTTGCAACTGTGCATGTTTTTTTACTAATTACATTGCAGAAGTAAAATTTATGTTATAGTCAATTAGCCATTTTTGTGAAAGAGATGAGAATTTCAATACTATTTTTTCGTAATGGTAGAATATATTTATCGTTTTAAATTTAGCCATTACGAGAAAAATGTTTATCTTAAGTGCCTACTGCCTAGCCAATTCATCGGTGAAAAAATTCTTTTACAGCGTTATATACTGGTTTTTGGATATGCCATTTTTCCATTATATATCATATTATCACTAACGACGCATGTCTTAATATAACTAGTTGTGAGTTTTATTTATAGTTTAAATTTTAAATAAAAAAATTTATAAAAAAATTATTAGATTAATATATTTGAGAGATTTAGAGAGGTTCTCACCCCAGCACATGCTTTAATAACTCATGGCGTTTGTTTGTATGGAAAAATAATGTAATGATGACGCATGTGTAACGTTTTGCACTTTTGCTGGTAAATGATGCCGTAGAAACGATCGTAACTCATTTCTTTATACGGTTACATAATGTTGTTTTTTATCGACTGTAGCTGCCGTCGGCGAGGGATTCCTTGCGCGTGACATCACATTCCAAAACACGGCGGGTCCCTCAAAGCATCAAGCGGTGGCTCTCCGAGTCGGGTCAGATTTTTCTGCTTTTTACCAATGCGACATGTTTGCTTACCAGGACACACTTTACGTCCATTCAAATCGTCAATTCTTTGTGAAATGTCACATTACCGGAACCGTCGATTTCATCTTTGGAAACGCAGCCGCGGTTTTACAAGATTGCGATATTGACGCACGCCGACCAAATCCCGGTCAGAAAAACATGGTTACAGCTCAAGGACGGTCCGATCCGAATCAAAACACGGGGATAGTGATACAGAATTGTCGGATTGGTGGCACGTCGGATCTTTTGGCCGTGAAAGGAACGTTTCCGACGTATCTTGGTCGTCCTTGGAAGGAGTACTCACGTACGGTGATAATGCAGTCGGATATATCCGACGTGATCCGACCGGAAGGATGGCTTGAGTGGAGCGGGAGTTTTGCGTTGGACACTCTGACTTATAGAGAGTATTTGAATAGAGGAGGAGGGGCAGGAACTGTAAATAGAGTTAAGTGGAAGGGCTTTAAGGTAATTACAAGTGATACAGAAGCTCAGCAATTTACGGCTGGTCAGTTTATTGGTGGTGGAGGCTGGTTAGCGTCGACCGGTTTTCCTTTCTCGTTAAGTCTTTGAAATTAAAAAATTGAGTTATTATTAAATAAAGATTTGTGTTTCCCAAAGTTGACATATATCATTAAACCGATGTTCATATGAGTTGAACCAAGTCAATGCATATATATAACTCCTCGGACTGGTGTAGTTTCATGGCCTAAATAACCGGACTATACCGGGTTTGTTAGGTTGATTCTAGATCATAAAACAAGATAAACCGGGAATCAAAACCCAATGTTGGTGTTGTGTCACTTGTCGGCATTAAAGCCCTAAAGAGATAAAGATGGGGACACCACATGTTAGAAACGCACATGGCCATTTTAATGATGCTAAGATAATGTTCTTTGTTTTCTTTAATTTTCTTTTAATTTGTAGACATTTTCATGTGTTTTGTTTGTTTTTTTTCCAATGTGTATACTTGAAAAATATACCAACGATCCCATAAATTGTGAAGAATGTTCGCTTTCTACGGGCCTACTACGATTTAAATAGTCTCCGACTTTGACATATACTTAAAACTTTTTTTTATCTTTAAACCAAATTACATTATAATCAAGTTGATTAATCAAAATAATTACAACGTAATCATGAATCTTCACATGCAAATAGATCACACACATTCACACACCAAGAAGTCCACTATGGAACAAGCGCGTCACGTTCATAGATTCACATTTACTTAAGGGTAATTTTCAGGCCAGAGCACTATAAATGTTTTTAAATCAGGTTTTGGCAAAGTGAGATTCAGCTCTCATAAAATAGCAATTTGGTTATTTTCGGACAAAAATACCCTTGTAACTGAACGAGAGTATACAGTAATTGTGTACAGTTTGTTTGCAGAACTCTGGTTGCTACAGTGTCAAGTTTGTACAAAAAAAAAATAAAAGAATAAAAAAATATTTCTTATTATTCTCCACTTTTTATTTGCATTCATTTTTTCTCTTTTTTCACTTTAATAATTATTTTTTATTTTTATACTTTGAATTATAATTCATTTTTTTCTATCTTTTAAGATCCATATTCCAAAACTTTTTAAAATTTGAATTATAATTTTTTTTCTTCTTTGAATTATGTAGTTAGAAACGATTCCAGATTAAGAATATCATGTACGTATGTCTACGTACACGATAATAATTTTGCTTATGTACGTACACATTTATATAATAATATAAGTGATGATGCATCTGTTTTTCATGTATTTATTATGCAGGTGTTTAAAGGATATTCATGTATTTATTGTTGCTGGTGAGTAAAGATATACAGAAAAAGAAGAAATATAATTGTTATTGTTGTTAGTGAATGAAAATGCATAGAAGAAGAAGAATGACAATTTTAGCTGAGAAAAGAAAGTTTGGTAAGTGTGTACGTGTTAAAGAAAATATGATGTACATTTATCTGATGTATGATATGTGAGGTGGTCAACTTAAATTCTACTAAGTTTATTTTGGAGAGAATTGTGATATTCAACCATATGTAAGTCCTAACCGGGAGGTAAAACATGATTTGGAAAAATGTATGTACACTACTAACTATGTACAAGAGAAAGTATGTGATGGTGAATCTTTGACGTACACGAATACATATGAGCATGGTGGAGATGAAGTGAATGATAATGGTGTGAGGTTTGGAATTAGAGGATCCTCAAAGAAGATTTTTACCTGAATCAGAGAACGCTTCAATGACCGTGAATGAGTCTTACAAAGTGTATAGTACATTTTATACATTGTTAAATGGTGAGGCAATGATACTCGATAATGATGATGCTCTAATTTTTGATGATTTAGCTACTGTCCAACTGATGAGACGAAAGTAAAAGTTAGTACAATAGAGAAGATATTCTATGTTGTAAAGAGTTTCTGTGATTCAGGGTAATGAATTAGGGGTTTTTAGGATGTAACTTCTTGGAAATTTTATGTACGTGTACGTGTATCTTATTATAATCGTGTACGTTTACGAGATCAGTTTGAAACTTTTCTTATTATCCACTAACAATATAATACAACAAAATGTTCATTAACTAATTTCGAAATACAAATTACATAGAAATAACAACATCAAAACAGAAATGTTCTACTTAAAAGATATATCAAATTAAACATAGAGCTTTTGGCTAACTCGTCGTACGTGCACACCACCATAAGTAATAAAACGTTGTAAAGATTTTTGTTTTCACATTTACCGTACTTTTATATTTTTTATTTTTGTACTTTGAATTATATAATTTATTTTTTCTCTCTTTTAAGATCTATTTTATAATTTTTTTTTACTTTGAATTATAAATTTGTTTTGCTCTTGTATTAATTTATTAATATATCTCAACAAATTTTACTCACAAAACACTAAGAAATATGTACGTACATTATTACATGTGTACGTATAAATCTTTTACTCAGAAGTACAAGTAACAAATATTCATTTAAAAAAATTAAAAGCCAAACGTTATGTAAATGGTACACGGTTCAACCATAGTAGGATATGTACGTACATTATGACCACTGTCCTCCTTAGCTTTTACGAGGAGATGATTGGTTTATATTACAATCTTCACGTATGGATTTTTAAGATGTAGTTGTTTGGTGCGGTTGCATACATGTACGTGTATCTCAATATTATCGAGTATGTTTACGGGTTCAGTTTGGAATCTTAACTATTTTCCACCAACAATATAGTGCATTATAATGTTCATTAATTAATTTTGAAATACAAATCATTGTAAAGGATGTAATAGTTATTCATACTGGGTGGTTGGAGAGTTAGTAAATAAATGAGGAAATGATTTAATCGTTGTTAATATTTTCATGTACGTACACTGTAAATCTTATAATTGATATGTACGTACTACTGAATTTGGTAATTTAACTAGAGGAAATCCAATCTGACTTAACATAATTTAAAAATTTGGAAAGTAATATTTGGTAAATAAACATGTATTTCGAAATGAAAAAAACTTCAACATTACCACAAATTAAACAGGGAATAAATAGAACTGCTAGTGTCATACGCTTCATATTTCTCGTGTTCAAATCAAAAACCCTCTTTTTCTTAATTTTTTTTTCTCTTTGATGAATGACACGACTATAATTTAGAAGTCATCTTCAACCGGATTATCCTCTCCTACAATCTTAATTCAGCGTCCGTCGTATATAGTTCTCTATCTCGAAATCAGACAATCCGAAAATATGTTGCATGTTGCTACTCACCAAAAATATAATGTGTGTTGCTTCTCGCCTTATTATATCTCAATCGAAGATGAATGAGAGATTTTTCAAAAAAATTTAGAAAATGAATACTTTCCAAAATTTCATAAAAGTGCTACGTGTAAAAAAAGAGATTTTTCTTATTATTGCTTTTGTTTCTTCTTCTCCCAAAAATATTATTTTTTTATTCATTGAACACTCCTTTGTTTTGTACTATTATGTGTACGCTCCTATGTTTGGTACATCGAGATGTACACCGTTCTATCACATACATAGTACTCTTCGATTGAATGTTTTAGGAATTGGAAGGTAACTAAAATTTGTTCTTGGTTTTCTTTTAAATCAAGCAAGGTGAATACGAAGTTGGTTCAATCTATATTTCGTCCAATATAAAGGAGAGTTTAAAAGGAAAATCTATTGTCATGCTTCTCTTGAGCATTCGCTATTATAGAAATATGTTTTGGTTTGGATTACGTATTATATTTATCTTTATTTTTGTATGATAATGATCCAAACTAAACAACCTAACCGGTAGTTTTTTTTATCGTACAACAATAGGATCCTCTGATATCGGATATATTCTTCCAATTCCTATAAGATATGTTGTAAATTGCTTTTGGATGATAATGGTCCAAACCAAACAACCTAACCGGTAATTTTTTCGATCGTACAATAGTAGTATCCTCTGATATCGGATCTATTCTTCCAATTCTTATAAGATATATTGTAAAAAGTTTGTAAAACTATCAAATATTTACAATGTACAAAACATATAAAATTTATGTACACATAATATAACATACAATTGGAATGGACCATGACCTCCAACTACGTTAACAAATTTTCTTCCCTAGCCGAAAACCGCGTAGGTACTCAGACAAAATCTAAGGGACAAGATACACCAAATACGGAATAACGATTTCTTCAAAATTTTAATGAAAATTGAGTTTACAAGTACATAAATTAGAAGAATAATCAAAGGAGATATATACTTGGAATTGAGATCTAATTAATCCCAGATTTGGATCAGGTTCCAATATTTTTTTTGTAGGGTTCTAGCCATATTACTTTCTCTAATGCTTTTACTCGTCGGCGATACTCTGCTTCTACTCGTCAGAGATAATCCGCTTTTATTCGGCAAAAATATCTCAAACAGAGACAAATCAATTATTCGATATAATTTCTTCAAAAACGAATCAATAACAATATAAAAATAAATGTCAATCGGAACTATGAAAGAAAGTGAGAGAAAAAAAAAAACAAAATTAAAAAACTGACTTTTCAAGTTTTTCGTTATTTTTTCTTTGGTTTAAAGCCAAATATTTATTTTTTCAAGAACTAATCAATAATAATATAGAGAGAAAATGTCAATCAGAACTATGAAAGAATGTGAGAAAAACAAAAAAAATTAAAAACTGATTTTTGGAGTTGTACGTTATTTTTTCTCTGATTTAAAGTCAAATATTTATTTTTTGCTTTTAGTTTAAGTTCATAATTTTGTTTTGTTCTCTTTCTTGTTTGGAAGATAACTGGAGGAAAGTAAAAGAATAGTTACGTTTATTTAGTTAGAAGGGTATTTTGGTCAGAATAAAATTATTTGGCTAAACTATGAGAAGTCATTTTGACTTTGCCAAAACGTGGAAGAAATGCTCTAACAAGTGTGTATGGTGAAAATTTCTTTTTACTTAATCCCACTTAAAAAGACAACAACAACACGTCCTCTCTAACATAAACAACAGAACATAACAAACCCCAAAAAATCTTAGTAATAAACCCAGAAACCAGAAAAAAAAGAAGCTTTGCCTTTGTCGGAATTAATGGATTCTGTGAACTCCTTCAAAGGATATGGAAAAGTAGACGAAGCTCAAGATTTAGCATTGAAGAAAAAGACAAGGAAACGTCTACTTCTACTATCCATCTCCGTCGTAGTTCTCATCGCCGTAATAATCGCCGCCGTAGTCGCCACCGTCGTTCACAAAAAGAATAACGAGTCAACACCGAGTTCACCTCCCGAGTTAACACCATCAACTTCACTCAAAGCCATTTGCAGCGTAACTCGTTTCCCTGAAGCTTGCATTTCAAGTATCTCAAAGCTTCCATCTTCCAACACATCAGATCCAGAGACTCTGTTTAAGCTCTCATTGAAAGTAATCATCGATGAGCTCGATTCGATTTCCGATTTACCGGAGAAGCTATCTAAAGAGACAGAAGACGAAAGAATCAAATCTGCGTTAAGGGTTTGTGGAGATCTGATCGAAGATGCTTTAGATCGACTCAACGACACTGTTTCCGCCATTGATGACGAAGGAAAGAAGAAAACTTTGTCGTCTTCCAAAATCGAAGATCTCAAAACTTGGCTTAGCGCAACGGTGACAGATCACGACACGTGTTTCGATACGTTAGATGAGTTAAAACAGAACAAAACAGAGTATGCGAACTCTACGATTACTCAGAATCTGAAATCTGCAATGAGTAGATCAACAGAGTTCACTAGCAACAGTCTTGCAATTGTATCGAAGATTCTTGCTGCGTTAAGCGATTTGGGGATTCCGATTCACAGGAGAAGAAGACTGATGAGTCATCATCAGCAAAGTGTGGATTTTGAGGAATGGGCACGACGGAGGTTGTTGCAGACGGAGAGTTTGAAGCCTGATGTGACGGTGGCGAGTGATGGAACCGGTGATGTGTTGACGGTGAATGAAGCGGTGGCGATGGTGCCGAAGAAGAGTTTGAAGATGTTTGTGATTTATGTGAAGAGTGGAACTTATATTGAGAATGTTGTGATGGATAAGAGTAAATGGAATGTTATGATTTACGGTGACGGCAAAGGAAAGACCATTATTTCCGGCGGCAAGAACTTCGTCGATGGGACTCCTACTTATGAAACGGCGACGTTTGGTAAGCACATTCTTCCCTTGCTGCGCCAATTGCTATTATTATCTTTGATTAAGTTCTTAAGATTAGTGGAGAGGTCAAATTTGATTTGATTTATGTAAGAACAAAAAGACTTGACATTGTTACATAGTTTATCCATCCATTTAGCTATGGTTGTTAAATTTTACTTTTGATGCAGCTATACAAGGCAAAGGATTTATAATGAAGGATATCGGAATCATAAACACCGCTGGAGCAACGAAACACCAAGCGGTTGCATTCCGATCAGGCTCCGATTTCTCAGTTTATTACCAATGCTCCTTTGACGGTTTTCAAGACACTCTTTACCCTCACTCCAACCGCCAATTCTACCGTGATTGCGACGTTACGGGAACAATCGACTTCATTTTCGGAAGCGCCGCGGTCGTTTTCCAAGGCTGCAAAATCATGCCACGGCAGCCTCTGCCTAATCAATTCAACACCATAACCGCTCAGGGCAAAAAAGATCCGAATCAAAACTCTGGGATGTCGATCCAACGATGCACTATCTCCGCAAATGGCAATGTGATTGCTCCCACGTATCTTGGCCGCCCGTGGAAGGATTTTTCCACGACTGTAATTATGGAAACTGAGATAGGACCGGTGGTTAGACCGTCCGGGTGGATGTCATGGGTTTCCGGAGTTGATCCGCCAGCAAGTATTGTGTACGGAGAGTATAAGAATACGGGTCCGGGGTCGGATGTAACCAAGAGAGTTAAATGGGCCGGATATAAACCGGTTATGTCGGACGCCGAGGCTGCGAAGTTTACGGTGGCCACGCTTTTACATGGAGGTGATTGGATACCGGCGACAGGAGTGACGCATCAACTATCTTAATTTAGTGACAATAAAATTGGATTTGTGGATTTTTTTTTTAAACACCCAGTTGCGTTCTACTTCATATTTATTTGACACTATTGTATGATCTGTATTTTTTCCAACTTAGTTGTATTTTGTGTAATCCCTAATACGATATCTTCTTTCTTGCTATGGAATTACCAAAGCAACTCTCCTTTTGTACCTCACACCTTGAACTCGAATTGTAAACACAACGATGCTACTATTGTAGGGCGATGTACCTATCACAAGGGATGATAAAAATCTAATTTTCCAATGTCGATTAATTAGGAGCCGGCTCCTAAACAAAAAATCTAATTCAATTATTATCTAACCACACTAAACAAGATTAACTTGGGCATGATAAATCTATCCATATAGGCCCCAAGTCAGGACAAAGCCAGGTCTAAGAGCAACTAACAAAAAGTAAGTGGTAGGAAAGGAAAGTTTTTAAGTCACAAATACGAGAGGTTATTGAATGACATGGGAGACAAAAGATTCTCTTACACAACAGGCTAAAAATCTGATATGAATCCTCAATCTAACAGACAAAAGTAACAAGTTTTGTGACACAAGCGGATAGGTAAATTACCCAAATTGAGATTTTTCCATCATAGACGAGCGATGACTGCTTCGACTTCTTGTGGAGTGTAGAGATGATAAGCTGGTGCTACCTTGGCAATATCCACATTATTTGGAGTCACCTAACACCAACCAATACAATTAGATTGAGTAAGAACTTTTGTGAATTTTAAGTTTTGGATTGTAAAATTTGTACCTTTTCTTCCATAACTTGCTTGAGGATAGATACAGCGATCGTCTCAGCTTCTTGTAGAGACAAATCCTGTAACAAGTTAATGAAACATAAGGTTTTAATGGCAAAGCAAGTGATGCAATTCATTTGATTGAGAAATAATTGGAAAAAAATTTCAAGTTACTTTGTTAAATTGCTCTTGAAGAGAGCTATCAGCTCCTTCTGAGCCTGAACCAATTGCCTTTGCATTGCACTGCCAGAATGTTCCTGAAGGATCTGTGTAGTACCTGCAACAAGACGGAGTCATTTACAATACCATCAACTAACTTCCTCACAAGACATAAGTTAATCATACCAGTAGAAGAAAGCTATAAGAACTTACAAGCTTGGTCCGTTTTCATCATGACCAGCAATGAGAAGTGATACTCCAAATGGACGAGACTGTAGTAACATTGATGAAAAAGAGAATCAGTACTCACTACTCATGTCCCAAATGAGTATATCTATCAACTAACGACTAAAACATGGATTTCCTAATATCACTAATCACTGAATTCGTTCAATCATAAAGCTTAAGTCGAGTGATGTAAAAGCAACTAAAGATTCCAATTTCGATTATTACCATTGATTCTTCATCTCCTTCACCAAACCGTAAAGCCAGATCACACAGTGCTTGTGTTGTGGACTCTACAGTCATTGGTTCACCATACGAGAATCTATGGTTCTGTACAAGAGCCAAAAAAAGCCGTCAATAACACATAAAAGGTCTTTTGAAGCTACATACGAAAAGAACCAAGAAACAGAAACCTCACTTGAGTCTCAACTCTAGCATGCTCAACAAGTGTACGCGCATCAGCAATTAAACCGCTCATAGCACAACCAATATGGTCATCAATTTCCATAATCTTCTCCACACTGCTCGGTTCCTGGGGATCAAGAAAAAGCATTTAACTTAGACTGAGAAAGCTAATATCACCATAACTAACATAGAACCACGCTAATTCAATGTTAGCAAGTAAACCAGCAATGGCGAAGTGATACGCTTCTCGACAGCAAGCACAACTCCTTCTTTTGTCTTTACTCCAATTGCTGTAGAACCAAGCTGCAACAAAATCCAACACTTATCAGAGAGCCTCAAGGTATAATCCAAACACATTTTAAATCCAAAATACACCGATGAAACAATGAAATGTGAGCTAGAATTTGTGCAAGTAAGCTAAAGCAATAAAAGAAAACCCTAAATATAACCCTTTCTTCAAATTTCTCGATTTCAAAAAGAAACTAACAAATTGAGGAATCGAGAAGTTACCTTGATAGCTTCAATGGCATATTCCACTTGAAATAGCCTTCCTTCTGGAGAAAAAGTGTTGACTCCTCTGTCATACTCAGTTCTTCGCACAACAAAATCAGAAACCACATATAAGCAATAACAAACGATTCAAGTAAAGGACGAAACTTTCAGTGAACCCAGAAGCACAAGAAGAAAAAGATAGAGATACCTAGTGAGAAACATCTTCTTCTTTTGCGCTTTCGATCTGCAAAACCTCCTAAGTCCTTCGCACAACGTAATCAAAACCCTAGAAAAACAAACGGATCTAAGTGAATCCAGAAACTCAGAAACAAAGGAAAATCATCACAATGAAGTTTTTGAGAGTAGAGAAACAAACCAGCTGATTGATCTGGGAATCGAAGAAGAAGAAACAGTTGCTTTTGCTCTTCTTTTGCCTTCTGAAGACGCACTTCTTGAAGAACAAGTTAGATTGATTCGAAACGCAGCGTTTCAATAATGGGCCTAACTATCTTAAGACTGGGCCATAATAAGGCCTTTGTTATGATCGGTACTCGTATTTTCACCATTTGTACTGAAAAATGAAAATTATGACACAAATATAGGACTGGAATTTGAACATGTCCAATTTATCTCAATGTCAGAAGTTAAGTGTAACAATAAAAGAAAAAGACAAAAATTGACAGTCCAGGTTATTATTTTTTGCTGTACTCAAATAAATGTTTTTTTTAATTAGTTTAGTGAATGAAACCAAACAGAAAAGAACAAAATAATTGAAAGAGTGTTGTCTCGTAAAAAGTATGGGGACGATGAAAAGCTGTGACTTGTTGCGAGACTTCTACTCCTTCCAGACGCAAAAGTTTGTCTTTGGTCAGTCTCTTATTTCTCTATGATGATGAACACTTTTGCATGATAACAACTATTCGAATTTAGTTACCAAAAGACAACAAGAACAAAACTCCATATCTATTAAAGGGAATAGTCTTCACTAGTGTTAGTGTTTTCTTGTACCAATTTTAGAACTCCACAAAAAAAAATTCATTACTTTTTTTTCTTCTAAATCAACAAATTAATTGACAAAAAAACAAAAAAAAATTCGTAATTTGAAAAGAATTTTAGCGATTCGTTATTTCTTATCGGCTTTTTTTTTTTCTTGCATAAACATAAACGAACATACATGTTGATAATTTAAACACATAAACAGTAATTTCTTGTGTTTGTTTATGTGTATTTTACTCTCTTTTTTAGTTTTCTTTTACTTTAACTCTGCGTTAATGATAAGTATTATTGCAAGGTAAACAACCACATGAGCTACGGCCGGTAACCAAATAGCCACGGCGGTTTGTCAACTTCCTCGCCGTCTCCGCCGCTTTATGCATCTGCTCAACGTGTTGTTGCCTCGCCGTAGCTCTCCAATCTTCTGCTCTCCGGTGCACCATATCCATTCTCTTCATTAATTTCTCCTCCAAATTTGATCTCATCTTCTGTATTTTCACCTACAACAATAATTACCACCCCAAAAATCACACACTAGTTCTTGAAAAATTCATCACTCAACTACATTTATGGACTGTTATGATTATATAGCTAGATAATCTATGATCAATAATTAAATCTTAGTCTCCCATTTCCCAAGAGAGGAAATTACTAATCTTTCACATGGGACTTGCACAAATTACAAGTACAACTATCATATAGCTGATATAACCACCAAAAACGCAGCAGACAATAATTCTTGAAAATTAATCATTTCAATTAGTATGATTATATAGCTACATTTTTATTTTTTGTTTAATCCAAAGTATATAGCTAGATGATAGATGATGAATAATATAATCCAAGACTCCAATTTCCCAAGAGAGTAAAATCAATCTTTTCACATGGGACTTGCACAAACTACAAGTACAACTACAAAGATGTCATACCAATTTTAAAATTAGAAACTCAAAGACTTTTGCCTAATAAAGCAACAAAGACTAGTCAATGAAACTAAGTAAGGACTTCAAAACATTACTCTAATATTGGCGCATGGCTCCACAAATCCGTTAGAACTTAGAACAGAACAAAATCCGTATTTTTATACCGTATAATCTCAAAAATATACCTATACACATACATACCTCAAGTTTTCTAGATTGAGCTTCTGCTTTAGCGTTTTCAAGATTAACCCATGCTTGAATTTTGGCTTCTTCTCTTTGATACCTACAAAAAAAATTCAATTTTTTTATTCACACAAAACTCATTTCTTGATTTTTTCATAATTTCATCAAGATTTAAAGTTTATACCTTTGACAAAACTTGATCTTGTCGTCTTCATCATCCCATAAAGGAGTTTTAGATTCAGAAACACTTCTCCGTAACTCACTCTCCATGTCGAAATGTCTTAAACTCTTCGATATCTCTTCTTCTTCTTCTTCTCTCGAGTTCCAATGACTCGTCACCGAGTTACAATACTGACTCGCTGTTGACCCACTGAGTCTAAGCTTGTCTGCGAACTCGGATATATCTATAACGTTCTTAGTTTCCGTTAACGGACCAGACAGTTGCGAAGGCGTGTTGTGTCTCGCCGGAGAGGAACTTTTAAACGGCGTGTGACATCTTGAAGTCGTTACACTTCCGATTGGTGTCATCTCTGTTCCCATGTCTCTGTGTTGAACTTGAGCTTCCTCGTACCGGAGAAACTTGTCGGAATCTTTGAATATAAAACCTTCCGTTGATGGAAGAATCTGTGGAACTTCGTTTGCTAACTTATCTAAAAGAACACATAATCAAAAATGTAACTTTCAATTCATTAAAAGATCAAAACTTTTCAAGATTCTATTAATAAAGGTTTCATCTTTTTATACCTTTAAGGATAAGATCTTGTGGAGATAATGAGACAGATCCATGGAAACATTCTTCCGTAACCCTAGATTTCTCTGAATAAACAACTTCCACCTACATAATCCCAAAAACCCATTCTTGATTTCAATCTTACTGCTACATTCTCATTAAAAGATTCAAACTTTATAAGGGTTCTTGGAGAAGCAAACCTGGTGTTTAAACCCATCAAATTGGGTGTTTTTGAGGGAATGTGCAGGAGAATCATGACCAGAGGAAGTGACCCATTTCTCAGCATCAATCCATTTAGAAGGAAAGTTTCTTCTTCTACCAGAGACATTGCTACTGAAACTGAAGACTCCTCTACCTGGAGTACAAGGAGACTCCATTAACATCAATCTTCTCTGTCCATTGCTTCTTCCTTCTCCAATGCTCTTTTGTGATGAGAAACTTGGTCTTCTCTCGTTTAACATCTCATTGCTGCTACTACTGCTTTGGTTTGATGAATTTGGCAGTGACTTTATGAAATCTGTAGTTTCCTTTAGGTTGATTCTGTTTGCAAGTGAGTCTTCTGCAAATGGGTTTGTGCTAACATTTGAGTTTTTCTCCTGAAAATCAACAAACGAAGAGAGAATTAACAACAATAATTAAAATGATGATACTTTCTGAGCTGTGTAATCAAAAGACATTGTTTTCTTTTACCATATTAAGAGGAAACAGAAGCTGAGTTTGGAGATGGAGCTTGGTGTTGCTGTTTCTTGTGATGTCCATAGAGTTTTCTTTTGTTTTGTTTCTACTACTGTTGGTTTATTTTGGTTTAGTTGTTGTCTGCATCTGATTTTATTTGTTGTTGTTGTATTGGTTTTAGAAGAGTGATGGAAAGAGAAGTTGTAGGAAAATGGCATTAGCTTTTTAGATGTCTATAGAAGGGAAAAGGCTTGACCAGTTTTTCAGAGTAGACCATTGTCTAAAGGGTACTAGTTTCATGAAATAGAGAACACATTTAGATTTTCATTATTCTTTATTTTTTGTTCTATCATTTTCAACTTGTTGTTTTATACTACTCTTTAGATTCGGACTGAATCACTATAAAATGACAAAATTGTGAAAAAACAAACAATGTTAAGAAAAAAATAAGATGATAGAATATGGCTAAACAGACAAACAAATAACTAATTGTAAAACAACATAAAATTTTCTGATACTTTAAACACATGTTTGACTCCAAGAGAAATAAATTTATATTGTTATCACTTTAATCATGTTATCATTTCATATACTATATACAGAATTCTTGACTTCTGTTGATGATACTAGTAGCAATATAAGTCGTATTTTTTAAAATTAGCGTCGCGTTTATAAAAACAAGAACTTTAACTTGTTGAGTTAACCATGCTTGGCTTATTAAATTATAGGATATATCAAACTGAACTAAATAGATTTGGATGGTATAGTAAGCATAAAGAATTGGAATAGGTAAGACTTTTAACAAAAAAAAAAAAAAAAAAAAAGAAGAATTGGAATAGGTGAAGAAGATAATAGTAGAGTAATTAGAGTAGAAGGACATAGAGTGGTCATGGACTCTTCACTCTTGGGAGAAGTACGAATGCATCAAAAGATGTAGCTCCTGTCTCTATATTCGTTTATTTCTTTTGGTCTCAAGTCTCTCTATATTCGTATAATGATTATCGTCACAATATCATATTAAGGCCCATGGGCTAATAAAGAGTATAAAAGGCCCGTAGAGTGATCTCAGAAACAGTTTTCTTTTTATCTGAGAAGTTCTACACCTACAAAAAAAAAGTGATCCAATGATATACGTCACATAAACACATACAGAAAAACCGTGATCCAATGATATTTATCCCCATCAAGTTTGACATATTTCTGTTTTTTCTTCAGCTTAAATTCACAAGTTGTTGCGAGCCACCTTCCATGATGATCTAACGAATTCCATGACACCAAAGACTATGTAATGCGTGAAGGAAACTGAAATCTTTAGTAGAATTAACGCTCTTTCCAATAGATGAACTTCTTGCAAACATGAAGACATCTGACTCGTCTCGAGCTATCCAACGCAAACCCATTGGAGCATTTGCTTCTTTAAAACTGCCATCGTGGTTGCTATCTAAACATGTGGTTGCTATCTATTCGTTGTAAGGGAATGTTATATATCGTTTTGGTACTTATCTCCTAGGATATTCGCATTCGTCCACTCTTTTACATCGTCTCGTACCTTTCTCACATCGGCTAGGAGATTTGTATATATCTAGAAAAAAAATCAAGTAATTTCTTGAAATCCAAAGTCTCCAAATAAGCCAAAAAAGGTGAAAGCAACGATTCAGCAATGTCTTATAGGTTGCAACAAGTATAGTTTAATTGATGATATATCGGGAGGTTGGAAATCCTCCAAGCAGACAAAATACGTGGCCATGTGAAGAGGATGTGATGAATTGTCCCCCTAACTTGGCAGCATCGTTGAGCAACATGGGGTCAATGTGTACGTATTCCTATAGAACTTCTCTTTTTGTGCAGTATCATTTAAAGAAACTGTCAGCATTTACCAACAAAGATAATGCAAATGCAATGAACCGAAATCGAAGACCAAATCTAAGCCTATCAACTAGTAGTTGAATTTCTATTACTATATACTATATTGTATGTGATGTGCTGTGTGCATGATATATATTTCTCTAATACTCGAATCTCACACGTGACAACGACCTTTACGTGTATGTACGTGTTGAATATAATTAAGATACGTTGTATTAAACTTCTCTTATCTCGTACATATTCAACATGTGGATGAAGACCTTCGTATTAATATTTTTTTCTTTTATGATACAAGGTATAAATACGAAGAAGATATCTATACTATCTATCAGTGCTAAAAATAAAAGTTTTTCAATATATGCAAATATACAATCCGATTTCTCCGGTGAAAACCATGGTGAAGATTTATCCTCACCTGGCGTTTCCGGTGGATATTGGTGTTGTAGAAGACAAGATTGTGCCCTACTTGACGAAGGAGCAAGAGAGTTTCACGATTTGGATGAAATCTTTGGTATTCCATAGCAAAGGCTGCACAGTTTTTGATTCCAAAGGAAACTTAATCTATCGAGTGGATAACTATAACTCCAAGAGTTGCAGTAATGAAGTTTATTTTATGGATTCATATGGGAAAATTTTGTTTACTTTACGTCAAAAGGTAATAATAAACATTTCATCAATGTTTTTTCTAAGAATTATAAGTTTTTATTTTATTTTACTTTGTGAGTAACTTTTTGTTATGTGTATATAGAAATCGGGATTCTTCAAATCTTGGGAAGGATATAACTCAACCGGGACCAGATTTCGACTAAGTAAGATTTTCAAGATTTTGCCAAGAGATTCATCTTACAAAGTTGTAATGGGATCGCGCATAGTTGATGGTGGTGATCAACAGTCTTGTTATAAGATTGTAAACCGCGGATCCGTTTTCGCAATCAAGGATGGATCGGGAAGATTAATGGCAGAAGTTAAAAACAAACTATCGGATATTAGTGGTTTGGATCTTGGAGAAGATGTCTTGACAATGATGGTGGAGCCACAACTAGATCATTCTATAATAATGGGTATTGTTATAGCTTATAGTCTTACAAAATGTAAATTGTGATAAGTATTTGGCGAGATTGTAACTTTGATCAGGTGATAATCTTAAAGGTAAGCATGTTTTAAAGCTAATTATTAAATGTTGGCATAAGTTGGATTTTGATGATGATTATATTTCACCAAAATGTGGAGAAGCTCGGCGTCGTGTATCCTCGATAAACATTAGAACAGCAAACCTAATTCTCTTACTTATTTAATCCATTCTTCCCCCTCAAACTTCTTCTTCAATGGTGGATGAAAACGATAATCCTAACCCTATTTTAGCTAGCTTATTACAAAACTTGAGCGGCACACCATGGAATAGTGACCAGTGAGTGGTTGGGACATGCTCAAGCCGCCATTCATCGCTATCATGACCATGATTACTCGGTTTCTCCTATCGCGGGAAGACCCTTTAGTGTGATTTGAATACGAATGTATATGTTAACAATTCTAGTGCCAGCTCCACAACGTAAACCAATTGTTTTGAAATTAGCGTCGTGTTTTTTTTTTTTTTTGGCATCGTGTTTAATTTTATGTTGACAATATCTTTAACTAGCTGAGTTAACCATACTTGGATTATTAAACTATCGGATATATCAAACAGAATTAAAAAGATTTGGATGGTAATTTGGGAGCAGCAAGATCTGGAACGGGTGAAGAAGATAATAGACTAAAAGAGCATGATTAAAGGGAGACTCTTAGAGAAATCTTAGGCTTTTGTTAACATTAAATTCAATATAATTTAATCTAAAATGTGCTTTAACCTTAAGAAACGTTCCTTAGCTAAGAAACGTTCCTTAGCTAAGGAACAAAAACCCATTTAAAAGGTGGACACGTGTCAGCGTTTCAGGGATCGATGCGTTAAATTTTTTTTTTTTTTTTGCTGCAACAGGAATTTCATTCAAGTGTTTAAATCTTTACAAAGAAGTTTTTGAAGCCCCAGTGGCTGAGTATTCGAACTTGAGTAAAACACATCATTATTACAAACGTAAGATGCTAAAAAATGGGCTGCAGTGTTACATTGGCCTACCATTAATCACACAAAAATCTTAACTCAAAAATACTATCTCTTAATAATCACTTTTACACATATATTACTTAAATATTGTTAAGAGGTATTTCTAAGATACTACCAATAATCATGCTCTAATAAATAATAGTAAAGTGGTCATGGACTCTTGGGAGAAGTACGAATGCATAAAAAGATAGCAGAGATGATGATTATCATCGTACGAATTTATTAAGGCCCATGGGCTGTAAAAGATTGTAAAGGTCGATCCACATAATGCATTATCTTTTTTTTTTTTTTTTTTTTTTGGTAAGGCGCATTATCTTTTTTTTTGTGCGAACCATAATGCATTATCTTATGAAATCATTCTACACAATGAAACTTCTATAAATTAATATTAGATAAAATAATATCTGGTTAAACTAATACTAGCATTATGGCCCCTACTATGTAAGGGCTTAGTAAATTGTAGTAGTTTATACACACAAAAAAAATAAAAACTACAATAATTTAATTTAGTGATTTTTATAAAATTTATATAAAATTTTAACCGAAGAGATTTGAAACATAATCTGCAGAAAAAAATATAACACGTTTTTTTTTTTAAAATTTGTACAATTTACTATGTGCCATAATTTTGTTGGTTAAATTTAGGTTTTAAAAAAGTGGAGAATTGTAAAAAAAGTGGAGATTTTTTAGGAATTGTATTTGTTTTTATGAAAAAATAATTAATTGTTGTCAAACTAATAGAGGCTAAATTAGCGAACCAATATATATTGAAAATCAAGAAAAATGAATCAGAAGAAGATAAATTCTTTTTTTACCAAAAGGAAAAACATAGTTAGAAAAAAAAATGGCTACTTAACAATACCAAAAATATTATTCCATTTCGAGAAATGCTAAATTATATACTCCTTCTTCATGTCCACTCTAGGCTTGGTGGAAATGTTTCGAATCAAACATAACATGAGTTTCCTATATTCCTTCAATCTTGCCCCGATTTTTGGTTTGTTTCATCTTGGTATAGGTGTGCTTAATCTTCTTCTGATGAATCCTAAGAAATTAAGAATAGTCATTAGACTCATTACAAACAAACAAACAAAAGATACCAAACCAAAGGATATTGCATAAGAAAAAAAATAATTTATGAAAAACTGAGAAGAAAGAGTAATCGCAAGAAGAAAACAATTTACGGATAAAAAAGTTATTATTTTTAGAGATTATAGATAGTTAGTTAATGGACTTGAAATAGATTGGTTACAAAGATAGTGGGGAGAAGTTAGGAAAAGATATCATGATCGTGTGAAGTTGCCGATTTTTTTTGTTAAATAATTATGTTTATTTTGCGTTTTATTGAGATTAATAATTAATAAAAATAATTTGTCAACATTTTTGAAAATTTTGTGGTTGTGACACGTTATCAAAAAGTGACGTGTCAATAGGAGAATGAGGCAGTTTTTGGAAAGATGACTGCTGAATTAGTATATATTGATATGTTTTTGGGTCCTAAATTAATATTTTGTCCCAAATATCATATCTATAAAATAATAAATACGATAAATTAATAAAATTTAGTAAAATACATTGGTCTCAATATTATTAATTTATAGATGTTTTATTGTATCATCTAAAATTTTCATAATGTATGTTATAGAAAAAAGTCGGATAATTTTTTTTATTATCCAAATTATCTATTTCTGATTTTATATGTTATCTTCATCCTATATCTAAAATAAACACATTTAATTTAAATTACACCAACCAATAATTTTTTTACGTCTACTTCAATTTTCAAACACTTTAAAAAAAATTGTGACATTAAAATTTTTTTTTAGGCTATGAGAAAAAAATTAAATTAAGTTCTAGTTTTATAGGAGGAAAAATGATATCAAATTCATTTGCAAATTTAGAGATAGAGAAAACCCATAATTTTTTTTGCAGATATTAAATCATTCCGATAAACTGTCCGCATTGGACATCATCAATGGTCTTTCTGTGGATGACTTAGTGCCGGACCAACCAATTCTGGGGCCCTATTATAAGTTTCCCAAAATAACAATATTAATGATTTTTTCTTCTGTAATAATTATTTTTCTCTAAAGTGGGGTCCCATTGTAATAGAATTTTTCAAAAAAAAAAAAGGATCGCCCATTGTATTGTTTCATGTTAATGTGTTCAGGTCCGGCTCATGTTACTATCTCTGGTTTATGCCAAGATATATATAATATTGGGCATCACTTTTTAACATGTTATCTTTCTTTATACGAAACGGTCTTGTAATGAAGTAGCTCATAGTTTAGCAAAGCAATGTTGTATTTCATCTTCTTTCTTTTCTCGTTGTATGGATCCTCCTATATAGATATTTGGACGTCTCTTATATCTAGATCGAGTTTTGTCTTCATAAAAAGTTATTTGCCCGAAAAAAGGACAACGAAGGGATGCATATGCAATGGACCAGACCTGATGACCAATTCTAAGCCTTTCAACTAATAATTGAAATTATCTTATTATATTGTATGTGCATTTTTTAAAAAATATATTTTTCTCTATTATTCGGATCTCACAATCATATTATACATGTGACGAAAAAAATAAAATAATAATCATATTATACACTTTAAATTATAAAATATGTTTGTCAAATTATTACAAATTACAAATAATACATGCTTACCTATAAGAAAAAAAGACCACAATTTTTGCAAATATAACCAACCGATTTTTTAGAGTTAATCTGCTTGTCAAAACATTCTTTTGTGCAGTATCATTCCGATAAACTGTCAGCATTGGACAACGCAGAGAACGCAAATGGAATGGACCACTACTGAAGACCGATTCTAAGCCTAGCAACTAATAATTGAAATTATCTTACTATATTGTATGAGCATTTTTATTTATATTTTCCCTCTATTATTCGAATCTCACAATCACATTGGTCACGTTACAACGACCATACATGTATTAACAAACAAAAAGGACCATACATGTTATGGCTACATGATTATCTCTGTTATTTTTATTTTGTATCTCACATTGAACATGTGGATGAAGACCTTCGTATATATATATATTTTCTAATGATACCTCAGAAACTGAATTACTACTACAAGTAGAAAGTATAAATGCGAAGAAGACATATAACTATCATTCAGTACCAAACATAAAGTTTTTCACTATATGCATATATATAGCAACAACCGAAAGATTATTCGGATTTCTCCGGTGAAGAACATGGTGAAGATTCATCCTGACAAGGTGTTTACGGATGATTCTAGCGCGGGAGAAGACAAGATTTCGCCGTACTTAACGACGGAGAAAGAGAGTTTCACAATTTGGATGAGATCTCTTGTGTTTCATAGCAAAGGCTGCACAGTTTATGATTCCAAAGGAAACTTAATCTATCGAGTGGATAATTATAACTCCAAGAGTTGCAGTGAAGTTTACCTTATGGATTTATTCGGCAAAGTCTTGTTTACGTTACGTCAAAAGGTAAATAATAAAGCATTTCATTGTATCCATGTTCTTATAATTTTTGATTATTTTGTTCTAACTTCTTTCTTTTATTGGTTATAGAAATTGAGATTATTCAAATCTTGGGAAGGATATAACTCAACCGGGACAAGATTTCGACTAAGAAAGAACTTCAAGATATCGCCAAGAGGTTCATCTTCGTCATACAAAGTTGTAATGGTACCGCGCATAGCTAATGATGATCAACAACAATCTTGTTATAAGATTGTAAACCGCAAATCGGTTTTCACAATCGAAGATGGATCAGGTAGATTAATGGCAGAAGTTAAAAAGAAACAATCGAGTATCAAAAGTTTGGATCTCGGAAAAGATGTGTTAACAATGATGGTGGAGCCACAAGTAGATCATTCTTTAATAATGGGTATTGTTATAGCTTATAGTCTTCTCAAATGTAAATTATGAGAATTATTAGGGTGAGATTGAAATATTAAATAAAATTTAGGGTCGTGAATGTAAATATACAATTTTTGGAGAGCCATATGATAATATTATTGTTGAATAAGTTCTTAAAGCTAATTAAATGTTATTACAGGCATAAACCCCAAAGTCTCTAGCTTTGAAATTGAGATTTTGAGATTTTCGAAGAATTCACCAAAATGTGGAGAGAATCGGCTTCGTATATTCTCGATAAGCATCAGAACAACAAACCCATTTCTCTAACGCATTCAATTGATTCTCCTCCACCACCATCTACTTCAATGGCGGATGAAAACCCTAACCCTAATCCTATTTCGGCTTATTACCAAACCAGAGCGGCGCACCATGGGATCGTGACCAGCGAGTGGCTTGAACAGGCTCAAGCCGCGGTTAGACGTTATCCTGACCATGATTCCTCAGTTTCGGGAAGACCCTTTAGCGTGATTGAGGAGTTTAATAGTTGGAGACAGCAACCTGATTTGGCGGAGGCTGTTGCGGCGATTCGTGCTCTTGCGGCTGTTATTAGGGCTAGTGAAGCGACTACTATGATGGAACTTGAAATTGAACTCAAGAAAGCTTCTGATACTTTGAAAGTAAGAGTCTTTTTTCTTTGTGTTGGAATTTGGGTTCTGAATTTTGAATTACTCGGTGTTGTGATTGCTTATTGGTCTTGGATTCAATCTTTAACGAACATGCTATCAGTTTGCAACTTAGCATTGATTATTTTGACGATAATTTAGGTTTAGCTTGTGGGGTAAATGGTAGATTTGATCGTGGCATTGGATTGACTTTGTTGCCTTGTGAACTCTACTTGGCATTCTACGAGTTTCGTGATCGTTAAGACACTCTCATGGCTCTAAGATAGATGGAAAGTTTTATCTTTTTGGATATCTTAATGGTGTGCTTCTGGTTGTACTTTGCATCTTCTGTGAATGCTACACTTGTTTGGAATGTTCTGTTTGTTTGGAAATGAGCGATTGTTGGTTTCGTTAGTCTAATAGCACTGTCAGATGGTATATTTGAGTCCTGCTCAACTCTTAGCTTTCAGTTTTTAACGAACATGCTATTAGTTTGCAACTTAGCATTGATTATTTTGACGATAATTTAGGTTTAGTTTGTGGCGTAAATGGTAGATGTGATTATGGCATTGCATTGACTGGTAGAGTTCGGAATTATACTTGCCATTTCTGCAATCTGCGAGTTTCTTGATCGCTAAGACTTGCTGGTGACTCTAAAGGGAAAGATAGGTTGAAAGTTTTATCTTTTTGGATGGTGTGTTTATGGTCGTAGTTTACATCTTCTGCGATGCTATATTTCTTTGAAATATTCTGTCTCAATGGAGATGGGCAATTGATGGATTTCGTTAGTCCTGAGTCTCATATGGTACTATATGAGTAGCTTTTAGTTATTTTCGAGGTAGAACTCTAAAACTGTAAGATTCTCTTCATGTTTCAGTCATGGGACACTACCTCTATATCCTTAACAGCAGGATGTGATCTATTCATGCGCTACGTGACTCGAACATCTGCTTTGGAATTTGAGGATTTCAACTCTGCAAAATCCCGCGTGCTTGGACGTGCTGAGAAATTTGGGGAAATATCTTGCAAGGTCAGTGTTTTCGTAGAATGGAAATTACTTAAATAAATAGTAAGTAGAAGAAGAGTTTGAACAGTAACTGGAATTTTGCAGGCCCGAACGATAATTGCAATGCTTAGTCAAGATTTCATATTTGATGGTTGTACTATTCTGGTCCATGGTTTCTCCAGAGTTGTGTTTGAAATACTAAAGACTTCAGCGCAAAACAAGAAACTCTTTCGAGTTTTGTGCACAGGTACTTCTTAAGACTTTGCGATCGTATCTGGCATTTTCCAGTTCTTTCATTCTGATTTTTCTAACTGACAATCTCATTTTCATTGCACCCGTGGAAACAAAATCCAGAGGGAAGGCCTGATAAAACAGGTGTACTGCTAGCCAACGAGCTCGCAAAACTTGATATTCCTGTGAAGCTTCTGATCGATTCAGCCGTGGCCTATAGCATGGATGAAGTAGACATGGTGTTTGTTGGAGCTGACGGAGTAGTTGAAAGTGGCGGGATAATTAACATGATGGGAACTTACCAAATCGCCCTCGTCGCACATAGTATGAATAAACCAGTCTATGTAGCTGCAGAGAGTTACAAGGTAACCTCTCATAACTTTAAAGTTTTCAAGGTGGTTGCAGAAAACATCAATGATTCATCCTCTTCTTTCTTGTTTTTCTGCAAGCGAAGTTTGCACGGCTCTACCCGTTGGATCAAAAGGACTTAGAACCGGCCTTGCGACCTATTGATTTCAATGTTCCTGTTCCTCCTAAGGTTGAGGTAGAAAGATCTGCAAGGGACTACACTCCTCCTCAGTACTTGACTCTGCTCTTCACTGATCTTGGTGCTCTCACTCCATCTGTAGTAAGTGATGAGCTTATTCAGCTTTACTTGTAAGTAAAGCTGTCTTCTTCTTCTTCCTAAAGCTCGTCTGAAAACCTCAAATTTTTGTATAAAAATAAACACACCAATTTTTGGCTATACACAGACATAGTTTGTCTCTGATTCTTACTGCTTGTGCACATTTTTTTGGGTAGTAGCGAGATCTATGTGACTTGTAATCTTTACTTCAAATTTATCTCCCAAGTTTCGATATATAGTATGATTATTTCTGGTTTTTAATTTCTTGATTAGATATCATACTTGATTAGAAATTTATCATACATAAAAAGTGTATTGTGTACATTGTTACAACCAGCTTTAAAAACATTAAATAAGGACTGTATATTATAGAACTTTGCAAAGACATACTGGGAAAAAATAATTATGTGAAGGATGCTCATCAGGATAAGATTGAAATATTTCCCCCATGAGAATGAATTAAGTTTTTATTATATTACTATATTTTTTTATTATTGTTAGAATTAGTTGTGGTTTTTTGCAAAAGTATATATATTCCCTTCTTTTAACAATATTAAAATTTTTGCATAAAAAATAGTAAATAGTATGTTATGGGATGTGGATATTGAGAAGTTGCAATTATTGTAGTGAAGTGATAGATGACCTATCATGTGTATATTGTTGTAACATAATATAATACTGATTTGATGTTTGAAAATGAAAGCATGAGAAACGTGATAGAATTAAAGAGCGTGTAAATTCTTACTAGTATTATTTTAATGCTTAGTCAGCTCAGTTGGTCGTCGTAACTAGTAACTAAAGCTAACGTCTGGATTGCCACGATACACGGAATGGCTATATTGCAGGTGACTTTTGAGATTGTGATTTGGCCTACATTTATTTGATACAGAGGTTTTTCTTGCAAAAAAAAAAAAATAGAGGGTTTTTGCAATTTTCAAACAGAGTTATCGAGTGTCACGTCATCGCTATACAAAAGGGCAGTATTGCGGGTGACTTTTGAGATTATGGGATTAACTTGCATAATTTTGATTTGGAGGATAAACTTGCAAATGAAATTAACTTAAAGGGTTGTTTTGCAGAAAACCTTATTTTTATGTAACATAATATAATGTTTTGAAAAGGAAAGCATGAGAAACGTGATAAAATTAAAGATGGTAAATTCTTATGAGTATTATTTTATTGCTTGGTCGTAAGTAACTATTACTAAAGCTAACGTTGGGATCTAACGGCTAACGTTGTAAGATTCATAAAACACCGGCCACTTCAAATCCCACGTTTTAAAACAAAAATTACGTTCTTTCTTGGAATTACCATATGTCCTTATGTACACGTTTTTTTATAAGTTATCTTCGTGCCAAACCGTTAAAAAAAATTATTTTCTCTCTTTTATTATAAATATCGTTTAAAGTTTTTTTACACTTATTAAAAAATTATTATATTTTCTATTATATTATTTACTAATATATTATTCAATTTGTTTTATTGGTCAACACATTAATATAGTAGAAATAAAATTGGAAATTTTCAAATATCTACATTAAAAATACAAATAAATACTTATTTTAAAACGACACTTAATTTGAAACGAAGAGAATATATGCGTGAATGTGAAAAAAATTAATTATTTCGGAATATCCAATATAACACAACGAAATGAAACTAAAAAAAAATTGTATAGACATTGAAGATGGCAAATATAATGAATGTTTGTAAACTATTTATTCACACCACGTTATTTAAAGATTTTTTTTTTTTTTGACAGCAAATATTTTTCTATTATTAAACATTATTAAGTGATTTTTTTGATAGGAACATTATTAAGTGATTACGTACAAACTAAAAATATAATGAAAAAAATAAAAATCATTGATTTATCATTTATTCATTTAACTAGTTTCATGTCATTTTGTTTGTCAACAACTATAACATACTGAATTCGAGTTTTATTTTTTATTTTTCAACTACTCCATTTTTTTTTGGGTTATTTTCTGATTTCATCTGAATAGCAAAACTAGTAATTTCCGACAAGAAATTGGCCAATGTCGAAAAAGGTCAAATTCCACATTTTAATTGAGACATAAAGACACATCACTTAGTACAGTGAAATATCTACTTTTATATATTCCCAAAAACCATTCCACTTCCAACTTCATCTCTCTCTCTCTCTCTCTCTCTTCTCACTTTTCTCTCTACTCAGATTTTCAATTCACAGAGATAGAGAGAATGACTAAAATCTCTGTTGGATTGCAACTTGTGACAGAAGATTCAAAGGAAAAACCAAACAACATAGTGATCAAATCTTCACTGAGACTAAACCGATCCAATCCAAACATCTCGGAGCTTTGTTTCCTCAAAACATGTCATCTCTGCAATAAACAACTCCGTCAAGACAAAGATGTTTACATGTACAGGTACGAATATTCTTAAAACTTTATTATATGATACTCTTTATAATCTAAAGATGTGTTCTTGATTCTCAGTTTTTTTGTTTCTTGAAAACAGAGGAGATTTGGGATTTTGTAGTAGAGAGTGCAGAGAAAGTCAGATTTGGATTGATGATAGAAAAGAATTAGAGGCTTCGACGAAGATGATGTTGGCTTCGTATAGACGATGTAACTCCGGCGCCGGGAAAAGCGAGTCTCGGAATTTGTTTGATGATCTCCGGCGACGACGCCAGTTATTTATAGTTCCTTGAGGCTTACTTAAGCAATCACTAATTATAGTTTTTTTTCTTTGTTAAACACCTTACTAAGTTATAAGTAAAAAGAAAGAGATGTTAATTAAATTGTGTCATTTTTCAAAATCTTAAAATGTTAATTGGACAGTTTATGTGGTGATCTCAGGTGGGATAACTACTGATTTAGTAAAATGCTCGTTAATTAGTTAGATTAATTGTAGTTGTTGACCAAAGATAAAGATTACTTGTAGGTACACGTTAATTAGTGAGATAATCTATTATACAAATCGTCATATGACTCATATTCACAGTTAATGAACTAAATATGATTAATTCGAAAAATATTCATATATTCAGATTGGATCTTGACATGATGGATATGAACTGGATAAAGAGTTATTTTAGAGCGGAAAATCTTTCTGAAAAAAAATTATTCGATTTGTTTTTATTTTAATGGAGATATTTTGATATATGGATGGACATAGACACTCTTTGGTCGAAGATATGAACAACTCATTCAGGCACGTGTTGAATATGTACTGGCGAATAGTGTATTTTATAGTATTAAAAGTTGGAATTATTGTGTTACATATTATATATTTTTCCCTCGTCAGGTGATCACTTTGGTCAACAGTATCACTGTCACACTAAGCAGGTTCGTGGTCTCGGCCCAATTAGAAAGGCCAATAAATTGAACTAACTGCAAGTGTCTATAACTCGACCTATTAAGCCCACTAGCTAAGCTATTCGGCCCAAAAAAACAACATGCCTTGTGTAAAAATGATTCCACTTGTATGCAATTCATTTTTATGTTCAGATTGTGGATTCCAGTTGGTGGAAAATAAAATCAACTAATTATGGAATTTCTTTTGCTTCTTTAGTGATATAATTTGGTTAAAAAACAAAACATTTATATTTAAAGACAAAAAAATGCACTAATGTGTAGTTCCGAATCGAGTATACTTCAATTATTAAAAGTTAAAATAGTGAAACAAATAATTGCTCCATGAATGATATCATCTTCAAATTCTTTGTGATAAGCTAATTTAGGAACTTGTCTCAATCCGGGAAAAAGATTCGGACCCTACCTCTTTGATTCGTCTGTCTTTCTTTGCGTTCACAATTTGATCTTAATATATAAAATATACATGAATGTACATTTTAGTATAAAATATACATGAATGTACATTTTAGTATAAAATATACGAATGCACTTATTTATATACATGTAGTACAACTATACACGTATGACGTATCAAATTGAGTTTTATAAAATAAGAGAATACTGAACTTCCAATAAATGTTTATACATAATTTAGAAAGTTGCAATCATATATCAAAAAACTAAAATAAAACATGGTTTAGTTTCTTAAGTACATACGCAACGAAAATTTGAAATTTTGATTTGGAATACGAGTCATCAACATATAACAAAAGGACAAAGAATTGTTAATTTTGTTTTGTTTTGTTTTGTCATGAAACGACAAAAGCTTTGTCATAAAAACCAAATCCTATCAACTTGCTCAAAAAGCTTCAATAATATCGTACGTGTCCTGCACACGTAGATTCATAAATGTGTTTCTATGCTTTTACAGTTTTAGCCATATGCTTAAATAACAGCATAAGGTCTTAATGGTCCTCTCATGTAATCAAAATTACATTCACAAGTCGTTGTATAGTTTTCATGACATTTTTCAATACTTCATTTATTTTGTATCTTATTATCAATAATTCATTTATATATTATTTTTAAAAATTTAGTTAATTTTAAATTTCAGACTATGTGTTGTGCGTTGGCTCCTCCTGAGTGGAACAATTTAATATTCAATGTAAAGCAGGAAAAAAATATTGCAAAAGTATGTAGTTTTGTTTTTAATGGTAATCACAATAATAGATAGATCTATAGATGTTTAATTTTGGCTACTCATGAATTAGAGTCAACTGGTAAAGTTTATTACTACAATGAATATTACCCGTCAAACAAGTACTTCAATGACATCTCTTTTTCATTTTTCTTGGATTACTTATTTTTAATTAATCATTCAAAATGCAATTAATATTATTCTTATAAATAGATCATGATAGTGTTAAAAGTATATTATAAATATTAATATAAAATCCTATAACATTTCTTAAAAATACACAAACTCAGGAAAAAAATTGTTATCATTTCAAAAATTATCACATTTTTAGCATTAGAAAATGATCATTCTATCTATACTAGTATTTTTGCAACACTTTGGTGACGGGTGGGTAAAAATGTTTTTGGGTTAATCGGATATCCGACCCGTTTTTTAAATTCGTTCACAAAAAAAATACTTGGATCGGGTTAAATAAAACCCAACTCATACACCGGATATTCTATATTTAATAATTTCGATATTTAGAAGATTTGATTAAGATTTAGAATTATGATTCTCCTATCATCTTTGTTTGATTTATTTTTAACTGTTCTGAATCATCATATAATACATAAGTAAAAAAAAATCAATTTGTTTTCTGCATATAGTGTGATTCGAAATTTAAAAAACGGACATATATTATCCAATTGACGAAAATGTGTGTTCAACGTTCTACATCAATTAAAATATTTAGACAATGATTCAGAATCATATCATAAATAAGATCAACACTAATAAAATAAATGAGTTTTTTGGCGGGACAGGTTTGGCGGAACGGGTTTTTGAATCAACAATAATAAAAAGATTAAAATATCATTAATCCGCCGCTTCAATACGGATTAAATCCTTAATTTTTTTTTAATACCACCAATATTAGACATATTAAATCAGTCTCATTTAGAAAAGATTGTATACCACCAAAAATTGTCCCGTGATATAATGTTACTTAATAACAATTGTAAACTATAAAATATAAATATCTTAAAAAATTATAAAATTTGCAAACTTTTATATAAAATAAATAATCGTTAAATTTTAAAAATTACTATTTTTAGAAAACAAATCACGGGACGGGTTAAGAAGTTACAAGACGGGTTATATTTCAGAACTAAGTTATATGGTGGACGAGTTTGAATCAATATTTATAAAATTTTAAAATATCATTAACATGCCGCTTTAATACAGATTAAATCTTCAGTTTATTAAAATATAAATATCTTAGAGAATGATATGATTTGTAAGCTTTTATATATAATAATAATCATTAAATTTTAAAATAAAAATAAAGCACGGGACAAGTTAAGAAATTACGGAACGAGTTATATTTTGGAACGGATTTATATGGCGGACAAATTTGAATCAATATTTATAAATATCATTAACATGCCGTTTTAATACGGGTTAAATCTTCAGTTTATTAACAATTGTCTCGTGGACTCGTGGTATACCGTTACTTAATAACAATTGTAAACTATAATATAAATAAATATTTTATAAGGAGATACAATTTACAAAATATTATTATACTAACTTTAAAAATAAATCATCCCGCGGTGTACCGCGGGTTAAAATCTAGTTACATGGTATAAAAATAAAACTGTCTCAATATAACCAATCAAAAGATTTGATTGACTTCGCTTTATTCAAACTTATATCAAAGTTCTATATGACCTATATTGTACAATAAAGTAAAAAGGAAATAGACCTTATGAAAAAATCAACGTTAGGTGAAAAATTGCCTAGACTCTTTTGTCTACTAGCAGTCAAATCTGACTAATTTAATCCTATTTACTGCAACTAACCATAAATAAACTAATTTACAAAACAAATCTAAAGTACATGAATATAAAGTAGGGTAGTACCGTAAATAGTACATCAAGTTTAGGGTATAATGGTAATTAAACATCGTACTCCCTTCATCTTTATTCTACGCTAAAAGCCCTTTCTGATTCTGAAGAACAAAGCAAAGCGTTGAAGAAAGAAGAAAAAACAAAGATAAACCCCAAAAGTATCATTTAATTTCCATTTTCGCCGCTAAGATTTTGTTTTCGAACATTTACACCCTAAAGACTCACCGACATGTGTGGAGGAGCTATAATCTCCGATTTCATTCCACCGCCGAGGTCTCGCCGTGTTACCAGCGAGTTTATTTGGCCGGATCTGAAGAAGAATTTGAAAGGATCGAAGAAAAGCTCGAAGAATCGCTCTAATTTCTTTGATTTTGACGCTGAGTTCGAGGCTGATTTCCAAGGTTTCAAAGATGATTCTTCTATTGATTGCGATGATGATTTCGATGTCGGTGATGTTTTCGCCGATGTGAAACCATTCGTTTTCACTTCGACTCCGAAACCCGCCGTCGAAGGTAAATATTTAGGGATTTGTCTTAGTTTAAGCGATTGAATTGGTTAGAAATCAAGTTTTGATTCAATTTAGCTCTGTTCATTGGAATTATATGCTTATGATTTTGATTGTTGTATAAAGCATGAGGCTTGATTTATATGCATATGATTTTGAGTGATATTTTTTGGGGCTATGAGGATTGATTTGTGTGATGAGATTTGATTTGAGTTTGTTGATGAGAGTCATATAAGAAGAAGTCTTTTGTTTTGTTGTTGTTTTAATTCACTACTAGGTTCAGCTTTTGGTAAGAAAGTTGATGGGGAAGCTGAGAAATCTGGAAAGAGGAAGAGGAAGAATCAGTACCGAGGGATTAGGCAACGTCCTTGGGGCAAATGGGCTGCTGAGATACGTGATCCAAAAGAAGGTGCTAGAATCTGGCTTGGAACTTTCAAGACTGCTGAGGAAGCTGCTAGAGCTTACGATGCTGCAGCGCGGAGGATCCGTGGATCTAAAGCTAAGGTGAATTTCCCTGAGGAAAACCCCAAGGCTAATTCTCAGAAACGCTCTGTGAAGGCTAATCTTCAGAAACCTGTGGCTAAACCTAACCCAAACCCAAGTCCAGTTTTGGTTCAGAATCTGAACAACTCCTTTGACAATATGTGTTTCATGGAGGAGGAGAAACACCAAGTGAACAACAGCAATCAGTTTGGGTTGACTAACTCCATTGATGCTGGATGTAACGGGTATCAGTATTTCAGCTCAGACCAGGGTAGTAATTCGTTCGATTGTTCTGAGTTTGGTTGGAGCGATCAAGCTCCAATAACTCCCGACATCTCTTCTGCCTTCATCAACAACAACAACAACTCAGGTCTATTCTTTGAGGAAGCCAATCCAGCTAAGAAGCTCAAGTCTATCGATTTCGAGACACCTTACAACAACACTGAATGGGACGCTTCACTGGATTTCCTCAACGAAGATGCTGTAACGACTCAGGACAATTGTGCAAACCCTATGGACCTATGGAGCATTGATGAGATTCATTCCATGATTGGAGGAGTCTTCTGAAAAGATCCATTTTCATGTAAATAAGGCTGCATGTTAGTGAGTTTCCCGCATCGTTATCAACCTCGAAAACTTTCTAATGTCTGTTACTTTCATCATCTTCTGCTCTCTCTGTCTCTTTCAGGAGTTGTTGTTTGCATTGCAAGAAGTCATGAGCCTCTATCTTCAGGGTAGGTGTGATGAAGTTAAGTAGAGGCTTATTTCTAGGGGTTGTGGTAGTTTTTGTTTGGCTTAGTGAATCTTTGAATTCGTTTGTGTTTTGTTAATTTGTGCCCCAAAACTTCTTTAACATTTGTCATAATGTGTTTGAACCTCTCATCTGTTTAATCAAATAAAATCTTCTATGTATGCTACTAAGAGTTTGTGACTTGTGAGAAATATTGAACATAACAAAAGAAGTCGCAAGCTGGATTTGAACCAAACCGGACGAAAATTAAGGACCGGTTATCGTAAATTTGTGATCAGAAAAAAGCGGTGATCATCAAAGTGATTGCCTAGAAAAGTGAGCCACTTTTGTTATTTCGTGGTACACTGAATCTAGAGGGAAAAAAATGCCAAAACGACGACGTTAAACCACAGAAGCATCTAAAGGTTGAACTTTCTTTTTGCAAGTGGTAACTGGTGAGTTTGTTGTGTCTTTCTCGTGACCGTTTATTATGATAAAAGAAAATAAAAAGAGAGTAAATTAGCTCTTCTGGACACTTCTGCTTCTTTAGGTCATTTTCACTTTTCACTCTCTGTTAAATATCTAACCACACATTCTTTTTACTGATATATGTCAGTACATTGAGATTTTTATTTATATGTTGTTGGTCATTTATATTGAATTTTCAGAACAAATGAGTGAAATATGTTTTTTTGGTATTTCACGTCTATTCAGAAAATATAAATTGATTCTTTCTGGAAAAATTTGTAAGAAAAAAAAATGATAAATAACTATATTTTCGTGTTACTATCAAAGTGTAATCCAAATTAACCGTAAGGGTGCATGAGTTATAAGAGGAAAATTATGAGATATCATTTGGTTTCTCCTAATCAAACCATTTGACTTCTTTTAAAAAGTCTTTGTATATATAGGGCTTGTATATAATATAAGTGTGGACACACATTTTTATATTATAAATAAATACATAGTCTTGTCGACATGTCTATAAGTTAGCTTAGAAAAGCAAATGATTTGGTCTATATAACACACACAACACGAGTCTTTAGAATTTTGTGGTGAATAAGAGAGTCAACATTAATGGAGAAAGTCACGAGAAGAACTATCTCCTTCATCTTCTTTATCTTCTCTTCCACCATTATCTTTCTCGCCGGAAAGTCCTCAGCCAAATTTTCTCACGACGGTGACAATAATGTGACGGCCTTGTTCCTCTTCGGAGACTCTTTCTTGGATGCTGGAAACAATAATTATATAAATACCACAACACTTGACCAAGCCAATTTCCCACCTTACGGTCAAACATTCTTTGGCCTCCCCACCGGAAGATTCTCCGACGGTCGTCTCATCTCCGATTTCATTGGTGAGAACATTTATATAGGTTTTGTTATTCTTTTTTTTTTTTTAGGTCGTGGTCTTATATATATATATATATATATATATATATAATATTGACGGAAATGTACGTTAATGATAGCGGAATATGCGAATTTGCCGTTAATTCCGCCGTTTTTGGAACCGGGAAATAGTCAAAAGAAGCTTTACGGCGTCAACTTTGCGTCTGCTGGTGCTGGTGCTCTTGTGGAAACGTTCCAAGGTTCGGTACGTTATTTATCTTTTACTTTATTTTGTTTTAATTTCTTTGGGGTTTTTTTTTTAGTAATAGTTTTGCATTATAGTGTATCTTAAAATAGATATAGTCATTTGATTGAGTTTCGTTTGCTTAATTGATCTATGAGTTTGATTGAATGAAGTTAACTTTTATATACTTAAAATGTTGATTAAATGATTGCATATGGAAGTGGGTTTTGAGTTTTGACCCGATTATTGTGGCTAAATTAATTGACAATCTTCTTTAAAATGTAGTATTTTGGTCCCACCTACGATTTGTTTTGTATCCTTTTACATGCTTTATTTAGATATATCATATATATATAAAGATAGTAGAATCCCTTTTTAATATTATTAAATTGCAAAATATGTAGTACCCACTTACTTATTTAGGACAATTAGATTTTTAAATTTAAGGTTAGGTCAGATGTATTATTCTATGTTGTTTAACGTGGTGACCAATTCCTAATAATTGTAAGGTAATAAATTTGAGAACACAATTGGAACACTACAAGAAAGTGGAGAGATTGTGGAGGACAAAATTTGGTAAAGAAGAAAGCAAGAAGAGAATCTCAAGAGCTGTCTATTTGATAAGCATTGGGAGCAATGACTACTCAAGCCTTTTCTTGACCAATCAATCTCTTTCCATTTCAATGTCTCAACATGTTGACATTGTCATTGGTAACCTGACTACATTCATTCATGTAAGTTCATCATCATATCATCGTCATCATCATAATATAAACCTTATTTGTTTGCATTCATTTGATTCGTTATATGACTTTTTAACAGGAAATATACAAGATTGGAGGACGTAAATTCGGGTTCTTGAATGTGCCGGATTTGGGTTGTTTTCCCGCTTTACGAATACTACAACCGAAGAATGATTCTTGCTTAAGAGATGCTTCAAGATTAGCAAACATGCATAATAGAGCTCTGACAAATCTCTTGTTTAAGATGCAAAGACAAGTCAAGGGCTTCAAGTTCTCCCTCTTTGACATGAACAAAAGCCTTAGAGTCAGAATGCAACATCCTTCTAAATTTGGTAAGTGAGCTCTTTGTGAATTTTGTTGGGCTATTCCACTTATAATATTCATTAAGGGGCCAATTAAAATATATGTTCATAACCCAATACCATTTTGTGATAAATAAAAGGGTTTAAAGAAGGGGAAGAAGCATGTTGTGGGACAGGGAAGTGGAGAGGAGTATTCAGCTGTGGAGGGAAGAGAATTGTGAAAGAATATAAGTTGTGTGAGAATCCTAAAGATTATATTTTTTGGGATTCACTTCATCTCACACAGAATACTTACAACCAATTTGCAAATTTAATTTGGAATGGTGGGCACAAGTCAGATTCTCTAGTGGTTGGCCCATACAATATCAATAAGTTATTTCAGATTCCTTGATTTGAATGTATTACACTATAATACACATGGATTTTATGTTCATTTTTTACAAAATAATGTGATGTCATGTTTTCCGGTAGATCCAGCAGTCTCTCGCATCAAAACTAACTAGCCATTCTTTTTAACCAATATCTTTTTCCGGATCCGGATAGTATTTTCATAGATCCGCCGGATACGGATCCGGATCCGGATAGTCCAAAAATCCCGGATATCCGGATCCGTCTCAGGGCTAATAGTGATACACAAATCAGAAAAGATAAATAAATAAGAGCTCTTTGACCAAAAAAATTAAATAAAAAAAAATAAATAAGAGCTCAATTATCTCAAAAATTTATTTTATTTTTATTTCATTCATAGGAAGACTAGATTATTCTTACACAGTTACTCCCCTAGTTACAATGCCTTGATCAAAACTTATTTTTAGGGGTCTTTAAAATCATGAATCAATGGCAAAGTTCTAGCGACCATCACGGACACGCAGGATAAAGTTAAGTATTGATCCATCCTGGATGTGGCAGTCGGCTATGGTGCGACCATCCTCGAGCTGCTTGCCGTGATAGATGAGCCTCTGGTCCGCCACTAGAAAGCCCTCTTTTTCTTGAATCTTCTCCTTGATGCTTTTGATGGTGTCGGATCCCTTAACCTCTAGGTTCATGAACGTTTCAATCATATCTCTTACGTATATCTGCATTCTTGTCACTGCACACTGATCTTGAGAATATTTCACACCTTTTCTTGTTTGAATCTACTTGAGAAAAGTCTTTAAGTGATTGAATCTCTAATCCGAGAATCTGAAAGCATTTATATAGGTTTATGATCCTTGGGAGATTTTATTTGTTTCCACTTTTCATAAGTTTCTATATAATAATTCTTTTCCATTCGTTTGACCCTTTTTGGAAAAGAATAAAAAGTTTTTTTAATTGACCGTTGTGAAGAAACCAAGATGATTCTTTGGTTTCCTTATTGGAAATCTACAGTTATATGTAAAATATACTTCTGCAACATTGGTCTAATCAAAAGTTAAAAAAAAATCCATTTGTGATTTAGCATAAATTTTTGTTAGTGGTCCAACGCCTTACAAAATATATATATATATTTTTTGTTGATATGCATGGGTTATTATTTGTTAAAAACATTTTTTCCTAGAGCTGATTAGCCCCTGAAGTCTACATTCTTTCTCTTTATTTCTTCTGCTTCTGATAATCTCTTTAAATTTTACTAGACCGAACCAAATTAAAATAGTTAGACTGAAACAAATTTAAAATTCGATTATAAAAACATTTGGTTAACTTGGGTGTGTTTACTTGGGTAATTAAGAATTCTTTTCAAGTTTTATCAATGGAAAAGTGTTGCTAAAAATGCTCGGATCTTCCATCTACTTACCCGAAGAAGATGCGTTGTCTTGTTTAAACATTACTTTCGCCGCGTCTGCCACTAATTCAATCCTTATCATACAAAGCTCCGCTTGCTTAGCCTGCATCTTCTTCAACGTTTTTTCCAACTCTCGCTTCTTTGGTCCATCTTTGACCTTATCCCAACTTGCAAAATACTCTACTTCATCAATACCTATACAATTCGGATTCTCAGCTTTAACGAAAGAGACGAACTCTTGACCAAAAGATAAGGGTGTGCTCTGTGGCTCTTCATCTTCTTCATCTTCTTCATCCTTGACCCTTCCTTCAAGCTGACCTTGGCGCATATTCTTTGATTTTGAAGGAAAAACACCGTCAATTCCCCAAATCTTTCTCGATAAATCATAACATCTCTGGTCAAAAGCTTTTGAATAAACAATCTGTTCTTCAGTCTTTCCTTTTTCAAAAGACTTCAAAACTTTGTCATCAAATTTTTTCCTCAAGTTCCGAAGTTTGGTTACCAACTGACCTTCAGTCAGAGCCGGCTCTAAGTTTTCGAAGGCCACAAGCAAATGAAAAAAAATGGGCTGTAGAGATATTTAAATCAGGAATATAACTCCGGTCTTGTAACATAGTTCGTTATCGATATCAGAAGTAGTTACACTAAAACGTTCTGTTTCTAGTGGCCATATTGAATACAACAATAACGGCACGTACGCAATGACCACAATGATTGGATTGCTCAACAACTCAAAATCCTTACTTTTTCACAACAATCTCTCTTAAATGGTTAGATAGTATAGGTCTAAATAAGAACAAACGACGACAACAACAACAAAAAAATTAAAAACAAATGGGCAGTTGGAAGATCTATTTTACAACACTATTTCTTATATACAACTTGACCACAAGAAAAAAAAAATTCTTATCAATCAACCAATTTTATTGAAAGAAACTATTGAAAAAAATTCAAAAATATATATAAATGAAAACAGAGCACTTGCTATTATATGAAGAACAAAACAGATCATTATTGTACAAGCACAAAACAGAGCATTTACAAATAATACCAAGAACACAACATTAAACATGGAAAACTCTCGATCACCTTCGATCATCTTCTTTGCTTACACAACAATCGTATTGATCGGTTCCATCAACTGCAGAGACAACAACAACAATCTGGTAACAAACCAATCCGCTTTGTTCGTGTTTGGAGATTCTGTGTTCGATGCTGGAAACAACAACTACATCGATACTCTTCCCAGTTTCCGGTCTAATTACTGGCCATACGGCCAAACCACTTTCAAATTCCCTACTGGAAGAGTCTCCGACGGACGTACAATTCCTGATTTTATTGGTAACAAAATTACTCTGTTTTATTTCCCGGCAAATTTTAACGGCTTTTTTTTAACTAATCTCCGACGTGGCAGCGGAGTACGCATGGTTACCGTTGATCCCACCATATCTACAACCAAGTAACGGTCAAAATCAGTTTACCTATGGAGTTAGTTTTGCTTCCGCCGGAGCCGGAGCTTTAGCCGGAACCTTTCCCGGAATGGTAATCATCAGTTATTAGTTATTACTTTCAAATTTGTATTTTTTTTATTAGCTGAATGGATGATAATTGTTTTGACTTTTTACACTCCTTTTTCACATTTTTACCGCTCAAGGTGATAGATTTGAAAACACAATTAAACAACTTTAGAAAGGTTGAAAATGTGTTGAGATCTAAGTTAGGAGAAGAAGATGGGAAGAGGGTTATTGCAAGAGCAGTTTATCTGTTTCATATCGGCGTCAACGATTATCAATATCCATTCTCGACAAACTCTTCCGTTTTCCAATCCAATCCTCAAGAGATATATATACGTCGATTTTGTTGTCGGTAACACGACGGCCGTGATCAAGGTAAATCATATCAAAATTGATATATGGATTCTCTTGTGGAAAAGGTTGATCATTTAATGTGAGCTTGTGATTTTGTTCTTAGGAAGTGTATAAAATTGGAGGAAGGAAGTTTGGCTTCTTGAACATGGGAGCGTATGATTGTGCACCAGCCTTATTGATTATAGACCAAACAAAAATAGGATCTTGTTTTAAGCCGGTCACCGAGCTGATCAATCTGCACAACGAGAAGCTTCGGAATGGTTTGAGGCGGCTAGAGCGTGAACTATCGGGATTCAAATACGCTTTTCATGACTATCACACTTCCCTATCCGAACGAATGAACAATCCTTCGAAATACGGTAACATTGCTTAATAATAATTGCAATTGATGTAACAGATTCTTTAGTATAACCTTTTGGATCGTTTTGTTTGATATATAAAAGGGTTTAAGGAGGGGAAGAAGGCATGTTGTGGAACCGGACCATTGAGGGGAATCAATACATGTGGAGGCCGAATGGGAGTATCTCAAAGTTACGAGTTATGTGAAAACGTTACAGATTACTTGTTCTTTGATCCTTTTCATTTGACTGAGAAAGTTCATCAACAAATTGCAGAGCTGATTTGGAGCGGATCGACCAACGAACGTCACCGAACCTTATAATCTCAAAGCGCTATTTGAACTTCATTAAGCTCAATCACCCGTTGCATCTTGCTTTTCATGTTTTTATTGTGTGTGTGTTTTATTTGTCACAATGATTGATTAATCTTTGCAATAATAATAATAAGAATCGAATAAGAAATTGGCCATATATACTACATTGCGGTTTTCTTACATCATTTTTCCTTGTCAAGTCAGAAAAAGTTGCCAAAATAAACATCTACTTATGATGAGATCGTACGTAACCAGAGTAAACCGAGAATTGTCTTGGTCAAAGATTGAATGAGATATGGCATCGTGTGTTCTCCTATAGTCCTATGGAATAATCTCCCGGCCACTCGTTCACGTTTTTTATATTTGTTTAGTTTGCAGTTTATTTCTAAACATCTTTCTTATATATTTAAGAAACGATTGTCTTATTGAATAGAGAAGATAAAATTGTCTTAAGTTACTTGTGTTTTGTTCTTATATACAAAATCATATCCAAATTTATCTCCAAAAATTGTTTTGTTTTCCCTTGATAATGAGAGATGTGTTTCTTTTCTTGGGAAGTGTATAAATTTGGAGGAAGAAAGTTTGGATTCTTGAATTTGGGAGCGTACGATTGTGCACCAGCTAATTGATTGTAGACCGAACAAAGATAGGTTCTTGCTTCAAACCATTAACCGAGTTGATAAATCTGCATAACAAGAAGTTTCCCAATGTTTTAAGGCGGTTAAACCGTGAACTATCCGGATTCAATACGCCCTTCACGATTATCACGCTTCTCTATCTGAAAAAATCATCAATCCTTCAAAATACGGTAAATAAACTCTTATGGTAATTACATGTAATTAAGTAAAAGATTTCTAAATTGTGTTTTGTTTTGGTTTGAAGGGTTTAAGGAAGGGAAGAAGGCATGTTGTGGGACTGGACCATTGAGGAGAATCAATACATGTGGAGGCCGAGTTTCGGGACCATCACAAGGCTATGAGTTATGTGAAAACGTTACAGATTACTTGTTTTTCAATTCATTTCATTTGACAGAGAAGGCTCATCGACAGATCGCAATGTTACTGGACCTTATAATCTCAAGACATTGTTTGAGTTCAAGTAGACTTTCTCGCAAGAAACCTGCATGGGAAAATAAATCACGAGATTTTGTTAGGAGAGACCGTTTTAATTTTCAGAAAATAACAGGTTGAACACATCTTGCAGGTGTCATAAATTATTCTCATTCTTTCTATAAAAATTGATTTTCTTGCTTTACTTTTTAAGACGTGTTAAGTGTTTGAAAAATAAAATTTGATTTTTTAAAAAAGATCCCAACAAATCAATTTCAATTTCATTTTCAAATATTTAGGATTAGAAATCGACAGTGCCTAGTCGTTAGAAAAGATAAAGATGAATTGCAACATACCAACATGTCCCATTTTTATGAATTTCATTAGTGACTAATTTAGTTATATGCTTGGTTCAACGTGAGGACCAGTGAAAGACTATTTGGTTCAACGTGAGAAGAAAGAAGGGAGGAAGAGTGAGAGAATGTATAGGAACACGAAATCTTGTGTTTAAAACTCGACCACCATAAGCCCCTTACCAAAAAAACAATTAAAAAAAAAAAACACTCGACCACCATGTTTTTAGAACAGATAAGCTGTGGAAAAAAACATTCAGCAGATACACCCACTCTGCATAATGACAAGGTTCGCATCGGGCTTGATGTTGTAGTCAGCTACGGTGCGGTTGTTCTTGAGCTTTGTGCCAAGATGGTTTAGATCCTGCTGATCCACTGGTGGTCCTCCCTGATCATGGATCATGGCCTTGAGTTTTTTTATGGTATCGGACCCCTTCACCTCTAGGATGAATGTTTTCTCCTTAATAGTCGATACAAAAATCCGCATGACTGCAGCCGGACCGAGGCGCAGTACCAATTGACGAGTCGGCTCCCCATTGATCTTGAGGTCGATCGTGTCTGAGCTATCTGCAACCTCTAGGTTTATGTTCTTCCCCTTCAATGTCTTGATCGAAATCTGCATTATTAACCTGAGTTATCCTCGACTCTTTGGGGTTTTCTTTTATACATCTTTGGAGAGTGAGTTATTTGTTTTACAATTTCCCATATTATTTATTCGTAATGTTGACCGTTTATTTATTAATTGAGTTTAGTCTAAAGCTATTAATGCTCAACCGTTGTGAAGAAGCAAATGCTGCCTTTTTTTTTTTTTTGGATTTTCTCGTTTTGCAATTTTTGTTTTGATTTCTTCAGTTTTTTTATTTTTGGTAAGGTTTAATTTCTTCAGTTGATAGTGTGTAAAACTCTCTGTAAAATCAATATTAATATAGGGAGTTAAACTGGTTGTCCACGCCTTTTCAAATTCCTCCTTTTGGGAAGGATAACAAAAAGTTTCTTTTTTTCTTTCTCGCTGTTGATTTACATTTTCAATGTTAAATTTGTAGTATTTAGTTTGTTGAACTAATCCAATAAGCTAGTCATGCTCTTTGGGACTATCTTATCTAATCCTATAAGTTATGTTCATTATTTAATTTATACTAGACATTAACTTGCTCGGTTGTTCTTACCAAATTGATGACACATACATATAATTTTGATTTTTGATGAGATATCTTCTCATTCTTTCGATTTTCTTTCTGATGGGTCGTCACGTAGTGGAGGGTCCTCGGCAAAACTAATAAAAAAATTTAAAGTTTCTTACTAAAAAAGAAAATTCTAAAAACTGAGCCACTTGTTAATACAGCTCAAACGAAAATTGGTCCATTTTTACAAGACAACTCAACGAAATTGAGCTTTGTTGCTTAGAGAAATGAAAATCAATGGCCTTTTATCCTTTTATTTTTATTTTTTCCAGATCTTAGAGATCTATACATACATCTTTTTTTTTTTAATTCCTCTTCTTTGTCGAGACTGGTTAAAACGATGAAGACGATAGCGGCGGCTCTACGATGGTTGTTGAAGATATATCTTGACGATGAAGACGGTGAAGAGACGACGACTCGAGGGTTTGTGACTTTGTGAGTTCGTGTCATAGGCTGAAAGTAAAACGTGAGGGAGGGTTGATAGAATTAGGGTTCATTAGTTAGTGAACCCTGAACCGAACCGAAGACATAACCTATCTCAATTTATTCCGATCGGGTTTTATCAAATAACCGAATCCGAACGATTTGCCCAAACCTCGGTTCGATTCGGAAAATTTGGTTCGGGTTTAATTCTCAGGGCTAAGAAATAGTGGGTGAGTTTCATAAATCATTTTCCTTGCAATTTTATTGATTGGAAATCGAACACCAAGTCTTTAGAAACGATATAGGTAAATAAAAAATGGAAAACAAAACAAGATACATTTTAGCAACCACAAAGACGAGACACCATGTGAAGGATGGACCCATGCTTGATGTTGCAGTCAGATATGGTGCGACTGTCCACGAGATGCATGCCTTCAAAGATTAGCCTCTGCTGTTCCACTGGAGTGCCATTTCTCTCCTCATACTTAGCCTTGACTTCTCTAATGGTGTCAGTCCCCTGAACCTCGAAGGTTTGGGTTCCTCCCGTAAGAGTGTTTAAAAAAATCATCATGACTGCACCCGGATCTGGAGTTGGAGACAGATCCACAACCAATTCACGGGTCGGCTCTCCATGGATCTTGAGGTCGATGGTGTTGGAGCTATCTTCAACATCTAGTTTTATCCTCTTTCCCTTCAACGTCTCAATCGAAATATGCATTGCAAACTCAACTTCTCTCTCTATCTGTCTTTAGTGTTTTTTTATATACAGTACATCTTTGGGAAGAGATTTATTTGTTTTACAATTTCCTATATAATATTTATGGGGTCGTTATTTTGACTATTTTTTTGAAAACCCTCGTTTTTGATTAAAGCTATTAATGATCGATGAAGAAGCCAAATGCGACCCCTTTGATTTATTTCTTATGATTAATTTGCAATTTTACAATTTTTGTGTTCCTCAATGTTACAGTTTTACAAGTTCTATCACGACTCACGAGCATTAAGACCAACTTGACCCACAAGTTTTCTTTATTTAACCGAATTTTATACTAATAAATATTGAGTATACCTGTATACGTAAGACACAGCACTTGCTAATTGCTATTCCATGAAGAACGAAACAAAGCATTTATATACAAACAAAACAGAGCATTTACAATAAAACCAAGAACACAATATTAAACATGGAAGGCTCTCAATTAGTTTCAATCATCTTCTTTGCTTACACAATAATCATATCGATCGGCTCTATCAACTGCATAGACACAACAACAATCTGGTAACAAACCAATCCGCTTTGTTCGTGTTTGGAAGTTCTGTTTTTGATGCCGGAAACAACAACTACATCGATACTGTTCGCAGTTTCCGGTCTAATTACTGGCCGTACGGTCAAACCACTTTCAAACTCCCTACCGGAAGAGTCTCCGATGGACGTTTGATTCCTGATTTCATTGGTAACAAAATTACTCTGTTTCGTTATTTTATTATTCTCAAAATTTTATCATTGATCGTTGACGCGGCATTGGAGTTAGCATGGTTACCGTTGATCCCGCCAAATCTACAACCAAGTAACGGTAACAACCAATTTACCAATGGTATTACTTCAAATCAAAGATCATTGCATAATTTTAAATTAAAGATCATTGCATAACTTTTTCCGTTAAATCGATGGTAATTGTTTGACTTCTAAAACCTTTTTTCACCTTTTAACCACTCAAGGTGATAAATTTGAGAACACATTTAAACAACTTTAAGAAGGTTGAAAAATTGTTGAGATCTAAGTTAGGAGAAGCACATGGGAAGAGGGTTATTTCAAGAGCAGTTTATCTGTTTCATATTGAGTCAACGATTATCAATATCCATTCTCTACAAACTCTTCCGTTTTCCAATCCAATCCTCGAGAGATATACGTCGATTTTGTTGTCGGTAACACGACGGCCGTGATCAAGGTAAAATCAAAATTGATGTATGGATTCTCTTGTGGGCAAGGTTGATCATTTAATGTGTGCTTTTGTTCTTAGGAAGTGTATAAAATTGGAGGAAGGAAGTTTGGATTCTTGAGCATGGGAGCGTATGATTGTGTAACAGATTCTTTAGTATAACCTTTGGGCCGTTTTGTTTGATATATAGGGTTTAAGGAGGGGAAGAAGGCATGTTGTGGAACCGGACCATTGAGGGGAATCAATACATGTGGAGGCCGAATGGGAGGAGTATCTCAAAGCTACGAGTTATGCGAAAACGTTACAGATTACTTGTTCTTTGATCCTTTTCATTTGACTGAGAAAGTTCATCAACAAATTGCAGAGCTGATTTGGAGCGGATCGACCAACGAACGTCACCGAACCTATAATCTCAAAGCGCTATTTGAACTTAATTAAGCTCAATCACCCGTTGCATCTTGCTTTCCATGTTTTTTTTTTGTGTGTTTAATTTGTCATAATGATTGATTAATCTTTGCAATAATAATAAGAATCGAATAAGAAATTGGCCATATATATAACATCTTGAAGTTTTCTTACATCATTTTTACTTGTCAAGTCAGAAAAAGTTTCCAAAATATATAAACATCTACTTAAGATTCGAAATCGACAACGCCTAGTCATAATAAGTTTGCAAAACAAACAAAGCAATTTTAGCAACCGCATTGTTCCGACATCATGACAAGGTTTGCGTCCGTCTTGATGTTGCAGTCATCAGCTATGGTGTGACTGTCTGCGAGCATCCTGCCTTGAAACATTAGCGTCTGCTTGTTCACTGGTGGCCCACCGTGATCATGGATCATGTTCTTGACTTGTTTAATTGTCTCGGATCCCTTTACCTCTAGGTTGAATGTTTTCCCCTTAAGAGTTGATACAAATATCATCATGACTTCACCCTGACCCGAACCCGTACCCAGACCTAAAACCAGTTGACGGGTCGGCTCTCCACGGATTTTGATGTCGATTGTCTCAGAGCTATCCTCAACCTCTAGATTTATGGTCTTTCCCTTCACCGTCTTGATAAGAATCTTCATTGGACCACCTTAAGAGGTATCTGAAGAAAAGAAAAAAACAAAGCAAAAAAAAATCTGAGACCAAAGCACTTGAAATCTGAAAGCAGAAGGTTTTAAAATAGATAGCTATATGACGACGATAAGAGACATACCTAAAGAGAATTTGGAGACAGTGAAGACAAATTTTCTTCTTTGTGTTTCCTTTTATAACCATCCATGTTTTAATATTCTATAATATATATTTTTTTACCGTTGTAAAGAAACGGCTATTTTAAGACGGATGTATTACAAATGTTTTGATTTGAACTTTTTGACCGTTGTGGAAACGTCTCTTTGATTTACTTCTTCGACTTTTTACATTTTTACAGTTTTTGTTTAACGACTGTTTGAAAAACTAATTGGGCCGTTTAAGTGACTTATTAGTATTATGAACCGAAGATCATTAAAAGCCCAAAGCCCATTGATGTTTTTAGTCTGAGCCTCTGTTCTTTTTTCTTTGAGCCCGAAAGCTACAAGCCTACACCACATTGGCATCAGCAAAAAATAATTAAACTTGGCTTTTGATTGAAAGATTTTTTTTTTCTTTTCTTTCAGCACATATTCGTAACACAAATTACCTAAACCCTTTTTCTTCTCATGGATCACATAATTTCTTTATTTTTAAACTTTAATCAGTCTTCGTTTCGTAAGTAAAGTTATCATTCTATATTTTTCTTCTAGAAGATTACTTGTAAGTCTTTTTTTTTTTTGTCATCTGAAATTAAGATTACTTGTAAGTCTTTTAAAATATATATAAGATTGTTACTTATTTGACCCAAAAAAGATTATTGTTACTTATTCCAAAAGAAATTTTAAATACTATTACTGCTTTAGGGTTTGCTTCTTTACCACACAAAAAAAAAAAAACAACCCGTTTGGGCTTTGGCAAATATAAAACTTACAAGTTGTCATATAACCAAACTTTCGCTGCGACCAAACGCGATCCACGGTCCAGTTTGGCGGCAAGACTTCGCTCGTTCGCTCTATCCTTTACTACTATAGTACTATTTAATGATCACGTCAAAAGTGACACATGCAGATGCATCTGTTTCTAAAAAAGTATTAATTTGAAGTTTTGACTAATCATAAAGCTTCTTTGTTTCTAATCCTAAATATTTTTAAAACATTATTTTCAAACTATCAACTAATTAATGATATCTTTCTAGTGCGAATTGAAAATATGAAGAACAACTCCTTTTCCTTTGACTATCATCATGAGTATGAGCCCTTTTGTACTAAGTTCTTTGTTGATTTTCAAGGTTTGTAACGTAAAGTTTTACCGGTTTTGATTTAATGTTGTCTCTGTTTATATTAAATCGAAAACTATGCATGTACTGAAAAAAAAAATAAGAACACGTGATTATAGATTTGAAATATGTAAACAAAAATCGATAAATCTTTGAAATTTTTCCATAACACCTTTTGTGTTTTTATCCTCATTAAATTGTAAGAAATTATAATTACTTTGATTGCTCTAATTCATCTGATTGCTACTTCAAAAAATATTACTAGTATAACTTTGGATATGGTATTGTCGCTGTATTAGACCGATCACACTTAGGCTACAATAATTTCTACGACTACAATATTTCGTTCGCATAATAATAATCATTCGGTCGTATCCTCACATTTCCACAACAATTTGGAATTAATTTTCAGATTATTATTTTCGTATGACTCGTTTATTTTCTAAATTAGATAGAGTACCTTCTTATATATAAAAAACAAATCCATGTGAAGTTCGAAAACATATGATTAAAATAACTATGTTTTTTGTCTTTGTCACCTCATATATACTTTTATCAACAAGATAACTTATCGATTTTGATTCAAAGTCGTGCATAGGAAAATTATATAATGCTTTAGAACAACAACTTGTCCATGCACAATTAAGAATAAGAAAAAGAAAGAATAGTATAGTATATAAAAAAATAAAAAAAAAATAAAAAAAAAAAATTGTTGGAAGAACTAATGTTATGAATATATATATATATTCAAGCTAGTGGACAAAACATAAACGTTAACGATTAAACATGGAAAGCTCTCGACTAGTTTCGATCATCTTCTTCGTCTATACAGTAATCTTATCGATCGGCTCAATCAACTGCAAAAACAAGAACAATCTTGTAACAAACCAAGCTGCGTTGTTCGTGTTCGGAGATTCTCTGTTCGATGCCGGAAACAACAACTACATCGATACCGTCTCAAGTTTCCGGTCTAATATGTGGCCGTACGGTCAGACAACTTTCAAAGTTCCCACCGGAAGACTCTCAGACGGACGATTGATTCCTGATTTCATCGGTAACATAACAAAACTACTCTGTTTTGTAAGTTTTATTTCCTAGGAAAATTTAACATTTTTTTGTTTCACTAATCGCTGACGTGGCAGCCGAGAACGCATGGTTACCGTTGATCCCGCCAAATCTACAACCAAGCAACGGTAACAATCAATTTACCTATGGAGTAAGTTTTGCTTCTGCTGGCGCCGGAGCTTTAGTCGATTCCTTTGGTGGAATGGTAAATATCATCAGTTTGAATTGTTTATATTGATTTGATATTTTTTTCATGCGACTTTAAGGAAACAAATTAATTTTGTTTTCATGTACCTACAAAAAAACTACTAACTCTTGGAATTTTGGTTTATTTCGTATTTTCACTATGGCTAAACTAAATATTTGTGATAAAAATATATTTGAAACTTTAGATAATATTAATTTTAAAACAGGAGAATATATTTAGAAAGACACTTAAATCAAAGAGAGAGAGAGGGAGTAGAAACAAAAAAATCTTGTGTAGCTTTTATTACTTCAAAGTTATCTGACTATTTGACATTTTTTCAATTTTTTTTTTTAAATCATTCAAGGCGATAAATTTGGGAACACAGTTAAACAACTTCAAGGATGTTGAAAAGAGGTTGAGATCTGAATTAGGAGATGCAGATACCAAAAGGGTTTTCTCAAGAGCTGTTTATCTGTTTCATATCGGAGCCAACGACTATTTTTATCCTTTCTCTGCAAACTCCTCAACTTTCCAATCCAATTCCAAAGAGAAATTCGTCGATTTTGTTATCGGTAACACGACATCCGTGGTCAAGGTAAAAATAAAATGGAAAACTAATTTCAAATTATTAAATTATGGTCTAAAATGAGATAAATGATATGGTTCTTAGACACTCTATAAAATGGGAGGAAGGAAGTTTGGATTTTTGAACGTGGGACCGTACGAATGTGCACCAAGTTCATTGATAAGAGACCGAACAAAGATAGGATCTTGTTTCAAACCTGCCACTGAGCTTATCGACATGCACAACAAGAAGTTTCCGGATGTCTTAAGGCGGCTACAACGCGAATTATCCGGATTTAGATACGCTCTTCACGACTATCACTCTTCACTTTCCGAAAGAATCAATAATCCTTCAAAATATGGTAACTAAACTTGGTAGTTACATATATGTAAGAGATCGATCTATAGTTTACCTTTCAGAGCATTTTTTTGTTGTGTTTGTTAATTTTGAAGGGTTCAAAGAAGGGAAGAGGGCATGTTGTGGAAGCGGACCACTGAGAGGAATCAATACGTGTGGAAACCGAAGAGGGCCGTCACAAGGTTACGAGCTATGCGAAAACGTTACCGATTATTTGTTCTTTGATTCCTCTCATTTGACGGAAAAGGCTCATCGACAGATCGCAGAGCTGATTTGGGGCGGATCACCCTATGTCACTGGACCTTATAATCTCAAAGCCTTATTTGAATTTAGGCTTACCTAGAATCGTCTATATATGTGCATATGAAAATAACTGACGAGGTCACTATTATCTTGTCTAGTCATGTTAGTCATGTAATTTTTGTGTGTTAGGATAATAATAAAATTGATTACACTTTTTTGTGATAGGGAGAACAATTTTATGGTGGAAGTAAATAATCTTGATGAAATACTGAGTTACAAGACAATTAGATAGACAACAAGAAACATGTGCAGACAGATGTGCTAGCAGAAACCTTATTATCGCTTATTTCCGTTGACCTTTCTTGCACCGGAAGATTAGCTTCCTACGACGATAGTTAAAAATTAAAATTACAATTTATTGCCATTCAACATTATCAAATGTAGATTAGTAATATAAACAAGTTGCTTTTTTCAATTATATAAGTCCGACAATAAATGTTACCATGTCAGACGGATCTACTATATTACTATATATCATGTGATGCGATCCAAATCGTTTTAGTACTATTTTATCAACATTGAACGTAGATATAGGATAGATAAAGTCAAGATCGGTGTCTTGCTTCAGTTATGGAGATTTCTTAAATTATATTTGTATGTTTCCATCTTTCCACCTTGGGATAAGCGAGCATCATTTATTTTTCTTACTTAATTAAATAGAAGAAAATTACTAAATTTATGACCGGATGAGATTTGTTTGGTCTTATTTTATTTTCCCGTCATGATCCACAAAATCAGATCATACTGCACAAAATCAGATCATATTTATTTTACTGTAATAAAATACTCCCAAGTGGTAATTATATTTTAATTTATATTTATTTCAGTTGAGAGTATTATATTTCCCAACTAGTAATAGATATCATATTCTTTTTTATAATTAAAATCAGCTTATTATTTAATTCGGTGTCATAAAACATATCGTCATATATTTTTACATAATTTATTTTTATTAAATAATTAAGCTCTCGAATAGATTAGAGTGAATCGATAGACTAATGAACGTAACTCACGATTAATTCCACTGCGTGGTAAAGTTGCAAAGATCAATCTTTTATTAATAGAGGAAAACTCACTAGGGAAAACGAAAAAACGTTACACATCAAGATTCCGATTTTGATTCGATTAAAATTTAACTCACGAGCCTTGTAGAAACATGATTGACCCTAAAGACTGATTTTTAGTGAGACTCAGTAATACTCGTAACCGCGGCTAGAGGAGGAGCTAGAGTCGCTGGCTTGAACAGTGGCTGACGTTGTTGGAGGCACCCAAAACTCACGCATAGGTTCATCGACTGGGTAAACAACAAGCTCACGGACGTTCATTGGTTGGACAACATTTGTATCCGCTCCAAAAAGAAGATGACCAAACATTTCTTGCGCCTTCTCGGTGTTGTGACGTCCGTCGAAGAATAGGTAAGACCTTTGGTACTCGCATAGCCTCGAATGCACGTTAGGTAAACCGCAACCATAAGCATCGTGTGTCCCAACTCCGCAGCACGATGCGTTCGTAACGAAAAACCCTAAGAGTGACAAATATTAACGGTTTTGTATATGAGTATTAATCACATGGTATTATAAGTTATAAAATTTAAATAAATAAAATTAACCAACTCACGGAAGTTTGCGTTCCTCTGCGTCCTAGTAAGAATGGCATTGTAGAAATCAAAAACGGTAAATTGGAAACCAGGAGTTGTTCTAGCCATTTCGTTCAACATCGGTCCAATTTTCTCGTTGTGTTGTTTAGCCAAATCGTTGAGTTTCTCATAGCATTGATCCATCCCGGTGTTGTAATCTTGTCTGACGATGGGTAAGCAACCCAATGGAGCTAGGGTTTGGATCACGAATTTACTCGCTCCTGATGAATACAACAAGCTGATGTCGTTCTTTAACTTGTTGGTCACGGAAGTGACGAAAGCTTGTTGAGCAGATGCATCGGCGTTAGGGTTGTTCTTGGTGAAATTCAAGTAATCGTTTGCACCAATGTATATCATAAACACTGACTTCTTCACGAAATCATCGTTCCAATTTGCTGCTTTCATTTGATTGAATTTTCTCACTTGTTGATTCAGAGTCAACTAGAGAATAAAAAAAACAGAAAAAGACAAAAACCAAAATTATAATTGCAATTATATATAGTAAAGCTTATTAATATTAAGTTACATGTCTTTCTGTGAAGTAAAACAAAAAAATCCGCTTATTAAGACCGGGTCAATAAAAGACAGAATATAATTAATTTTCTTTCAATTAGGTACGGTGTTGAATATAAATATACACTAGTAGTCTAGTACAGTAGTATATAATAAGAAATTAAGTTGACTTACAGATTCCACCGGAGCTCCGAGTAGAGTAGCATCGGCGACGGCGAAACTAGCTCCACGTGAGACATTGACATTCGGTTGAAGCGCCGGCGGGATCACGAGCGGAATCTTCATGAATTTTGCTGCATTATTTTAAAAATATTTTAGTTTTTTTTTCATATCATACAAATAATTCTTCGTTACTACTACATCTTCGAATCTGTTAACGAAAAAAATAAAATTCCATATGTTTCGAAAAGTGAATAGCAGCTGAATAAACTCATATTTTTAATATTTTCAACGTTATTTTAAGTAATTAACTAATAATAGCCAACACTCGTGATTTGTAACTACTAACGTTTTAAATGATAAAAATATCATTTTTACATGTTTTTTTTTTTTTTTTTTTTTTTTTTTAAGATTTTCCGGTTATATTAACAAAAACAAAAAAAGTCGTACCGACGAAGTCCGGAGTGATGAGGCCGTCGGAGAATTTGCCGTTGGGATCATCTCGGGATTTTCCGTACGGCCAGAAACCTTGAGCGACTAAGGCTCTGGTGAGAGTCTGTTTGTTTCCCGCGTCGAAGTTGGAGTCACCAAAGGTGAACAAGGCCACCACCGGAGTATTCTGTCCGGCGACGGTGATGGGGTTGTGAAAGAGGGTCAATACCAAAAATACACATAGAACATTGACTAAATTACAGTTGTTTGCCATCGTTAAGAGAGTAGAGAAAGAGATGTAGAACAGTGAAAGAGAAGAATGCTTCTGTGCCTTAGCTCGTAGACTGACTCGTTATATTTATATTGCAAATACTACAATTTGGCAATTGAAAAAACTTTTATCGAAAGAAATTAAGGCAATATGGCAATGAATATCATTGTTATTTAAAAAATAATAACGTGTCGCGCGAGGTTCATTTTTTCTAATACACCTAATTAATGCACTAGCAAACGATTACTGATCAATTATTATATTCGCATTATCACATCTGACGGATCACTGGTTTCTCTTCTATTTTATTTTTAATTTTCAAATTTATTTATGGTTACTAGTAACAAGAAAGATCGTGCATTTTAGAGGCTAGAAGAAGATTTTTTTATATATATCGTGCATTTTAGAGGCAAGAAGAAATATTTATGAAATATTAAAAAACATGTCAAATGGAACCTCTCACCCACATGGCCGTAAGTAATTATTGAGGATATATTGAGGATATTACCATATCCCGATTATATAGATTTACCTTTTTCCTATTGGTTATTGTATTAGGGTTTTACTCTCTTCCGCTTGTATATATACTCGACCTAAAGGTCCTAATAACACAAGTCAATTACATTCATCTTCTCTGTTCTCTAATTTGACATGGTATCAGAGCACGAAATTGTTTGAGCGATATCACCCTCGTGAATCTCTCAAATTTCTCTTCTGCCTCTCGGCTCTTGTTCTTCTTTGCCTCTCGGCTTCTCTATTTTTTTTCTCTTGCTTTCTTCTCAAAAAAAAAAAAAAAAAAAAAAAAAAAAAACTCGTTGATTTTATTTAAAAACAGATCACCTCTGTTTCTTCTCTTTCTTCTTCGTTACGATGGCGCTAGCAACCACCAATCCAAAACACAAAACTATCTCGCCGTATGATCTCACAGCCAACGACAATCCGGGGGCGATTATCTCTCAACCTATGCTTAACGGACTGAATTATGATGAGTGGGCACTCAATCTAAGGATGGCTCTTAGCTCTCGCAAGAAATTTGGCTTCCTTGATGGCACCATATCAAAACCAGCAGCAGATGCTCCGGAGCTAGAAGATTGGACGGCAAATAATCATCTGTTGGTGGGTTGGATTAAGCAAACTATTGAGCCCAAAATCCGTACAACGATTTCAACCCGCGAGGTAGCTAAAGATCTTTGGGACATCATAAAGAAACGCTTCTCTGTCAAAAGTGGTGCTCGTCTTCAACAACTACGCAATTCTCTCGCCAATTGCAAGCAAAACGGGTCCACTGTCGATGAATACTTTGGTCGCTTGACCAAACTATGGGATGGAATTACTGATTGTATGAACTCAAAACGGTGTAGCTGCGGTAAGTGCGAGTGTGATCTCAACACGGCTCGAGACAAGGAACTCGAGACTCTGCGCATCCATGACTTTCTATCCGGACTTGACGAATCAACTCATGGTGCTATTCGCTCTCAAATATGTGCGATTTCTCCTCTACCAGACCTTGATACAGTTTATCAAACGATCACACAGAATGAAACAATTCACTCCAATACGACGACTCCAGCAACTGTCATGGGATTTGCCTCTCAAATTCCTTCCTCACACTCGTCTCAGCGTACCGGCACTGCTTACACAAAAGATATCACTCCATCGACCCCGGTTTTCTCTAATCCTTCGCGGTTTGGTATGATCAATCGTGATCCAAATCGCAAGTGCACTGCTTGTGGACGAATGGGACATGAAGCAGTTTCATGTTTTAAAGTAGTCGGCTATCCGGAGTGGTGGGGAGATAGGCCTCGCAACAGAAACGTACAAAACTTCTCCTCTGGTCGTGGTCGTGGTCAAAACACACGGGCCAATGCAGCTCAAATCGTCACTGCCAATTCTGCCGCCGTGGGCTCTTCCTCTGAAATTACTGATAATGATCGCCAAGGTCTGAGCGGTATTTCTGATGATCAATGGAAGATCGTTCAGCGTCTTATCAATGCAGGAAAGGCATCAGAAACTTTAAGTGGTAAGAATAATGAAAATTTTTGGATCTTGGATACCGGAGCAACACACCATATGACGGGCCAAAGGGAATTATTAGAGGATATAAGAGACGTTGCTCCGGTCTCTGTGTTGTTACCTGCGGGTGCCGATGTAATCGCATCCCAACAAGGGACTGTTCACTTGACTCCGACTCTCTCCATTAAGAATGTTTACTTGATTAATGGCTTTCATACGAACTTGATCTCTCTTAGTCAGCTTGTTACTGATAACTTTCTGGTAGGACAAGTAACCGATAAGCTTATGATTTTGCAGGACCGTATAACGAGGACGGTGATTGGCGCGGGTGAAAGAGAGGGAGAGGGATTGTACCGGTTTCGCGGGATTCAGACAATGACAGCCTTACAAACTCGTGTTAGTGATGATTCGACTTTGTTGCATCTACGTCTTGGACATCCGTCTTCACGTGTCACCGGAATGGTCCCGGGAGTTAATCGTTTTTCTAATTATCGTAGTGATCATTTACTTAAGGATTGTGATGTTTGTTTACGAGCGAAACAAACTCGTCAGTGTTTTCCAGAAAGTTCCAATAATGCCAAAGATATTTTCGATTTAATTCATGTTGATTTATGGGGGCCTTACCGTACTACGGCATTTTGTGGATCACGATATTTTTTGACGATCGTCGATGACCATTCACGAGCTGTTTGGTTGTATCTTCTTTCCGACAAATCAATGGTGTCTAGATATCTCCGTGATTTCATTGCTATGATCGAGAGACAATTCTCTAAGAAGGTGAAAGCTATACGAAGCGACAATGGGACAGAGTTTATGTGCCTCACTCGATTTCTTCAAGAACAAGGCATCCTACATGAGACGTCTTGCGTTTACACTCCGCAACAAAACGGACGAGCTGAACGTAAGCATCGTCATATCTTAAATGTGGCACGAGCATTAATGTTTCAGGCGCAACTACCGATTGAATATTGGGGAGAATGTATTCTTAATGCCGGCTATCTCATCAACCGTACACCATCGACTCTACTCAATGGCTTGACTCCTTTTGAAAAATTATACGGTCATGCTCCGTCGTATACCCATTTGAGAGTCATTGGCTGTCTTGCTTATGCTCACAACATAACTCATGGTGGTGATAAATTTGCTCCGCGAAGTCGAAGATGCGTTTTTTTGGGATATCCCTATGGCAAGAAAGGTTGGAAATTATATGATTTGGACCGACAAGTGGTGTTTGTCTCCCGTGATGTTGTGTTCCGCGAAGATACATTTCCATTTAAACAAGGGTCTACTCCGACAACCGTAGTGCCTCCGCTTACACCTCCGGTGGCTGCCTCCATTCTTCATGATGATGACACTGTTATTTTGGACAATGTTGATCCTTCTCCGACTTCTCCTAACATCACGACACCCTTGGTTTCCTCTACGACACCCGTTGTGGTTACTCCTACGACTTCCGCTACGGAAACTACTACCGAGACTGAAGTGCTTGGTCAGGGAAAGCGTCCAAAGATACCAAATGTGCGACTCCGTGATTATATTGTTGGTACTGTCACTACATCCCCTCTCTCTCCCTCTTCATCTACGCCTCCACCGCCCTCAGGTTCGCTCTATCCTATATCTGCTTATGATTCTTGTGAGAATTTTTCCTCTAAACATCGCAGTTTCTTGGTGACTCTCAATACTACCGTCGAACCACGATCGTTTACTGAGGCTATGCAATATGAGGTTTGGAAATCAGCCATGGGCTCGGAAATGGATGCATTACAACGAAATCATACTTGGGATCTCGAAGAATTACCGCCAAATAAGAAAGCACTTGGCAGCAAATGGGTTTTTACAATCAAACTACGCTCGGATGGTACGATTGAGAGACATAAAGCTCGTCTTGTTGTTCTTGGCAATCACCAAACTGAAGGCATTGACTATACTGAGACATTTTCACCTGTTGCCAAGATGACTACTGTTCGTATGTTTCTTGATTTTGCAGTAAAGAAAAATCATGAGGTCCATCAAATGGACGTTCATAACGCTTTCCTACACGGTGACCTTCATGAAGAGGTTTACATGAAAATTCCGCAAGGTTTTTCTTCTGCTGGTGATAACCGTGTGTGTCGTCTTCGTAAATCATTATATGGTCTAAAACAGGCTCCTCGATGTTGGTTCGCAAAACTAGTCGATTCTCTCCTCAAGTATGGTTTCTCACAGACTAAGTCGGATTATTCCTTGTTTGTCTACTCGAAAAATGGTGTTTCTTTGCGCATCTTGGTCTATGTCGATGATTTGATAATTTCAGGAAATTGTCCTAAGGAAATCAAGACTTTCAAGGATTATTTATCTTTGTGTTTTCACATGAAGGATTTGGGATTTTTAAAATATTTTTTGGGTTTGGAGGTAGCACGGAGTTCTGCGGGAATATATTTATCTCAACGCAAATATGCTACAGAAATTGTCACCGAAGCCGGTCTCTTGGGTTGCAAACCAGCTGGCTCTCCTATTGATCAAAACCATCGTCTCTCTAGTGTGAATGGTCCGGAGTTAGCAGATCCTCAAACATATCGTCGCATTGTTGGACGTTTAATATATCTTGTTGCTACACGACCCGATCTTACCTACGCGGTCCATGTTCTCTCTCAGTTTATGCAAGCACCGCGAGAAGAGCACTGGCTTGCGGCATTGAAAGTGGTCCGTTATCTCAAAGGCACCCTTGGACAAGGTGTTCTTCTTCGGGCTGACTCTCCTCTCCACTTGACAGGCTGGTGCGATTCGGACTTCTCGGGTTGCAAGTTATCTCGCCGTTCTCTCACCGGTTGGTTCGTCCAGCTAGGTGATTCACCTATATCATGGAAAGCAAAGCAACAAGATGTCGTATCTCTTTCTTCTGCGGAGGCGGAGTACAGGGCTATGAATGCTGTTACACGGGAATTAAAGTGGTTGAAAGAACTTCTTCAAGATCTTGGCTTCGACCATACTGCTCCGATGACAATTAAGTGTGATAGTAAACCCGCCATTCACATCAGCTCAAATCCGGTGTTCCACGAGCGTACAAAACACATTGAACGTGATTGTCACTTTGTTCGTGATGAGATCGTCAAAGGTGTTGTCAAACCATTTCATGTTTCCTCGGAAGAACAACTTGCGGACATTCTAACCAAAGCTTTAGGACGTAAGGAGTTTGACGCATTTCTTGTCAAGTTGGGCATTCGAAACTTGCATGCTCCAACTTGAGGGAGGCTATTGAGGATATATTGAGGATATTACCATATCCCGATTATATAGATTTACCTTTTTCCTATTGGTTATTGTATTAGGGTTTTACTCTCTTCCGCTTGTATATATACTCGACCTAAAGGTCCTAATAACACAAGTCAATTACATTCATCTTCTCTGTTCTCTAATTTGACAGTAATACTCCATGCGCTTCAGATCAAGTGTTCGTTTAAAGTTTTGAGTTTTTTTTTAATACAATTAAAAAAATTAAACTTTTCTATTTTACTAATACACTCCGGTTAATACAATAAAACAGTACAAATAAAATTAGAAATTTTATCAAATATTTACATTTAAAAACAAATACTGATATTTATTATAAAACAAAATTTAAGTTATAAAGCTACATTTAAGTTAAAACTAGATAGTAACCCGCGGTATACCGCAGGGTTAATGGTTTTTTTTCATATTTCTTGTTAAAAAAGTTCTTAAAAATTTGAGTTTGTGTTAGTGTAAGCGGTAATTATAGGTATATTAGATTTATTCTATATTTTAATAGGGTTCCATTGTGACTTTGTCCGTAATTTGAATACTCTATAGAGGTGTATTGGAATAGAGATTTTAAAAGGTATGATGAAATTTGGGTTTTGGAGATTGGAGTGATTTAAGCGGAGTTTTAGGATATTGGGTTCATTTGTAAGGATTTAAATTAAAAATAAAAAAAAAGATTGGTGATTTGGTGAGATTTATTATGAAATTCTATATGATATAAGAGGTGTTTGTTTGAGGTTTTTCCTTCTCATTCTCCGAGGATATAAGAGGATTTTGTTTGAAGTTTTTCTTTCTCATTCTCTGAGGATAATCATTAGTAGCCTTTCCCCCTCTAATTTTTCTCCACCACGATATGTCTTATTCTCTAATGATATAAAAAGAGAAGAAGGATCTTTAGGGTAAAACATTTATTTATGATACACATTTGATCACTCTTGACTGTTGATAAAATGATGACTTTACAAACATAGTCACTCTTTCTTGATCACATAAGTATACCTATTCTTCATTACAAAAATCTCATCGTGATATAAAAAAATCAAGTTTTTCTTCTTGAATGAGATTTAGAAATTATGTTTCAGTCACTTTCCCATTTCCTGACAACGGTCTCCTTAGCAGTGAAACCTTCCTTCTTCCACATAGAGATACTCACATATATATCAATAAAACACATTTCAAAGTCTAATTCTAAAACGCTAATCGTAACCGCCAAACACATTGCATATTAGCGGCTATTACTATTAGATAATTAAGATTATGTCCTATGAGAAAGAAAAATGTAGTCAAATGACATCAAAAATGACTTAATGAAGAATCGAAAAAATCATATACATCAAAATGACAAACTATAATTAAAAAAAGAAAGATAATGACGAATGGCCTTTTTACTCTCTTTGAGAATTCACTATAAGAATCTAAAAATCTTTGTAATTATTTTTTCCTCATTGCTCGATCATCATCTCCAAGATAACCTTGATTAAGAAGCTTTAATCATGTTATCAAATAAATGAATCCAACAAAAAATATACAAAACAAAAAAAAACATTATCGAAGTGCATGGTTACGTAGCAACACAAAAAATGCTAAAGATTTCTTCTTCAGTTAATCGTCATAGTGGTTATCATCATAGGCAGCATATTCATATTTATCCTAATTAAACCAAAATCACTATATATGGCTATGAGTGCTTCTTCAATTGGCTATGAGAAAATCATACCAGGATAATGCTTTTGACTGCGATTTTCTCATATATATGGCTATGAGTGCTTCTTCAATTGGCTATTAACAAAACAAATAAAATAGAAACGTTTATTTTATATATTTAAAAACCTATAAACCTATAAACAAAACATTAAGATTTCCATCAAAAAAAAATATTAACATGCAGACATTATTTGAGAACTGAGATGATACTGAGATCGAGAATGCCTCTTTATATAGTGATGGATGAGATATCGATGTGTACTCAATATATTTTAGATTTGACCAAATCTTCCAACAAATTTTCTCTATTTTTTTGGCAATGAATATATGAGTTATAGGGAACTAATATATCCGAAAATTAAGGATTGAGATTCAATATTTTTTGGTTGATTTGAATATCTGTTTGAATTATCTTAGAATTCATATAAGGAAGATTCTGTTTTTTACGACGGAAGATACCATTTTGTAGTCTAAATCTAATTATGTGATTTTTTTTATATCGCATATCAATTTATTGTTTAAATATGTTACTAAAATCGATTTTGTCATAAATAAAAATTATCATTATCCAAACTTTTCAGAAAACGACATAAATTCAGAGAATATTGAATTAGTAATTTTTTTAATATTAGTTTTTTTCAAGGGTTTATTTTCTTAATTTAAGATGTAAATCTTGACAAAATCTTAAAAATAAAAGATAATTAAAGCAATCTTTTACAGAAAAGAGAGTAGTTGTCGTCGATGTGGGATAGTCCCTGAAGAATAGTACCCATGTCAACGGATTGCAGGTATAGTTCAACTCATAGCCCCCAATCCCACGGGTGACGATATTGTCATTGGGGATTTGTATGCTTTCAAAAGAGTCGTTAGCTGATCTAGGAGTCAGTGGTCAATAAGTAGGCAAAAGACTCTGGGGAAGTAGCGGTCAATACACCCAGAACCACACCAGTAACCCAAGTTAATTCGCGAGGTTTTTTAAAACCACCGGTGAGGTATACACGAAATACGTGCAGGATCATCATTAGGACCATCATACTTGCCGACCATCGATGAACTGATCGGATTAACCAACCAAAGTTAGCTTCAGTCATTATATATTGAACAGAAGTAAATTAAAGTAATGATTTGTTATTATTTGAATTTTTGAAATTTAAAAATAAATGATGAGTCGTTATTATTAAATTATATTAAATGGGATTGTTATTTCTGGAAATATCTATTAATCTATTATAAATTTTAATTAGTTTACATATATACAATTTCGTTTTTTCTTACATTTATACTAATCATAATTAATTAGTATAGTTTTGTTAAAGAAATATTTTTAAATCTAAACTAAATTTTGTTTTATGATTAAATATTATTTGTATCTAAACAAAATACATGTTTGTTAGATTCGTGATTGGCCTCCGATCCTAAATATTAGGTAATCTCTTTAATATTTTTAAATCCGTTTGACTCATTGACCCGTTTTTAATGAATTGGTTAATATTAGTAACATGGAATTAAAATGATTATGATTAGAGATCTCTAATGGCATATATTGTAATTTTTTATAAACTCAACGTTACGAATTATAGGATGTACTTCCCAAATAATAGTATAGGATAACTTTTGTTTAGATATCTGAACGAAGACACATTTTTAATTTTTACTAACATTTTCAATCTCATCTTGTAAAATAGCTATATGAGTATTATAGTTCAAAATAGAATTTTCGAAAAATGGATTACTATATAATATTTTGAATAACATTTTCGAACTATATGAGTATTATAATTCATCATAGCATTTTTTATAATTGGACTGATATAAAATGTTTTCAATGATATATCATTTTCGAATAGCATTTTTTATAAATTGGATTGATATAGAATGTTTTCAATGATATATCATTTATGTTTACAATTTCAATAACATTTTTTTATTTTTTATAACATGTTCGAATAATGGATTACTATATAACATTTTCAATTATATTAGTATATTAGTATAGAATTTTTACTTATTGTGTTACATTTTCGAATTGATTAGGATATAACATTTTCGAATTTTATTAATTGTGTATTATATAAACAAAATCTTTTAAGATCTTTAAACCCGTTGACCCGTTGACCCGTTAATATATATTAGTGAAATGGAATAAAATGATTATAATTAGAGATCTCTAATGGCATATATTGTAATTTCTTACAAAATTTAAGTTATGACTCTTAGGATGTACTTCCCAAATATTAGTATAGGATAGTTTGGAGTATTTCATCTAATTATATAATAAATATTTTTTTTTTTTGTCGACCAGTTTATTTAAATTTTCTTTTAGTACTAATAGATGACATATTAGTTTTACACATAGGTGCTTTCAAAGAAATTTAACTGTAGCAGCTATTGTATATGTGGCTCTATTGAATTCACGAGTCAATTTTTTTTTTCTATTAATGAAAGATTAGCGTTGAATATATTAGAAACAAACAAAAAAACGAACGACGCCTAATTTGGAATCATTAAAACGACAAAAAGGTGCACAATTTGTTTTAGAAAAATAATTATAAACAAAAGTGCAGAAACTAGATAAAACAAATTTGCTTACGTGAAGGTAAAGTTTTATATGAAGAAGGCCTCGTTTGTGACTCATCTATTATCTAAATATCATGATTCTTGGTTTAAATTTCATATGAAATTAAACATATACATATTAGCCGGCCCCAGAGCCAGATGTAAAACTTAGCTTTTCTTGAACTTTATAATCTTTACTTTTCCTTGCTCTTATACCAATCATTTTGACTGTATATGTATATATTCATTGCAAGAATCATTGCAAACAAACAAACAAAAACAAACAAAAAAAGTAAATAAAAGACTCATGTGAGTTTAATTTGAATCCATTACCTCTTAAACGATTCCACCAAATTTTATCATTTTGTTCTAATGGAGTGCGTGTGGCCCGAAACTTGTCTAATCTGAGCACAAAGCAGGTCATTGCCTCATTGGATATGCTTTGGTTCATATTCTCACGTTTGTCGCATTACCCATTGAGATTTTTCTTATGAAAAAACAGAGTTGAGGATAACATTATTATTTTAATTCTCAACAAATTAAGAACAACGCATTACATTTTCCAAGAGCTCGTGCGTGATATAGAGATAGAAAATAGTAAATTATGCTCAAGAACTAAACAAGGTAGATAGATCCACTAGGATCAACGTCAACGTCGTGGACTAATGATAACTTCTCCTCCATTGGATCCTCCCAAAACTCACGCATAGGCTCATTAACAGGATAGACAATGAGCTCACGAACATTCATAGGTTGGATAACATTTGGGTCGGCTCCAAAGATAAGATGAGCAAACGCTTCTTGTGCCTTCTCTGTGTTGTGGCGTGCATCGAAGTAAAGGTACGATCTTTGATATTCGCATAGCTTCGAGTGCACGTTAGGTAAACCACAACCATATGCGTTATGCGACCCAACACCGCAACACGATATATTTGTCACGGAAAACCCTGATTAGTCATAAAAACAAGTGTTAATGTTGGTTCAAAGTCTAAGCATATAACGATATTAATCATAGTGTAGATTTTCAATTGTAACTCACGGTAGTTCATGTTTCTTTGTGTCCTACGAAGAATAACGTTGTAGAAATCGAAAACGGTGAATTGGAAATCCTGTTTAGTTACCGCCATTTCGTTCATCATCGGTCCGATTTTAGCGTTGTGTTGTTTGGCCAAATCGTTGAGTTTCTCGTAACAATCATTGCCTGTTTTAAACTCTTGTCTTGCGATCGGTAAACAACCTAATGGTTCTAGCAACTGTACAACGAATTTACTAGCTCCAGATGAATACAACAACTGCAATTAAAATTATAATAACATATACATCAGACTCATTTTATTTTTTATTAGATTTAGAGATGAAAATACTTACGTTGATATCACTCTTTAATCGGTTAGTGACAGAAGTAACAAAAGCTTGTTGAGCAGAAACTTCAGCATTAGGATTGTTTTTGGTGAAGTTGTAATAATCTTCCATACCAATGCTAATCATAAACACTGATTTCTGAATGTAATCCATTTTCCAATTTGATATCATCTGATTGAATTTCCTCACTTGTTGATTCAGAGTCAACTACCAAAAATTGTGAATTTTGTTATTATTACATTATTAATGGTTTATGATACTAAATATATATAGATATGATTAAACAAGCTTACAGAATCTTTTGGAGATCCAAGAATAGAAGCGGACCCGACGGCGAAGCTGGCTCCTCGTGACACATCGGCGCCGGGTTTTAGCGCCGGCGGTAAATCATGTGGAATCCCCATGAATTTTGCTGTGATTTATTCACTCCCATCAATTTCATAAAACTTTTGTTACCACTTACCAATCAAAAATCTCCTTTAGTAATGAAATATAGTACTGAGTTTTATAATTATATAAAACGAATACCTATAAAGAATACTAAGCTAATTTTTCTTAATGGTTAAAGGATATGTATTATAGATTTATAGTATTATATAAAGAACGTGTTCATCGTGTATAAGTAGTTAAAATATTAAAGAAATAATGCTAATTCGAATTGAGACCTATGAAAAAACAATTACTAGTCCGTTACATTTATCAAATTTTCACACATAATAAAATAGTTTGCAATATTGAATCTTTTTCCTACATTTGAATTGCTTTTTTAATTGCACTCATTTTAAAATTATTTATTGATTTCAAGTATATCTAATAACTATATTGGGACAGAATTTTGAAATGAAGGATAACTAAGCTAACAAATAAGCATCAATCCACAAATTATATATGTTGTCCATTATATTGTTGTCATTTGATCTTTATAATCTGATTCCTTTTGAAAAAAAGTGAAAAACAAAAATAAATTTAAAAACTTACCAATGAAGTCCGGGACAATTTTGCCATCGGAAAACTTGCCCTTAGGGTCATCTCGAGATTTACCGTAAGGCCAAAAGTTTTGAGGAAGTGAAGCACTAGTGAGGAACTTTTTATTTCCGGCGTCGAAGCTGGAATCTCCGAATGTGAACAAACCCACCGCCGGAATATGCTGCCCGGAGATGGTGACAAGGTTGTGGAAGAGAGGATATACCAATAATATTCCTAGTACACTCACTAAACTACACTCCATTTTCAGTTAAGCAGGAGAATGATAAGGTACAATAAGTTCCTCAGTCCTCTAAGATATTTATATTGTTAACTGTTTGAAAATAAAAGAGCTTTTTAAATGTTCTTTATAACTAAAAGATTAAGCAAACTCAGTTTAGAAAAAAAGAAAAGAGTTTTGGGAAAAATGTATAATAAAAATATAAACGTTAGAAAAATATAAATTTATTGTAAAACGTTAGAGCTTTTACATATTTATAGAACTAAAAAAATTAATGGAACTTAAATTAAAAAAAAAAAAAAAGTTTGGGAAAAATGTTATGTAAAATCGTTGTTAGAAAAAGAAAATCACAACGATGTGAATATTCAATCTCTCACGTTTTTGCTATGTCTTATATCAATTGAAACTAACTCCACTTCTACTGTTCTTCTATACCTAATTTTGGCCATTTGTCCTTTTTCTTTTTTCCAACAAAGCTAGAGAAAATATCATTTTGTCTGCCAACATACTTAAATAACTCTACTCAACACAATAAATTAAGAAACGTCATTTATCCTATGTATATATACATATATATATATATATATGTATATATATATATGCTCTAAAACCTTAACCAAACTCCAAAAAATGTTATTTACTTATTTACGAAATTCACCTATCGTTTTAATAGTTTTGTCTTCTTCTTAATTATCCATGCTTGAAATTGATATAACTCAAATTGTTTATATTATATTAGAGATATAAGAAAAAACGAAGAAACCCAAAATCATGGGTCAATCAAACTGCGACAGGATAATGAAAAGTTTCAAAAAAAAGCTGTGAAAAGATAAAGACCAAATTAAGTTTGCATTTTTATGAAATACTAGTTAGAAGATAAGTCATGAAGAACAAAATCATTGTGATTCACATTCTTTTATTTCTCAACCACCACCAACACCATGCATGTGTGATGTCTTCACATTTTACAATAACCTTAAAAGCATGTAAACATTGAAAGCAAGCAAACAAAAGTTGTACATTATGAGTCTATGACTATATGTAAAGTCTATTCTTCAAAACTCAAAAGATTGGAAAAGCCATCAAAGAATTCAATGTTTATTTATTGTGTAGCTGACAAAAAAAAAATTTGTAGTAAATGAAAAAGGCTATAAATATATAAGTTTAGTTAAAATAGTATATTTTTAAAATATTCATTATGTTTAATAAAGAGTGTTATAATGACAATTCACAATTGATATGTTTCACACAAATTAGGATAAATACAAATTTCTACTATATCACATAATAATTCACATTAGATAAAAAGAAAATCTAATTAATAAGCTAAAATGAAGATTATAATTAAAAAAAACTACATCAAATACAAAACAACCATATCGAAAGAATTAAATGTTAAAATGATACTTTTATGAAATTAGAAAAAAATAATTATTATTTCCATGACGTTAGTAGAAGCGATATTTTATTGCCAATCAGTAATTGACTATTTAGTATTTTCAAATGTCGCCATTGAGGTGGGCACATGGAGCTTTGTATCCAAATAAATATAACACTAGATCATCACCCGTACTAAAGTACGGGTTGAATTTTATTTATTACAAAATTTATATAATATATATATTAGAACTAAGTTTTAATATATTATAATACAAAGTAAAAGAATATTAATTTTTTTGTCAGTCCCTATATACAATATTAGAATAAATATAGATTTTTTTCTATAATACTCAATTATGGATAATTTTTTTTTTAAGATATTAAAACGGAAAATAATTTTATTTTGCAAAAAGTAATATTTTTTGAACAATGAGTTTATTTATGTTAACAACCACAAAATAGGATTTCATATATTTTAGTTAGAATTAAAATATCATAAATGAATAGCATATAAAACATAGATTATTTTGAATTAATTAAGAAATTAGCTATTATTTTGAATTAATTTAGAAAATTCTTTTTCAATTTATAATTCTTTGGTTGTTGAAATAGAGTTTTGTTTGAGCTAATCTAATTACAGAATTTGTTTGAGATTTATAATTACGGAATTTACCAATTATTTGCATAATCGAATATGTTATAAACATATATTTAGTATATAATAATACCAAAATCAACATGTGCGGGAGTCTATATTTTTATTTTAGAATCTTAATATTTCATTTCAAAATATTACGTGCACAATCTATTATTCGTTAATTCTAAAATTGCTTGCGGAATCAAATTTTCAAATATTTAGAGGTGTCAAACCATATTTAAATGTTCTACACTATTTTTAAATATTCCAAATTAAAATCTTTAAATTTTTTTTGTAGTTTATAAATTTTGAATTTCAAAAAACAAATTATATGAAATTAAATATAACTATTCAAATAGTTATAAGGATCAAAACTCATTTCATCATATAATATATTATATTTAACCCGCTACCTATTATAAATATTTTTAAAAATAATCAAATTAGAGTATTTATAATTTTTAACTTTTTGAACTATTAAGTATTGATGATATTCTCTAAAAATATCAAGTAAAACTTATTTTAAATGTTGCAAATTAAAATATTTAATTTTTTATTGAAGTATATAAAATTATACATTTCAAAAAATAAATGTATGAAATCGAATATAAATATTCAAATTCTGACCCGTTGCTCAGTCGAAATTTTTGTTGAATTTATTTTTGTGTAAAAGAAATATATTACTCAAGTCTGAATTTTTGACCCGTTTAATTGTTTTCTCTATAGATTGAACAATTTATATGCGTTTTTAAAAATTCAAATCTTGGCATATGCAGAAAAAAAATTACTTTTTTTTATTATATAGATGATATGATGATTTATTTGTTTCATATAAATATAATCATATAAAGATGAGAGGTGAAGTTTAATGATTAATAACAAATTAATATGGTAAGTTAGATATCAAATCTTATATATTCATTTTGATTGGTCATTTAAAAAAAATTAATAACAGATTTTCGTTTTATAATTTAATTTAATTAATTAAATGACATAAATTAGTATTTTACTTGTTTATCCTTAAGAAATTGAATAAAATTTGTTCTAAAAGAAGAAATTTGTAATGGCATTCTCATGTAATTTTTTACAAAAGAGAAGGTTAGTTAAGGGTTTCTTATAAAGTGTACTCCCCAAATAATAGTATAGGATACTTATTTATGTCCACAGGCTCACAATACAACAAACTCGTGATTAAAAAAATAATTAAAGCTATATATTAATATAAATTACTTATAATTATATTTTATTAGCTAATACTTATAACGCATTGTTTTAATATTATTATTCTGGTTATCAGGAAGATAAAAAAAGTTTTTAAATTATTTGATGAGGACCATGCATGAGGTTATAAAGAGATTTAAGTTCACAAAATGGGATCAGAGGACAAACAGGAAACGAATAATATATTTGATCAAAATAAATACTATAAAAGTTTTTTAAATACAACAATAATATATTCATTTGTTCACATGGGGTTGATGTAAAATGAAGTTATTATTAAAAAAGTGAAATAATTTTATATATCGATTAAAATAAAATAATGCCACTACTAACGGACTAACGAAGAAAAGTCTACTTGCAATAAAAAATTTTAAAAATGGGAACGTTGGTCACGTGGCTTGATCAATGCTTTGATTCATTCACCGTAATTTCTAGCTAACCACCGTCGAAGCTATCTCTTACCGATCTTTCAATGGCGATTCTCAAATCTCACTTCTTCTCACTCTTCCCTCTTCTTCTCCTTCTTCTTCACTTTCCCACCGTTTCCTTCGCTCAGACGCTTTTTGTGTTCGGCGATGGTCTTTACGACGCCGGAAACAAACAGTTCCTCTCTCAGAACCGAGTTGACGCAAGCTTTTCTCCTTATGGAGTCACTGTAGGACAAGCCACCGGACGGTGGTCCGATGGTTCTATCGTTCCTGATTATCTTGGTACTTATATTTATCTCACTTCAAAAATCTACTAACTATATATTCATTTGTGTTTTAACATTTTTTTTTTTTAAAGCTAATTTCATGGGAATTCCTCGAATCTCTCCAATTCTTCAAACCACGGCGGATTTTTCTCACGGAGCTAATTTCGCCATCGCCGACGCCTCCGTACTCGGCTCTCCACCGGAGACGGTCAGTTCTTTTTTTTTCTTTTTTTTTCTCTCTTATTAGCTAATTTCTCTGTAGTAATTAAATTCAACTGCTGGATTTCATTTTTGGTTCTTATTATTTAGAAACAGTCTAAAATTTGAGACTGCAAAAGTATAATATTAGGTCAAATCTATAAGGAATTTTAGGTTATAAATAGATCTTTGAATGAATTTTTTACAGATGACTTTGTCACAACAAGTGAGGAAATTCTTGGAAAACAAGAACAAATGGACAAATCAAACACGTTCTGAAGCTATCTACTTGATCTACATCGGTTCTGATGATTACTTGAACTATGCTAAGAATAATCCAAGTCCATCAGATGGTCAGAAACAAGCTTTTGTTGATCAAGTCATCACTACTTTAAAAGCAGAAATAAAGGTTAAAACTTAAAACTCGCAGCAGCTACATCATCTAAGCTTTTATTAGCAGTTCTCAATATTTTATATTTGTTTTTGGATATCGAATTTCAGGTGGTTTACGGGTCTGGCGGAAGGAAGTTTGCGTTCCAAAACTTGGCACCGTTGGGTTGCTTACCGGCCGTGAAACAAGCAAGCGGAAATGTTCAAGAATGCGTGAAATTGCCTTCGGAAATGGCTGCTTTGCATAACAAGAAACTTTTGCAGCTCTTGGTTGAACTTTCAAGAGAACTTAGTGGTTTCCAGTACTCGTTTTACGACTTCTTTAGCTCGATCCAAAACAGAGTTATTAAGTCTAAGACTTACAGTAAGTCTTTTACTATTGACCTCATCGTTACCATAACCTTTGACAAATGTTTTGACATCTATCTTGTCTGATGCAGCATTCGAGACAGGAATCGCTGCTTGTTGTGGAACTGGCTCTATCAACGGGAGCGATTGCTCTGCTAAAAATGTATGTGCTAAGCCTGAAGAGTATATCTTCTTTGACGGTAAGCATTTGACGCAAGAAGCGAACCTTCAAGTCGGACATTTGATGTGGGGAGCAGATCCGGAAGTGATTGGACCAAACAATATCAGGGAGCTTATGGTCCTTCCTCTAGACATTACAGTCATCTTAGCTGATATACATAAAGCTATGGCTGCAATGAGACGGAGACAGAGCAAAATTGAGAGTCTCTATGATATCAAGAAGATGGAATCAGAGATGGAGAACCATTGGCTTTATCAAGTTGACAAAGCTAGCTCCTTTATGATCTAAGATTGTGGTTACAATATGATCTAAGCCAGAGAGAATAAGAGCTAGTGTAACAAGGAACTAGACAAGAAAACTTAAACATCCTTTTTTCTGTTTAGTAATAAAACAATCGCCCTTATTGAGTCCATTTAAAAGCTTTTACTAGACAATTTCTCTGGGCCCAATATAGCCCATTAGGCTTGTCTCACTCAGTGTTAAAACATAAAATTTAAAGACCATTGAGAAATATTAAATGATGATAACTGGACAAATTCGTATACAACTTTCACTAATTTATTTAAACACGTATGTAATACAATCACACCAAATTTCAAATTCAAACAGAGTACACATAAAATTGGCTCTTTATTTATTCATACTACAATAATTAACACTTGACGAGCCACACAAACAACCAAACCTTAACACGCATTAAGCTGAATTGACTGCATAGAAGTAGAGATCATCAGCGCGGCCGTTGGTCGGAAGCTTTCCGCCATGCATGAGGAGGCCATTCTTTCCATAGAGGGTGGCAGTGGTGTAGGCGGTCCAACCGCGTGGCATCTCCGGTTCATCTCCTCCTCCAAACTTCTCCCAGACTAATGTCTCAGTGTTCAACGCGTAACCTTCGTTAGACAACGTCCCTGGACCTAAATGTGCCTTTGGGTCTGGCCAGATCTCACCTCCAAATATTATTATATGTTTTCCCACTGCTGCATGTGCAAACACGCTCCTCGCGGAAGGTTTTGCTCCTGTAGTCTCTACTTCTGTCCACTTTCCGAGAGCCGGATCAAAGAATTGCACAGCGTTTGACTCGTAGTCGCTTTTCCCTCCAGGCAAACTCGAAGTCGCAAACCCATAAACCACCCAAATCTTGCCTTGCGCCACAAGGAATCCCGCACCTCCTCTTTTCTCAAAGTTTTCTCCAGGATCTGGTAGCTGAACCCATTTCCCATCAGCAACGTTATACGCCTCGACAGTCCTGAACCGCTCGGGAGTTTTCATCAACCCGCCGCCTTTGTTCACCCCACCGAATACATACACGTAGTTTTCATCTGAAGCCATCGAATGGAAAGTACGAGCCTCTGGTCCTCCCTCAACATCGAGCTTTGTCAGGAACTTCCACTCGTTTTTCACCGTATCATACGAGTAAAAGTCGCTGAACTCGCGCTTTTCATTGCGGCCTCCAAAGACATAGAGCTTAGTTCCCACGGCAACCATACGGACGCCAAAGGTGCTGATGCGAGGGATGTCTCCGTTTGCCGGAGCGATTGACCAGGTGTGAGTTTTGAAGTCAAAAACGTAAAGGTCTTTGTCGATGGCTTCGTTTGGTTTTAACTCGCCTCCCAAACAGTAGAGTTTGTCTCCGATCACCGCCATGCCGTGTGAACATCTTGGTCCTGGTCCCTTTCCTCCTCTCTGCTCCACCTGTTAATCAAAAGCAAGATACGATGATGACGCGTCCATGTGTTTTGTTTAATTTTCTCGTCTGGAAACTGGCATGACCTCGTGCCTTTTCAGATCCGTGACCTCCATTGTTTTTTTTTTTTTTGTTTTAACTTTGAGGGGACTATTTTAGTTGTTATTTTGAGTCAATTTTATATTTTATTTAATTGATTATCACAATGTTCGCGCGTATATGAACATTATAATTTTAAAACAGTGGATATTACTTTCTTTTTTTTTTTTTTTGCTAAATAATGTGATTATCACATGCACGGATACGAACATGATAACGAATTGCGATAATTAGCAGTGCCCAGCCATTGTGAATACAACAATCAGTAACCGCGAAGGATAGCTAATCAATATCGAATTTAAACAATATAATATCGAATTTAACCAATATAAAGTTTATATTACAAAATTATGAACTTGTGAGAAGTTGAATTAACAATTTAATAAGAATTCTTGATTAAATAGTTCTATACCTTGATCCACCCGCCTTGAAAAGTCGGAGCCATAGCTGCCATATTCAATCTTTCTGTCAATCCAAATTACAAAAGTCTTATGTTTTCTTTATTTGTGTGTCTCGCTTCTTACTTCTAGTGTGTTCTATTTATAAGCTAAAAAAACTACGCAAGTGTCAAGACATTCGTAATTTTGGGGTATGTTTGAAATTGTTATTTTGAGTTTTACATATTTCACAATATCCACAAAACATTATAGCAAAAATAAACTATTTCTTAGACTATTAATAATTAATTTGTATTAAATGAATAATGAAGACTATCCAAACAATAAATTTAACTTTAAAATTACCCATTCATCCAATTACAAACTTTAAATAACTATCTTTATACTGCAAAATTACTCTTATAACAAATTTAGTTTTTACCACATGTGGTAAATCTATTGACGGCAGAGGCAAGCCACGCTATTCTCGTTTAAACGTCCACGTTTTGCTACGTCATCACAACCGCATGCATGTATCGGTGTTGGGTCTTTTGTCATTTGTATAGTCTTCGGATTGATCGGCAGTGTAAGGTCAAGGAAACACTTGTCTTATCAAAGATCCTTTGTTAGTTGTTACCATCTATTATTCTATTTTATAGGTTACAAGTTATCACTTCAATACGGTCGGTTTGCGTGGGCACTCGAAAATGCCTGGCAACGTCAAGCAACTAAGTTTTGTCACTTCCCCTTTTACTCTCTATAACAATAATCTAAAATATTAACTTCAGATATCATAAAATTTCTGTAGAATCCGATGCCTTTTGGGTATCTTATGGCATCGTGAGATAATGTCGACAATATTTTACTGAAGGATATACGTTAGTGAGCTCAGGGTGATCTTGTTGATATGAAAGAGAAATCATGTGAAAGAAACAGAGTCGTTTATGATCCAGACACAGACAAATTACAAACTAGAGAACACACACACACACAAAACAGAAAAACAGAAACTACTCAAGAAACAGCGATTTGAACAGTCTTAGGTTTCGGCGGCTGAGGCGGTAGCTTCTTGACAACAACTGTCAAAACCCCTTCTTGATATTTAGCCGTAACAGAAGCCACGTCAGCATCTTCCGGTAACCGAAACTTCTTAACCAGATTCTGAGCAAGTCTCCTCTCAAGTCTAATGTACTTAGATCCTTCTTCACTCTCATCATCATCTCTCTTCCTCTTCCCATTACTCTTTATCACCAAAGTCCTCTCCTCCTCCACAGTAACCTAATAAAATCCCCAATTCATAAATTAAAAACCCTAATTTCCATAATCAATTCAACATTTGTATGAGACTATAAAAATACCTGGATATCGGATTTGGAGATTCCGGGGATGTCGAGATAAAATATGTATTCTTTGGAAGATTCCAAAATGTCGATTGGGATATTGTTGTTACTTCCTCCTCCTCCTCGACTCTCCGTACCTTCGCCGGAGCGGGAAATCGGGAGAATTAGCTTCTCGATCGTCTCCGGTAAGCCAAACAAGTGGTTAATCGCAACAGCACTCATCTTCTCCGATCACTAACTGCCGGAAAACAAAAAAGTTAAAAACTCAAAATCAACGATTCTGAAAGTTTTCCCGGAAAAAAATCGATATAAGAAGAGAATATTTTACCTGGGAATTACGATAACACTTCCTAATTGAATCTTCTTCTTCGATTTGATACGTTTTGAAATTTGTCGCTCCATTGTTATATAGTGAGAAGACACTAGTGAGCTAGAAAGTTCCAGAGAAACAATTCTAGAAGTAACTAGTGATCTTGAGCTGTTTCAAAAGCTTCCACGTCATTATATCTCTTTTTTTATTGGGCCTTGAAAGTTATTTACAGCCCATTTAAGCCCATTGGACTTAATTTATGTCTTTCTTTCTATTTTTGTTTTAAGTCTTGTCTACCTACCTAACCAAACTATAGACAAGACAATAATATTACTTTTTTTTGTCCAAACTGAATAATAAAAGAACAAAAAAACTATATTAGACAAATTTTGAAATCCGTCAGTCAATATTCCTAACGAAAAAAAAATGGCAAAAGCATAAATACCTTATAGCGATATGTCAATTTTACCATAAAACCATACGAGTATTCACGGTTCTGATATTGCTTTTTCGTTATTAAAGAAAAGAGTGAAGGGTGTTTTCGTCATTTCACATATCCATCGGGTCAATAACGGAGATTACCTATCCGGTGACCTTATCCCCTCGCCGGTGAGCGAATCTCAGATCCAAAATTTTGCACTTTCTCCGAATCTCAAAATTCAAGCAATCGATCGATTTTCATGGAGGACGACGACGAGATTCAGTCAATTCCATCTCCGGGAGATTCTTCTCTTTCACCACAAGCTCCTCCTTCTCCGCCGATTTTGCCAACAAACGACGTTACGGTGGCCGTCGTGAAGAAACAACAACCGCTGGTTTCTTCTCAATCTCCGTCGAGGAACGCTTTAGCGTTAGTGGTACATACTCCTTCTGTAACCGGTGGTGGTAGCGGTAATACCAGAAACGGACGAGGAGGAAGCGGTGGTGGTGGCGGAGGAAGAGACGATTGTTGGAGCGAAGAAGCAACCAAGGTTCTAATCGACGCTTGGGGAGATCGATTCTCTGAACCAGGTAAAGGAACTTTGAAGCAACAACATTGGAAAGAAGTAGCTGAGATTGTGAACAAGAGTCGTCAATGCAAATACCCTAAAACTGATATACAGTGTAAGAACAGGATTGATACCGTGAAGAAGAAGTATAAGCAAGAGAAAGCTAAGATTGCTTCTGGTGATGGACCTAGTAAATGGGTCTTCTTCAAGAAGCTTGAGAGTTTGATTGGTGGTACTACGACAATTGTTGCTTCTTCTAAAGCTTCGGAGAAGGCTCCTATGGGAGGGGGTCTCCGTTCGAATATGTATAAACGGCAAGCTAAAGGAAATCAGATTGTGCAAGGAGGGGATTTGAAGAGAAGCTCTGATTCAATGCGTTGGCATTTTAGGAAACGAAGTGCTTCTGAGACTGAGTCTGAGTCTGATCCTGAACCTGAGGCTTCTCCTGACTCTGCTGAGAGTCTGCCACCGTTGCAACCGCCTCAACCGCTTTCGTTTCATCTGCCTAAGCGGTTGAAGGTGGATAAGAGTGGAGATGGAGGGAGTGGAGTTGGAGATGTGGCGAGGGCGATACTTGGATTTACGGAAGCTTATGAGAAGGCGGAAACTGCTAAGCTTAAGTTAATGGCGGAACTGGAAAAGGAGAGGATGAAATTCGCTAAAGAGATGGAGTTGCAGAGAATGCAGTTCTTGAAAACTCAATTGGAGATAACACAGAACAATCAAGAAGAGGAAGAGAGGAGCAGGCAGCGAGGAGAAAGGAGGATCGTTGACGATGATGATCGCAATGGCAAGAATAACGGCAATGTAAGTAGCTGACAATTGAACACAATATGTTCCTATGATATTGCTATGATAAGCTGGATTTAGGATTCGATGTTGTTGTTACCTTGTGGGATGTGTAAATGTAGAAGTTATGACTCTGATTTATCATTATCATGTTGTTGTTGTTGTTTATCCATCGTGTCTGAAACATGGGCAAATTAAAAAGCTTTGAACTTGAATAGCTTGTTGAAAACTCTCTGATTCTTAGTAGAAGAATTCTGAACTAGTAGTTTGTGATTCTAACTTAAGACACAACTTATAGAATATTCACCAATGAGATTAGAGACTATTGATTGGATTAGTCAGCATCTTTATCCTTCAATTAAAATCTCCTTAATTAAGCCAAAGCTTATAATTAACCTCACTAAAAATATTCAATGCTTCTCTTTCTTCCTCTATAAAACCATTTTCATTGCAAAGGAAAAAAGAAGATAGAGACAATAAAATAAAAACCCGAAATAATTAGAAAAAATATTGTTATATATTTTTGGATAAATTTTTGTTGATCGGATGGGGTTCCTACACAAGCTGTGGGATGAAACGGTGGCCGGACCGACACCGGACAATGGTCTCGGGAAATTGAGAAAGCACGATTCATTATCCACCGTCCGATCTTCTCCTCCTTCTCTCTCAAGCGATCAAGTCACCAGAAGCATAATGGTGACCAAGGGGAATAACAATGTTCGTGGTCTCCGTAAATTGAAAATGGATCCGGATCGTGTTCCGGATTCTCCAACTGGGTCAATCAGCAACCCTGGGACGCCTTTAACCCGTATTTATTTCTCCTCTCTTCCTCTAAACAAAATTAATTAACAATAACAACGAGAAACTTATGGCGGTAAAAACGTACATGATTAACTTGCATTGAATTTTGTATGTATGGGAATGGAATGCAAGTTAATCATGTATAAAATAAATAAATGTTATGCTGTTGGTTATGCTATATTGCTATGCAAATGAATGGTAATTGTTAGAAAATAATTAATGAATAATGGTATGCTATACAAAATTAAGACTTAGTACTCACATTTGGGTAAACCATATTTGATGCAGCTGGGACACCATGCTATGATTTGGGACCATTCACTGCCGGTAAAATCCCTTCCTCCGGCGAAGACGATGCTGCAAGTCTCACCACTTATGAATGGTTATAGATTATCTCCATCATCTTTTCATTTCCTAATCAATTCCCTTCATGTATGTACCTATAATATATTTGTGTATATGCAGGATTGTGATTAACGCGTTGGACCGTTGAATGAACAAGCCGAGAGAGAAAAATCATACGGGGTTTTTGTGTAAATATAAATAACCTATACATGTAATTATGTAAATATTTACTGATAAGGTCAGTATTAAATGTAATGTCTCTTGAAACAAAGTATACATTTCTATTACAGGGTCTTGGAAAGATTATTTGAACCCTGCAAATTTCCTCTAATCTTTTAAACTTTAAAGCTTATATCAAGATTCTCTACTAGTACATATGAACGACAAAGACAAATAAAAAACCTTAATTATATACTTTGCTGCATAATAGAGGACACTCGTAATCGTCGACAAAACACTTGATGCTTAATTAAATTGAATTTCAGACAGTACTAATGCTTAAGTATGTTTCAAATCTATCATTACAGAACCACAAACAACATAAACCCCAGAAAACCAAATCCCCTTTTATTTGATGTTATCTTATTGCTTGGCTTACAATCCAAGTAAGACCTATAGGTTACAAACTGAGCATAAAGCTCTGCATACATAAATAAAACCAACAGCTTTAAATGAAAGAGACACATACATAAAGATGCTTGAACAAGGTCTAGAAAAAAGCAAGAAAGTGATAAAATTAAGAAGAAAGAAAGAAAGAAAAGAAAAAAAGTATCTCAGAGACAGTGAAGAGAGTTTATTACTGATAGTACATGAGCTGCTGATGGGCCGCAGCTACATTTTGAAAGCCACCATCGTACATAGCTGCACTTCCTCCAGCTACATTGACTCCAAGGCCTGCTTGCCTTAGAGAATGTTGAGCCTGAGGATGCATCTTGGCTAGAACCAGTTGCCTCTCATATGCTACGAGGTCCATTGCAGACAGAGCAGGGACTGGGACCGGGGCTGGTGGGGGAAGTGGGTTTGAGGCTGTGCCTGATGGAGTTGGTTTGTTTCCCCATGAACACTGCAATAAATCACAGAAACAAGGAAATGGGTTTAGGGGAAAACTGGTGGTAAAAACCAATTACGAGCAGACTTTGGTTGTCTAACACTTCTCCACAGAAGTCAGAAAGATGCAACAACAGTTAGATCTACGTTATCATAACCGAAGTAAATACCTTTATCTGTCTGCTAAAGAGGTAAGGCTGAGCGTTGCCCATCTGAATAGCAAGAGCAGCCTCGTCATGAGTGTTATATCTCACAAAACCAAACCCTTTGTCTCGCTGGACACGAACCTCTTCGATCGCTCCAGCACCAAGGGTATAGAATAAACGGTGTAGATCAAGCTGAGTTACCTGCAAGATTGACAACTGTCACGAGGCGCAAAACGAAAAAGCCAGGAGCTGTTGCAGAGTTTATAAAGAACAATTCGTTAAGTTGACAACTTACTTCTGGAGAGAGGTTTCCTACATAGACAGTTGTATATTGAGGATTGTTTTCAGGGGCATCTTCGTTTGACAGCTCTCTACCATCCTCTGCAAAATCAAGTGTTAAAACAAATGTAATCTTCATGAAAATTTGCAGAAAATGAAAATTCTAGAAGTTGCACAGTAAACAAACGAAAACCTGAAGAGCCGTTTGTAAGTTCCACAACACTTTTTCCGTCAGAGCTATGCTTGTCCTCGCCAAAAGTAGCACCTTTTGTTGCCCAGTTGCATCTGATCTGTCTGCTACTTAACCATTTACCTGAGATGAGGTAAAAGAAACAACTGTTCTAGTACTGGCAAAACTAAGTGCTTGGAATCAAGAAAATTAGTTAATTCTAGAGACAGCGCCTGATCGACACAGGTAACATGTAACTTCATCAGTTGTTCACCAATAAGCTACAAAAACACAGAATTTTCCTGACCAAGTTTATCCTTTCTAGCCACAATATTATACAGCCAAATGCATCATAAGAAGTATCAGCATGTCGAAACCAAAGTTCACAAAAGGAAACCATACAACTCTAAGACCAATATGATAATTCTTACCATTCATCTCATTTATGGCAGTTTGAGCATCCTGCAAATTACATAAACATTTAAAAATCAATGTAAAATTATGAATGGAGCTAAAACAAACAGTCACCCATGATTAAAAGAATACAAAACCTGCTGATTACGGAAGGAAACAAACCCAAAGCCTCTTGAGCGTCCAGTTTTCTGGTCCCACATTACTCTTGCGTCCCTACGTAATAATAAACAGATATTAGATCAAAGATTCTGATGGACTGTTCAGACAAATAAGCTTAATCAATTAAGAAAATCTTGTAATACATAGTGATATATGTGTACAGCTTAGTTGTGTAACTAAATTTTCCTGTTTTAACCAAGTAGTAACTAAAATCAGAAGATCAAGCACAAGAACTTACGAGCAGCTATTAAAGGCAGAAAAGCTATCAAACAATGCTGCATCAGTAACCTCTGGACTGAGATCTCCAACAAAAATGTTGAAATGACCTGCATTTCATGGAAACAAAACCATTCAGCATCACGCCTCACTCAAAGAACAAAAAGAAAGTCCTTGACAATCAATCCGTGCTAATCATAACTTACTTGATGTATCTTCCCTTTGACCAGTGGCATAGGCCCAATTAACTTTCATAGGCTGTCCAAATCTGTGAAATCCAGTATTAAAATCTAAGAGAAAAAATGAATAAATTAACTAAGAAGAGCATGAACTATCAATGTCAGATTCTTACATATGCCTTCCATTAAGAGTCATTATAGCCATACTAGCACATCTTCGATCAAAGTAGTGAACAAATCCATATGATGACTGTAAAAGTGTGAAACATTCATGTCTAGAAGTTAGCTTTTGGAGAACAATACAGAAACGCTTCATTCGAATAAAAAAAGAAGGGCACTTTTCGAAACACCACCTTATCCTTTCTGATAAGTTTACAGCTTTCAATAGGACCAGTACTTGCAAAAATCTCTTGAAGAAGAATCTCTGTGACCTGCGTATGAATGTTGCCAGCATACCTGCAAAACATCAGAGAACAATTATAAATTGAAACACTGCATTACACAAGTTAACTAAGAAACTAAAAATGTTTGGTCCCAATATATCAAAACACTCACACACTACGGCAAGTAGTGGGATCAAAACCAGGAGGAAGGTTTCCACTTGGTAAAGGCTCCATCTGCAACCAATGCAAAAAGCATAAACAAACACTAAGCAGAACAAGTAGCAAAACCAATCCTTTTATACTCGATAATCTACTATTACCATCAAAATCAAACACAATCAGCAGATAAAACCGAATTACTAACACGAAACACAAGCCCACAATCAAAAGCTCAAAACTTTACATGAAAATTAGCCAGAGAGAGAGGTAGAGAGATTCATAAGATTAGGTAACAGAGCTCAGTGATTAAAACCCACGAATCGGAATTAGAGAACAAGCCCTAATTCCGAATCAAAGCCGGTTTCAAAAACCAAATAGCAATTAGAAAGAAAATGAATATAGATAGATCAAAAACCTGAGGAGGAGCCATAACACCAGGATGATAAAGAGAAGGATGTTGTTGCATCATAGCTTGTTGAATCATAGCTTGTTGTTGTTGATGATGATGTTGATGCTTAAGCCTTTGATTCTGCATTCTTTTTGCTTTCTTTCTCACTGCGATAAAATATCTCTTTGGTTTTCCCGAGAAAATTCCCCTTAAGCTAGGGTTCAAAATCAAGTAAGAAGAAGAAGAAAGAAAAAAAAAAAGGAAAAAAAAAGAAAAGAAAAAAAAAAGGTGAAAAAAGAAAATAAAAAGAGAGAAGAAAGAGAAAATAAAAATGGCACGCTCTCTCTGAAGGAGTAAAGAAAGGCCGTACGAAACAAGTGACCATTTATAGAAGTATGACGATTTCTTCGAGAGAGAGATAGAGTATTTACTTATCTCACGGTACTGTGATATTCGTTTCCGTGACTGACCAATCATTGTTTCTTAACCTCAATGCTGTTGACGGACCAATCCCAAGGCCCAAACTAACAGTAACTGACCCATATTTATTAGTTCTTGACGGTCCAGCCCAACATAGTTGCATAAACCCACCTTCATTTTGTTGGCACCAAAAATCCATTCGGAGAGAAATCTATCTACATTAATCGCTTTCATAGCATCTTTTTTTAACTATCAAAATTATAAATAATAAATAAATAATTCAGACAAACGACAAAGGTATCAAAGTGAAGCACGGAAGCGTCACTCAACGTCCGATTCCCGCTCCGGAATCGGAAACGGGAGCGGAAGCGTCCGGAAGCGCCTGGAAGCGTGATGGAATCGCGGTTCCGAAAAATCAGTTATTGGAAGCGGCTGGGGAGCGATCGATTCGTATTTGGAAGCGTAGTGATGTATAAACGGAAGCGCAATAATTTTCTTTTGATGCTTATATTTCCTCCTGGTTTTCTATTGGTGTGTGGATATGGTTTCTTGTCTCTTTTGAATCATATGTTCGAAATTCTCTCAAGCTTCAGAGTAAAATATCAAATGGCCATGAATCATCTCGTTTCAACTATTCAAGTTCCGGTGGTTTTGCTTTCAGATCTAATCGGCGATTTCATCGGGAGAGGAAGCTTAATTGGGCTTTTAATCTTTCTTTCAATTTGGGCTTTGAACCTCTTTGCCCAATCTCTTTGACTTTTGCCGACTAAATCAACTCTTTAATTATTTGTATACTATATCATTAATCATATGTGTGTGTTACGTTTTCGTTTGTTTTAAAATCTTCTGATTTTTTTTCTATTATTTATATAGTGTAAATTAAACATTTAACAAAAATATACATACATATATATACATATATATATATATATATATATGTATAATATACGCTTCCAACACGTACCCGCTTCCCATATTTTATAAAAAATCCGTTTCCGCGTTTCCAAACGCTTCCGCTTCCGCGTACCCGCTCCCGTTTCCATGCAACGTAGTATCAAACCAATCTGTACTTAATTTTTTTTTCTTATGATTTAATGTTTTATCCTCTTACACAATTCATTGTTTCTTTTTATCCTTATGTTGTACCTTTTTATGTCGGCAAGATTCTTTTAACGGTTATTATAAAGAGACCAATCCAGTAATTTAATTACTTACTTTCTCTCGTATAACACACAGAATGACAGAACCACAGTAAATTCCATGTTTCATTTAAAAAAATTCTCAGCATTTTCTATATTTTCCGGTAACTCGACGCCGTCGGCGAGAATCCAATAGTATTTCTTTAGTTTTTTCTTCTTTTAACGTAAAGAAAAAAAAAACACACCCCACGAGCTGAGCGTTGAAAAGTCTATTGACTCTTTTCTCTCTCAAAAAAAAAAAGATTTCTTCATTAAAAAATTAGCAAAGCGAACCTAAGTATAATCTTTCACCTAAATCTCATTTCAAAGGAACAAACACACACCAAAAAAAAACACCTAAATCGATCTGTGAAGTCAAACACTTTCCAGTTTCCGATTTTTGATTGAATATGGCAACACCGGAGAATCATCATGGCGATAGTTCCGATTTAGAGACAGCAGAGAAGATAATACTCCGTTGGGATTCAACAACATCTGAAGAAGCTAAAGAGAAGAATCTGATTTTCCAAAGCGGTGGTGATCGAGATGAAGTAGATCGCTACTTGAAAGCCGTCGATGAACTTCAAAGACATATCTCTTCAATCTCAATCTCCGATGAAGTCAAAGCAGCTAGCTCAACGATTCAAATCGCCATGGCTAGGCTTGAAGATGAGTTCAGAAACATCTTAATCTCACAGACTTCTGCTTTCGAACCTGATTCTCTTCTTCTCGATTCATCGTTATCTTCTTCCTCTTTCGCTTCTTCTTCGCATACCGAGCTTGAAGATGATGGTAACGACGAAGAAGAAGAGCAACAACAAGTGGATCTGGTTTTACCTGATGGTTCCGGTTCAGATTCCGGTTCGAGACGGTTATCGAGGAGTAGAAGGAGTAATAGCAAATCCACAAGCAGTATACGAGAGATCGATCTTGTATCGCCGGAAGCTGTTTCTGATCTGAGATCGATTGCTCAGAGAATGATCGGAGCTGGTTACTCTCGTGAATGTGTTCAAGTATACGGAAACGTGAGAAAATCCGCCATGGAAATGATTTTTAAGCAGCTAGGGATTGTGAAATTAGGGATTGGAGATGTGCAGAGACTTGATTGGGAAGCTGTAGAAGTGAAGATTAGAAGATGGATCCGTGCTGCGAAAGTTTGCGTTAGAGTTGTTTTCGCTAGCGAGAAGAGACTCTGTGAGCAGATATTTGAAGGGACCATGGAAGAGACATGTTTCATGGAGATTGTTAAAGGCTCTGCTTTGGAGCTTTTTAATTTCCCTGAAGCTATAAGTATTAGTAGAAGATCACCTGAGAAACTATTCAAGATTCTTGATTTACATGATGCTTTAACTGATTTGTTGCCTGATATGGAAGAGATTTTCGATTCGAGTTCGTCGGAATCGATTCTTGTTCAAGCTACAGAGATTCAATCAAGATTAGCTGAAGCAGCAAGAGGTATACTTACTGAGTTTGAGAATGCGGTTTTTCGTGAACCTTCGGTTGTTCCTGTACCTGGAGGAACTATACATCCATTGACAAGGTATGTGATGAATTACCTCAACTTGATCTCTGACTATAAGGAAACGTTGATTGATCTCATTATGACGAAACCATGTCGGGGTTTGCAATGTACCAATGATCCAAACAATCCCGATATGGATATCTCTCAGCTTGAAGGAATATCTCCGTTAGCTTTGCATATGATATGGACAATGGTGATGCTACAATTCAATCTAGAAGAGAAGTCTTTGCATTACAAAGATGAACCTTTATCTCACATCTTTGTCATGAACAATGTTCATTACATAGTTCAGAAGGTCAAAAGCTCGCCGGAGCTAATGGAGTTGATTGGAGACAAGTATTTAAGAAAGCTTACCGGGATATTTAGACAAGCAGCCACCAAGTATCAGAGAGCTACATGGGTTAGAGTGTTGAATAGCTTGAGAGATGAAGGATTACATGTGAGCGGAAGCTTCTCTTCCGGTGTATCCAAGAGTGCTTTAAGAGAGAGGTTTAAAGCTTTCAATACAATGTTTGAAGAGGTTCACAGGATTCAATCGACATGGTCGGTTCCGGATACTCAGCTTAGAGAAGAACTGAGGATATCTCTATCGGAACATCTTATCCCAGCTTATAGATCCTTTCTTGGAAGATTCAGGGGACATATAGAGAGCGGAAGACATCCCGAGAACTACTTGAAATACTCTGTTGAAAATCTTGAAACCGCTGTGTTGGATTTCTTCGAAGGATATACCACAGCTCCACATTTGAGACGGTCTCAGTGAAAGAAGACGAAGAAGAGGATTGAAAAACCCCATAAAGCTTTCCTTTTTCGGTTTGCCCACATTAGAATTAACGATATATATCATTCTTTGAATTCTTTCCATTTTAATGTGGCAGTGTTCAGATTGTTCTCCAGCTTCTGGTGAATAGTCTTCACTTATTTGTACTTGTAAGCATATTTGTTGTGTTGTTTGTTTGTTACCAAATTTCGATACTCCATTGTTGATATAAATGTTTGATTATTTGTATTTTGTGACTTTTGGTGTACTAGTTCCTTCATAAACACATCTAAATGCAATTTGATTTTTTCTGGTTAATAGTCACAAGCTTCCTCAGAGCATCTCCAACCCACCTCTATATTTGCCACTAAACTCTATTTTACAGGCAAATTTACTCTAACCCACCTCTATTCTCACCTCTAAAATAAAGATCTCTATTTTTTTCTCTATATATAGAGGTGAAAATAGAGAATCTCTATTTTTTCTTCTATAAATAGAATTAAACTTTTTAGAGGAAAAAATAGAGGAATACATTGGAGTAAAAATAGAGAAAACTTACCTCTATTATAGAAATAGAGATAAAAATAGGGAAATACATTGGAGATGGTCTCATAATCGCAAGTTAGCAACAACACAAAGTGCTTTAGTTAAGGGAATCAGGATCAACCAATTGGTTTGCTTGTTATAAACCAAACTATAGCGTAAGCCTTCGTTTCCTTCTCTTCCCAAACACATAATTTCAGAAACTTTAAGATAATTAAAAAAACATAAAAATAAGATTAAAGTATTTAATAATGGTAATATTCTACGAACCTTCTATAGTGATTATCTTCTCCAAGGCAAGCGATTTTTGTTGTGTTGGTACAAAATTAGAAAAATTCACCAATCCAATCCCAAGTTTCTTGCACGCTTTAACTATTCGTACACGTGTCTTCTTCCCATATGTTCATTTTCGAAATTTCGCGATCATGGATGGGTGATTTTGTGTCTAGATACACAGCCTGTCCATTTGTGAAGTGTCTTCAGGTTCGGACCAAAAAAAAATCAGTTCGTATTTTCAGTTTAATATACAAATCAATCAATTAAAATAATTGGATTTGATCCTTGGATAAAAACGCCAGCTCTAAAATCTATGGTACGCAATAAGACCATCTTTATCAATGGGTTCTTAAGAAAATCTTAAGATGATCTTAGTAATTTTTTAGTATTATTACTAAGAACCAAAGTTAAGATGAGTTGAGGAAGTTGCTTACCTAAGAGCCAAAAAGAGGTAAATCTTACCTTTGGTTCTTAGTAATAATACTAAAAATTTACTAAGATCATCTTAAGATTTTCTTAAGAACCCATTGATAAAGATGGTCTAAGAATCATAATCATATATGTATCTGTTTTTGTAGACGTAATATATTATGTTTGCAATCAAAATTTCTAAACCTAACGTTTGCAGATTAACATGGCTGCTAATCAAATAAAATACAGTAACAGCTTAGCTGGCGATGACAAACTACTGGCATGACTGGTAATTTCCAAATAATGGCAGCGATTAATTGGTCTAAACATATGCTGACGTGGAATATTAACTAACAAATCAACATTCTCTTATTTCTCCTAGTCATTTATGTATTTACGGTCGACCCAACAAAAAAAAATGTTTTATTTACTGACGCACAAAGGATTTGTTGAAGAGTCTCTTCAAAAAACCTCCTTTAAATTCTGACGATTCTCTTTCTTGATATCTGTCTCTCCAAATCAAGAAATCTCTCCACTCGATCAAAAAGAAGAAGAAAACAAAATCTCTCTCGTGTCTTTTTTTTTTTGTTAAAGAATCTCTCTCGTGTCTAACAAAGCTTGCACTTTAATTTGATCAAAAGTTTAAGCAAAAACGACAAAAAGAACATCGCTCAAATGATGAATTCTGGGTCTTGCTTGGTTTGAAGTTCTTCTTCTAGAAATTATTTATTGTTCTTCTTAGAAAATGATTTTGTTTTTCGAGCTCTTTTACGGCGAAGCTAAAGTAGCAGAGTGGGAGAAAGAGAGATAGCTAGCAAAACCTTTACATACATATACACGTGTACATATATACACAACAGATTCGAAACAAAAGGTTAGTGTTTTAATGTTTTATATACGAATCAGATTCGTCTCTGAATCTCTGATGTCTCTGGTTTTTTAATGGCTAATTTTGATGTTTCTTTGATAACAGAGAGATATGACTGTGAATTTAATGGTGATCACCGAATCCAAGACGTCGGAGATAGAATTTGCGAGATGCGAATGTTGCCGTATGCAGGAGGAATACACGGCGGCGTATATAGAGAGCGTACGGTGTCTATACGCCGGAAAGTTTATCTGTGGTCTCTGTTCTGAGGCTGTGAAGTACGAGATTTTCCGTTGGGGGAAAAAGAAGAGAGGAATCAGCGTAGACGAGGCTTTAGCGATTCATATGAAGTTCTGCGGCGAGTTTATTGCTTCTCCCTCTCCGACGGTTGATTTCATATCGGTGGTCGGAGAGATCTTCAGGAGAAGATTAATTCTGAATTTGCCAAGTGTCGTGACGTCAGCAGAGCTGTTGCCTCCGACTGTTGACGGTGGAGAGGTTTGTGCTACGGCGGCGATTGGTGGGGCTGGGACTGGGAGCTGTTTACCTGCTTTGTCCGGAGGTGTGTAGATCGGAATATTCTATTTACGGCGAGGTATCTGACAGAGAAGAAGAAAGTGTCCGCGATAGTGTGAACTCGAGAAGGTTTCTCGAAATATCGTTTACTTTAAAAAAAAATCTAGAAGAGATAAAAGGTTACAAATTCATCTGTAAATAAATGAAGAGTTATTAAAAAAAGAAAAAATCTGGAATTTTAGGATAATTGGTTTGATTGTATATACTTGTTTTGTTTCAATGATAAATGTTGATATGAGTGTTAATTAATGAAAAATTTTGGTGTGTTAAACATGTTTGTTGGGTTTTAACTTTATGATTGCACCATATGCATTTTGGTAAATAAGACAAAGATTACTAGACCAACGGCTTAATCTTTAGTAACAGATGTGGTTTTGTAATACTATTTTTTTTTGCTTTCTAAGAGATACTATTGTTTTACAATTTCAATGTATATTTTTTTTAACGGAAATATATAACTTACTCTAACTTAAAACTAATTATGTTAAATAGTCAACCTTTTCTGTTCCTTTTTAACAGTCAACCTTTTGTTGTACAACTATGATAGAACATTTAAATTATTTTTCTTTGCCAAAAAAACATTTAAATGATTTTTTTAATTTGTGTGATACATGTCAAAACGATTGTATTAAAAATATATATATTAATTATTTTTTCCATTTCCTTGTTTTTATTTTTATAGCTAAGATTTGTGTGAAGGTTATTATGAATAGAAAAAAAAACAGACACTATAAAGATCAAAGACGTAATAATTGTTTCCTAATTATTGTTATCATTATTTGTTTGGATAATGTATTTCTTGATTAAGTGGATTCTTACAATCTTGCATGTGCGAGTGCCGAATCCCGAATGGACTAATGATAAGATTGTGATTTAGTGGGACCTTTTTGCTAATATGGTCTTAGTCTTCTTCAGTAATCATTAATACACTAATTTAATAATTTCTCAAAATAAAGATGACAACAAATTTAGCCGACTTCCACGAAATAAACGTTTGCATCACCATAAACGAATAATGCTTCGTAATATGCTTAGTAATATTCAAAGGATGATTTTCTTGTATCTTACGTATACTTGGATTTTCAATATTTTTTACCAAGTTAACAAAAGAATAATAATATATTTTTATTACTTGGGTATATTTATTGTTGCAAACCGATATTTGTAAACATATCTATCTTGAAAAAGTATGACTGATGCTAAATTGATAACATCAGGAAACGATTTATGTTACACGTATGATTATTCATTTAGTCAGACTAATCATTATTTTAAGCATTAGTCCGATCTATCTTTAAATTACCAATCAAAATAAATTCACTTATTTATTTATTTTTTATTATTATTAAAAGCGTGCGTAAGTATCTTAAAGTCCAAGGCTCCAAGCCATACATGATACAAGCATCGATGAACCAGCATAACATTAAACGGTAAATCTCTGAGAATCTAACCGAAGTTAATTCCTTGCGCTAGAGGTAACTCGTTCCCATAGTTGATGGTACTGTCAAAAGATAAACCGATTCAAAGAATCAAAAATCAAAAACTTAAACCGGAAATTATGAAAGAGAAAAGAGAAAAAAACTTAATATGGTTACCAAGTGGATCGACGCATGTACTGTTTCCATGAGTCGCTTCCAGCTTCACGACCACCACCAGTCGCTTTCTCGCCTCCAAAGGCTCCACCAATCTCAGCTCCATTCGTCGGTATGTTCACATTCACAATGCCACAATCACTTCCCAGTGGTCTAGTAGTAAAACCATCACACTGAAATTAGTTTCATTAGATTAACAAGAAAATTTGAGACAATTTATGGTTTTCGTAGCACTTACCCGATCCACCTGAAGATGTTTTCGGGGTTACGAGTGAATATCGAGCTGCTTAGACCTTGAGGAACCGAGTTGTTTATCGCAACAGCTTCTTCAAATGACTGTCCAGAAGAAAATTAAATTTTTTAAGGCCTATTTCTGAAGAAAATGGATGATTTAAGAGAGTTCTATTACCTTAAACTTTAGAACATATAAAACCGGAGCAAATAGCTCTTCTTTAACGACAGCAGCATCTGCTGATATCTCGATTATCGTAGGCTCCACAAAGTTCCCTTCACCATCGACTGCTTTACCCCCCGTTAGTATTTTACCGCCCTGCAAACGCAAGAGGGTTTAAAGTGACAGTTGAAAAGGTTAAAACTTTTTTAACGGTTCTTGATTATGCAGCAAAGCAAAGAAAGTGAGGGACGTGCCTGGGATTTGATGACTTCAATTCCTTTCTCAAAGTTCCTTTTTGATTCAGGAGTATGCAGTGGTCCTAACAATGTCCCTTTCTCAAGAGGATTACCGATTTTGACTTGTTTGTATGAAGTAAGCAGCTGCTCGAGTACTTTGTCGTAGACACTCTCATGCAAAAGCTTCAAATACAAGAACAACATTTAGAGTATTGAGCAAAAGGAATAGTAGTAGCAACAAGCTATAAGGGGATTAGATTTTGTTACCAGCCTACGGCAAGTTGTGCAACGTTGACCAGCAGTTCCAACCGCAGCAAATAGAACAGATCGAGCCGCTAACTGTATGTCAGCGTCGTCCATGACTATGATTGCATTATTTCCACTCATTTCAAGTAAAGTTTTGCCAGATCTCGCATTCACTGTTTGTTGTACCATCAAGCCCACCTATGCATAATCCAAATATTCAAACAGAAGACAATGAGCGACGAATAGGCTCAGTGTGTTTGGTTGGGTGGTGGATTATTGTAAAAGTAAGTACCCTGGAGCTTCCAGTAAAGGATACTAAGGGAATGCGCGTGTCTTTCGCTATTGCTTCACCAATTTCAGCACCACCACACATGGCCGTAAAAATGGCACCAGGTAAATTGTTCTTCTCTAAAACTTCAGCTACTAGCTTGGTCATTGCAATAGTGATCAACGGTGTTGTTGGAGCACCTTTCCTGTGGAATCACATGTATTAAGTATTAACTACACTAATCAAACCTATAGAAATTTTTATTGTCAAGACTAATGTTATGTCACTATTATGCAATATGATATTTTTTTTGTTAATAGCAATATGGCACAAAGGATTCGTTTATGCAACATTGAGGATCAATGGACATAGACAGCAACTAGAAACAGTATATATTGTTAATTCAGCTTCTTGAAGTAAATTTAACCTCTCAGGAGCTACTAGGTACTCAAAAGCTTAATTCAGAGTCAAAGTCGTTATTTACCAGACTACACAGTTTCCACAGACCAGTGCAATACAAGCATTCCAACCTGCAATACCACAAAATTGTCCATAAATGCCGGAAAAGAAAGCCGAAACACAAAATTTTCCATATTGTTTATCAGTTATAAGACTTCTCAACATGGCCAAAACATAGTGTGGCAAATCTAGGAGCCACAATAAGAGTGGGTCCAACTTTCATGTGAGAATTAGATAATGAAATTGCAGAGCTACGAAGAAGCATGGCAGACTTTAATGAGCAATCTCACGAGACATCAGTGTTATATCGTTTCTCTGTTTTGTGAGGCGCACTCATAAAGATTTGAAATTGGACAGAAGACTTACCAAGAACTGCACAGGGAAAATTAAACGCTGTGATAACACCAACAATGCCAAGAGGATTCCACATCTGCATTACAATGTTCAAGCCGAATGTTAATCATGTCTTAAGAAGTGTATCTACAAAATTCCGACAAAACAAACTTGCAATTCACCTCCAACATCATGTGGTTAGGGCCTGCAACGAAAAAATATAATGAGTTTAGAGAAAAGTCTTTAAATAAGCATCTCCAACTCCAAGTGCCTTTAAAGGAGATATTTGAGGAAGATATAACAAATCCAGGAGAATAATGTTATATAAGGTTTAAAGAAGCAAGAACTCACGTTCGGAAGGTATAACGGATCCATTGAGTTGCCGGCTCAAACCAACAGCAAAATCACACATGTCAATTACTTCCTGAAAAGTATACACCAAATGTATTAAGCTATATGAAAAAGCAGCAGCTCAGTTTTATATTAGCATATCACAGGTTCTTTTCTTTTGGTACAAAGAAAAAAGTGTTGCTAAGTATCTAAAGTTGCTAAAATGTAAATGTATGAATGAAAAAGAAACTAAGCAATGCAGAGTAAAGATACCTACCTGGACTTCACCGATTCCTTCAGCAAGGATCTTTCCCATTTCAAGTGAAAGAAGACGACCAAGATAGTCAAGTTTGGATCTTAATGCATCTCCAATCTGTCTCACAATATCACCTCTCTTAGGAGCCGTAACCTGCATCCATATTTTGGCTGCTTCCTCGCAGGCTTTTAAACCTTGCTCGTAATCTTCTAGAGAAGCTTCCACAACTTGAGCAATTGGCTGCATCAGTCCAAACAAAAAAGTGATTATTGAGCACAACAATATCATCGAAACATTATAAAACAAAAATCAATCCAGATTAGAAAGTATTTCATCAACAAGAACATGAATCACATCTCTAATTCAGTGAACCCAGAACCTGATTGTTAGCAGGATTGAAAGTGGAAACAAGAGGTCCGTTTGCTTGCCATTTGCCAGCAACGTAAGATCCCAAGTTGTGAGAGGTCAAACCAATCTCACTCAGAAAGTCGTACTCTTTGTTCGCTGAACCCATCTCTGCACAAAAAAAAAATCAAAATCCAGAGAAATTGATAACAAAACACAGAGAAATTCAACAATTATCAGAAATCTCCAAGATGAGAGAAAATCACCTGATTCTTGATCGTATCGAGCTTCTTCTGATCAAGGAGTCTTAAAAAGGAGTGAGAAGAGAGAGAGAGAGACGTGTACGTCTTTTGGTTGATAAAAAAAGCATCTAACAACGATTGATTACTGGATTCAAGCAGAAAGCTGAGCTGCTGTGTCCATCCTTAGCCATTATTTTTAGCTTCACTCTCGTTCGTGTTTGTTATGGTTTTTTGTCACGTGTCCTTTGCTTTCGTTTTCCGGGTCAGAATAGGATCCGGATTCAGCAGGTAAAAGACACTGGGGGGAGGACGACTTGTTGTTATCGCCATTGCCACGATCATCCTCGTATGGGCCCGGCCCATTTAAATGCGTGCATTAAACCGCTACTAAACGACGAATCAGCTTTTGGTTTCCGGGTCAAATAAACCCACCCGATTAGGATGCGAATTAACCCGACCCAAGCGATCTTTTTTTCCTATCGATTTTTCGTCTGGAGAAATCGCTTCCCTGATCGATCGTTGATTCTTAATTGTCGGTGAGCATTTGAACATAAAAATCCAGAATTTTTCAAAAGTTCTCACTTTGCATGAAACCTTCATGGTTCGTGTGTTTTTTTATAGTTAATAGTCGAATGATCTATGGCGGGTAAATTGTGTTGATAGAATTGAAGTTTCCAGACTTAGGAATGAGAACACTGTGAATTTCCTGTATAGCTTTTCTTTGATCAGAGTGAACCCTTTGTTAAAGAATCTGTCTTTTTCCTTGATGGTAGCGTGGCAGAGGATTGCTTTACCTTGAAGGTCAATTCAGTAGTGGAATTAGCCAGTTTACTGTAATTTGTCGGCATATCAGAGAACTTAGTTCTGGTAATAACAACTTCAGTGTGATACTTGTGTATTGTGCGCTTCTGGGATACCTGAACACAGGGGTTATATGCTGATCAATGTCAGTTCTTGAAACCAAACCAAGTTTTTTGCTCTCTTGATGGCTTCTTTGATTACCTCAACTTTTTTTTTTCTGTTCTGGTGTCTTGCTTCGATCTGAATGTGACATTCCTATGATCAGATATCTTATAATGGGAATCAGCAAAACGGAGATCAGTTTGCGGAGATTACTTTCAGCTGCACCTAATCAGCAAAATCAGTCTAAGCTTATGCATGTATGTCTTTTTGGATTTTCATTTGTAACCTATTATATTTGTGCTTATTATAACCTCTGAAGCTAATGGTAATTTTGATGTTGTTGAAATCTGCAGTATGTTGCTACTTTGAGGGAACAATTAGAACAACTCTCGGAAGAGAAGACCCCTCAAGGGCTTCCCAGGTTACTTACTCTCTCATTGTTTCAGCATTGCATATTTAAATCTGTCCCAGTTTAATGAGTTAGAATCACGACTTTGTTTACAAAATTTCTGGTTTGGTATCTGAATTTTGACAAAAGCTATATCTCTATCCAGGATCAAGGGTTTAGAGATTCGAATTGAATTGCTTGGTATTATTATACTCAGTTCCAAGTAGATATGTTATTGGCCAAAGACTAAAGTAAAATATTATGAAACTTGCTCAATTGATATGGCTGATTAGGGTGTCGCTATATTATGCTACCAAAGTATCCACTTTTTCCAATCTCGATTTTTCTTTAATGCGCTTATCTTCTCCTGTGATCTCTTGACCAGAGTTACAAAGGCTAAGGTGAATGAGTACTATGAGAAGATTGAAGCTGTTGCTTCAAGAATAGCTGCTCAAGTGGTAAGTCACCTGAACTTGAAAGAGATTGTTCTGTTGGATTCTAGAGCTAAGAAATTTGGAGGAACATATTAGATGACATTTAGGCAGGCTCGAGCTAATATGATGCTTTCTTTTTAACTACTAGCGGCATTTGGTCTGATGAATTGTTTGAAGTTTACTTTTTTATTTACCCATGAGCCATGAGTTTAGTTTCAGGCATGCATGTTTTGGTTCGTTCCTGTGTAGAACCAATTTTGTTGCAATTTCAAGCTTTGCTTCTGTAACTAATACCAAGTTATTGATTTTTGCCTAATTTACAGCCTGACACAGAGGTATCTGATGCAAATTTTGCAAAGGATTCTACCAACGATAGCTCTCCCAAAGTAGAAGACGATACACGAAGCCCCACTTCTCCACAGCTACGAAGAAGAATCGTGTAAGTGCAATACTTGATTCACATGCTTCTCAACTTGTAAATTTTTCCTTTATTTCTTAGCAACTTCCTTGATTTATGTAGGCCTGCAAATTCCAAGGAGCAAAGCTATGATGCTGATCTCTCAAAACCAATAAAACTAGACACCGCAGCTCAAGCGCATATTGATAGGAACAGGTATATATTCATAGATAACTGAGAAAAAACTAGGAACTTATTTGGTCTATGCACTTTCCTTATAAAACAAAATTATCGCGAAGATTGAAGTTGTATGCTTTTGAATCCGAGTTGAATTTGCCACTTCATGACACATTGGTGAATCATTTGATGACAGAAAGCTTCAAGAGGATCTAACCGATGAAATGGTGGTACTTGCGAGACAACTCAAGGAGAGAAGTCAAATGATAAGCCAATCTGTGCAAAATACAGAAAAGGTGAGATACTATCCTTTTCCTTACAAAACCCATTATCATCAACAATTGGATAAGAAGAATCTATATTGGTTCATATATTGTTTCTACTTGCTTCATTGTTCTTAACATTTTTCTATTTTTTTGTTGTTGTTGTTGATTCTTTAACAAAAGATATTTGACTCTACCGAGTAAGCCATTGAGCAAAGCTTGGCAAGCACAGGACACGCAACCGAAAGAGCCACAAAGATATATTCAGAAAGCTCAAAGACGAGTTGCTTCCAATGGCTCTTGATCTTCGCCATGACCTGCTTGTTCATAATGGTTGTCCTGTTGATCCGAGTCACATAGTAAATGGTTCCTAGTGTAAACCAAATTAGTGAGATTCCAAATCCTCACTCTTGAAGCTGATAGAGGTCCTATTGTTAAGCCACATCTCAAATATGGCACGAATAACAAATATCTATTTTGTATGTATGATGATGATGTGTAGATTCCAAGAACCACAGATAAACCAGTTTCACTCTTTCAATATCTGAACACAAGGATGATTAAGACAGAGACCTTTATGCTGTTTACTCTTGTCTCTTGGGTAAGATCACTTAACCTGAATAGGAAGATCATGGAGGTTTGCTAGTACTTCATAGGTTGGTTTGCTTTATGTTTGATAACCAGACCAAACATAACCAATCCAATCCAACGAATCCACCAAACTTAAAGCAAAGAAAAAGAAAAAAAAAAAAACACAACCGTTTGACTTTGGTTTATACAACGAGTCAACATTTGGTTTCCGGGTCAAATAAACCCACCCAGTCCAATAAGGTTGCTAATTAAGCAAGTTAAGATTCCGACACAAGTGTGATTCTCACAGATCGAAGCAAACGGTTTTGCTGATCAGAGATCACGTCGATTCATATCGGTGAGCATCTGAAACCCTTTGATTCAGTCTCGTCTGATAGAAGAAACCAGAATCCTAGGGTTTCAGAAATTCTCACTTTGCTTGAAACCCTAGGCCCCTTTCCTGATTCAGCTAAATTACGCATGGCGGGTAAATTATTGTGTTTATAGAATTCAAGTCTTCAGATTTCGAGAATGAGAGCTGTGAATTTTCTATATAGCTCGAGTAATCCCAAATTTCGAGGGATTTTCAATGGGCTTTGTGCTATAATCCTATTCATCTTCTTCTTTGATCAGAGCGATATACTCAGGAACCCTTTGTTAAAGAATCTGTCTTTCGTTGATTCTAGTGGCAGAGGATTGGTTTCTCAAGGTCAATTCAGTAATGGGTTTAGCCAGTTTACTGTAATTCGTCGACATTTGAGTGGTTCTTCTGGTAATAGCAGCTTGAGTGGTGATACTACTGTATCTTGCTCTGGGTTACATGAACACAGAGGTTATGTTGATCAATGCGAGTTCTTGAAATCGAATCCTATTTGTTCTCCAGATGGGTTCTTTGATTACCTCAAGTTCTTTTACTGCTCCTGCAGAGATTTTAAGATCTTGGGTTATATAGTGTTAGGGGTTTGGCTTGTTGCTTTGTTTTATCTGTTGGGTAATACTGCTGCTGATTACTTTTGTTGTTCGTTGGAGAAGCTTTCTAAGCTTTTGAGGTTGCCTCCAACTGTTGCTGGTGTTACTTTGCTTCCACTTGGTAATGGAGCTCCTGATGTGTTTGCGAGTATAGCTGCTTTTGTTGGTTCAGATAAAGGGGAAGTGGGTCTTAACAGCGTCTTGGGTGGTGCGGTGTTTGTAACTTGTATTGTTGTTGGGATTGTTTCTCTTTGTGTTGCGGATAAAGAAGTTAAGATCGATAAGAAATGTTTCATCAGAGACTTGAGTTTCTTCCTTTTCACATTGGTGGCTTTGATGGTGATTTTGATGGTCGGTAAGGTGACTGTTGGTATCGCCATTGCGTTTGTCTCGATCTATGTCCTTTATGCTTCTCTCGTGGCTGCGAATGAGATTTTGAGGAAACATTCCAGGAGGTTGAAGCTGGATTCTATTACGCCTTTGCTCCCAATGCAGGGAAGTGTGTTCTCCCCAAGTGTTGAAGAGGATATTCCTATGCACAGCCCGTTGCTAGAACTTGACACCGAGGAAGGTCCACCTCGGCTACATGATTCTCTACCACAGTGGATGTGGGCTACAAATGTAGCCATCTATTCAAACCATTTCGCAAAAGCCAATGTACATGATGAAGAAAGACCTCCATGGGGATGGACCGAAGATGGTGCAGAAGTCGAGAGCTCATTATGTTCTAAAATCACATCTTTGCTTGAAACTCCACTGACTGTTCCTAGACGGTTGACAATCCCGTTGATTGAGGAAGATAGCTGGTCAAAGACGTATGCGGTGGCTAGTGTCTCGTTGGCTCCTGTCCTACTTTCTTTTCTTTGGAGCAGCCAAGATGATACGAGTCTTCAAGCTCGGATTGTAGCCTATTTATTCGGAATTGCGATTGGATCTACTCTTGGATATCTCGCATACAAAAACACAGAGCCCGATCGTCCGCCTCAAAGATACTTAATCCCTTGGGTACTCGGTGGATTCATCATGAGCATCGTATGGTTCTACATGATTGCAAACGAACTCGTTGCACTTTTGGTTACATTTGGTGGAATCTATGGAATCAACCCGTCGATACTCGGTCTAACCGTACTTGCTTGGGGAAACTCAATGGGTGACTTAGTGTCGAACATCGCATTGTCGATGAACGGTGGAGATGGGGTACAAATCGCATTATCGGGTTGCTACGCAGGTCCAATGTTTAACACGCTTGTTGGGTTAGGTATGTCGATGTTTCTTGGAGCTTGGTCAAAGAGTCCAGAGACTTACATGATCCCAGAGGACAATAGCTTGTTCTATACTCTAGGGTTTCTAATATTCGGATTGATTTGGTCTCTTGTGATGCTCCCACGCAACGAAATGCGACCGAACAAAGTGATGGGAATTGGTCTGATCACACTGTATCTGATATTCGTCACTTTCAGGCTCAGCTCCGCCATGGGATTCATTCCTTGGGCTTCTTGAAACGCCAATGTAACTAGCTTTGAGATCAGCTTATTGTATACTACTATACATGTTGTTAGAGATTTAGCCACTGGTTCTGAAGTATAAATGTTGTTTGTACTATGTTGATGTAAGTGATAATGAATCTGAGCCATTGGATCTAGGTCGTTGTGGTAGATCTCGATCGTAGATTGGGACAAATGGAAATGGATAATGTATTCGAAAATGGAGACTAATGGGCCTTGTTTAAATGGGCCAAGTCTTTATTAACTCAATAATGTTGCCCCACTTGTTTCGTTTTCTTCCACTTGTGCATCGTCACATGGTAGGTAGTGAGATATTCATATTCGTATCGAAAAAATTAATTGTTTATCTGATTTCATGTTACGTAACACACTAACACAGAAACATACTTTTTTAGTTTTTTTTTTCTTAAAATAATTTATAAAGTGTTGAAGAAAACAAATTATATCAATACTAGTGTTATAGCCCGTGCTCTGCACGGGAAGAAATGACTTTAGGGTGTTTTTAATTAAAATTAAAATTGTTTATAAATTTAAATTCAATTAAATGACAAATCTTATTGAAAAAAATGGAGATGAGGTAGAGGAAAAGGGAATCGAAAATGGAAGAGACTGATGATGCTTTTGTCTAATCCGTGGGATGGAGGAGAAGTTGAGAATTTGGAAATGGTGGGATGGAAGCAGTTGATTAAGAAGAAATTGCAGGAAAACGGAATCAGAGAAAGAAGGAAGAGGTGGAGGCTTTTTGTAGGAAATAATAATATTTTGTTTGAGGGGAAGGGAATTTGAGAATTTTAGATCGTGGGGACTGGGGAAGGAAAAAAACAGTTGCAAATTACGACTGTTTTTCTTTTTTTTTTTTCTGTCAATTTTTTTTTTGTTCTCTAATAGATAATGTGTGTCCAAAAGTAAAAGTAGAAGAATTGAGACTTAAGACACGTGTAAGATAGATAGAGTTGCAGTTATTGAAAAAGTGACTGTCAATTTAGTAGATATAGATTTGTTTCTCGAATAGACGAGTTTAACCAATAACCGATTATATTATCATACACTTTGTCTTTGTGTATATAAACTAATAAATATTTGGACATTGTTATTTTTTTATTTTAGCAGCAACGAATTGTATTGGATATATGTACTCTCAATCCACACAGAAAATAACAAGAAGTTAATGACAAAAGAAAGAAGGACAAGAAGTCAAATATATCATTATCTTGGTGAATAGTTTCCAAATTATACTATTACATATAGCATCATGTAATTGATTCTCTCGCAATTAAGTGAATAAAGAACAAAATGGGTCCAAAGAGCAATGTAAGTATGTGCCGTCGTGGAGACCAAGGCGTAAGGTTAGTCATGCAGTAGAGTAGAGACTTGTCTACTTATATATGCATTTGTATATTTCTCTCTTGCGCATGAAGTAAACGTATTATGTCATAGCTTATGTCACTTGACCCTCTTAGAAATAGTATATAATATTTAACAATTTTGAATTGATACCATATATATCACAATCTCGTAACATTATATAAGTACTATATAATAGTGTTTTGAATATGTTCAACTCAGGACAAGACATCTAAGAACATGTTATATCTTATTGCTCTGTTCTCGCAAAATGACAACTCTGACACTCATATGGGTTGTGTTTAATTATCTTTGGGTGTATATATATACTTTTTTGTTGTTTTTACTGACCAGTTTAACATTGGAAACTAACTTTATGATTTGTCAAACTAATTAAGGATCGTTTGTTTATGAAAAGAAAACAGAGAATTTAGTATATGTAATTTTGTTTTTATATTCACAAAAAAAAAATCATTCTTTGGATTAAAAGTTGTATTCGAAGTTAAAGTTTTATATGCAATTGATAATGATATATTACCATGTTTTGTGGACCACAATATAATATATATCGAATTAATAAACATTAAGTTGAAGACAAACTCAACGACTCATCTTCACTCAATCATTGAAATTTCCTGTTATCGCAAAATTGAAAATTGTAATAAAACATACGAAAATAAGAAGACATGTGAGTGTTTAAAAATTACAGAAATTGTTTTATGATTCAAAAAGGGAAGACATGAAAATAAGTTCATGCTCTCTACATAACTAAATCGTCTTTCCTTTGCAATATTATTGGAAACAAAACAAAACATAAATGTGCTGCCCATTTCTAATCAAATTACTGTAATATGTATACCTCTCAATTTCTCCCTATCTTCCTTTTTTTTCAAGTATAATTTAACAAACTTTGTATTTATTTATCTTATACATAGAGTAATTTAACATAGAATCCGAAAGAATACATATATATGAGATTGATGTGTGGTCCAATTGAGTTTTATGACAAAAATGGCGTGGCATATAGGCCATATCCCTTAAATCAAAATTGCATATACTAACAAGAACTATTAAAAATGTATTATATCAATTCACAACCATAAAATAGTACTAACTTACGAAAAATGTCACATGTCACATGAAAGGTCACTGACCCCAAAACTAAAACGTATATACAATTTTATATACGTGTATATATTAGTTTCTCAATGTGCCTCTCTAAAACATAACAAATCTCTCTTTCACTTTCTCTCTCTCTCTTTATTTGTCAAAAATTTACTAACCAAATGGATCCACGCATCGCCGCAACACCCTTCTTCCGGTGGTCTAGGAGTCGCCGGAAGATTCATCTCCGTCGTCGTAAGTCGCAGGTGGTACGTCTTGGCGGGAAGAACAATGCGGTGTCACGTGGCGGATTCTCCTTGAAGAAGATGGTGAGGAGGATGAAGCTAAGATGGTTGAAGCTACACTACGTGAGACTTGTAAAGAAGATAAAAGGGTTTTATTGTAATTTGATTAAAGAGTTCGTAGACGCAGGAGCTGAGCTTGAAGCGATTCAGCAGCGAATGGCGGTTGAAGCGGCTGCGTTTGCGGTTCCTGGTTTAGGTCTCTCTTTCTCTTCTTTTTCAGTCCATGACCGAGCACGGTATTTTCTCGTATAGCCAAAAATTATATTCATTGTAATTTGTAACTTTTTATTATATTTGCTGTTGTATCTTATTACTATTTTATTTTATTTTATTGTGATTTCTTATTTTTGGAATCATTCCTGGAAAATGAGACTGTTATCAGTAAATGACTAAATGGTTATATATTTTATTATGTACGATTGGTTAAATCTCTACACATATTAAACAAAATAACATTTCATAAACTGTAAATGACCTATATATGCAAAAATTAATTAATTATAATCTTATGTTAGAAAATCTGCAATTCAATATAGTCTTTCTCTATCTATTACAAAGTCTTTTCGACTCACTCTGGTGAAAATAAAACTGCTTTTGTTATGAGCTAATAAAGTTTTATTTTTCTAAATGATGAAGATTTACAAATTTTCGTTATTCTAACCAACAAAACTAATTTTTATTATCTACAATAAGTGATATATATATCATACATCACATCAAGCGAACAAGTTAACACTAATAGTGAGAGATCTACATATAAAGTAGGTAAAATACTACTTTGATAAAAGATAAGAGAATAAGTAAAGAAATGAATTTTTCTTTTTTTCTGCAACAACGTTTTTTTGTTCCTTTACAATATCACATTACAAACACTTGTATGAATGTATATATGGGGTAACGTGATTGATCATGGAATGAGATGAGATAGGTATCTTGTATTTTAAGTGATTGAGTTAAGGTGGCATGACTTGCTGGAAATGCAATCATCAGACTATGACTTATTAAATAAATTATCATTTGATATTCAGATCTTTTATTGATACTGTACTCTGTTCTTACATGACAAACTCGTCGCTTCCCCATAAAAATATAAAATTCGAATATTTAAACACTTATTTGGACTTTGGACGATTGCTTTAGAATCGAGAATCTCTATGCTTACATATTACTAGTATATATAATATATACCACTACCAACTTGAATTAATTCTCAGTTTTCCACATTTGAATGATTGTATATATGTATCCGATAGTATTCAGTTATTCACGTACAGTTACAAAGTCATTATGTAAAACATCTCGATTTCTCATATATACTATTTAATTATATAGTTATATTTTTTATTATAAACAAAAATTGATATGTTATATAGTGCTACTGCTACATAACAGATGGGGGTTTAGCATGTTTTCAACCGAGAAATGTATCTCTTTTTCTCTCATACCTTTCTAGTACCGGGAAAACGGTCTTTTTCAACCTCAACTATTTGTTGGCGGGTTTTTCCAACCCAAACTATGACCCCCAGTCGATTTCAACCCAAACCCAAAAATAATTCAAAATCAAAACTTAAACTAATGTAAATGAGCCGATTTCAACACGACGCGAAACAATGTTAGTTCAGAAGTTAACAGTTCTCAAGGTTATTTGATTTTATTTTCAAGGTTTGATGAATGCTGTAGAGAGAGAATTACCCAAGGTTGAGCAACCGTTAACTTTCAAACTAGCACTGTTTCGCGTCATGTTGAAATCGGCTCATTTGCATTAGTTCATGTTTCGATTTTGAATTATTTTTGGGTTTGGGTTGAAATAGACTAGGGGTCATAGTTTGGGTTGGAAAAACCCGCCAGCAAATAGTTGAGGTTGAAAAAGGCCGTTTTCCCTTCTAGTACCTTTAATTATTTAAATTCTAAGAAATCCAGTGAAAAATCACCGTGGAAAGTACTCTAAGAAATAGAATCGTAAGTTGAATCCTCTTTTCACGGTTTCTTTGCCTTTTGTTCTGATCTCGAGGAGCCCAAATAAAACTGATCTTCTCAAACTTCTATGCCTAACCTCTAGTTTTTGGATACATTAGTCTAATGCATGGAGTTGGCAAATGGATTTTGTTGTCATCATATCCAAGAGCATACCTATCTAAATTTTGGTTATTACTTTTGGTTTCGATCCATTTGGTTTGCCCATAATGTGGGTTCCAAACCACGAGCCTAGTGTTAACCCTTAGTGACACATAACAATAAGCCTCGCAGGGAAAGATGCTAGATATCAAGACTTATCATGATTATTCTTTCTTACCTATTCTCTTTGTAGATGGATCAATGTTTTTGACGTGGATTACATGGAGATTGACGCTCATAAAACAAACCCTAAAATCATACATGCATCATGACCACCGGATATCGCCTTGCATGTTATACCATCGGTTGCAACTGAATAAAGCATTCCATCGTTTGCAACTGAATCTCACTGCTCTCAGAAATGCCAATGGAACCCTTCAACACTAGAGTATCTTATTCTTCTCTACCAAAAGCCTTCACGCTTGCCCTATATATATATTTGTTAATGTAATGTTTTTATGGATCTCATAAATCCACTAGACTAATAGCCCAATGCAATGAAAATGGGCCTTAAAGTTCGCTCGTTATGACTTTGGTGAGAAAAAGCCCATAAGATCACCACCGGTCCACAGAAACAAAACCAAATCAAGCTAGACCATTAAATTACAGACTAAACCGGAAATAAACACGTTGTGACGAATGGTATGTTAGTTCTTACGTGGTTGCGTGGAAGAGAAGAAGTTCCACGTGGTGGCTAAAGTTTGCACGTTGCCTCTTAACACTTTTGCTTCTAACGTAACCACTTCTACTTTTTGTGTATTGTTGGAAAATCATCTCTCATTTTTATAAAATTTGACGATATTGAACGTTTCTTTCCTCAATGTAACCAAAATTAGAAGAAGAGATCATATAGTTACTGCTTATTTACACGTTTATATACAGAAACTCATGTGCATATGACATTTTCATTTTCCGACCAATAATTAGGTCTAATTTGACTTGATTTGGACATGAAAATTGTTAGAAAAGTTATTAAATTGATGTCTTTACCAAACTTTTTTTTTGTTGCATTCCATCGAAAGTCAAATACAGAAACAGGATTTGATATTTTTGACTTGAGATCGTTTAAGAAGTAAGAACAGTATATTGTCGTGATTAGTTTTAACGGCTTTGATTGAATCGCAAGACTCAAATAACACCGTTGGTTCATAGGGTAAACGATTCCCACAAGTCACGGAGGCTGAGCTATGAGCGAAAATGCTGACCTGGCACACAAATGCAAAACTTGGCCACCAATTAAGACACGTGTGTTTCTTAGCTCCGTCCTCTTAAGCCACGTGGCAAATGTTTTTTCTGCAAGTGATGGTTCTTCTTCGAGAGTTCGTCGGTGTCCTTATCAAAAATGAAAGAATTCGTGAAGAAGTAAAAGTTGGCAATTACTACTACTATAATAGATTAATAGGCCTAGAAGCTGAATCACTGAAATGTCTATATTGTCCTTGCGTAATTATCATTCCATAAATTTGACAAAAAATTGATAATTTAGTTTTATAAATTTAACTATTGTATAGCTTTCTACATATAGCAAAACAAATTCACATTTTTATGTTAAGTTTTTAATGATTCTTCAATTTTTTTCATCTCTGTAACTGTTACACAAAAAGATGTTATTTTGAGGACTTTCCTTTATCAACGGACGTAAGAGTTTGTAACATTTTTTTTTCCAAATGAGAAAAAGAAAAAAAATAGGGATTCCTCATCCGCAAATAGATTCATTGAATCAAACAAATCCCAACCAGACAAAAAACAATAGTATCATACAGTGGATCCCACTTCCGACTATTTGCTGATTTTTCCAAATACATTGTAGATATTTTTTTTTTAAAATGCGCAATCAAAAATATTTCGAGAAAATAATCACGAAGTAATTTGCGCAAAAACTGTAATCAAATTTTAAATTTGAAAAATTAGATTAGTGTGATTCGAACAAAGTACCAAAAAATAGTTATTTATAGTTTCATAATCACAAATGGATAACGACATTCATAACAAAATAATCGTCATCTTAATTAAGTAAAGTAGTAACCTCTAGTTAAAGAAAAAGGGTAATTAAGTAATTTGCGTTGCTCAGTTTCGCCTCGATTGCTGGATTTAACGGGCGAATAAGAACACCACCACCAAGGATAGATTGGTTTCTTTCTAGTTTCTTCCCATTTATAAAGAAGAAGAAAAATTCTCAATTTCTCTTTCACAATCTCTTCGTTTTCTGTGATTTATTTAGAATTTCCCTTTTCAATTTCGTGTTAGAAATTGTATATATACTTAGATCGATTCGTTCGTAGATCTGTTTGTTTTTCTAGGGAAAGTTGTTTGATTCTCAGGAAAATTGACGAAGCTTTGGATTCAATTCCAGAATTTCAAAAATCAGAAAATTCTTTAGGGTTTCATTTTGATTTGAGTTTTCAATGGTGGTAGCAACGACCATAGCGCTTTACGCGAGTCCAGCGAGCACTGTATGTTCCACAGCTCACCAGATCAACGCTCATATCTCTTGTGATCTCGATCTGAACTCTAGATCTTCATCGGCGTCTTCTTCCACGAGTTCTCCGACTATCGGAGGTCTCTCTTTGCTTTTCTCCGGCGCTTCCGTCAAATCATCGTCGTCTTCTTCCTCATCGCATCCAACGGTAGGAGAGGAATTAGCTTCAATACGTCATGATCGAAGCGAGGATCGGACTTTAAGCGGCTCCTTCTGTTATTCTCCGAGCAAATTCATCGGTTCTTCATATCTTAAACGAGATCACCAAAGCCCTGTCTCGGTGCTTCACGGTCCAATTTCATCTGGTAACAGTCCTCCGATGAGGATTTCACGTGATCGGAACTTAGATGGTGGATCTTCTCTTCGTGTAGGATCTAGCAGATTGTTCAATGGTTTCGTCAGGAAAGCGATAGGTTCTTGTGTTGATTACGATACAGACTCTATTCTTGTCGATGAGCAGCTACCGTTTACCATGGACGATGGCTTCGAAGGAGAAAGAAGACAACCATATGCTAGGGATTTGCTTAGACGTGCTCAATTGAAACATAAGATCTTCGAAGATGAATCTGTGATCAAAGCATTTTACGAAGCTGAGAAAGCTCATAGAGGACAGGTGTGTGAAAGAAGAAGAACTATATCTCATAATTTTTTCGATAATTTTGGTTTGATTTACTAATTGATGTATTTGTATCAGATGAGAGCAAATGGTGATCCTTACCTGCAACATTGTGTTGAGACTGCGATGTTGTTAGCTGACATTGGAGCTAATTCGACTGTTGTTGTAGCTGGAATTTTACATGATACTTTAGACGATTCGTTTATGAGCTATGATTATATTCTCAGAACTTTTGGATCAGGAGTTGCTGATCTTGTGGAAGGGGTAAGTAAAGAAGCATCAATGATTGTGTTTGAGCTAAAGCATGTTTAATGGTTGAGACGTGAGGATTTAATTGAGTTCTGTCTTCTTATTGCATTAGGTGTCTAAGCTTAGCCAATTAAGTAAACTTGCTCGGGAAAACAATACGGCTTGTAAAACCGTTGAGGCAGATCGTTTGCACACTATGTTTCTTGCAATGGCAGATGCGAGAGCTGTTCTTATAAAGTTAGCTGATCGGTTGCACAACATGATGACTCTCTATGCTTTGCCACCAGTGAAGCAGCAAAGGTTTGCTAAAGAGACTCTCGAGATATTTGCGCCTTTGGCTAATCGTTTGGGAATCTCTAGCTGGAAAGTTGAGCTTGAAAATATGTGTTTCAAGCATCTCTATCCTGATCAGCACCATGAGATGTCTGATATGCTTGAGGATTCATTCAATGAAGCTATGATTACTTCCGCGATTGGGAAATTGGAGCAAGCGCTTAAGAAAGAAGGCATTTCGTACCATGTTCTATCTGGACGACACAAGAGCTTGTATAGTATCTACTGCAAGATGTTGAAGTAAGTTCTCACTTCCTCTTTATTCGAAAGTGCTTACTGGTTTATCGGTTTCACTAAGATAATAGAGAGAACCGGAATACTGAAACCTCATTTTATGTCAGGAAAAAGCTAACCATGGATGAAATCCATGATATTCATGGCTTACGTTTGATTGTTGACAATGAAAAAGATTGTTACAAGGCCTTAGGAGTAGTTCACAAGCTATGGTCTGAAGTTCCTGGAAAGCTGAAAGATTACATTTCTCATCCCAAGTTCAACGGGTGGGTTCTGCAAACCTGTTGTAGCTTAAGATGATGCAGGCGTCTTCTTTCTCTAATTATTATCTAACTTTGGGCCTTTGGAATTTTAGGTACCAATCTTTGCATACTGTAGTAATGGGTGATGGAACTATTCCGCTTGAAGTTCAAATACGAACAAAGGAGATGCATTTGCAAGCTGAATTTGGGTTTGCAGCTCACTGGAGATACAAGGAAGGTGACTGCAAGCATTCATCATTTGTGCTTCAGATGGTTGAATGGGCAAGATGGGTCGTGACCTGGCATTTCGAAACAATGAGCAAAGATAGATCCTCGATCTGCTCTTCCGAGCCTTTGTGCAGTTTCCCGTCTCACGCTGAAGACTGTCCGTTTTCATATAAGCCTAATGGTAACCAAGAAGGACCAGTCTATGTCATAGTAATCGAAAATGAGAAGGTTAGTTATTATAAATCTCCTTCAAATTCTTCCCATTGAGGATGATTCTTTGCTTGGAGTTATAATTTGATAAACCCGAAAATGCAGATGACTGTGCAAGAGTTTCCCGCGAATTCCACAGTCTCGGACCTGTTAAGCAGAGCAGGACCAGGGAGCTCGAGATGGTCAATGTACAGCATCCCGGCAAAGGAAGAGCTAAGGCCAAGACTAAACCAGACACCTGTAAGTGATCTGAAATGCAAGCTGAAGATGGGAGATGTGGTGGAGCTGACTCCAGCCATACCTGACAAGTCTCTGACTGAATACAGAGAAGAGATTCAACGAATGTATGATCGAGGGCTTGCGTTTTCACGCCCTCACCGTGCAGCTGCTGGTACTATGGTTGGCTGGGGAAGCTAACAGATTCTCTTTGTTCATGTATATATATACTATAGTTGCATATATAGCAATGCTTCAGAAGATTTGTTGTACCTTTGGTATTGTTGAATGTTGATTCCCACACAACAGTGTATATATATGCTCATATGCTCTACAAAAACGTTGATTCCCACACAACAGTGTATATACATGCTCATATGCTCTACAAAAACTGACTCTGGTCAATAATATTTGATTCGCTTAGACCATCCTCAATGCAAGGCTCTGAATTGATTTTTAGCTGATTCATAGTCTTTCTGACTTGTGAGCTTTGGCTTTGTGACATCATGAACAGACTCTAATTGTTCTGGATATGCATGTTATCAATCGTGGGTGCCTTGTGTGCCATCTTCTGGATATGCATGTTATCAATCATTTTTAGTGATATACCCCTGTGTTTGTCGAGACGCCACACTCTTATCATTGCTGCCATCATCGTTTCGTTGTACGTTTTCCTCTCACTTCACAATTCTCTGATCATCTGCGCCCTCATGATTCCCAGTTTATCTGTTCTTAGAGGTTGTTCATTTGCTGAGAATCTACACATTCATAATGGTCACTGTTCTCGTTCCCTTATCTCTGGTAACCCTCTCTATATAACATTTTTTTTTATGATAAAAATGACATTGAAACATATGTTCAATTTGATCCATAACCAGAGCAATACGTAGGAATGATTAATGGTTTTGTCGTTTTGAAAGTTAAAATGTATAATTGGATAATCGATGGTTTAATTTGTCCTCTACAGATTTTATTATTTTGTTTTTGTTTAATGCAAGGCTGCGGAGGAGGTGGTGCCGGGACTGTGAATCGTGAAGCTAACTCATGTATTCCATCTCTGTTGAAGTCGTAGATATTCGGTTGGGTTTGATGACGAAGCAGCTTCAGGCTGAGCTCTGGTGATCATTGTCTTGATGATGGTGATTGTGATTGTGATCCCGATTTGTGGAACTGTTGCCACTGAGGAAAGAGATTATGATCCGTAGGAATCTGCAACCTTGAGAAACCATGGAGCAGATTCCAACGACTCAACCAACCGAAGTTTCCTCTGTTCTACTCATGGCAGCTTCCAAGAGAAAGCTTAAAGCTTATCTCCTCCTTCCTCTGTTAGTGAATCATTCTTTGTTTAGTTTCTTTGTAATTTCACTGTCATAAGCTAATGCTTTCTTTTGCCTTTAAGGTTTTTTTTGGACTGTCAAACATAGCATCGTCTCTGAATTGTTTTGGTATGCTTGTACAACTTCTTCTTGTTTCTATGAATGCTTGTATCATCTTCTTGTATGAATTGTTTTGGTTCCAAACATAATAATCTTGTTTCTATGATTGCTTGTACATAAAAGACATTATTTAGCAAACATTTGAATTTTTTTTCTTAAGAACCAATGGTTAAGAAACCATTGGAAGACAAATTAGTTAAGAACTTTTCATTGAGTTCTTAACTTTGAAAAAACAAAATTTTAATTTAAAAAAAAAAGCTAAGAGCTAAAAATCAATCTCTCCGTCGTGTTTTGCCATTAGCTCAATGAGGTTGCTCTTACATTCTACTTACTTCTTGATACCACATGGTCTACAAAAACAAACACTGACTTTGGTCATTGATATTTGATTCTGTTACATTCTACTTGTTGACACATAACATTATAGTTTTTCTTTTTGTCTATCTACTTATTTGGGTCGTCTAGAGAGTGGAAAAGAGACCCTTTGAGGAGTTTGGATTGGAAGGTCTGATGCTTGTTGTTGTTGCTGCTGTTGTTCTTGAGAGGACTGTCCAGGATCTGTCATTTCTTCATCGTCCTCAGTCTCTTCAGGTTCTGTGGAAACTGACTTCTTCGGTATCACAAGCTGGTAATTTGGGCTCAGCAATGTGTCCTGTTCAGGTGGGAGTGGAACACCAGGTCCTGCTATCGATTTTGGCAGAGGGATCTTGTTCCTGCTTGCAGCAAGCTCTAGCAGAACCTAAATCAAACATCAAAAACAAAAACTTCAAATTCAGGAACCAAACGGCACGAATTAGAAAAGCGATTACATGTAAGGTTTCTCAGCAATGCAACTTATGTGGCAAGAGGGTCACAGTTTACAAGTCATAACTAAGAGTGATAAATCCCTATAGATTCACATAGCAACTACCAAATCATATCGTGAAACAGAAGAAACAAGGAATCGTCAACAATGCATACCTCTCTTGGAGGTGGCTGTGAGAAGCTGAAATTAACTTTGGATTGAATAGCAAGCTTCACATCATCACAGTCAATGTTGGATTTGCTCGCATGCTCTGAGTAAACCTGAGCATCTGTCAAGACTTCGACCACATACCGGTACCATAACTCCAGAAACTGGTGTATCACACGAGGCTCGTAGTCTTCTACACCCATCGACTTAAGCAAAGATTTCACAGTCTTAGCATCTCTAGGTACATCTTCTTCACCTTCTCCAGCCATTTTTATCCCTAAACAAACTCAAAAAAAGTAAAGCTACAGAGTCAATCATTAAGAACCTTTCTTAACACAGATTTGATGTTGCAAAGACACAAGTTTCAACCGAATCTCACAAATCGAATAAATAAGAATTAGAGCTTCACGAATCAGAGAAAACGAAGATGGAGATAAGAAAGAGTAATGAGATTTTAACCTAGCTTCACCAATAAGTTCCAAGACACAAGCTTATATGTAATAAAGAGGCGATAAATACCTTATACGAGAGAGAATCTGTGGAGAGGTAATGGCAGAAACCCGACGGAGATTGATGAACGGCGGCAAGTAAGAATCGGCGACTAATCTCTCTCTCACTCTAGATCTGATATTTATGGTTTTGGTTTGTAAATCTGCTATAACGTTGAGGGTATAAACGGAATTTATGTAAAACGCTATTTATTTCTTGCGTTTAGTATTTTGTATTTCACTCGTGCATAGGCCCATTAAAGACCCAAATTAGAACGATTCACTCGTGTATAGGCTCATTAAAGACCCAAATTAGAACGACGGTCGAATGTATATTTTTTAATACCGATAATAGCCTCGTCTCTCTTCTCTTTGCTTGTCCGTGTCTACAACGTTGAAATTGTAAATTACCACTATGTCCTCGCCGGAGCGTGCTCTCTTGAATCTATTGACGGACATCGCTCTCTCCTTCGACGGCGCAATCCTCGGACTGACCTTAGCTATTAGCGCCGTCGGTTCTGCTCTCAAGTATGCTTCTACCAACGCGGCGTTGAACAAGATCAAAGAAGCACCCGAAGTCTCCGTTGCCGACCTCCGATCACTGCTTCCAGTTTCTGAAGACAAATCTGAGACTAACGATCATGGGACCATCCATGATCAGAAAATCGTTGTGGTTCGCGGAGTCGTGAAACCAAAATTTTCCGGAGATGAGAGTCCCAAGAACAACAACGTGTTAATCTCTCCGGAGACTGGAGATAAAGCTCTTATCATCCAGAGAACGCAAACTGTACGTTGGCCTAAACCCTAAGTTTTTATGTTTCTCTCAAATTGCAATTGACATTGACCTAATTTTGCTTTATGTTGAATGATTTCTTCATGGTTAGGTTTTCGTTGTGATTGATTAAGTTAGCAATAGTTGGTGCTGCTGTGATCTGAGAAGGGAAATGTATGTTTCTAATGTCATCATTTTTGTTGTTGACAGTATGTGTATAGTGGATGGAAGAGATTGTTTCAGTCAACTGGTCACCGGTTTATGTTGGAGAGATCAATGCGCAAACACGGAGCTGATTTTATGAGAACGGTAAACTCTGCCTCCCTCCGTGCTTTATCAGCTTCGGAGCTTTCAACTTTGGCTCTCTATCCATGATCAAACTTGGCTTTGTGCAGGTCCCATTTGTCATTGTTGGAAAGGATCAACAATCGCAGTCTCGTTTTCTCGATGTTAACATGGATGGTTCAAGGCATCCTCTTCCGCTTACCACTGTGTATAATCGCTTGCAGCCTATTAATTCTTCGTTTCTTCAAGCCTTTTTGTTCCCTGATTATCCTGTGAGTATGTGTATTCAAAGAAATTTCGGGTTTTGAGGACTACTGATGGTTACTTGTTCTTGGCCAGTTCCTTACTAACTTTTGTAATCCTTTCTCTTCCAAGGTCGGTCTGCTTGATATAGAGAAGATTTTACCTCCTGGGAAAGATATAACAGCTGTTGGCATCTGCAGTTTTAATAATGGAGTTCCTGAAATCAAATCGTGCCAAGATCTTCCTTATTTCTTGTGAGATTTTATCTGAATAGTTTTCAAACTTATATATCTGCCTGCATTCTAGCTCAAACTACTACTTCATCTTCTTCTTTTGTTTTCTCAATATGTTGATCATTTGACAATACTTAGTCCATTGTTGCAAAAAGGCTCTATTGCTGTTCATATGTAAATATTTTTGAATAATCTTTGCAGATCAGAGATGACCAAGGACAAGATGATTGAGGACCTCATGGATCAGACCAGCTTTATATTCTTTGGCAGTGTTATCGTGGGCATTGTGTCTGTTGGCATACTTAGCTATGCTGCTGTCAGGTACTGGAGTTGTGAGAGATCAGATTTAGTTTTAGATTTGGGCAACGTTTTGATTTGAAATCTGTTTAACTTTCGTATCTTCAGGACCTGGAATAAATGGAAACAATGGAACCATCAGAGAGACCTGCCACAGAGACCAAACGAACCTGTGGTCGATGATGAACCTGAAGATGCAGATGAAATCCCAGATGGAGAATTGTGTGTGATCTGCGTGACAAGAAGGAGAGTACCTGCGTTTATTCCCTGTGGACATGTAGTATGTTGCAGGGTATGTGCTTCAACCGTGGAACGAGAGTTAAACCCTAAGTGTCCAGTTTGTCTCCAGAGCATTAGGGGATCTATGCGTGTATATTACTCTTAATGACTCTGAATCTTCTCTCATTGTATGTAATAGGGTAATGCAATTTGTACTCTCAGAGAATCGGAAAGTTTTAATTAACAAAATAGTTTGACAATGATTTGAAAGTTCTTCAAGCCACTCTATATAGAGTGAGAGATTGCAGAGGATATGAAAGCAAAGTTTTAAAGGAAGAAATTTTGTAAAGAACCGATAACAAAAAGTAGCCAAGGATGACTTCCCGTCATATATCATCACCAGTCGCCGCAGTTCTACCAGAGCAAGATCCTTCTCAGGTGCCTCAAGTCCCTGACATGAGAGCTGAGGCATGGTGTGTTGACGGATAACCTGAGAATCTGAACTGCGGGTTTTGGAACATGTTGATACGGTTCGAATTGGAGCCTGGTGTGATCGAACTAGACCCGATTCCGCTTCCACCACCGCGAGAGCTCATAGAGAAATTCTGTCCATTTGCCATTTGAGAAGAACACAGTGAGTTTGCTGATTCTTGAAGCTTCTTTGTATTGAGGAAACGTCCACCGGAGCCTCTAGCTCTCTTTAAAGCATGAAGATGGCGAGACTCATGAAGGTACGGCTATAGAAAAAAAAAAAAAAACTTTGTTACTCACTCCTGAATTGCATCAAATCATCAAGGTCTTCTGAGTTATTGTTCCCTCTCTCTTTGGTGTTTTAGGCAAAATGGGAAAGTGAAAAGATTCATACTTTACGGCATTTGATGAGTTTGTTCTGAGCTTCGAGTTTAGCACGGTGCTTCCTGCGACGGAGAATCGCATGATACTGTTTCGCATTGACAAATATTGGTTCATTCTCTTGAATGTTATGAGGCAATGGCACTCTTGAAGAAACCAAACCCATCATCTCTAAATGTGGCAGCACCTGCAAAACGATTTCCCAATCAACCAATCAATGCGCCACATCGATTCAGAATTGTGAAAGCACAAGGCTTCACAGGATATTACCGTTGGTGCTGATCCATATTCAGGAGCCAAGAAACCATTGAAATGTGATGTTTCAGCACATTGAAGAGACCAAGATATTTGACCAGAAGTAGGAGCAGGAAACACAGAATCTTGAGACACCATCGACGAGGTAGTAGTTGACTTAGTATAATTTTCAATAGGCTTTCCCGGGTTTTCGATGTAACCTGCATCAACCAAAGACAAGAAGAAACCCACAAAATTTAGCAGGTTTTCGGTAATTCGACTAATGTTCAAATCAGTTTATTCGTTTAACCTGAGAGATTGGTATTAACAATGCTGCATCCATAACGGTTATGTTCTTCAAAGCTTGCAACTTCCACGCCGCCTGATTCTTCAGTAGATTGTGATGAGGTTGAATCTTGATCTTGCAGCTGCAAACCCGAATGTTTCTTCCCGGGGAATTGTGTTGTAGACATCATCATATCCTTTGTCAAGCTAAAAGATTCAGATCCTTGAATATTTGAATTTGTTGGCATTATTGAGTTTCCCCAAGATGATTCTTTCCTTTGAAACACTTGCATTGTCTTCAAATCTTTACTTCAATAAACTAAATGTCCAAACCAACAAGTCCAATCATGAATCAATATTAAGATTACATCAAAAATTTGTTCATGATCCACAAAATCAACAAATCCAAGAGAGAAATGATACCAAAAAAGATTATAAAAACCATCCTAAAACACAGATTCCAAGTTCAATTACACAGTAAGATTGGTCAAATAATCTAAAGGGTTCTAAAGATTCAAACTTTGAACATGGCTAAAACTTACACAACATGCAAACACAAAAGCTTTTGCATAAGATTAAATTTCTGGGTTTGAACAGAAGAATTAGCTCATCAAATCTCTTTGGACTTACTGATCCAAGCAAACAGAGAAAGCAAAAACATTTTTTCTCTCATAACTCAAAAAATTGAGTTTTTTAATTACATCATCAGAAGTAAAAACTGAGCAACCAAATCATAACACACTACCAAATAAATTAAACGAGCAAGAAGAGAGAGAGAGAGACCTTTGGTGTTTTGGATTTGGTAAAAGATGGAGAGAAAGAGAAGTTAAGTAATAAGATTATGATGCTTGATGATGATGATGATGATGCATGTCTCCTTCCTCAGAACATGGTTGTTTCTTTCGTTCCTCTCTCTCTTCCTCTGTCTCTGCAAATTGGGTATTGGCTATGGCTTAAAAGACTAATCTTGACTCCTTTTCCTTTTTTTTTTTAATTATGTTTTTTCTTCTCTCAACAAATGCATATTTATTATACACACAAAGTATTAGTTAGTTCCTTTTAATATATTTGTTGTTTCCATTTATAATATTTTTTTTGCAGATTTTGACATTTCTATTTGTGGTATTTTTCTTATCTTTATTTATAAATGTTTATCTTTCAAAATTAAATATATCGAATCAAATCGTGTCACGCAGTGTCATATAATTTTCAAATCGTGACGCATGTTTAGTTTTATTTAAAAAAATTATATAGAAATATGTTGGCAACAATTGAAAAAATAATATAATAAAGATAGATATGAATTTTGAAGTGTGATACGTGTATAATTTAGATAAGGCTAAAAGTATATCTAAATATATAAATGATATTAAAATATTAGGAAGAAAAAATAGAAGACAATAAATACGAAAGAAAAAATTGAATATTTTTGACATTTTTAAATAAAGTCGTTCTTTCACAAACTATTAAATATTTTGTGGTCTTTTTGAAAACAAAATGTGATACTTTTGATAATGCCTCTAAAATATATGTTAGTAAAACTACATTTGAAAATTTAAAACTGTGCTATCAAATATAAAAATTCAGTATCTCTTAAATATTTCATCCATCACATAGCAGCTACTAGTCGACTACATGTTTTGTTTTGTGTAGTTTGTATGGAAAATATTTCATCTATTTCAAAGATGTTTAAACACCTTTGTTTTTGTTTCATATATTTCATCTGTTTCTTAATAAGTGTTGTATAAACAAATTTTTCTTGTTTCATTTTATTTGTTGTTTTCAATTTTTAACGTAAAATTTATTATTATGTTCTTGTTTTTGACTCCTGAAATTTTGTAGTTTGTTTTTTGATTGGTTGGATTGTTTTTAAATAGATAATTAAATATAGTTTAAAATAGAAAAAATATAGAAAAGTAAATAGTATTTGATTGTATATGCTAAAAACCTTAAACAACATATAAAATAAAACCGAAGGAGTAAGTGATGTTTTATCAATTCCTATACGAAAATATAGAGGGTGTTTTAAGGATATAAAAAAAAGGTGCAGAATTCTTAAACATTTTAGGTATTATCTAAACGTACTTTTTCTTTTCTGTCTTTTTTTTTTTGTTTTGTTTTGTTTTGTTTAAGAACATCTGTGTTTTTTTTTTTTGTTAAAAAGCAAAAGTTGAAGTGGAAGGTTGTCAACATCTCTTTATAGCGCAATCAATATTGCATTTAAGCGAATAAACTAAAATATTTTATTTTTCTTGTAGTTGGGGTAATTGATATTTATTGCAAGTCAAGCAAAGCAAAGCGAAGAGCCCTTTTTCACATTTCTTGATGCAGCTTCCCCAACACAAACCAATGAATCGTAATTTCTGCTGTATCTCTCTGCATTTAATCCACAACTCTGAATAGTAATTATAAGGAAGACAAAAAACAACTAAAAATATACTCCACAAAGGAAAGAATTAATATAGCTAGCAACATTTTTATATTTTTTGTCAACATAAACATTTCTATTTGTTGGATAACTTTTGTTAGTTCAATAAAACGACTCTTTTTAACTAGAGTATTGAAGTAAAATGAGTCTTTGTATTGTGGGGAAGATATAATTTTGTTTGCTACGTACACTTATTTGCTTTAGAGAAAAGAAATGCGTAACTATCATGCTTCGAAAGAGGGAGGTTACAGGTGTTACTTCAAATATTATTATTATATCATCATCAACAGAATCTAGAAGTTCTTAGAAATCAATTATTTGATTTACCTATGTTTATGTTTATAGACTTACTTAAATTAATATTTTCAAACACGACAAAGTTAATATTTTCGAATCTCCCCTACCCTCGATCCTTAACTCACCGCAATAAGATTAGTAAATGACTGTTTTTTATACGCATAATAAGACAAGACAAGACTAAACCCATTATTAATCTAATAACTCCAAATTTTAAACAGCACGCTTTCGAATCCAATCATAGACACACTCCACTTTTTCCCTACCATGTCTTAACACGTATATGTAAGATTGAACTACAGTCGTTGATTTTTCTTTAATTATATTTAACTTAAAAGAAAATGTATTTTTTCCTACCTAACCTGCTTTATTATATAAATAAAAAAACTTAACGCAGAATATGTCATACATCTAAAGATTTAACGTTAAAGTTTGAATAGAGAGACACAAGTGAATAAAGAAATGAGATCAGCAAGAATCTAATGTAAAATCTAGTCTAATACCTAAACAAACTAAATCACCATCACATCAAATTGTGTTTAATTTTTCTCACAAGGACCATCAAACCATTCATCATTTTAAAAATTGAAAATAATTAGATAAAAATGAAAAGATTCGGTGCTTGAAATAAATAAAAAAGTAAATTAAATGAAACCAATTCCATCAGAATACTCGAGACCTTCCCTTGTGCCACCACCAGTCATGGTTTTGGCAGAAAGCTAATAAGAGTCTCTTCCTTTGTATGGCATCTCCTGCCATAAAAATCAAAGGTGTCAGCAAAATCTAACTCTTTTGAGCATTTTTTTTTGTAAGAAGACAAAGCAAGAATTATGAGGAAAGTAGTAAACCGGTTGGTATGGCGTTGGCGGCATGAACAAGACTGGTCTCTGTTGAGTAACCATCATTTGTTGTGGGTACTGTTAACATTGATTCCAAATTTCAGTCTTTCAATAGAGAGAATGAGTAAAGAGTTTTAACGTCATGGCTCTTATAGCAATAAACAAACCTGTGGACTATTTGGAGAATAATATGTTTGATTTGGACTAAGCTGTGTTGTATTATTATACATCATTGGGTGTTGTTGTCCAGGGAATGCTGCTCCCATCTGTCAATTTTACAACTTTGTGAATCAGAAACATAGCTTAACAGATATTAAAGCTTGATTTAGATCATTAGATAAAGAATAAAGAAAAGTTACTCCGTATCGAATACGTAGTCCTGGCATGGGTGGAACAGGAGGATAATAGAATGATCCGTCTGGGACTGGAGATTGAGGACTTTTAGCTGATGGAGAAGATGGCTTGAAACTCTTTGCGTTGGGGTTCAGTTTAAATTCCTGATCAGACCTAAAGCCCGTCAGTAAAAGCTTACAGTATTAAGGAGAAATTAGATGATAAACCTAAGCACCGCGAAAAAACCTTAGCATTTGGGTTGAGTGTGGATTTTTCGGATGATAAAGAACCAATTGAAGAGCTTGGTGATAGTATTGGACGATTTGATGCTGAGGAAGCTGCAGAGTTTTCTGAATTTCTAGAAATGGAGCTTCCAGGCCACCCAGGAGAGCTCTCAGATTTCGCTCTGTTAGAGAGTAGACCGAGTCTTCCAGCAATAAAACTTGGCTTCTCAGATGGTGGTGCATCTTCATTGAGGCAGCAATTAGATACTTAGTTGAAAATTCAATTGGTATCAACATTTAAGATGAAACGGGAGTAGATCAGTAGATATATACGATAAGCTGAAGTTGCACATACCTTCAAGACCAGACACTGATTCCTCAGATGGCTGCGTTAATACAGATAAGTCAACAGAACAGTGTTATATGTAATGTTCCATTATGCAAATGCAATCAAGACTAGATGCGTAGTTTAACTTTTTACCTTATTATAAAGGGAAGCCCCTAGGAATTTGCTCTTTCTTTGCTCACCAAGCTGGCTCTCATTCCTATCAGAATGAGTTTCAGAAACTTAAAAGTTCAATGAAAGATATTTTGAACAAAAAATGTATATTCCAAGGAAAAAGACCTGATATTGTTTCCTGCAACAAGAAAATCTTTGGATGGCTGCTCGGACATAAGCTGGTGAGTATGCTTATTTGAGTTCGACCAGCTCTGATCTACAATTTTGTTATTCCGTAAATGCAGGCTGTCACCCTGAAGGACAAAAAATGGCAATATCACCGATGATTCTCCTAAAAACTACTACCAGTGAAGAACTCAACCATACCCATGTTTCTTCATAGACCTTGCCAGTTGAAGCAAGTTTCTTGCCATCAGAAGCAGAAGAGTCACCAAATGTCAAATTGTTGCAGCAATCCAACAATATGTCTTCTTCTTCGTCTTCATAACCCGTATCATCAAATCTATTAGCCGTACAGACGGATGAGTATTTGGTTTCCTCATCGATATCAAACTTTCCACTAAGCTGAAGCCCTCTTTCCTGTGTAAGATGATTGCATGCATGAACCATTAGAAGTTAGATATGATACAACAATGAAACGTAAAAATTCAAGTGTCCCATAAGACATCCGTAATTCACCTCTGCTACGTGAAGATCTCGGGTATTCTCACCCACAATCTCTCTCGCAATCCTCAAGGCTTGCTCTTCTAGCTCCCTCGTTCCAGGACCTCTCTCAAGTTTTGTGGTATACAGTTCCTCATCAAAAGTGCTTGTTACTCCAAATAATGTCTTATTGACCTCAAACTGATTCCAGCCCCTACGATATCATCACATATAAGATATGTTATGAGAGGTGTCTCTTTCAGCCCAGGAAGTGTACATGATCAAAAGTGCTCACTGCGGACAGAGGTCTCAAACTAACCCGCGTGAAATTATCAATATATGCAAAAGCTTTTTTATATTCAGTTTACTAAGTAAAATGATATTTATTTTGAAAATTAAATGTATTCTAGTATTTCTATTTGATTATGTGTAAAAATTAAATTTAAATAAAGAAAATTGAATATTTTAGAAATGGCAGGCCTACTCGATCAATCCGTAATAATATGGCGGGTGGGTTAGGATATCTAAGCATTAGCAGCCTATCCCACCAAACCCCGTATTGGTTTTAACCAACTGCAAGGCGGTTTAGCCCACTTAAACATCCTAACCAACCAATGGGAGGAATTAAACTGGGATAAATAAATATATGGCTACCTGTTAGAGTCAAGAATCACAAAATAAAACACAAAACGCTCATTATTCAAAGAGAATCATAGTAACAAGAACAGAAGTCAAAAAAACTATGTTGTCTCCCTCAGCCTAACCCGATACAACCTCCAAAGCACTCTCTAACTTAGATCATAAAAGTAAACACTCTGAGGAAAACGAAATAGAGAAAATAGTTTCTAAATCAGAACATAGAAATCCTAACAGAAAGGTAAATATCCTACTTTAATGAATAGCAACACTACCTCTTCCAAGGATCATCAAACACATTCTCCAGATCTGAACAGTCTGGACCATCTTCATCAGGTACCCAAGGTTTCAGCTCTCTTTCCAAATCAACATTATAAAACTGTGATATCAGAGAGTCTGTCAACAGCTCTAAAGGTTTCTCGCACTGAACAGAATCTGAGACGTTATTGCTGGATACAGGAAGGTCCTAACACAGAGACCAATGACAAAAGAATAACAATGTCAAAACACCAAGTAGTCTTTCTAACATGCTGGTGCATTGACATGAACATAAAAACCCAATCCCATCTGCAAGAAAAGAGAACACACCTTAGCTATAACTTGCACAAGTTCGTCAGCAGGGATAATGAGTATCTTTGAAGGTGGCTTGCTGACAAGCGGCGAACGGGATTTGGTTCCCCGTGAATCCCTCATCAAGCATGCCATTTTCAAAATAATTCCTGAAAGTTTCAAAGCAGTTTGTAAGTAATAAAAAAATAGTTACCTCTTCTTATATTATATTACATCTTAAAGGGACAAACAGGTTACCAAAATCCTTCTCCACATCAGCAGCATGAAATATGCCACTGTAAACCGATCCATTTTTGAGATGAACTTCTACCTGATGTCCAATATTACAAGTTGTGAAATACACTAACAGCTTGTGAGAAAGGGTATCCACACTTCCAGCTTCCCAACCGTTTTCTTCACATATATATCAACAAACAAGAGAATGAAGAACATGATGCTGGGGCTACATCAGAATAAAGATATACATGTTATAAATATATATATAAAACCTGTAGTGTCCGCAGAAGGCTGTGCATTATTCATCCCAGTCTCTTTTTCAACTCTTCTGTGTGAAAATCCATTGGATGAAGAGCCCGAGTGAAGAACAGGCTTCATAGTTGCTTTAACCTGTTGAAGTGAAAAAAAGTAAAAGAATATATCGATAAACCGAGTATTTAATAAGATGATAAAGATAACTGTACAAAATAGACTTAATATCATGTTTTATTTGTCAGGTCTCACGGGACAATGAGCCTGATATGCAAACTGGCCTCCAATTCGCATTCATGCTGGCATCAAAATTTTCTTTTCATATTTCTAAATGTGATGTAACTGTTATATTTTTTTTATATAGAATGTCATAGTCAATTGCATACATCGATCTACTTAAATAAAGCCATATTACTAGGGGTTCATCAACTAAACCCTACACAGAGAAGTAACGTGAATGTTCCGAAAATTCCGCGTAAAAAAAATGTATGCTATGAAATGTCAATGAACTACAGAACTGAAACGATAAAGTAAGTCCAATGGTGAGCAATGGTAACAACCCCACCAACCAAAAACTGCCCATAACATGTAAATTGCTCGCCAATTTTCCAGATTGTAGGCATACAAAACGTAAAATTAGAAGATTGTTGTTCTATCCCCTAACCAAGCAGTTAAATCCCACAACTATTTTGTAATGAAAAAAGTTACATTGAACGTGATTCACTGTTACGAAAGACACAAACTTGCGCAGGCTTCATACATAAAATCAAACAACGCAAATCATAATCACAGCTCTAAAGAACATATAACATGACGACAAACAAAAAAAAAATCCAACTTTATTTTCTGTTGATGAAAAACGCAAAACCAAATTAAGAAAATGCATTAAAAGGGACCAAATAAGAAACAAGACAATGTTTTGCAATCCAAAGCAGAAATTTTTCAATACATAACGAATTTGTACAAGACAGAGTATCAAAAGGAAACCCTAAATCAACCAACTGAATCAAAAAAATTCTCAAAATTTGAATTAAAAAAAATTAATATTTACCTCAATAAAAATCAGAATCTGAAGATAGAATCCAGAGAAGATGATACTTACCTCAACAAAGCTGAAATCAACCAATGCTGAGAGGAAACGAGTAGGGTGATTTCCGTCTTGGCGAATTAGGGTTTTCCGACAAGAGTTAGGGTTTACCGGCGAATTGAGGAGAGAATCGCGGTAAACGAGTCAACAATAAATCTCCAGAGGTGAGATTTTGATTTTGATTTTTTTGCAATGAGCAAATTGAGGGAAATTTAAGAACAAACAGATCGTGTTTGTGTATTTACGACCTGAGGGTGTGATCACCTACGCAAGAGCGTATCATTAAGTTTTTGGGCCTTTTCTTATAAAACCTCTTTGGGCTTATATAACCCAAGGAGATTATGAGTGCTATATGAATATTCGAAATATTTCAAATTATTATAGCAGTTATTTAATTTCTTAGAAGTCTATGTTAAAAATATAAAAATTTAAAGTATTAAGTTTTCATATTAAACAAAAGCAACCTCTAGATTAATTTTTAAATTGGCATGATATGTATTGCTTGATGATGTGGAAGTTGTGCTAAGACTCATAATAATTAATCAAAAGGCTTGAACTTTCAAGGAAGAGGAGGAGAAAAAGGTAGGGAACAAGTTAATAAAACTTAATAGTATTATATAATACTAGTAATCAAAGCTTTTAGAAATTAAAATGTGAAAGCTTAGTTGCACGCTCTATCATTATAGTTCATCGTTTACACTTTTAGAGCAATCATTTCAACACTTTTATCACATTTTAAGGAAAAAAATATTCTTAATTGTTACCATAAAGTAAAGCAAAGAGATTAGAGATGCTTGGCGTTAAGAGAAGACTAAATGTTGTTAAAGAAAAAAAAACAAATGTAGAAAACGAACATGTGGCACAGAGGATCAATAAGAAACACGGTAGACCACACACACTCTTCGTGTTGTGTTTTGCAGTGTCCAACGAACTCAAAAGCCCAAATCTCAAACCTTTTTTTACTTTTTCCCCAAATCCGCAGATTCTTCTTCTTCAGCTTTGTGTTTCTACAGAGAGTGAGAGAGAGAGAAAGATCGATACTTTATACAGTATCATCTCCCACTCATTCTCTCTGTCGCTTGAAGCAGCAAAAGAGAGAGAGAGAGAGAGAGAGACAGAGACAGAGTTTAATGCGAATTTATGGGTTTGATCTACAGATCTGTGTACCCTAATTTATGTCTCTCGCGTAACGGTCATATTTCAATTTGAGCTCTTCATCGCTGCGTTTCTGTGATCTCGGAGCTCTTACAAGTGTACGTCTTTTTTGCCTCTTCACAGTGCAAGAATTGTCATTTTGGGTTTGGAAAGTTTCTTCATTTCTAGATTTGATCTGGGTTTTGCTTGAAATGTGATTTGGGTTTCTTCTGGCTTGATCTCAGGAATATTAGGGTTCGTGTAGTGTGAAAGAGAGGGAGAGATGCTGACTTGTATAGCGTGCACGAAGCAGCTTAACACCAACAATGGCGGATCTACTCGAGAAGAAGATGAAGAAGACGGAGTTATTGGGACTCCTAGGACTAAGCAGGCGATTAAATCACTGACGTCACAGGTAGATTAATCCTTCTGCTGAGTCACTTTCATGGATTGTTTGGTTTTGTTGGTTTCTGTTTTGGAGCTAAGAACCAAAAAAAAACATGTTAAAGCATGACTCGTGGTTTGGTAGAGACTTGACTCTTAGTCTTAATCTTGTAGTATTTCTTTTCTTGGTTGAGTTTGATTAATTCTTCAAACAGTTATTTCCTCTGAATTGTCATGTACTCTCTTATCTGTAATTTTTTGTCAAAGCATGTGACTTTTGTATGTATGTGACTACTGTTCATTTCAGCTAAAAGACATGGCAGTAAAAGCTTCAGGGGCATATAAAAACTGCAAACCGTGTTCTGGGACATCAAACCGGATTCAGAATCCAAACTATGCTGATTCGGATGCTGCTTCGGATTCTGGGAGATTTCATTATGCATACCAGAGAGCTGGGACTGCAAGCTCAACTCCAAAGATTTGGGGGAATGATATGGAGTCCAGGTTAAAAGGGCTTTCTAGTGAAGAAGGTACACCTACGTCCATGAGTGGCCGAACGGAATCCATAGTGTTCATGGAGGAGGATGAGGCCAAGGAATGGGTTGCGCAAGTGGAGCCTGGTGTTCTCATCACATTTGTGTCATTGATTCAGGGAGGGAATGATCTAAAGAGGATTCGGTTCAGGTAATTGTTTCTAGCCAATATTGAACTGAATAAATGCTGTGTGTTTTCCCATTGATCTGCTTTTACTATCTTGTTATGGCATGTTAGGTTCTGAATTTGGAAATAGAGGTTTTTTTTTCTTCTTGTAACACCCATGAGTAGTACAATTGTTGAGGATATTATTTGTGGGACTACTGTACTAGGAACACTTGTATTTTTGCTGAGTCAATTGAAGTCCAGATGACCCTGAGCTTAACAAATCTTTAGTTGTCAATGGTTTTCATGCAACTGCTGAAATAAAGAAGCACCAGGCTTCATATTACAGAGACTAGCTTCTGTTGTTTTGCTGTCAAGGATGGATATTTTGGCCCCAGAATTGGTATCTCTTGGGGCTGTTTTGTATTGTGTGGATGCTGAGTTTTCTGTGTTACACGTTAGACCTGTTTCCGTTTTTGGCTAAGCTAAAAGAGTTTTTGTTGATTTGAGGCTAGATGGTAATGTTTTTACATCGTTACTTCTTGCAGTCGTGAGATGTTCAATAAATGGCAAGCTCAAAGATGGTGGGTGGAGAATTTCGAGAAGGTCATGGAGTTATACAACGTGCAGCAGTTCAATCAGCAGAGCGTGCCGCTTCCAACTCCTCCTGTATCTGAAGATGGGGTAATGCTATTTCACTATTGAACACTCAGATCTATTCATTGACTATCACAACCAAAGTTTTCTGGGTTATATCTCTCTTTGGGTTATAGTTATACAATGTTGCAACTTTAAACTTCGATAATCAAAGTCATGTATGTACTTAGGTCCTAAATAGATTGCTTTGAACAAACCGTGTTGTGCCAGGTCTCACAAATACAGTCCGTGAAGGACAGTCCTGTAACTCCACCTCTGGAAAGAGAGCGACCTCGCAGCAATATTCCAGGCTCTTCTGGTCTTGCTTCAACACCAAAGCTCTCTAGCATCAGCGGAACCAAGACAGAAACATCATCAATCGATGGTTCTGCTAGAAGTAGCTCGGTAGACCGATCTGAGGAGGTCTCAGTGAGTAACGCAAGTGACATGGAAAATGAATGGGTAGAACAAGATGAGCCTGGTATCTATATTACTATCAGAGCTTTACCAGATGGTAATCGCGAGCTTAGACGCGTTCGATTCAGGTATACTACATACCTCTCTCTTTCTGAAAAGTGAGACAATGTTGGTTACAAAAGATGATAAATGGCTATATGTGGTGTTTGTTATGTAGCCGAGACAAGTTTGGGGAAACACAGGCGAGGTTGTGGTGGGAACAGAACAGAGCTCGGATACAACAGCAATACTTGTGACTTTGATGATAGATTTACTAAGTGGAGCAGCTTTTAGACGAAGAACAACAACAGAAGACTTTATTAACAAAGTTATAACTTGATTACTTGAGCAAAAAGCTAAACAAAGACTTTCTTCTCAATTTTATTGCTTCTTGTTAGATTTAATTTAGATAGATAGATACTATTCAGCATTTCATTCTGATTTGATAATTTATGGAATACCATAATGAGTATGTGATTTTATTTTATTTTGGCCTACTTCTAAGTTCTAAAGTACAAAATTTATATCTTTTACTTATATCAACTAATTATCAAGTATACTCCATTGACTGTTGAGTGTTGATCTTCTTCACAAAAAATAGTAACGGGTAGTTCGGAAACAGAAACGTTTTTTTTTTTCCTTCGTCCGAGAAAAAGGATAAAATGGTCATTTTGATGTTGAATCCTTAAGCGGCAGCTTCTGAACCGAAAAATTCCCCAAACCCTCTCTATAAGCCGTTCTTCTTGCTTCGTCTCCTCTCTCTCTCTCTCTCAACTCCAAACCCTAATTCCCTTTCTGATTTTTAGGGTTTAACAGCGAATTCATTTAGCCCTAAGTGTTTCCTTTCACTATATTGAATCCGCTCTGTTGTTTTTGCATATTCGATCCGGTGGTCGGAGATGGTGACCGGGTCTAGAAGTAATGCGATAGGAATTGATGAAAAAACGAGGAAGATGATCCATTTGATGAAAGAAATTGTGGGTAATCACTCTGATGCCGATATCTTGGTTGCGTTGAAAGAGACTAACATGGACGCTGATGAGGCTGTCCACAAACTCATATATCAAGGTTTCTATCTTTCGCTTTCTTCTTTGACGGAATCGTACAATCTTCTTCTTATTGAATGAAACTTCAAGATTTATTAGACTGTGTTTAGTAGTTGTAATCAATGATGTGATATATTCTCTATCTTTGGCTATCATCATAATTGAGCTTTTCCTAAACCCTTTTTTTCGGCTGCACAGATCCATTCCATGAGGTTAAGAGAAAAAAAGACAAGAAGAAAGAGGTAACGTCTCATATGTTTGAGATATTAATAAGATGATGATAAGCTTAGTGATAGTACTTGTGTCACTAGTTATATCGTCTGTTGCATTAAGGGTTGTTTATGTTTAGTGATGAATCCGATTATACATTCACTGTGTTATGGAATTTGATATTTTTTGTTGCTTCCAATTGGTGGTACATTCACTGTGTTTGCTGAATTCTTGAGTAATGCTTTGAAAGATCTATTTCTCTTTATGCTTTCACGTTCATTTTGGAGGTTAGTCGCTGTCCAATATAATTTTTTTTCTTTCTTTTTTTTGCCTCAGGAAGCAATATTTGTGAAGCCTACTGAGAGAAGAAAACCTTTTGAAAATATTTCTAGAGAAGTGAATTCTCGTACTCAGGGTGAAAATAATGTTTGGGGAGGAACCAACAATCAGAATGCTTTTCCCAGGAATGCAGCTTCTCGACATTCCTTTCCTAAGAATCCCGCTACTGGTGACTAATCATGATGGTCCATTTGCTTACCATTTTCTTTTGCTCTCCCTGTGCTGAAGTTGTTTTAACTAGTTTTAAGTTGTCATTAATCCGTTCTCTCAAACACAACTTTCACATTGAGATATAATGTATGTCTGGCTTGAACCTAGAAAATTAGGTCCCAGTCAAGAATAAATAGAGATAGTTGTCATGAGATACATGTTATCCACTAATATGATTTCTGAATCTGTGTGATGGGCTTGATTTCACTTAGAAATGCTGTCTGCTGTCTGAATCGATTGTTAGTTTCATGCAACAGGACCCAGCAGAGAGTTTCGTGTGGTTAGAGACAACAGGTCTAATGTGAATGCAAATAAAGAATTGAAGCATACTTCTGCCCATTTCTCTGGATCAAATATCAGCGGAGAGGTTGCCATTGGGAACAAAAAGGGGTATGTTTCATATCATGAACTTGATCCTGCTTGTCAGTTTTCATAATCTAGATGATACTATTAGTAAACTTTCCATTAATTTTTTCAGTGATATCAAAAAAAAAGAACTCTCTTTATTGGGTTTTTCTTGTGGACATGGAGACTAGAGGCATAATTTAATTTTTGTAGCATTGAGCTGTTGAAAGTTTAGAAAGGGTTATTATACTTACTTGTTAGGTCTTCCCCACAAGTTTGAAAGCTTCTCAGGAGATGGCAAGATTAGAAATAATATTCTGAAATCAATTAAATTGAATATGAATGATCGGTTTTATGGTTTGGCAGCTCATCAGGTAGTTCAGGAGATTATCACTCATATGGGACTCACAGTTATAATTCAACAACATATACCAGGTCCAGGCAGACTGGTAATGTTCCTTCGCGTCGTTCTACAAGAAAAGAACTCTCTGAGGGAAGCGACTCTGTTCTTGGTGTATATTCATCATCTGCAGATCCAGTTCATGTACCATCTCCTGATTCTAGATCATCAGCTGCTGGAGCTATCAGATGTGAAGTTAGGGGTGTAGGTTTTGATGGAAAACCTTTTTTTAAAGATTCATCTACAGCTGGATCTTTGGCGGGGTCTTTAATTAGGAAAGATACAGCATATAGACCATTTTCCCCAATCTCAAAAACCGATCAAGGCAATCAAACTTATGCACGAGAGTCTGTTTCGCCCAATCACAGGTCTGTTTCGAACAGTCAGCATGGGAATAGAAGCTACCAATATGTTAGAACACAACAACAAGCTGGTGTACTATCAACAGGTAATTTCACTGCCTATCTTAATGAATGTAATGGATTGTATTGCTTTTCTTGCTTGATTAATGCTTACCAAGTTGCTTAAGGAAAAGTTGTCACTTCATTTATTTGATGATGCGTTTTAGTTAACTTATCCTTGGAACCAACAATCACTAGGTATCATGAGGCTAGTTTTTGTCATGATACTGATAGACTTTTCTAACATCTATTTCACGCAGGTTCTCAGAATAAACAGTGGAAGCCAAAATCTAATCAGAAATCTATTGGAGATAACCCTGGAGTTATTGGAACTCCTAAAAAACCTCATGCCCCTCCCGCTTCTGTAAATTCAGAATCAGAAATTGTGAAGTTGCAGGATAAGATTTCACATGCTAGTATCAGTGAAAGTCGGAATCGCTGTCAGCTGACTTTTGGTAGCTTTGTTCTGGAGTTTGATCCTTCAGTGAATTCAGTATCTGGATTTGAGAAAGTATTATGCTCTTCACAAGAACTTAAACACGGTGATAGTGATGACAGTTTGCCTGCTTCGCCTTCCAAGGCTTCAACCAATGGTGCTTCTGGCACTAGGACCGTGGGAACTTTCGATATTGAAGTCAGAACTTCTGGAGCTGGCTCACCGCCTCCTGTATTGATGGCATCAGAGCAACTATTGTCTGAACAGAAGGAGGTTCCTAGATCTCAGAATTTGGATGAATATGCGCAAACTGAATTGCTCAGTGGAAATTCCCCTTATACTGCTCTAGAACCGAAGCAGCAGCAAGATCCTCTCGAATTGCATAATTTTTCAGTGAGTTTACTTTTTCACAACTTTCTAGAACTGATATTGTAGATATGCTTAGAAGTTGCAAAAAGGCTTCCAGTGATAGGAGTAGCATATATATTATCTACTACTTGTTTAGTGCTTTGGTGTTGGTCCATGATATGCTCTTCATTCCCAACAGGATTATGATCCTCAAGGTGGTTATGACCTGCCGTATCTCAGGCAAGCAATGGATGAAAACGTGCGGGGACAAGGACTACCTTCTCCACAGGAGGTGATTTCTCTTTTTGTTAATGTTCGTACGTAGTTTGAATACGCGGTCTCCCTAAATTCATTTAGAGATTTTAACAGATATGAGAAGAATGGAACTGTGCATGTATCGTAGCTGTCTTTTCATTTAAAATAATGTTTTATCCTTTGGCCATGCAGCAATCGTTAAATCCGCACATGTTTAACAACGCCCCTGCATCTACAATTCCAATGTTGCAACAGCCACAGGCGCCGATGGCACAGATGTATCCACAGGTTCATGTTTCACATTTTCCCAATGGTATGCCATATCGTCAGTTCCTCTCTCCGGTCTATGTCCCCCAAATGCCCATGCAAGGATACTCTAGTAATCCAGCAGCATATGCTCACCCTTCAAATGGCAATAGCTATGTACTGATGCCTGGAGGCAGTTCTCACCCCAGTGCAAATGGACTCAAATATGGAATCCAGCCATTTAAGCAAGTCTCCACAGGTGGACCAACGGGTTTTGGGACTTTCAACAAGCCCAATGTAGTTGGTAATGCTCCAGGATATGAAGATTCATCTCGTACGAAGTATAAAGACGTAAATGTATATGTCCCTAATCCGCAGGTAATCATGAGTATGTTTCTGTTATCTTACAATTTGGGTTTTCCCGTTTACTTTTATCAATCTAAGTCTTATTTGGTTTCTTTCTTTGACTCAAGGCTGAGACTTCTGAAATCTGGATGCAAAACCCAAGAGATCTTTCAGGCCTTCAGTCTCCTCCTTATTACAACATGGCTGGACAAACACCTCACGGTGCTTATCTGTCATCCTTTAACTCTGCTCCAGTCCAATCGTCTCATATGCAGTTCCAAGGCGTCTTCCATTCGCCACAGCCTGGTCCAATGGCGAATGCACACCATATGGGGCTTGGACTTGGTGGCAACGCTGGGCTTGGGGTTGCTCCATCTCCTTCTCCAGTTCAAGTCGGTGCCTATCAGCAACCGCAGCTTGGTCATCTCAACTGGCCAGCAAACTTCTGAACAAAATCTAACTTGTTTACTTGTTGAGTGAATCATAACAAACAGCCTAAAGAAAATAGTTTGTTATTCTTGTGAAACGGCCAAACTCTACTTATTTCTTTATTCAATGCATAAATCTCTCAATTCTCGCAGTTTTCTATGAATCTATGTCTGCTTTTGTACCCTCGTTTCTTCTACAGGCTGCTTCAGTATCAAATCTTTGACAGCAGAGACACAAATCTTTAGTTTAATTCTCTTGACCAGGTAAACCGTCCTGCCTTACTCTAGTTTTGGTTTATGTCATAATCATTGTGAAAAGCAGGAAGAGAACCTTAATGCATGTGCTCGGTCGTTTTAGTGTTGTGCTTCTTTTGGAATACCCTGTTCTTTTTCTCTTTTCGCCATGAGAGGGTTTTGGGGATTTGGGGTGTGAGAGTAACTGTTGTTTTAAGTGATGTTTCGTAGAAAAGATTGTATTGTCATTGTTCTTCTTTGAGTTCTGTGTCATTCTTTTGTGTGCTTTTCTTCTTTTCTTGGGATCCCCAAAACATTTCTTTCATACTCTCCCGGATTTTCATAAAGGAACATTGGTTCTTGAGCTTGACCCAACTTTCTTCTGCACTAAGAATACGAACCACTTTTTAACTTAACAACGTTTGAAAATGAGTTTGATTATCTTCTTGATTACTTTGGTTTCATTTTGTAAATTATTTCACACTAAATGATTGTGACAACATGCCAAGAAGAATCTAATTGATGGTGTTGTTGACATTTATAGAAAATTAGGAGTTAGTTTAAGAAAATGGTATAGAATCTTAATCAAGTGCCTATTTGTTACCTCTCTTTTACCCTTTTGATAAATGATTTCTCTCTATGGACTTCTAACTACTTACTTGCCTTTGAGTGATTTGGAGTAACTAATACTCTTTTTGTTTGCATCTTCCACCAATGTTCATTGATCGTTTTCTTTGTTTTTAATAACATGTGATAGGATTATAGGAGTCAAAGCTAACATTAATTAGACTTAATTATTACCATATCTTGAAAGCAAGGATTTCACAGTAGAGTATCTTGAGTTTATAAATTATATTTTACTCAAAATGGTTTGCGAGGCCTATAGACTAGGGTTCATCAATTAGAGGGTTTTAGAATTAGATTAGGTGGCATAATCTTTAAATAATGAAGTCTTTTTTTAGGAGATAATGATGGGAAATTAGGCTCTACTTGACCCCTATCTTCCTTAATGAAACTTAGCTTAAAATGGAAAAATTAAGTACATACACATTGTATTTATTAAATTCTATCTTTTAGTTGCTAGAAAGTGTCATCATTGATTTGGGAATTAAAGACCCCTAACTCTAAAAATCCTAAACCCTTATACTTGATGAAATTTTCTTACGAATTTTTATAATTTCTCTATGATCAAGTTGAATAAAATGGAATCTCCTTTTACTGCATGCACAAAAACTCGATTTGGTTTTGATGAGAAGCTGTCATTTTCTTATAACTGCAGTCTACACATGCGTGCAAGCTCTGCGACTCAGAATTTTGTTTGTTTCCAACAAATATATATATGGTGATATATTATATATAGATAAACATAGCATAGACATAGACTGATAGAGGAAATTTGATGAAATTTTTAGTTTATTAAGAGATATATTTATACTAGATATGAAAATGAAGTTATAGTTTTCTAAGCATGATTATGTTACTCGTACACGTTAAGGACATATCTTATGATATGATTTCGTTTGATCAAAGATAGGAATACGAATTTATATAATAAGTTAATTAATATTGTAAAAGTAAAGAACAGCAAAAGTGTACGAGGATGGGTCCGGTTAAAAAAGAAGGTGTTATGAGTGGCAAGTTTCGTGGATTCGAAGGGACGATCATTTTATATTAGCTAATTTATTTGAATGAATTTTCCAAAAATTTGCGAGAAATGGTTATTTTTGTTTTTTAAACAGAATAACTAGTAAATCTTAAAAAAAAAAACTTATCAATTTCCCATTTCCTTTAAGTATGTCTAATTTATTTTGGATGTGTGTGTCTCTAGTTTCTTAGCTTTCTCACTTTACACGTTAACTGTCGGATTTAATGACCAAACATCTCGTACACATCTAAATTATATTTTTGCAATTTCTTACACAACAATTTTCTCATTTGAATCTCTATATACAAAACGGGGGTGTATATTCAATCAAACATTTGGAATTATCTATCTTCAAATAAGAAATCTCATATTATTGAATCATTAATTCTAAAATTCTTATAAATAAGGTTTTATTGATTATGTTATTTGCAAATATCACTGAACACATAAGGTTATCAACTGATGACTTGTAACCGATATCTTCAAATTTTTGTCAGCCCCAATGAAAAAACGAAAGAAATAAAAACTAATCTTATTAATACTTAACCCACGAGAGTAATCATTTAGCAAATGAGCACCATTTAACTTTTTGAACATGCTTTCATAGTTTCATTAACCCTTAATTAATATTGTTTCCATTTTCCACTTATTATAATCTAAAAAGTTATCTCAACCAGAAAAAAAAAAGTAATTACAAACTGTCGATAAATTTGTATAATAATTTACTTTATTTTTATAAGCAAAACAGTACGAATACGCGTAACGCATGCAAGGTGTATCATAATTCAAAGTATTATTTATTTTTCATTATTTTAAAAAATAAATATATTAAAGATTGGTGTCGGACATACTATATTTACAAAAGAGATTGCGGCTAAAGGTATTTCTGTTAGCTAACTGTATTTAAATACCTTTAGGTGTAATCACATGCGAAAGACTGAGTAATAAAATACACGTTAGATTGACATAGACTTCCTTATACTTGTCCTAAAAATGAGCCATAAATATAATTACTCTTTAACAGAGACTCGTGGAGCTCTCCATATATCAAGTACGACTTGATGTGGTAAATTCAATAATTATCAATTAGTCTCTGACTCTATGTTAAGAGTAATTATGGCTTGTTTAAGAGAATAACATATGAAAAGGGAACGATAAAGGTGAAAATAAATTGGGGAACATAGAATGATTTAAAGTATGTTCATGTGGTGAAAATTAATAATTTACTTTCGCGGAAATAAAAGACAAGATAGAGATTTTAACAGTAAAGACAATCAAGTGGATGGCTCATAATTTGTTGTAGTTATAAATTTCCACAGAAACAATTTTGAATTTTACGGTCGTTGGTAAATTTAGTCATATGATCGAGTCTGTTATATAGTGTGTTAAGCTATATGTTACTATTTGACTATCACTACAAGAGAAACGGCATTTGACGTCGGTCATTATTGAGTTTAACGTCATTTTCAAACTGACTTTAAAATAATCACGTCGGTTTTAAAACTGTCGTAACATTGCATGACGTTAACTATATTAACGTCAATTTAAAAAGTGACACTTACTTTTACGTCGGATAAGTTTGCGTCGGTTTTAGTAATCTTAACAACGGTTTAGTTCCGACGTAGCTCGTTTTTTGCGTCACTTGTAAAACCAACGTGTGTAATTATTTTTAATTGCTTTTCTTTTTTGTTTTTTGCTAAAAAAAATTTTTTTATGCTAATTAATAGTCTCTATATATATTAATATAACTCAAATTTCAAAAGAAACTCAAATAAAATTACACAACTAAAAGGATCGATGCCTTCAAACACTGACATTTCAATTTTCCGATCTAAGTATCACGATTCTCCTTTATCTTAATCGATTTCCGATAACCTAACGGCAAATCCCCGGTCATGTTCCAAGTTAAAATCGATACCTGATATAGCGGATTCGATGAGCTAGGATGCTCGTTCCGTCGCGATCCGTTACAGAGATCGAAGCTTGAATCCAAATTGATCGAAATCAAAGAAATCGGAGCTCCACAACGACGAGAAGCTTCGATGAAGAACTCGTAAATGGAAGAAATCAAGAGTAATCGGAAGCTCATAAATTTCTGATAATGGAAGAAATCGGCTTTAGATAAAAGAGACAAAAATGTTATGAAGTTTAAGTCGGTTTCTTAAGTGACGCAAAATTCCTTCATAATTAAAAGTTTTAAGTCGGTTTACTAATTGACGTTAATTTACCGACGTTAACCAGCGTGTTTTTTGTAGTGTATATACTATTACAGTTTATACGGTAACTGAACTATTTTCCATTTTGTTAGTGTAACCATGTTTTTTTTTTACACTTTTTTTGTAATCTCTTAACATTCATTTTGTAATAATATTTGCAAGCTTAGCAAAAATAAAAACAACGTGTAACCTAATAATTAACTTTTTGTCTCGCCTTTTTAAGAATAAAATAGGGATATAATCATATAAGCTATACCAATCAACTATTCGAAATTGAGTCAGTTCAGTCTAGAAATAAGTTAGTAGGAGTCCCTTGTATTAAAAAAAAAGGGTAATATTAGCAAATGGACAAATTCTACACAAGAATTAAGAAAGTAACGTTGTGTCAGTTTTCTTTAGAAACTAACTCTTTTTCTTGTGGGGTAGGGGTAGTATAAATACGAAATTATCCTTGTAAGTTATGATAATTACAAGAACTTTGTCGCTGTATATAGAAAAAAGAAGACAAACAGATACTGGTAATTTTAATGAATGACATGTATCAATTAAAAATGACACTAGATCTGAAAGAAAAACATTAAAATGACTTGAAATTTATGAAAACTACAGTGTTTTCAAAAAATATAGCTTGTCAAAGGAAACAATAGCATGTCATTTCCGAAAATATAGCGTGTTGAGAAATAATAGCATGCCATTTAAAAACAAATAGCATGTTATATGAAAGATGGTGACGGTGGCTATAGAGGTGGTGGTGGTCGTTACGGAAGTGGCGGTGATGGATACGAAAGAAAGAGGTAGCGGATATTTCAAATATGGGTGGAGGCGGTGTTGTCGAGGTTTATACTGTAGTTGTGGTTTAAGAGGTGGCGGTTGGTAGTGTCGATACGATTCGACGGAAAAGACGGTGATGGTGCAGAAAAAAGACAAACAGATACAAGTAATTTTAATGAATGACATGTAACAAATAAAAATTACACTAGATCTGAAAGAAAAACATTGAATTGGCTTGAAATTTGTAAAAACTACAGTGTTTTCGAGATTATAGCTTGTCAAATGAAACAATAGCATGCCATTTTAGAAAATATAGCGTGTTAAGAAAATATAGCGTGTTGAAAAACAATATCATGCTATTTAAAAACAAATAGCATGTCATATGAAAGGTGGTGACAGTGGCTATGGAAGTGTTGGTCGTCGTTATGGAGGTGGCGGTGATGGATACGAAAAAAAAAAGTAGAAGAGATTTCAAATATGGGTGGACAAGGTGTTGTCGAGGTTTATATTGTAGTGGTGGTTTAAGGGGTGGCGGTTGGTGGTGTCGATACGATTCGACGGATAAGACGTTGTTGTTGGTGGTGTCGCTTTCGATTGAGAAGAGAAAGAGGAAAAAATATTTCTATTTCGATGAGAAAGATTTGATTATGGGTTTGGGCATGGTTGTGGTGAAGAAGACAAAGGGAAAGAGAGTGATCGAAGATAGATGGAGAGAAAAAAAGAAAATTAAAAGAGAATATATAAAGGTTGCAAGTGTAATTTACATAGTCTCCCCGACAAGATACTGTTGTTGAAGGTTAGTTTCTTCATTCTTTTCTGTTTCATAGTTAGTTTATGCCTATTCCCTAAAAAAAACCATTGGCATATCCGTCCTTTGAAAATATCCAGCAAAATTGATTAATCTATCCAAGATTAATATGAATATGCATATATATCAAATTAAATCATGGTGGTTAAGTAGTTGAAATATCACCAAATTAATATTCGAGTCTTGTCACTGAGAATTCGACCATAGTTAACGATTGAAAATGACAAAATATCAAGTTCTTTGCAAAATGTTATAGATTAGTTTAGATTCCGGTTTATATCCGGACTATTTAATAAAATCGGTGTTCATGATCAATTAGTATCTATTTCTGTACTAAAACAAAAATGTATATTAAATGACAACATTAATATAAGAAATGAACTTTAAAAAAAGTAAAGATTGGAATAAAACGGTGTAGCAAGGTAGTGGGTTGCAGTTAAAAGTCACGCGCGCGACACGCGCTTCAGCTTTCTCTCTCAGGAAAGGCGAACACCAATTTCCGATCTGCTTTCTCAGGCGAAGCCGCAGCCGCCGCTACCGTCGCAGCCGGTACGGCATCGTCGTCTTCTGCTTTTCCTGCTCCACTGAATCGGTCGCCTATCGATGAATTCCGATTCTGGCTTATCCCACGGCAACGGAGCAGAGGCTCCTCCAGGAGGTGTCGTCGCCATCGATCCTCCAGACCCTCGGTGGCCGTACATGCGCAGGTGGTCGCAGAACTCTCCTTCTCCTCTAGCGAAGTCACCGGCGATTGTTACCTCACCGGAAGTTCCACTCCCTACACTTCAGACCTTGAATCCTTCCTCCCCGACGGATTTGGCGGCTACTGTCATGGTCGTGCCTCCAATTGCTCCGGTCGTGTCTCCAATTGCTCCGGTGGTTAACGGTATCACAATATCGACCTCCTCAGCCACTGAGTCTAAGAATCTACCTGCTTCGTCCTTGCCTCCGGTTGATGATGCCGTTATCGTCAAGCCTAGGGTCTCGGAAAGTTTGGTATCTCCTCCTCTAAGAGGAGCTTGGGAAAAGCAGCTTAAATTCACCACTTTCTCGGGAACCCAGCAAGCTGAGAGTGGAGTTCCGATTTCTAGACCTAAACATTCTCAATATGATTCCTCTAAGGAAGATGATATGAGGTTTCCTTGGGCTGCAAAAATGGATCCCGCAGCGAGAAACCTGTACAGAGCAACATCACCGGAGTACATGGAAGACGGTACTCCAAAGGTAACGATACCAAGTCATGTCTTGTTACAAGGTCTTGAGAATCAGAAGGAATATGTTTTAGGCCAGTTCTATAGATGTAATCCTCCGTCTGGTGGCTTGATTCATGCTGTGATCAATAGAATTTGGGGTAGGAAGTGTAGAATTTTTATGCGCAAGCTTGATGATTCTAAATTTCTCTTCCATATTCCGGATGCTTCAACTAGAGCTTGGGTTCTTCAAAGGGGCTTATGGCATGTTGATGATTGTCTTATGTTTGTAGCTCCTTGGTCTACTGCAGATACTTTTGATCTCCCTGAGATATCGACTATTCCTGTCTGGGTAACCCTTAAGAATATTCCCAACCGGCTGTACTCGATTCCAGGTATTAGCCATATTGCATCAGGGTTAGGTGCTCCTATGGCTACTTACAAACCTAGACTTGACCCTTCACTAATGGGTGAGGCTAAGGTCTTGGTGGAAGTGGAGTTGAGTAAAGCTTTCCCTCCTCGGATTGCAGCAGTTGATAAAAAAGGAAACATATCTATGGTTAATGTTGAATATTCTTGGGTCCCAACTACTTGTGGAGAGTGTGGACAGTTAGGACATAAGGCTTCTCGATGTATGAAACCTAATGTGCCTCATGAAAGAGTAACAATAATCGTCTCAGAAGAAGTCATCATTCCAGCTATTAAAAGTTTATCCAGCGCCACAGATTTGGTCTCGCCAATCACTCTTCAGGCCAAGCCCCCAATTGTTGTCCCTACCGCAGATTCAGAATTCCAAATCGATACAGCCCTAGAAATTGAGGCTGGCCCAATCCAAGACAAAGATAATTGCAATAGAGTGGCAGATTGCCAAACAAATGCTGAAGCTGAAGCTGAAGTTGTTACTGAAGCCATTTGCACTCTGGAATCAGTTAATGAAATTGCAGGCACAAAGGATAATGTTATTCTTAGTGACCTTGAGATACGACACGTCCTTGCTACAAACAAGTTTAGCCGTTTGGGCTCTTCGTTTTCTGATGGGGATTCTCTTAGTTCAGATGGAGACTCAATTGTTTCGGTTGATTCAGACAGTGGTTCTGGATTGATGGAACTAATGACTCCTTCTGGGCAACGACTTTTGCGCGAAAGACCGGTTAAGCCGTCCATCAAAGCTAAGGAGGTACAAGCGTCCTCTAATACTCGGGGAAGAGGTTATCGTGGACGCGGGAATCGTGGGCGCGGGAACCGTGGTCGTGGCTAGTTCTTCTAACAGCCAACTGAAGCGGAAGATTCGGTTATCATATTTATGTAATATCGTATCTTGCATAAAAACACTGTGTGACTTTTTGTCATGGCTTTTGTAATGGATTAATAATATTTATATAATAAAAAAAAAAAAAAAAAAAAAAAGGTAGTGGGTTGCAACATAATTTCTGTTCATGAGAAGTGTTTGGGTGTTGGTGTTAGGTCAAATTATGTGATTGAGCCTCTTAGCCGCATTGCTTGACTATTCATTCTCTAAAGTCTAAAGTCTTTCTTTTACCCATTTTTGTTTCACATCACAGCATTTACATTTTTTTGTTGCCCACTAATGTAAAATCTTAAAGCAAATCCTATATCTATAATAGTCCTAGGGTTTCTAAATATATTCTTTCTTACTTTTTTGTCCCTTTGCCCTAGCTTTTTTCTTCAAAGTTTGACAAATTGCTTCCGATTTCATTGTATCCAAGACAGCCTACAATTTTGTAGAAATTTACATCAATTCTTTTTTGAAATGTGTAATGTAATCATATAGTTTATTGGAGCTAACTTCAAACTTTCAACTACTATACAATATCATGAAAAAAATTGTAGCAGAAAAGAGGTTCGAGAACAAAATATAAATTTGTTCAGAAATCCAAAATTCTTAAAAGTAATGTCAATGGTAACTTTGATGTCGTTGAGTTTTACAAATATATGTATCGAATTACTCGTAAATGTTGTGTAATTACTAATTCCAGTATTTAATAATCAACAGTACGTACGAATATATAAATTTAAGAAAGGAAAAGCTGTAATGGACCCAAGTATCAATATTGGATTTGCTGTTATGAATCAAAGATTTATGTTTCTTTCTTGTTACTAAATTACACGTACAACTTTTGTTTAGTTTGGTTTTTTGTTGATTACTTGATTTTAAAAAGAATGACTTGTCAAGAGACATAAACATCCATTAAGATTTTTTTTTCTCTTACAAAAATAGAGAAACATATAAGTCATTATGTTTTTAAAATAGGAAGCAACCAAACTATAACTATAACTAAGTTATAACAAGTTAAATAACTAGTTGTATTTTATTTAAGTAATTACTAAATTGTTTATACTAGTGTTACCGAGTTAACTTGGATCTAAATTTCGTAATTTATTCGTGAGTTGTACACACAAAAATAAAGAGAAACTAGATCATCACCCGTACTACAGTACGGGTTGAATTTCATTTATTACAAAATTTATAAATTTTATGTTTTAGAATAAAATTGTGATATATCATATATTATAATAGTAAGTGAAAAAATAATATTTTTTTGTCAGTCCCTATATAATATTAGAATGAGTATATTTTCTTTTTTCTATAGTATTCAATTATGGATATTTTTTTTAAGATATGAAAACGGAAAATAAGATTATTTTAAAAAAAAATTAATATTGTTTGAACAATGAGTTAATTTATGTTAACAACCACAAAATGAGAATGCATATAATTTAGTTAGATCAAAAATCAAAATATCATAAATGAATCGCATCTAAAACGTAGATTATTTTGAATTACTTAAGAAAATTAGCTATTATTTTGAATTAATTTAGGAAATTATTTTTTCAAATTCTGATTCATTGGTTGTTGAAATAGAAATTTGTTTGAGCTAATTACGGAATTTACCAATTATTCACATAATCAAATATGTTATGAACATATATTTGGTATATAATAATACCAAATTCAATTCGTGTGTGGAGTCTATATTTTCATTTTACAATCCCTATGAAAATATTGCGGCAAAATCTATTATTTATTATTTTCAAAATTGCTTGCAGAATCAAATTTTCAAATATTTAGAAGTGTCAAACCTTAGTTAACTCATCTCATCATAAAATCTTAAAATGCCGTTTGTTATAAGAATCATAACTTTCTACCATATAATACATTACATTTAATCCGCCGCCTACTATAAATATTTTAAACATATCTTTTTAGAAAACCAAATTAATGTATTTATAATATTTTTTTATCTTTTTAATCTATTAAATATTATGATATTCTTTAATATATTAAATTAAACTTTTTAAAAATGTTCCAAATTAAAATCTTTAAAAATTTTTATTGTAGTATGTAAAATTATGAATTTAAAAAAAATGATATGAAATTAAATATAAATATTCAAATAGTTATAAGGATCATAACTCATTTCATCATATAATATATTATATTCAACCCGCCGCCTATTATAAATATTTGTTTCAAAAAATCAAATTAGAGTATTTATACTTCATAAATTTTTGATCTATTAAGTATTGATGATATTAAAAAAAAGAAATATATTACTCAAATATGAATTTTCGACCCGTTAAATTTGTTCTTTCATACATTGAATAATTTATATTTGTTTTAAAAAATTCAAATCTTGGTATATGCGGAAAAAAATTTACTTTTTTTTTTAATTATATAAATGATATAATGATTTATTTATTTATAGAAATAGAATTATATAAAAATGAGAGGTGAAGTATAATGATTAATAACAAATTAATATGGTAAGTTAGATATCAAATCTTATATGTTCATTTTGATTGGTCATTCTTTGTAAATAAATTAATCATAGATTTTTGTTTTTAGAATTAAATTAAATTAATTAAATTGCATAAAATAGTATTTGACTTGTTTATCCTTAATGAGTTGAATTAATTTACTCTATAAAATTTTATTTCTAATGGCATTCTCATGTAATTTTTTACAAAAGAGAAGGTTAGTTAAGGGTTTCTTATAAAGTGTACTCCCCAAATAATAGTATAGGATACGTAGTGATAAATATGAATATTTTTTAATTAGAAATATACAATAAAACACGAAAAAATTTCTCGAATAATTTTTTATTATATATATATATTAACACTTTCTTAATATTTTTCGCTTAATTAAACATTTTTTCGTCAACATTTTTTTTTCTGTATACCTAAAAAATTTAAAATTACTTAAAATTGCACAAGTTTTATTTTTGTGCTTTTGACTTTTCTGGAAACAAAAATGTTCAAAGTAAGTTGTTTTCCAACAACTTTATAATTAAACATATGTTGAGCAAATTAAAAGAATTAAACATAGTTCTGACAGAATAAAAATATAGAAATAGTGTTGCCAACAACTTTATAATTCTAGTCTGGCACCCAAATTCCACCTAAGAAAAAACAGTAAATCTCTTACTAAATGAAAATAAAATAACACGTGGCAATGAATACTATTTGGCTGATAAAGACCCCTTCACTTTCTTCTCCCTTCGTCTTCTTCTTCCTCAAACACACACACACACTCTCATCTCTCTCAAAGCAAAACAATCAGAAGAAACAAACAACGTAACAAAGCGTGCCTCTTCTTTCTCTCTCTCTCTTCATCATTGTCTTCTTCTTCACCAGATTCCCAACACTATCATTCCCTTCTTCCTCTATAAAGAATCATCACTTCCTTCTTCTTCTCATGGATCCTTGGGATAACTATAACAAACCACTAGACCACCACCACCACCAACAACAACAACAACACCGTCTCCGTAACCGCCGTGACCACCGTCATCCTTCTTTCTCCTCCTCTCTCCTCGACCAAATCTACCGCTCCATCGACGATTCCTCTACTAACTCCTACTCCTCCGACCTCTCTATGAGAAAAACCAAACATCAAAACCGCGACGAGGAGACTCGTGTTTCTGCAAACCGCCGCGACGATTTCAACAGATCCAAGAATCTTAAAACCATAGAACCTGTTTTCTTCAAACATTCGAGCTCAAGCTCCTCTGATTCAAGCGGTTTCTCCTCTTCAGAGTCTGATTCTTTCTACAGACGATCTAAATCCTCGCCGGCGATTTCTCATCCTAAACCGATTCGAACCACCGTCGAGAGATTCGAACGATCTCCTCAGAACCACCGACTTAACAGTAAACAAGAACATGGAAGCTTTCTCAAAACGAAATCTAAAGCTTTGAAGATTTATAGCGATTTGAAGAAAGTTAAACAACCCATCTCTCCCGGTGGTCGTCTCGCTACTTTCCTTAACTCCATATTCACCGGCGCCGGAAACACTAAAAAGCTTAACAAAATCAACACCACCGTCACTTCCGCCGCCGGGGCGTCCTCAACAACCACATGCTCCTCTGCATCATCATTCTCCAGATCTTGCTTGAGCAAGACTCCATCGTCTAGCGAGAAATCGAAAAGATCCGTACGGTTTTGTCCCGTTAACGTCATCTTCGACGAAGACTCCTCCTCCAAGTACAACAACAACAAGAACAAATTGTACGGAAACAATGAACGTGAATATGAATCCACTCGTCATCATCATCAAAACTTTGATACTCTAGAGATCAGAGTCATGGAAGAGAATCGTCGTGTAATCGAAGCAGCTAAAGAACTTCTAAGAACTTATCAGAAGAAGAATAAAGACGTCGTCGAAATCTCCGGTGGCGAAGACGACGACGATGATGATGCGTTGAGTTGCACAAGCTCTGATCTGTTCGAGTTGGATAATTTGTCAGCGATAGGGATCGATAGGTATCGAGAAGAGCTTCCGGTTTACGAAACAACTCGCTTGAACACTAATCGTATAATTTCAAGATGATTATAATAATTAATTACTTGGTTTTGGTGATATGTTATAGACTCTTATTAGTGTTTTACTAGTAGTAAGTAAATTGTGAGTTTTGTATTACTAATTAGATTTGGTCAGCTCTTGATTATAGTTTTTGATTTAGTTAATTACTAAATTAATTACAACTTTGAAATCAAGAAGCGCCAGAGAAAATCATTGAAGATGAGTTGAAAATTAAAAAAGCAAAAGGCAGATTTTCTAACCTGTCTTCAATTTGGACAGCAAAGGGAAGTTGAATTTTTTTTATCATGTCACCTGATGGGATCCACCCTTTCATAAATTATGCTTTCTATTTTCATCCTTTTTTTCTTTTTATCAATTTTGTTTTCTTGAATTATACAGACCAATCAAAAACAATATAGAGTTATGTTTATATAAATTTCTAATGGTGGTGATATCATTGATATATGTTTATTTTGCCAAAAACAATATGGAGTTCATATGCGAAAAAATATAGACCCATTTCAATCTCACGAACCACTTAATTAACGAGTAACGGCACTTAGACCATGTATACTGGTGACTTATTTTCAATATCAGTAGCTCAAAAATAATTTTTTAATAAACCATATATTTGGGCTTGATCCGTATCAGTTCACCGATATCTTTGATATTCAGTATCGTGTGATGTGGTAGAAGACCACTGGTCAATGAAAACAGAGAAAAAAAAACAATTTGGAGTTTATTTTTGAAAAAATATAGACCCATTTCAATCTCACGAACCACTTAGTTAACGAGTAACGGCACTTATATACACAATCTCCGCCAATTTGGAATTCAGTTACCAATGCTTCTGTTGTTTTTACTTTCCTTGACGCAACTTTAGAAAAAGGAAAGTATAATATATTTGATTTGATGTTACTAAATACTAATTATGATCATCAATAAGATAGGGGACAAGAGTGAAAGAGACATGGTCTCAAATGTCATGGACAAGAGTATCCAATAATTTGATTCTCTCTTTTACGAACGTTTTATAATTTTTCTATTGTTTTCTGGATTTCATTGGCTTGTTTTTGTCCGAATTGCGACTTTAAGATTACATTTGGATTATACGCATGATAATTTTCTGATCTTTCAAAAATCCAAATTACACCCTTTGTACGCATGATAAATCTTGTATACATAACTTTTCATCACACGCTTTCTTTTCCATAATATTCGAAAGCTAACCTACCATGTGTGTACTAATAATTTAACAAACGATTCCTATACTAATGCATCTTAAATTAATATAACTTGGAATCCAAATATGAAATTCATCGTATATGTACATAAGTAATAAAGGTTTAATAATAGCCTAATCATCATAGCAGTATGATACGACACACTTAATAAAGCTATTAAAACATTTTTATTTTGATAAGTACACTTTGTTAAAGTATAAAACAATTAAGAAAAGAAAAAGGGATAATCCGTAGCCATGAACAGAAAAAAATCCTATTTAAAGGAGCAACATGGTTAAAAAAAACAAAACGAATTACCATAAATAATCAGTTATAATTTTCACAAGTCATAACTAATCATAGTTTTCTTTAGATTATGGATCCTAATTTGATTTACACCACTAACATATCAAACCAACGAAAACTTAGTTAGTTTTATTTGTTAGTCATTTAAGTGTGGCGGTGGCGTATAGAGAGAATCTGCGTATGCTTAAATTGTTGGGATCCATTATGATTCCGGTTCGACAAAATTTATAGAGAGCTAATTATATTAACACTCGAAACAATGAAATAAATTTAGAAAAAAAGCACTATACAGTTAATTACTTAATTGTGACTCATAAGGTTATAAATTTGCAAAGTGAATTTTAGTGCAAAGTAAATACCATAATTTCACACCTGTTCTTCACAAGATGAATTATGAATATTATTTGACATGGTTTACTAGTGATTTCTTAAAATTTTGCACACAACATCATTTTTTGGGTATTCTAAAAAAAAAAAAAAAAAAAAAAAAAATTCAAAGTGAATTTTAGTGGTAATGTTATATAAATAGATATTGATTTCCCGCGTATTTTAAACATATAAAATGTTATGTTACCCCATATGATACGATATTGTTTGACTTAAGAATATCAAATTAGTTTATCCGATGACATGGTATAATAAATTTTACTTATAAGATGTTTCCGTTGAGGTTAAATTGCAAATTGTTCAAAGAGGTTATTACAGAATTTGACATTTTCGTAATGATATTTACAGATTTACCATTTTTGTTAAAAATTTACGGACTTGTCATTTTGAACATTTAAAAATGTTCATATTTATGATTTTTTTTTTGTTAAAATACATATTTTATAATAAATATTAAACCGTAAAAATAAATGAAACCGACTATAAGTATATATTTACAGCTTTACAAAATTCATATATAACGGATGAAACACATTTTAAATCGTATTTTTATATCGTGAAAAAATGATAAATCAATTCGTAAATAATATTAGGGAATTTTGCCAAATGTGCCACAATTTTAGAAAATCCTAGCAAATGTACCACATTGCAAATCGGTTTAGCATCTATACCACTTTTGGTGTTTGTGTGGTAGAGGTTGGACGATTTTACCCTTCTGCCTGCGTCAGGAATGTGTCAGGGGAAGGAGCTACAGTAAGACGCCCGTTGGGAAACGGGGAGCGGCTGCATTAGATGGATGTCTCCAGATCTTATCCCCGATTGAAAATTCTCTGTTGCGTCTAGATCTTGTCCCCGATTTCATCAGCTTGCTCTATTATTATGAATCCCAGATGATATGGTTTTACCAGCCTGTAGAGATCTGGATTTACTCGGAGACAACATCTCTTAATTATCCATCGCCAGATGATGTGGTTTTACCAGCCAGATATCTGGATTAACTCGGGGACAACTTGATCTTTATTTTATTCTGCCAGAGAGCCGAAGACGAAGATCTGGATTTACTCGGGGACAACTTTGTTTTACCAGTCAGAGGGACGAAAACGGTTACCAATCCGCCAGGAGAGAGAAAAAGGACGGCAGAAATTTCGGAAGGTCACATCAATCGCAGTTCCTTATCTCACCAGTTGGAGGGTAAAATAGTCATTTTACAAACACAATGTGGTATGAATGATAATTGGGATTCAAATGTGGTAGAAGTGAAAACTTTTGTGGAAAAAGTGGTACCCAATCTAATTTTCCCATAATATTATATGGTAAATATAACTTTATTTTTAAAAAATTTCAAGTGGACAATATAAGCAAGAAGTTGGTGAACATATCAATCAATAAAAGCAATTAGACAGCTACATATCATATGTAAAACTATGTCATAAATTTACGTATATATGATAATAAAGAGCGAAGGGCATACCATGTCCCATAACAACCATGCATGTCGTCTCCTCATTCTCATGCACTCACGGATGCCTTAACCCATTCGAAACTACATAGCTATGTCATATGTGATCATGTAATGTAGGTATAAGTATAACTAAATATGTTGTAGAAAAAGAAGAAGACGAAGAAGAAGCTAAGACGTTGTAGACTTGTAGCGGACAAAAAATAAACGATTGGTTTGATTTTGATACGAATATCTTGTCGAGTTTTTATGACTTAAAAAAATAATATAGCGGATTTTAATTAGATTTCAATAGTTTGTTTTCATAGATCAGACTGATCATGATCAAACATGTTATAATTAAGTTTTACGTGTATTAGGTAATTGCATAATTTGCATTGATCCAACTTCTTTCCAGATCAACAAAAAAACTTTTAAGATATCTATATGTAGGTCCAAATGTGCATATGTTGAAGAATAGTGCATGAAGGAAATTTTGCTATTGTGCTACTTATTGGTTTTGGAGCTTTTTTTTGTTTTATTACCTAAAAAACACTTGTTGTTTTTGACCTATAACTAATCTTATCTTATCGGAAATTAGATGAAATAATTTTTTTCAAACCTAATTCCATTAATGAACCATCCTAAAATAGGTTTAGACCTCGTTAATACAAAGGTCCACAATTACAAAAAATGTGAAGAAATTGGGTCTATAGAAACTGTCGTCGAGATCGGAATCTGGTAGTTACCAGAAAAAGAAGACGACCTGGAGTTCCGGCAAATACAAAACCCATTGAATCGCAGCGAGAACGAAGGCATCGAGCTCTTTGACCGGAATACTTGGTTATCTTCTCTGAGCCAACTATGATGAACCGCCAAGCTCGCAGCATGTCTCCCAGACAGATCCCCCTCCGACAAGTTGGTTCAGCCATTGACGAATCCCATACCAAGCAAAACGCCAAACTTAGATTTAACACCAGACAATACCTCTTTTATCCGGTTTGGTGAATGCAAATCGTGGCAGCTAGCTAAAGGAGGAAGGCTCAGTCGTTCCCTCAAAATCCAAGATCCACGACCACCTTCTAAGAGCTGAAGATCGATAGTTAATCACCTGACTCACAAACGAAAAATCCTCTTTACCTCCGGTGATTTCTGCCGCGACCCAAAAAGTGGTTGAGCCGCGAGATCCTCCGCTGTGAACCTTTTGCGGCGTTCTCTAATATGAAAGAGTCGATAGCGAAGATTCTCGTTTGCTTTGGAGTAGTCACGACGGTAAATCCACACTTCATCGATGCCGCTATATAATTTTTATTTACTATTTAAAACATTTATTTTGAACTGCATATTATTTTTTTTCTCCATTCAAACATTATTTTGTACCATTTGTTTTATACTAACCATACTTATTTCGTATAATACGTTTTTTTATTAAACTGCTCATTTCACTGTCACCATTCAGAGTCACAAATTTGCGATTAAAACTACATGGTGCGTTGCGTATTCCGATTTACGAACAAACACAGTATCTGTCTATCTGATATAGCGATGGTTTTTGAGTTAAATGAAAATGAGAAAATGAAAGACTAAAAGAGACATGAGAGAAAACGAATAAGGAGAGGCCACGTGGCCAGACCAAAACAAGTGGATACGACTTTATCCCGCACGTGACGGGTGGCCAGTTCATGTCTTGTGGTTGTCGCGCGTGCACACGTGTGAACCTTTCTTTTTCCGATCCCTATACAGTAATAATCTTACTTCCTCACGTCACCTGTGGGCTCCATAAGCTCGAGAAATTTGGAAAAAGAAGGATAACAAATTTGCTCCATTATTTTCTTTCACAGAAATGACCGATCGACTTATTAATTTTTTTTTTAATATAAAAGGGTTTACTCCTTAAGCTAAGCTAAGCATGATAAATAAGAGTTTTACTTTTACACAAGTATATTGCTGAAAAATTAGCCTTGACGAAATTGTGAGACTATTAATTATTTTCAACTTTTTTGATGTGTTTTAATTATTTTAATGATAATTTTAGTGATTTTCATTTTACAACATCAAAAATGGTATAGAAGTAGATGAAATTGTTATAATAATTGACGAAAATACTACTAGTATTTAAAAGATGGAGTATTTTCTAAAGAAAAAGAGGGAAATGTGAAAATGTGGAAAATGCACAACCCGAGAAATGACAAAGAAAAAGAAGAATGTTTTGTTGGATGCCCAAGAAGATGATTGTTGTCAGTCACTGGACTTGCAGCTTTTTGTCTGAAAGACGACACGGCGTCGTATCAACTACATCTCTTTCGCCTCACCTTCCTCTCCATCTTCTTTTTTTTACTCTCTTTTTGTTGTTCTTATGTTTTCTTCCATACAGAAAAAATATTATCTTACATTGACCCAATATTGTTAAAGTTAAATCGTTATTAGATAAACAATACTCGAGAATAATTAATTAGTCCCAACAATGTAAGTTATTCCACGTGTGACATTAGACCTAACTTGCAATTTCAATAATTGCTGCATTTAGAAAGATCCAACAACAACATTTTAAGTTACAATATATCAGATACATTAGCTTTGGATAGATCAAGACAACAAAATAGTTGTTGTTGCTGTTTGTTGGTTGATTAGTCCAAATTCCAAATTCATCTCTATCTGTACAATTATTGATTTTGTCTTTTCTTTTCTTCTTTCATATGCCACAAGTTGATAGATAGAGACAAAGAAAATGATAGTTTAAGTACTTCATAAAATTGTTATTCTCATTATTATTTTATTTATCTTATAGCAACTAAATTTTCCGGTGGTTGTGGCGTTTCCCATCATCATCAACAAAATTCAGTTCTCGGAGAAGAAGTAATTGTGTTGTGATATGCTTCCCAGTGGAAGTAATTAAGGGTTCATTTTTTTAGTTTCGTTTGCTGAGTTTGCATCAATTGTGGCTTTGTACTTTAAATTGGCTGTTTGCTTTTGTAATTTTGGTTTATGCTTTAGATCCGGGGAATTTATTTTTCCGCCGGCTAAAACTCCGGAGATTTCAACGTGTTCTCCGATATGTACCTCAGTTTCCTTCGTTTGAAGGTTTTAATAAATAGTGACAAAAAAAAAAAAAAAAAATTTGTGTCAGATTCAGCTAATAGAAAAGGTTGATATGAAATTAGAATTTTGTGTTTTATTTATTCGTTCCACATTATATCCTTTAGAAAATTGTTTATTTAAAACCCAATCTAATATGGGCTTTAAAAGCCCAAAAAGTAGGCTCAATTGTTTTTCTCCAAATAGACGAGAAAAACAGAGTAACGTCGTCTTCTTCTTCAGTTACGTAAACCATCAATGGCGATGGAGTCGTCCCCGAGCTTTGTTCGGAAAGGTTAGTCTTCGATTAATCCATGAAATTCGACAATTGTATCGACGGAATCCATGAATTAATCGATTCAATTACGTATATCTGTTGAAGATTTTCTCGTAGGACTTTGGTTTTGATATTTTCTAGGGTTTATATTTCTCTTACAGTTGTTGTTCATCTAAGAGCTACTGGAGGTGCTCCTATACTCAAACAATCTAAGTTCAAGGTACTATCTTCCACGCAAATTAGGGTTTCTTTCCTTTTATCAATTCTTCTCATGTTTTAGTTTGATGAATTTGAGTGTTGATGTTTGGTACAAAATACTAATTGATCTTTGTGTGTTGTGAATGTTGGTGTAAATAGATTCCGGGGACTGATAAATTTGCTAAAGTGATTGACTTTCTAAGAAGACAGCTTCATTCTGACTCATTGGTAAACAAAACACAGCTTCTTCTCTATTTGTATTTGAATCGTTTAGAATGCGATAATCGGTCTGACATTGCTCTTTTGTTTGTAAGTTTGTCTATGTGAATAGTGCTTTCTCGCCAAACCCTGATGAATCAGTCATTGATCTATATAATGTAATCCACAGAATCTCTGTTTGTATAAGTACCCTTTGGATTATCTTCTTTTTGCTTACATGGTGTGGTTTGGTATGTGTAGAACTTTGGATTTGATGGTAAACTGGTGGTTAACTATGCTTGTTCCATGGCATGGGGCTAAAACTGAAGACTTCAGAATTCTCAAACTGTGTAAGCACATTATATTTTTCTGTTACTTTCTTTCTTCTCTAGTTAAGATAATCTACAAAACTTTGATGTGATGTGTTCTCTCCTATTGAACTTCAACTTAGCTTTCTGGTTTCTTCAATTCTGGAAGTTTAAACAATATCCAAGTCATAACTAATGATGAGTGAAAGGACATGGTATATGAGCATCATCATTAAGTCGATTATATCTTGAGCTTTATCGTTTCAGGGTCGCGCTAGATGCTCGCTTTGTTGGAAAGATGACACTTACAGATGAAAGTTGATGTGCATAATCAAGCAATGGAAATGATCTCTTTTTTTTTTTACCCTAAATACATGTACATGAAAAAAAGACCATATCAGACTTCAGAAAACATTAGATTTTAGTCTCAGTCTTTGTAATTTCATCGGCTAGAAAAAAAGTCTCTTGTTCAGTTCTCTGAGATTGCAAAGGAGCGTTAAAACATTTTTCATCTCTGCATTTTGCTCTTTCTTTGTTTTCTATGCCAATGCTTATATGATTTGTAGGTGAATTCTTGGGTGCTATTGTTTATCACATGGTAAAAATTGAAAGAAAATAAAAAGATCTTAATAAGTTAAAATCGTATATTTAAAAATTGCAAGGTTGTTGGGATATAACAAATGAACAGTTTTTTTTATTATATATAAAACACTTTGTGAGAGTTATAAGTTATAACTAACTTGCAAAATCTAAACCTTTTTCTTACCGGAAAATTAACTAACTTTTATCTTCACCATATTTAGCCTTAATCCGTTATTCCCTCTCTGAATTTTCCCGGGAAAATTTTACCCTCTCTCAAAGTTTTTCTTAGGTCAAACTGTTCCACCAATCGTGACATCCATTTTCTTTTTCTTTGGAGACTCTTTTGAATTCAATTTGTCACAAAATCTGGATTCAAACGGAGGCTTGTAATTTTCCTACAAAACAGAGAAGAGGGTTATGTCTTTTTTCTACAGATGCCACATTCGGTGATGAAGACAAAGAAGACCGTTTTTTGATTCAATCTCATCAAAAATGGGTTTTCTTCAATCTCTCTTCAGATCTCGGAGCCTCAATATTTTGATTCTCGCTCTGTTTTTCACCATTCATAGTTTCCTCCTCGTCCAATCACAAGACCCACCTTTCATTCCACAATCTCCTCCGCCTCCACCACCTCCACCACCACCGCCGCCGCCTCCTCCTCCTCCTCCACCACCACCGCCACCACCTGTCAATGTGAGCGTCGATACAGGCATTGCTCCACCACCTCCTCCAGTCACGGATATGATTAAGCCTCTGTCTTCTCCGCCGCCACCACAACCACCACCGAGGTCACAACCCCCTCCGTCCCCTCCCCAAAAGAACCTGCCACGGCGGCTTCCTCCTCCTCCTCGGCCTCCGGAGAAATCGAAAAGCGGTGGTTTTAACAAAGGGAAGACGGTGGGACTAGTCTTTGTTGGGTTGATAGCAATGTTGCAGGTCCTCGTTGTTGTCTTCTTGGTTTTCAAGAGAAAGCAGCTCTTCAGCTTGAAAGACACAAATTGAGTTTCTAACCATTTCCGGATTGACATTAACTCTTTTGTTCATTTGAGGCCATTTATTAGAGTGGAGATTAGAGATGAGAGTGTATTAGGAGGACAGAAATTGCAAGTTTTTAAACTCTCATGTAAAGTTGTTTCAGAAATCTCATGTGTTTGTCTTTTCAAGATCAATCTTATTCACCATATGGTTTGGTTTGCACTATTATCGTCGTCGGTTATGGTCCTTTAAAAGACTCGACACTTTCTGCAATCTCTGGATGTGATGTTCCAAGGTGCAGTTTTTATGAAGTAAATGATGATGCTGATGATGCTGATGATGAGATGATGATTTAAATAACACTAGACATAAGAAGCAATACAAATCCTAATCGTCAAAGCTTCTTCCCTTTATTCCATTCCTTTTTCTGTTTCAATAAGAAAAGAAAAACAGAAAAGACTTTGACGAAGGAAGATAAGAACCAGACATAACCTTGGCTAGGGTTCTTGTCTGGCTTGAAATACAAGCCTGAAACTACATATATATCCAAGAGTTATATATATATATCTCATTTCAATTGTTTAAAAGTATACACTGACTTATGTACAAAGCAACCCAAATTTTGATTCTAAAAGGACTAGCAGTACCTTCTCTCCGAAACCGATATTCTCTTCATCAAAATATCGGTTTACTTGTTGTGGAAACAGACCTTTGAAGTTGTTTTCCTTTGAAACTCAGAAAGAATATGCAAAGTGTAACAAAACTCTAGCGAGCCGAGAAAACAAGCACAAGCACGGTGATCACAAGTGCAACAGAGAATATCAAAGCCTGCATACAATTTTGAAGCAAAATAGATAAGTTGGTAAATCCTCTTTTACAGCAAAATTCGAGGAGAATGCATTGGATCTGATAACTCACAGCTATAGCAGAGGCAGCAAGACCAGATCTTTCCCGAGGATCTCTACGGTAATAGTTTGTCAAATATAGAAATGTAGCAACGTACCACGCAAATGGGAAGACGAATCCAAGAAGAAACCTAACATAAACAGGTAAAAAGAATCTGCTTCAGCAAGACAATATATCCACAATAATAAGAAGAAAAAAGAGTCTACTCACGAGAACCATCCGATTCCACAACCGAAGCAAGGAAGGGGCTTATAGAAATGTCCTAACTCAGAGTCCTCACCATCACGGATTAGAATATACTTTCCTTTTCTTTGTTCCTCTAAATCTGCTAACAACATATTCCAACATTCACAAACAGTAGGAGATAAATAAACACCAAATAATGGTGTCATAAACACAAAGCTGAGTCCAAGAAGAAGAGAAATGGACAATTTGTGAACTTACTAGCATTCATGGTGAAAGAACTCGATTAAACTTCCTCTCACCAAGTAACCTGAACATCAAAATCAGAAAAAATACAGATTTGACTCAGACAAATATGAAAGGCAGAAACTTTTGAATGTAAGAAAGACAAAGCTGAGTTTTTTTTAATAGAGATTTTTCAAATGCAGCAACCAATGTCAAGCAGAGGAATTTCGAATTAAAATCTGAGGATACTAATTAACTAATAAGAAGAAAAAATTCAGGAGAAATCTTAGAGAACCTACATTTCCCGATATCCAAAAATTATGATGATCCGATATAGAAGATGAAAAAAAGAAGGAATTAACATAAACCCTAGACGTCTGAGGACAAGAAAGCAATCAAGAACAAAACCTATTGATCCTGAGAGAAAAAGGACGAATTTTTCCAAGTAAAATCAAACGAGAAAGGGACAAAAAATCACCAGAAAAGTTGTTCAAACGAGCTTGCCTGAGAAAGAGAAAGAGAAAGAGAGATTGCCTGAGAGATTCGCGACCGTGACCGACGGGAAGAGAGATTCTTGCTTTCGTTGCCAAACGTTTTTTTTTTTTTTTTTTGGTTCTTCTCGATTTTGTTATATTTATTTATTTGTTTATTTCGTTTTCGACGAAGTTAGCTGAAGATTTTTATAGATTTTTTGAAAATATAATAATGGCTGAAAAAGATATTTTTAATGGATTTTGACGCTGAAAAAGGCAATAAAAACTAAAAATCTCACAATTTATCCATAGCACTGGAAAAAGAAGAAAAAAGAAATTGAGGATATGATATTATAATTTGTTTGGGCTTTAAGTGAACGTGTAAATAATTCTGTTAATTACACATAACTGAAGAAATTAATCAAGAAAAAATAGTATGTGTACAAATATTATTGATAAATAAATCATAAAAATAACTATGAGATACCGAAAAAAAATCCTAGAATGTTTTGATTTCGAGAACTCTCAAAAAAGGTCCTCGAACTTTTGAGTAGATCTATCTTAAAACCCTTAACTTTTAAACTTTTAATGTTATGGATAACCCCTCAACTTTGGTTTCAGCTGAAATTTTAGGATTTTGTTTTGCATTTATGATCTCAAGCAACAATACTCGGAAAAACGATATGTATCGGAACAATCGCAACATTGATTTTTTTTCCCTTTGCTCGTTATTGAGGCAAATCGCAACATTAATTTGTTTCTGCTATACCACATGCAATTGATAAATCCAGTGACTTTGAATACAAACAGTTTGTTGACAACAACAACAACACCACTCTATTATTGGATTGGATGGACTCTTTTGTCATTCAAATGTTGAAGATAGTGTACCAATGTTGTTTTGGGCAATTTTAAAAAATAGAGATTACGAAACTCACTCACTCAAATCAATCCAAACCCATCCCATCCATATGGGGTAGTTCACAAAATAAATACAGTGGGGTTTATTACGTCGCCCTCCATGAACAACCAGAACCAGCAAATAATATCCTAAAATCCAGTTTACATTAGAAATGCTGAATACCAAGATTTATCCCCCGCCCCATATTTATTCAGAGAAACAAAAATCTTTAAAAAAAACAAAAGAAGCCTAGATTTTCAACGTATGAAAACAAAGAAAACTAATTGGTACAGAGAAGTGCGAGATCAGAGACTCTTACGAGCTTTGATGTGTTGTTCCAATGCGAGGTTGGTTCTCTTTTAGAGCAACATAGATTCAGGGTTCTCGATGTATCCCTTAAATGCTTTCAACCATTCAGCTCCAATGGCACCTGCAGAAAAGAAGAAGATTAGATTTATACAGTGATGATGAATGAATCAATGATGATATAAGAACTGATTACCGTCTACTACGCGATGGTCACAGCTCAGTGTAACAGGCATGTAAGAAGCAAAGTTGAATTGATCTGGTCCGTTACCGAGGACAACTCTCTTTTCAGCTGTTTTTTTTTAAGAATCAGACACAACATGAATCGGTTATTGGATTTTTTCGTAAGGTAGAAAAGGCTTGGTTATGCAGTGACAGAGAGAGAGAGAGTATATACCGGATCCAACTGCTAGAATGGCGGCTTGAGGTGGATTAACGACTGCACAGAATTGCTTGATGCCAAAAGGTCCTCCCAAGTTAGAGACAGTAAATGTTCCTCCCTGAGAAAACGAGATTATTAGCCTTGTTTATTGAAAGATATGATTAGTGAGTAAGATAATGAATTCTCTCACCTCATAATCTTCTGGCTTTAAGCTGTTCTCTTTTGCTTTCTGAGCTAACAACCGAACTTCTTCTCCAATTGTGGACAGACCCTTCTTGTCTGCGTCCTGGAATCAAGAAACTGGTATAATTCAGTAATCTCAAGGTTGTGCTACAGCGAATGGTTAAACATTATTTTGCACAAACCTTCACAACAGGGACATACAGCCCGTTTTCTGTCTGCACTGCGACGTTGATGTTCACATTTTTAAACCTATAGAGAAAGGTTACGATGCTTGCTACCCCCATTCATATTCAAAATATTGTCGATGTACTTACTGGCGGATGTTATCGTCAGTCCATGAACTGTTGCACTGAGGAACTTTTCTGAGAGCTAGTGCAGCAGCCTAAAACGCATGACGACGGTAGGATATTTTAGAAGATTTTGTTGGCTTGCATGTAAAGTATACACAAGTAAAATGTACCTTAACAACAAGATCATTGACAGATATCCGCTTCCCACCAGAAGCCTCTTGGAATGAATTAAGCTGACTCCTCAGACTGCATATACAAATCACTTGGTCTAGCTTACCCATTGACAGCGACTCAAAATACATCATTCAAAACTTTATACTTACCCCATAAGTTTGTCAACACAAGTATCGACGGTTAAGTAATAGTGAGGGATAGTTTGCTTTGAGAATGCCAAACGTGAGGCTGTGACCTGTCAAAATTAAAAAGTTAACGAGGTTTCGGAATCCTTGAACCTATTGAAACTGGCTTAACAATGCTCCAAGGGTTATATAGGTTTTACCTTTCGTATCTGAGAATGAGGGATGTCAACATAGTCCAAAGCTGGGGCCTTAGAATCAGTTGACTTAGATGGCTTTGCAGTAGCTCCTTTACCACTTGAAGCTTCACCATTGAAAGATTTATTAGGACACAAGGATAAGTGATAAATGTCAAGAGATGCAAGAAAGGTCTGAAAAAAAAAGAAAGGAAAGGAAGAGTCAAGGAGTTACTTATACCTAAGTACTCATCGATATCTGCCTTCACTATCCGCCCTTCAGGACCTGTGCCTTTGATGTTTGTGAGAGGCACCTGATGTTTTTTAAAGTAAACGAGAAGAAAAATTAACCAGGAAGATTAAGAAAAAAAAGAAGAGAATGTGATAAAGAAGATTAGAACAATGTGATACTAACATTATTATCTTCAGCCAATTTTCTTGCAAGAGGACTAGCAAAAACACGATCTCCTGTGGGAGGTGAGCTAGGCTTGGAAGCCTTCGGTTCAGGAGGCGATGATGGCTGTTCGACCTTCTCTTCCTTTGGTGGGGCAGGAGTTGGTTCTGCTTTAGGAGTTGCGGCATCAGCAGTAGATGATGGGGTGTAATCTTTGAACTTTCCAATGTCCTCTTCATCTTCAACTGTAATAGCTATTACCTACTTGAAGCTAAAAGAAATTTGACATGATCCAAATAATTCCATTTAACATTTCCACAAATGGACTGTGGATCCTAATATCAATACCAGAAGTCCCATGAGAAATCATGATAATACATAACTCTACAGAAACCAGACAATTTTCATACCTCGCCGACTTGAATTTCTTTTGAACCCTCCGCCTTTACAATCTTGGCGAGATAGCCCTCTTCCATGCATTCCATTTCGACAGTTGCTTTGTCCTACAGAACATAACCTAGTTAGAGATATTTCCAAAACATGAAAATAAAAATACGGAGATGAGAATCAATCTAGATTGACATTACAGTTTCAACTTCACAGAGTACTTCCCCAGGAGCAACTTTATCACCTTCTTTTTTCAGCCACCTGGCAATGTTACCCTGAAAATTGGGAAAACAGTTCCCTTATTAGAACGTAAAGATAAACGAACATAAGTTTCGATTAAGAGGTAAATAAAGGTCCATGCCTCAGTCATTGTTGGCGAGAGAGAAGGCATCCCGATCTCTTGATGAGGAGGCAGATCTGAAACACAATTTCAGAAATTCTAGGTAAAAGGAACCAATGTAAAGCTCATACAATTTAGCATTCTCAAGTTACACAATTGTTTAAGCACTATGCAACTGTCTTAGCAGGGATTTTGAACTAAAGCCCTTATACCGTTATCCAGATACAGAATTAGTGTATCCAAGGAACGAACTTCTTCTAGGATAAACATTAAATCTGATATTGCTCACGTAAAGCCAGATGAATGGCAATGCAAAACAGATTATCCTTAGCTAAAATGTAGTCGGTGAATATGTATGTTAGAGCAAGGTGGAAACTACAAGAGTAAAGCGAACAAAAGCTCATAAAACAAATTAGAAGGTCTGGGAGAAAAAGCTGCCTACCTGAACCCGATGAAAATCCTCTAGCTGATTGCATCGAACTGGTATGCAGAAAAAATAAGCTTAAAGTCAAGAAAAAAAAGAATCTACACAAGGAGGCAGCTAAGACTAAAGCACATCCGCCACATAGAGTAAGAGAATGAGACTGAACCATGAAAATTCCTTTCCAAATATTGGCCTTCCCATTGCACTGCTTAGAATTGTTCTCGTAGTTGAAAAACCGCATACTGGTACCTACATAATGGAATAAACGACATCAAGGCCACGTAAGACTCTTAAGGTTTTTGCTAAACTAGTCAACATGATTCAATGAGAAAAGACACAGCTACAGAGAAACAGCAACAAACTTACAGTGCCAATGCTACATTTGGAAATCCTTTCCAGTGGGGAATAACCAAGACGGGCATTGAAAGTATCTGAAGACCATAACAAAAAAAAAAAGCTTAAGCAACAAGCAGAGAGTCTCACAGATACTGACCATACAAAAGTACAATTGGAAAAATTTCTACCTAAGGAGGATAACATTACCTTCTCTGTTCAGAGGAGCTCGATTAGTGTTCGAGAAGTAGCGGACCATTGCAGCATGCTCACGGCGCAGTAAAGTGGAAACATCCTTCAACTGCCAAAATTAGAAAAACACCAAGTGGCGTTACAGATCTCAATCATCTCTCAAAAGCAAGCTGACACATAAATCACAAATGATCATAAAACTCTCAATCTAGCTAAGTCAGCACATTGCTCGTAAGTAAATAATCCTAGATTATTACAATTCAATTGAATCTCTAAAAGCAGAAACAATTATTCACACCCAAATCAGATAATCCTCAACGTAGAAAGAATGTGCAAAACCTAATTTCGTAATATCAATACTCGATCACTGAAGAACATAAAAATACACAAAATGATCGGAGAAAAATGTGATCGAGAAACAATTTACCTTCTTGGAATGATTGATGATGCGTGACGCATAAGCCATTGATTCACAATCGGAACTGCTTCAGCCGATCCGATTCTCGTTTCTCACCTGTATGCTTTTGGCTCTAATTATGGAAGAAGAAAACTTTTTGGTTTGGACTGTTAGGGTTTTTTTCCTTTATTGAATTTGTTTTCTTTAGTTTCTCTCAGCTTTCTGATTTTACCAAAAGACAGCAAAGATCAGTGACTGGTGAAACGAGAGAGAAGACACTGCGTATATATCACAATCGTACGGTCGAGATTAAAGTTGACTTTATTAATTATAGGCCTGAACGTTTTAGGCCCATTAATAACTTATAATGGCCCAATCAGATTGCTATATATTTACGATTTTGCGTTTTGAGTTTTTTTTTTTTTTCCGGTTGGAAATTAAAAGAAGTAGAAAAGCGGGAAACAGAGAATTAGTTACGTCTTCTTCTCCGACGAGACGACTGCGATTGAGTTTTTTTCTGAAGATCTCGAATTCAAGGTATATAGATTTAATCTTTATCTTCTTCCATGGAAACCAAATGAGATATACGTGAATGATCAAAATCTTTCTCTTATTTCGCGATTTCAAGGAGAGAATTGTGTAGTTTTTATTCAATCGAAGCTAATTTTGGGGAAATCAAAGAGTTTCTTTCTTCTTTTTTCAGAGAAGAGCCTTCTTATAAGTGGCCATGGATTACGAAGATAGCTCATCAGATGCGAACGCTTCCTCTGGGTTTGTGATCTCTTGGATTCTGGGGAAATCAAAGAGATCGATTCAAAAAGCTCTGCTTCAATTTCTTGATTTTTCTATTTTTTCAGCGAAAAGACTTCATCAATGGACATGGATTCTGCAGATAATTCATCAGATGCGAACACTGGTTCTGGGTTTGTTAAATTTTCGATCCTGTAACAGCAATCTTTCAAATTGATATTTTGTGGTATGTTTCGATTGATTTGTATCTCTTTTTTTCAGTGACGAGCCTTCTTCAGCGGCCATGGATACTTCAGATGCGAACGTTACCTATGAGTTTGTGACCTTTTCGGATTCTTCAACACAAATAATCTAAATTGATCTTTGGTTTCTGATTTGTTCCTCTTTGTACTTTTGTGTTTCAGGTATACGTTAAGTTTAGATGATATGGTTTTGGAAGCTTTATCAACAATCGATGAAGAACATGATGGATCTGGTCGTGATATCGATGGGATTTTCGAATATAACAATGTTAGGGGAATCTCTCTCCCTCTCTCTATAAGTATCTGTTTTCAGGTTTGATCTTTCATATGATGATTCCATGTATAGCTTGTGTGTGTGTGTTTATTGGTTCTGAAGTGAGTCAATTACTGATTACAACACAGAGATAATGCAACATTAGGATCACCAACCATCATATTTGCTCTCTTCTCTACGTTTCCTAGTTACTTATTATAAAGTTGTTCTTGTGGTTGATATAAATTGCAGGAACGGTACGTAATACCGGAAAATGTTAGGGAGCTATTGAAAGACGAGCTTGAAAAACTAGTTGCTGAGAGGAAAATAGTGAAGGTAAACTATACATTAATTGCCTCATACTAAATACAAGTTGCAAGATTTCCTTGTAGATTTTTTGTTTGATCATTTCAGTAAAAAAAAAACTTGCAAAATGCAGGTAGGAAACCGCTACAAGATGATGCCCCAACGTGTTCCTACCACAGCAGCTACTAGAGAAGATTCAACAATGCTACAAGAGTCACCAAGTACTTCTCTCGTTCCAAGAGCACCAGAAGAAAATCCTCAGGTAGAAGCAGTAGCAAAAGTAGTCGCAGAGGCAGAAAATTTTGAGTTCCAAGCAAAAGAGGCACAAGAACTTGTCGATAGACACAGCCAGATGCTAGATTTAGAAAGATTATTCTTGGAATTAGCCGTGGAAATCCTTAACCGATGTAATGTCCAACTCTTTACTACATCATCATCATAACCATCATCATCATCAATTCATCATCACTGGCCTTTTGCTTTGTTCCTCGCAGGTGCTAATGGTCAAAAGATTTTCCTGCGGTAAAAGCTTTGATCTTCTGGTCCGGTTCAATGTGGATGACTGGATGTGTTCGATAACCGGTTTATTTTTTATAGTTTTTTGGCTTTGAGTAAAAAAAGTGTGTAAAATTTCATTTGACTAAACTGATCAATTTCATTTGACTAAGCTGTTGACAAAAAAAAAAAACTAAACTGATCAATTTTGACACTTCTGTGTAGTTTAGAGGTTAAATGTTTTTGATTGTAAAGTCAACAAACTAATCTTTTACATTTTGTTAATACAAGTTTGTGCATTGCATTTGTAGATATTATTTTTAGAATTTAATTTATGTTTCTAATACAATTTTAAAAAATAAAGAGTGTGTGAGGTTTTCTCAACGAAGTATATTTAACGGTCGAGATTAGTTTTAAATTTTTAATCCTGATCAATGATCAGTTTAGGAGTGTTGACTAAAATATGACTTGTAAAATAGTGGGTTTTTTGAATGCGGGCGAGATTAAAGTTGACTTTAATTGTAGACCTGAACCTAGGCCCATTAATACTTAGGCCCAATCAGATTGCTATATATATTTGCGATTTGCGATTTGGCAGTTGGAAAAAAAAAAAAAATAGAAAGGCGGGAAATAGAGTTAGTTACATCTTCTTCTCCGACGAGACGAGACGACTGCGACTGGGTTTCTCTGAAGCGCAGGTATATACGAATGTATATTTGTTTATATATACGCGTATACATATAGTGATCGATCACCATTGATACTGTTCAAGAATTCAAGATCACCATTGATACGCGTATACAAATAGAGTAAGATCTTTATTTTCTTCCATGGAAACCGATTGAGATTTCGAGATTTCAAGGCGAAAATGGCGTAGTTTGATTCAATCGAAGGCAATTTTGGAGAAATCAAAAAGATCGATGCTTCAATTGGTTGATCTCTAATATGTCAGTTTCTTTCTTTTTTCAGCGACGATCCTTCTTCAATGGCCATGGATCCTGGTGATTCTTTATCGGATGCGAATGACGTTACTTATGGGTTCGTGAAATTTCGTATCTCAATAGCCAATTGAGTGGAAATCAAAGAGATCGATCGATGCTTAAAGCTCTGCTTCAAATAGTAATGTCAATTTCTTTCTCGTTTTTTTCAGAAATCTACCACCTGCTGCTTCTTCTTCTTCTTCTTCTTCAGAGCCTTCAGCAGAAAACCTTCCCTATGCGTTAGTGAATTTTATTGGATTCTTTAAAAGCAATCTTTTAGAATTGATCTTTGATTTTCTGGTGATGTTTTGACAGATTTGTTTATCTCTTTTTTTCAGCGACCAGCTTGAAAGGGCCATGATAGATACAGATGACGACAGGGGTCCCTCAGGGTTTGTGACCTTTTCGATTTTTAACACCAATCTTTGATTTCTCTGGTCTATCTATGTTTTGACAGATTTGTTCCCTTATTTTCTCTTCTATTTGTTGGTTCTGTTTCAGGTTTACGACTGATGAATTGATTTATCATGCTTTAGAAACAGTCTATCCTGATGGAAATGGTCTTGATATCGATGGAATTTTCAATTTTATTGAGGTTAGGAGAATCTCTCTCACTGTCTCTATAAGTATCTGTGTTTGATGGTCATATCTCATGAGTGTATATAGCTTGTCTGTCTATCGGTTCAGAAGTGAGTCAATAGCTGGATTAACACAATGGAACATTAGGATCTGAAAATTTGACTTCATACATTAGGAAACCTTTTAAGTCTTGGTTTTGTTGATTCCTCCATTGTTCTTGATCATCCAACCATCATGCTTCCGTTTCTCTTGTTTGGATTAAATTCAGAGTTGTTCTTTTGGTTAATATAAACTGCAGGAAAGGAACGAGTTACAGGAAGATTTTAGGGACCGGTTAGAAGTCCAGCTGGGAAATCTAGTTTCTGAAGGCCAAGTAGAAATGGTAACTAATGGAGTTGTCTCATACTAATGCAAGATTCAGTAGTTTTGTTTGATCAAGATTCAAAAAAACTTGTAAATGATGCAGGTAGGAAACCTCTACAAGATCCCACATGGTCTTTTTGATACTCAATTAGTGTCAGTAGTAGCTTCAAATCTACCACAAACCATGAGTCCAGAAGATTCGACGAGCGCGAAGCCACAAGACACACCAAGTACTTGTGCTTCTTTCGCACCAGCAGCAACAGAAGAAGATCCTCGGATAGAAGCAGTAGCAAGAGAAGTCGCAGAGGCAGAACACTTGGAGTTCGAAGCAAAAGAGGCAGAAGAACTTGCAGATAGACACGTCCAGTTGCTAAATTTAGAAAGCAACATAATCTTGCAGTTAGCCGTGGAAATCCTTAACCGATGTACGTTATGTCAACAACTTAACCACATCATCATCATTATCATAATCATCATCATCATCATCACTGACCTTTTAATTTAATTTGCTTTGCTCCTTGCAGGTGCTAACGGTGAACAGATTTACCTGCTGTAAAAGCTTTACCTTCTGGTCCGGCTCAATGTGGATCACCGGTTTCTTTGAGAGTTTTTGGCTTTGAGTATTAAAAAAAAAGAGTGTAGAAATGTGATTTCATCTGACTAACTAGTCACTTTTTGTGACGTCTGTTTAGTTTAGAGGTTTATAAATGTGTTTGGTTGCAAAGGAAGGCAACAAACTATTCTTTTACTTTTGGTAATACAAGTTTCTACAGATAATGCCAATCTTAAGAACTGAATTTATTTTTCTATATACAAGAAAAAAAAAAGTGTGATGGTGGCTTTATCAACGTTTTAAGTATTTTTAACGGTCTAGATTAATTTCAAACTGATGAGTGATCAGTTAATGAGGGTTAAAATTTTATAATGGGCCTCATTGTAAGCCCATTAAAAGCTTATTTATTAGAACTTTATGACTATTGCTCAGTGTCTGTCTCTGTTTACCTTAACTTTTTTATTTTTGCTCTCTCTCAAGAAAGTCTCACTTTTGATCTCAAGCTTTCATCTCTTCCTCAACTCAAGCTCCAGACTCCAGAGGTTCTTTACTATGCGATTGGTTCATTATAAGTTAATTTCAGAATTCGGCTTCTTAATCTCATTAGATGTTCCTATAGTTCTCATTAGGGTTTGAATTTCCGTGTTTGCAGATGGCGAGCAATATTATACTGTTCGAGGATATCTTCGTGGTCGATAAGCTCGACCCTGATGGAAAAAAGTTCGATAAAGGTATACACTTTCTTAACCTCACTCACGATTTCTAGTGCTTCTTATGGCTTCAGTCGACGTTTGTTCATTGCTAGTTTAGTTAATGTATTGGTAAAGTGTTCTTACGTTTATCCCTTTTGGTCCGAGTGTGTGGGTTTTGTGGAAAAATCTTAACTTTTTAAGTTTTTAAGTCTTCCCAAGTTTTGTTCTGTCTTCAGATTGAGTTTTAAAGCTTTCTCTTAAACCTACAATGATTTTTGTTGTGTGTGTGTGTTTGTGGTTACAGTTACTCGCGTTCAAGCTACGAGCCACAACTTGGAAATGTTTATGCATTTAGATGTTAACACAGAGGTTTATCCATTGGCTGTTGGTGATAAGTTCACACTTGCGTTGGCTCCCACGCTTAATCTCGATGGAACCCCTGATACCGGATATTTTACTCCGGTAATACAGTCTACTGCTTTTTATTTGTTTGATCTGTTTTGTGTATATACACAATCTCTTGTTTGCTTGGCCAAATTTAATGAATGGTAACAGTGAACCCGTATCTGGATTTGGTTAGGATATAACTGTTGATGTTACAACTCTATTTGCTGATTCGAGAAGCCTGTCTATCTAGGATTAAGAGTAGACATATGGAATTTTAGCAAGCTTTAGTGACTTGAATCTTGAAAACTTAAAGTTGAAAACCAAGAATGTTGTTTGCTCATCTGAACATTGATCTTATGTAATTTTTGCATCTCAATATATTATAGGGAGCAAAAAAAACACTTGCGGATAAGTATGAATACATCATGTACGGGAAGCTTTACAAGATCTCTGAGCGTGACGGCAAAACTCCAAAAGCGTAAGAATCCCATATACCTAGACCCCAAAATCAAAATAATGATCCCATCCAACTTACATATCTAACCATCATATTTTGGTTTCTTTCTTTAAACTATTGTGTTTCCAGAGAGCTATATGTTTCGTTTGGCGGCCTCCTGATGTTGCTTAAGGGAGATCCAGCTCACATTTCTCACTTCGAACTCGACCAGAGGCTCTTCCTACTCATGAGGAAGCTGTGAGATGCCATTGTCTGATCACTACCCGGCATTTTTCGCATAAAAACTGAATTAACAGAGAGCTTGATCTAATGTTTAACATTTGCTACTTCAACTTATGCGATTTGCATGAAGCAACTCTTGTGCAAATTAAATTTTTCCGTACCGTTTTAACATCCCATTCCACAATTTGACTGCGCTGGTGAAATGTGTTTGTAGCTCTATGCTAGTTCTAACAATATGAAGCCACATAAATCGCAGACCATGAGAGAATATATTTGAACGGTTGAGATTAGTCTAGAAAATTATGAGCAGACCAAGATTTTATATTGTGGGCCTTATTGTAGGCCCATTAAAGGCCTTCTAAATGATATATATTTCGAGTTGAAGAAGAAATAAAAATTCACAATTAGAAAAGCGGGAATACTGAATTGGGTGTCGTTTTCTTCTCCGGTGACTGACGACGAAGAAGACGACTGATCTGAAGCGTACGAGTGTGTTTTGGTATTCACGCATAGATTTAGAGTCAATACCGAAGGTGAATTTGATTTCGAGAGAGAGACGACGACGAAGTGTTTAGAGATGCTAGGACATCGTAAGAATAAATGGACGGTGGAAGAAGAGGAGGCGCTTCTCGCCGGAATAGCCAAGCACGGTTCCGGGAAATGGTCGAATATTGTAGACGATCCTGAGTTTGCGGCTAAACTTCTAGATCGCACTAACATTAACCTCAAGGTATCGAAAATTCCCAAAATCTGTTCGTCTTCCATGGAAATTGATTTTTGAGATTTATTATGTGGATTAGGTCGAAATTTGGGTGTTTAATGTTGGATTTATGTTGTCTTGTTTACTCTTCTTGCGTAATTTCAAGGATAAATGGCGTAATATGAAGAAATCAAGGACACATACACTCGAATCTACCTCCATTTTCACTTCGCCTTCAAAGACTTCTCGTGCTGTTGTTAGCAATGAGCCTTTTCTAAGTAGTTCATCAGATGTGAGCAATGATACTAGGTGTGTTATATACGGAGATTCTTTAAATTGGAATGTTGTTTGATTTCTGTAACTTTCTTTAGGTTCTAACAGCTTCTGCTCCTTTACCTTGTTGCAAGGTATGATGCAATGGTTTTTGAGGCTATATCAACAATTAATGATGAAAATGGTTCTAATCTCAAGCAGATGCTCAGCTTTATCGAGGTGAAGACGATATATATACATTTTCATGGTTTATATTTGACATTTATTAGTCAGTTTATCTCAATTTCTTGTCAGAGTTATTTACAAAAGCTAAGTTTCCACCTGAACTAAGTCGATAGATTGTGTATCTTTGTCTGAAGTGAGTCAATAATTGACCACAACGGATTTTTAGGATAGTTATCTGACAATTAATTGGTAACTTCTAAGGTTGTAGATATATGTAGTGAGTAGTCTGCCACAACCATGATGACTGCAAACATTCTGATACCATTTAAATAGCATTACCAACCGCCTGTTGGAACTTCTTTGTTGCGCTCAGTTACTGCAACTTTACAAAATGGTCAACAAAATTCAGACCCAGGAAAAATTCTAAGTGTGGATTCCATTTTCCTCCTTATAACATTTTACTCCAAGCATGAATCCTTTGCCTTCACCAATGTGCATTACGTTCTCTTCTTTAGGTTTCTCTATTGTATCCTGGATATCTCTCATATTTACTTTCAACCATAACATCGAATCCAGTTGGAAGTTAATCTTTGTGGTTGATCAATTGCAGGAACAACATGAGGTTCCACAAAACTTTAAGAGACTGTTGAGTTATAGCCTGAGAATCCTTGTTTCTCAAGACAAACTCAAAAAGGTAACTAGTTTGTTTTCTTGATGTGTGGTTTGCCACAAGCCTATCTACTTTTCTCCATACCCCCAACATCTATATGACAAGATGTAGCAATTATAAACTTGAGTTATATTATTTGATAAACTCAAAAATTACTTTACAAATGCAGGTACGAAATCGTTACAAAATCTCAGTTACGAAAGAAATGAAGCCAACACTCACCCTGTGTCCAAAAGATTCCACGAAGCCATCAGAGCTACCAAGTACTTCTGTGATATTAACAACATCAAAAGAAACACAGGAGATAGACGCAGCAGCAAATAGAGTAGCAGAACGAATCAATGAGTGGGCAAAAGAAAACGACGTAATCTTACTTCTTTTAATTACAAGTTTCTTATCCAATTTACAGTATCATAGCATCAAAAGATATGATCCCCTGTGGTTGATCAATTTCAGGACTGGTACGAGGAGCGACAAGACTTTAGGATGTTTTTGAGTGAGTGCCTGACAATTCTCGTTTCTCAAGGCAAACTGAAAAAGGTTTTTTTTTTTTTTTTTTTTCTCTTAACAGTGTGGTTATATATTGATGCACCATTCTCTATTATAACAAGATCAATTAGACATGTTTATTAGTAAATGTCAAGTTTGGGTTATTATTATTGCAAAATGCAGGTATTAGATGGCTACAAGATCTCAGAATTAGAAAACAAAGTGATGGAAGTAGCACCAGAAGTTGTAGCAATGAAACTAGCAGAGTCAGATAACAAAAGGTTGATAGCAGCAGAGGCAGTCGAAGAAGAAGAACAAATGCACAAGTTATTAGAAGAAAGCCACACGATGCTTCAGTTATGCTTAGAAATCCACCAACAATGTAATCTCAAGAAACCAATCAATTCGTGATCATCATCATCACCATGATCATCAGTGACTTTTGCTTTGTTTCTTGCAGGTGCTCTTGGGGAAGAGGTTTTTCTACGGTAAAGAGCTCTACTAGTAGACACGATCGTAAACCAAGTATATATCTTGTTTGGTTCAATTTAGATAAATGATTTCATTTGACTTAACTAACCAAATTCAGCTCTGTTTTTGTAGTTCTTATTTAAAGGTTTGTGGGGAACTAATGTTCACCGTTTTGTTCATAAAACATTTGGTTAGCATTTATTTAATCTTTTTATAAAAAGAATGACGTGTCTATTGAGTCTTGAGAATGCTTTGCTACGTCAGAAAGCATCAAAAGGTGCTGGAAAGAATAAGCTTTCCAAAAGAAAATTTGGTCTTTCTTTTCTAAATTAAAAGTTTGGTATTGGCGTATGGAAGTAAAACACTTGTGATTGTGATTTGATATTTTCTCTTGTGTGTTAAGTATGCAATTGCGATTCATAGTCTCTTTTGACATTGGTGTAAAGTAAATTGATTGGTAACAATATTTTCCTACGAAATTTAGGAAAAGTGTGAAGAGTTGAGAAAATCTCAAATCGAAAAGAGGAGAGTAGGGGCAAAATTGGAAATATAGAAAAATAGGAAAAGTAAGAAAACCCTAATTAAAAAAAAAGGGAGACTATAAAAAGTGGCTAACACGTATTGGGTTGGGTCTCTCTCTACCTCAATTTTTATTGTTTGCTTCCATCGTCTCTTTATCTCTCTACCAGATCCGAGTTCCGGAGATTTCAAGCTATCTAACAAAGTCCTTCACTTTTGCTCTCAAAGCTTTCATCTTTCATTCAACTACTTAACCTCACAGGTTCGGAATTATCTCTTTTACTTTTCTCTGCGATTTGTCCTTTTTCTTTATGAGCGATGATTGGATCTCGAGTCTGATTTAGTGTCTTTGCGATGGATTTTGTTCAAATTTGATGCTTTTAAATCTGTAAAATCATCATCGGGATTCAATTAGTCGCTGAAACCCTTCAATTCCTTTATTTGAAATCGAGATGGGTTAGGCTTTGATTTTCGACTCTTGTGTTAAAATCATCCAAAGGTTCTCTCTTTGATTTTGGACACTTTTGTGTTTGTTGATTATAAACTTTCATGGAGAGATAGATATATGAATGGTATCTGTTATGATAATTAGATGAACCATATTTCCTATGTCTCTCCTGACATCTAATAATTCAGATATTAATGCTTGTGTTCCTCTCTCTATGGAACTTCAAGTTTGGCTATTCTGTTACATTCTTATGAATAGTGGCTTGTTGTTCGTTATCTTTAGCTATTTGTGGTCTAAATTTTTATTTCTTTTGTGTATTGTTCTAGTATGGCAGGATCTGCAGCAGAAGGAACACAATTTGATACGCGTCAGTTTGACCAGAAGCTTAATGAAGTGTAAGTCTTAAGATCCTTAGTTTCCACTACTCGTTTTGATGAGATTTTTTTTGTATTTGCTAATTTTATTGTTTGTTTGGGTGCAGACTCGAGGGACAGGATGAGTTCTTCACCTCATATGATGAGGTCCATGAGAGCTTTGATGCCATGGGTTTGCAAGAGAACCTTCTTAGGGGTATCTATGCTTACGGTAAGTGGAGAAGATTTATAGAAACAACCTTTTGTGTTTTATGTTGGGATTCCAAGTATAAATATGTGCTCTTTCCTGTGATTGATTTGTTGATTTTTTTCTAGGTTTCGAAAAGCCTTCTGCTATTCAGCAAAGAGGAATTGTACCCTTTTGCAAGGGTCTTGATGTGATCCAGCAGGCACAGTCTGGTACTGGAAAAACTGCCACTTTCTGCTCTGGTGTCTTGCAGCAGCTTGACTATACCCTTGTCCAGTGCCAGGCTCTCGTTTTGGCTCCCACCAGAGAGCTTGCTCAGCAGATTGAAAAGGTCATGCGTGCCCTTGGTGATTACCAAGGTGTCAAGGTTCACGCCTGTGTTGGTGGAACCAGCGTCCGTGAGGATCAGCGCATTCTCCAGGCTGGTGTTCATGTTGTGGTTGGAACTCCGGGTCGTGTGTTTGACATGCTTAGAAGACAATCTCTTCGCCCTGACTCCATCAAGATGTTTGTCCTTGATGAAGCTGATGAAATGCTCTCCCGTGGTTTCAAGGATCAGGTTTGCCTTTACTTTACCAAGTTTGAATTTTTCCCTAGTATGGTTATTGAACTGTGATATTGACTTGGTTATCATGTTGTTTTCTGATGGATTTGCAGATCTATGACATATTCCAGCTTCTCCCACCAAAGATTCAGGTTGGAGTGTTCTCAGCAACGATGCCTCCGGAAGCTCTGGAGATCACAAGGAAATTCATGAGCAAACCAGTGAGAATCTTGGTGAAACGTGATGAGCTCACACTTGAAGGTATCAAGCAATTCTACGTGAACGTGGAGAAAGAAGAGTGGAAGCTCGAGACTCTCTGCGATCTCTATGAGACTCTAGCCATTACTCAGAGTGTCATCTTCGTCAACACTCGTCGCAAGGTCGACTGGCTCACAGACAAAATGAGAAGCCGTGACCACACAGTCTCAGCAACTCATGGAGACATGGACCAAAACACAAGAGACATCATCATGAGAGAATTCAGGTCTGGTTCTTCTCGTGTTCTAATCACGACTGATCTCTTGGCTCGTGGTATCGATGTGCAGCAAGTCTCTCTGGTCATAAACTTTGACCTCCCAACTCAGCCAGAGAATTACCTTCACCGTATCGGAAGAAGTGGAAGGTTCGGGAGAAAGGGTGTGGCGATTAACTTTGTGACTAGTGATGATCAGAGAATGCTGTTTGATATTCAGAAATTCTACAATGTGGTCGTTGAGGAGCTTCCCTCAAACGTGGCCGATTTGCTGTGAAGAAGAAGAAGAAAGGTTGCTTGTTTCGCAAGTTTCTTATTTGATTTTTGACCCGTTTCTCTCTCTCTCTCTCTGAATCATCGATACATCTTTTTCATTCTCTAGTATTCTACATCAACTCTATCGAACATATATGTTTCTTCTGACCATTTTTCTTTTTAACATGCAATATTTATTTCTTCGGTTGTTTGATCCGATCCACAAAACGTTCGTAATTACAAGTCTAGTCATAGCAATTCTATACCTGTTTTTACGGTTTTGTTTGTCACTAGGAAATCTTTCATTGGGAAGTCAGGTTGCTATAATTCCATACATTTTGAAGTGGTAAAGAGTTTTGGTTCTCTTTGAAAACATTTGTTTTTCAAATTTCGGTAATAAAGCTTCACCACGCTAATCTTTTTTGTGTGAATCCATTTGTAAGAAAGAAAAAATGTCAACTATTTCTCAAACTTTGTCTAATCAGTAATCACATCTCTTTTTTCTTCTTCTTTTCATTAGTACTAGTGTACACACACACACAAACACGATACAACAATCCCCTCTTTCTTCTACCTTTGTCTAATAATTGTATAAACCATTTGATTAGTAAGGAAAATAGAATAAGTCTCTTTCTTTCATCTAACTTGAATTCAACTTTCTCCATCTGATGATTTTTTTCTCGGGAAAAATATTAAGTGGTTAAACAAAACTTACTTGGTCTCAATCATCAAGTCTGTTGTGAGCTTGAAGAAGGTGTATCATTAGACGATGTTCCACTCATAACACTTAACACCGAATGCTTCCTTTGAAGCCTCCCTCTTAGCTGCCTGATCTTAGCATCGACTCGAGCCGTGAACCCAATCTTTGTCTTCTCTCTCGCCTTTGACTTCTCTCGTTTCCACATTCTCTCATCCTCTACATCGATCCTGAAATGTTTGATCTCTTGTATAATGTGATGGTCAAGAGGGTTCACTGATCTTTGGTATGAAACGTGGAACAAGTAAGGGAGCGTTGTGGCGGCTATGACCAGTAGTGAAGTAAGCCAGAAGATGGGTGCAGGGGCTAGAGTCTCGACGAGCATGTGAAAGATGTTGCCTGAGAGTTTTGCTGGTAACATACCGTAAAGAGCGAGGAAGACGTACCAAGCTCCTATGCTTCCCCAAATCATTACGTGTTGGATCCAAGTGAAGTGACTCATGGTTAGAGCGATTTGAACATTTACTGCCCAGATGATGCATGTGAACATGGCGGTTCCCATGGCATTCATGTCTGCGGTTTGGCCATCTGAGCGGAATGATTGGACATGGAAGATTCCGAGGTTCAGTGCAAAGATGACTATGGATGCGTAAACTCCATTCCCCATCCATCCAAGTATTCTGTACCAGTCGAAGAACAGGTTCTTGGGGCCTTGTTGATACAATGCAGGGAACTAGAAAAAGTAAACAGGCCAAGAAATGAATCAAGAAGATTCAAGAAGAAGGTTTTTTTTTTTCTAATGTGAAAGATGATGGAGAGGACTTTATATAACCTGTAAGCAGACATCAGAAGGAACATCTTGTTCAAAAACTCCGAGGGAAATGACCGGGAGAGAAGTGAGAACAACGTTGAAGAGTAATAAGTAGGAGTCATTGTATATTGATTGACCAGAAAAGCCGGTAAAGGCTTCGAAGTAGAAGAGAGTTAGACCAAAGGTTATGTTCTTGTAGAAGAAATAACAAATCTGTGAAACCAACAATTACGAATCAAGATCAGGTATATATTATATATAGATATACGTTGTCTGGTGAGTTATATCAATGCATATATTACCATCTGGGCTATTCGTTTGTAGCACCAATGTCCGTGAACAACAAGTAGTCTCTCAAGAAACCGAAACTGAGCTATGGAGAAGTCACTTGCCATTACAGCCTGCAAAGAAACAGAACCAACTATTCTCAGAAAAACCAGCAAAACTTAACCATGTCTCAATGTGCTGAAGAAAAGTTTTTTGAAGCACCTGCATGCCTTCAACGCCACTGATGCCAACACCAATATCAGCTTCTTGAATCATTCCAACATCATTTGCACCATCACCAATTGCCAAAGTTGTTTTTCCTGTTCCTTCTTTGGCTAGCCTTGTTACCTACAAAAACCAATATAAACAAAAATATGGTAATGTTCTGAAACCAATAAAGATGTTTTAAGAATTGTGGAGCTATTCGTACAAGTGCTTTCTGTTTGGGAGAGACACGACAGCAGATCACTGATGCACAGTCCACTGCAAGGGCAAGGAACTGATACTTGACATCATCCTTCAAAGCATATGTAAGTGTCTTTCCATCAATGATCAAAGCAAATGCTGCATGTGGATCCTTTTCAATTTTAATCATCTGTGAAGCATTTGTGATCTGCATCAAAATGCTCTCCTTTGCAGCCTGAGACCAATAACAAGTTTTGATATCACATGCAAGATTCTACTGAAAACAGTAAATGTTGGGTTTTAATTATAGCATCGACATAATACATACAGCTTCAGAGTTTTGTGATGATTCCTCTACATTTGTAAGTGAAATAGATATCTGCTTCATACCCTGTCGCAGTAAACTGCAGGCATATCTGCATTTGGCCAACCAAAGAACTCAATTAGTACACTTAGTTTTAGAAATGAATCTAGTCAGAAACAGTTTAGGAGTCTGTGGTATCAGTAACAAAGAAGAACAAACCCTATGTTTATTGCTGTCTCCATCTTATCTCCTGTCAAAACCCATATTTTGAGACCAGCTTGGGCAAGATTATCTATGCATTGAGGCACCTAAAGTGAACTACAAACAGTAAGTTGAAAATGATTTTCGAAAAGCCGCGTCTTTGTAATGATCACAATTAAACTATGATTCATACCCCTTTTTGCAGTTTGTCCTCCACAGCAGTAGCTCCAACAAGGATCAGTTCCTTCTCCATCATATCTGAAACCTTCTCGAGCATTTCATCTCTATCAGCTCCAACTGAAGTTTTGGCTTTGTGAAACTCAGTGTTCCACGCTGAATACTCGGTCTCATCCAGCTTTCTGTAACCGAGTGCCAATGTGCGTAAACCCGCTTCACCATATTCATTCAAGTGCTTGGAAGTAGCTCCCAGATACTCTTTTCCATTCTTTGATAAACGGTCAAATATGATGCTGCAGAAAAGGATTGTGGTTAGAAGAAATTAGAAGCAACTGGAACTGGCTTGAAATTATGCGGTCAAACCTGTCAGCGCCTTTACATAGTAGAAGAATTTGCCCTTCCTCATCTCTGACAATGGCAGACATTCTTTTTCTTTTGCTAGTGAAGTCTAACAGATTCAAGATTTTGTATTCTCTGTAAAATAACCTCTACATGATTAGACATCTATATGCAAAGATCAATGGAAAAAATTGAAAGATGTAAAGTCTTACCTATCAACTGGTTGGCCTGAAGATGAAAATCGTTCAGCTATAAACACACTTGATTGAGTTCTCTTAGTAAACTCAAAACCAAACTCCCTAGAAGCAACTAGGAAAGCAACTTCATCAGGAGACTCAGCTTCATAAGTACACATTCCAGTATCTTCATCCACCTCAGGAATAGCTGTATGGCAAACCGCCAGTATACGGAAAAACATCAAAATGTCATCTGAATTAGGCTCATTTAACCAGTTTTCCTTCATTAAACGGTTATCTTCAAAACTAAAACCCTTAACACCAGTGTTCTGCTTCCGATCCTTTTCGTCGCTAGCAGTGACTACAGTCTCCAATTCAAAATCTGATGATGTCTTGCTGGCCAGTTTCGCGTAGCGTTGTGTCCTGGCTTTAGTCATTGGAAGGTTTGTAACTTCTTCACCTTTCTCCTCAAGATCCATGGCCATCTGCTTAGCAGCAGCTAGTTCTACTTCACTGGCACGGACACCGTAAGAAGTACCCGCAATTGAGCATTTCAGAAAGTCCATCTGATTACATGTCAAAGTTCCTGTTTTATCAGAAAGGATTGTATCAACTTGTCCCAGCTCTTCATTCAAATTCGACGTGCGTGCTTGAGCCGGAGTCCCACTCTCACTATCGTATAACTGCAAGTCTTGATTTATAAAATGTGCTTGCAAGACTTTCACTACCTCAATGGAAACATACAATGAGATTGGAATCAAGTAACCATAAAGCAAGAGAGCAGTGATCAAATGAACAACCCAAGCATACAAAGGATTTGAAGGATTTGTCAAGCTCTCAGGCTTGTCTGGTCGCAAATACCACCAATCTGCCATTAAAAGTTTTGTCATCACAGCAAATCCCAGAGAGCTGATGAAGGAAACAGTCAAGAGAAGTGCAAAGAGAGTGTATATAATGTAGTCCATTCTCTTCTCAATCCTGCTTCTCTTTGAAGGAGACTTTGTAGAATTCTGCATTACTTTTGTGTCATGGCCAGTAAAAACCACAACCCCATAAACATAAGCCGTGTTCCTAAGCTTTGAATCTCTCAAAAGAATCTGGTTAGGATCAAGTGGATAAACCTGGCCATCACACTCAAGATTACCAACAAAGGTATACAGATTCGGATTCGGATCTTCGCATTTTATCGTTCCAGAGAAGTTCTGAAAAGATTCATCCTTCTCCAATGCCAAAGTAGCATCCAAACATCTCTTAACTTTCAAGTTAGTTTCACCATCTAAATTCATCGTCTCAACATAACAAATCCCATCCTCGTAACTCGATGACAATAAGAGCAAATCAGCAGGAAAAAACTCGTCTTTCTCAACCCTTACGATATCTCCAACACGGATTCTTTTCCAAGCCCTTCGACCAAAATCTCCACTCCCTTTATGAACACTAGCTTTTCTTGAATTCACCTCAACGTCTTGCATAAACCTTCGCCAGTCCTCCAAGGCTTCTTTCCCCATACTAAGCCCGACGACAAATACCAAAGGAGCAATCATGCTCCATTTGTTAAACGGAGACAGAGGAAACACAGAGAGAATGGCAGCAACAAGGAAATAGAAATTGGCAACGCGGTGGAATTGCTCGTACAAGCATTTAGGTAAGAAAGTGAGCAAGTTGTACCTAGTAGTCGATACATAGTTGGAACGGTACCTAATGAGTTTTGTAGCCAAATGCAAATGAGGCTGGTTACAATGAACGATTCTGGTGTAACCAGGTCCATTGATAACATGAGGTCCTTGATCATCAAGAGTTTTAGGTCTAAGACATCTAAATGTATAGAAATGGCTTTTACGAATCCTTGATCTTATTCTACGACGAGCCATTTTTCTTCACCTTCAATCGTAAAACAAACACCGTTATCTGTTCTTGATGATACTGCCAATTTTTTCAAACAGAAAACGTATCAGCTCAACAAATCCCAAAATATGATCCAGATTTCTGTATAATGGAGATAAAATCTGAATTTAGGTTATCACAAATTCGATAAAGGATGATAAATCTATATAGAATCCAGACATGAAATAGCCAAAACTTGTAACACAAGACATTGAGAATCCCTCAGGTCATTGAGGTTAAAGGAGACAGAGATTGGAGAAAATTCCACCGCGAGCGAGAATTACCTGAAATTGGGAGGGTCGTTCATGATCTACACGAAGAAACGCGTTTTTCTTTTGGTAAAAAAAAATCAGAGATCCTGAGGAACGAACGAAAACAACAACAGAAAAAAACTTGGTGGGGTGGCTAAACGAGAGAGAGAGAGATCGAAACAGAAGAAAAAAAATTGGAGGGAGAAGAAGAAGGAAGACAATGGGTAATGGTAAGGTAATCTCTCTCTCTCTCTCTCTTTCTGTTTCCTTCAGTCTCTCCGGACTCTGCAACACAAAACCAACGCAGCAATTTCCGTTTACCTTTTTACCCTCTTTCTCTATTTCAGCTTCCTATTTTTAATTACGAAATTTCTGATTTTTTTTTCTATTTTTTTATATTAATTTTCTTGAAACAAAGAAAAAAAAAACATTTGATTTTAATTTACACCTTAATTGTTTTTCTTCTTTTAGTTGACAAAATTATTTAGATGTAATTTTACATCATTTACATCCAAATAGTAAATGTTGCCAAAAGTTACCAAGCTAAAATCATTCGCCGATGATGATATATTGACTAATTCACTTCATTTAGGTTCATTGTAATCAACCTTAAAATTAAGAGAAAAAAAAACATTATTTTTGAGGCTCCATAAAAATCAACTAAGGATGTAGGATGATTAACCATTTTCAGCTGATAATAAGAGAATTCATTCTTGTCACTCTGAATGGATGATGATATATTGACTAATTTACTTCATTTAGATTTATTGTAATCAACATTAAAAATAAGAAAAAAAATATTATTCTTTAGGCTCAAAAACAACATGAAGGATGTAGGATAATTAACCATTTTCAAGTGATTATTTCTGTTTTTGGTTATATTTCTGTATAAAAAGAATTATTACTATGGAATATAAATGACTTAGCATACTACTATATGAGTCCTAATCCCATGTCTGCGATTTTCCGTACATCAACAATTATTTCTTGCCGCCGATAAGAGCACACGAGCAAATCTGCAAAATGGTTCACAAACCGGTTTGGTTTATGCATCAGACCGTAAACCTCCTCTCGTGTCTGGTTTAGCACTCGCTTCTCGCATTGTATTGCTAGTCATGAAAGATCATCATCATCCAAATCACAAAGCAAATTTTATTGATAATCTCACACTACAAATGCAAACCAAAAGTTTATACATTTATATATTCGCTCATAAGCAAACTTTTAGATTTTTGTTTCTGGCACAATATATAATAAAAGCATTAATACATTAAGTGATGTTTTATACTACTTCCTTTGGGACTGGCTGATTTGGTAAATACAAGTTGAACAACGAGTATCTCTAGAATTGCTCAAAAACCATGGATTTTGATGTTATCCTTCTTCACAAGCCCAGCCTGATTCAAAACATTTGTAAGATCAGGATACATGCAATGTTTCCATCTTTTCACTACAAAACCAACTCCAAAACCAGTAACCGATAGAATGATAGATTACCTGAACAAGGAACGTAGAGACGTTCTTCCTCTGATCACCTTGAAGCTGAATAACCTACAACAAAGATATTAAGTAAGTCATTTAGCTACTAAAAGCAATCCAAAATGTTTCTCTATCAAGGCTTATTGATACCATAGAAGGTCTGATAAAGTCTTAAGGAAAACACACCTGTCCTAATTCAGAGTCCTGGACAACAGTGCCATTGCAGCAGAATTCTTTCTTAAGGTCTTTAAGTATCTTGCTATAGCTATACTCTTTCTTAAGTCCCTGAACAGTTGTCAAGCTTTTTCTACCATTACGCTGCTGAACACGAATGTGCACGTATTCCTTTGTTCCCGCCCCAGAGTCCTCAGCATTTGCATCAGCAAACGGATCTTTATATCACCAAAAAAAAATCACAACAGGATATTCATTAGCGTAAGAAGATCATACATATAACATAAGAAGATACTCCATTCAAAAAACAAGAATGCAGTAACCACTGTGGAATCATCTAATAATCATCATATTCTCAACAAATTTCAATCTCAGAGATGTAAGTTTACCAAAGGCAGTGGGGACTTGAACTTCAAGATCAGACATGAACCTTAAGTTAATACAAGGGAAAGCAAATCGACCAAGGCCTGAGAACAAAAACCGAAATTATGAGTCCAAAAATGATTTCAAGTAACATAAGGTAAAAAGTGACACTGGTGATCCTAGTAATATCTGATCAAGATAATCAAACGAGCTTCATAGCATCTGATGGATTCATAAACAAATACTAAAGAAACCATTTTATGCAAAAGTCTCAATTAAGTAAACATATTTATAGGATTCCAAAATTAAATTCAAAAACAACAATATAATCTCTCTGGATCTAAAATCGATTTCAATTTCTACGGAATAAATAACAGTTTTGTAGTCAATTTCTTCTGGAGAAAAAAACAATCAAACACTTTCATTTTGGGAAGAAACGAATCCAAAATATATATATTTAAACAAAACAAAAGAACTTTATTCAGATCAGAGAATAAAATCACATAAATATCTAAATAAAAACTTCTTCGAACAAGCACAGCAACATGAAACAAATAATTCAGCAAGGATTAGGGAAGAAACGACAAGCATAAAAGAGAGAGAAATTATCACCTGATCAAGAGATTAGGGTTTCGATTATTTGATTGAAGGAAGAAGGTAAGGAAAAATGGAAACCCTAAATTCGGACAAAGGCAAGCTTCTGTCTGAAAGAAGAAGAAGAAGAGGAGAGATTACGAGAGGAAGAGCTACAAAATCGAACAAGTTTTAATTCGGACCAATATTCTTATTTTAATTTTTTTAGTCGGCACGGCATCGATTCCCTCCCACTCATCTAGTTGCGTCTTTATCTTGAAAGTAGTTATTGGGCCTTAACAAAGCCCAAATTGGTGACGGCGTTACAAAGCCCAACTTATTAAAGCCATAGGATGTGGAGATGCTGAAATCGCCAAGCAGAGAAGGCGATGAGAAAACGTAAGCAGGAGGTCACAATGGAAAACCTAACCTCAAAATCTAGACCGATGAGAAAACGTAAGAAGAAAGTCACAGAGGAAAACCTAACCCTAACCGTATCATCCTCCGAACCCAATAAACGATCTGGAGGAGAATACTTTGATCGGATCCCTGATGATCTGGTCATTAAAATCTTGTCGAGGTTATTTTCCGGCAAGTCTATGGCTCAGTGTCGTTGTGTATGTAACCTCTGGTCTTCGATCATCCGCCGTCAAAATTACAATCAGTTGTTCCCGATCAACTCTCCGGATCCACCGAGACTCCTTTTCACCTTCGTAGCTGGAGAAAAGCTCTACTTCTACTCGACACCTGAGCCTCAAAAACCTGATAACAACTCTTCTCTTGCAGCCACGCTTCATCACACATTTTCCCGTAACACAGATGTCTCTAAGGTCTGTCGCCCTTTACGTGGACTGGTTTGTCATCAACGTATGGAAGAGAATCATATAGTGTCTGTGATTTCTAATCCCATCACAGGAGAATCTGTAACCTCACCCAAAGTGAAAACGGACGGGATCGAGGCAAGAAACTATTTTGGGTATGATCCAATTGGTAACAAATTCAAGGTATTGTGCTTAACTTGGTCGTATTGTGGAACACTTCAGCATCAAGTTCTCACATTAGATACTGGAAAAGTCTTGTGGAGAAAGATCCCATGTTGCATTTCTTATTATCCGCGAAATGATGGGATATGCATCAATGGTGTTTTGTATTACACAGCATCCGCAACCGAAAGTATGATCGTCTGCTTTAATGTTAGGTCTGAGAAATTCGATTTTATAACCCGGAGACCTGAGAAATTCTATTTAATGAAGCGAACTTCTACTCTGATAAACTACAAGGGTAAACTAGGTTTAGTTGATACTCAAGACTATGATGATGGTTTCGTGTTGTGGGTTTTAGAGGATTCCGAGGAACATAAATGGTCAAAGCATATCTTGGTAACTCCCCTCCAATGGAATGCAGTGCATGCATTCGTTGTTGGAGTGACTGGTAGAGGGGAAATTGTCTTGTCCCCAAAATATGCAGAAGAAGATCCCTTCTACATTTCTTACTACAATCTTGAGAGCAACACTATGGTAAGAGTAGAAGTTGTTATTCTGGATTTGAACTTCTTAAAGGGTATAGACTATAGAGTTTACACCTTCCCAAACTATGTAGAGGATGTGAAGCTTATGTAATTAAGTGTTTTATTATACAGTTTTACTTGTTCAAGACTATGTAAAGATTTCAAAATGTTGGGACATGTTTTTTTTTCATGAAGATATGGAGAATGATTTAGTAACATATACAAATTTCTCATTACAAACTTAAAACTGCGTTTTGCAAGCATGACACCAAATTTTTAATCCCTAAAAGAGCTATTGAATAAATATGATTTTTCTTTTTACTGTGTTTTAGTTTTACAAATGTCTTCTCTTACCTTTGCAAAATTTAGAACCCTGTGATGAGGGAGGACATTAAAAGGTCAGTCTCATACTTTTAAACATGTTTTGACCATGCTCATTCTCACGAGCTGGAGTTTATTTTTCCATTGTTACAATTCGTTTTTACTCTGTTCTCAATCTAAATCACTGAATAAGTTCAACATCTACTTGGGCTTATCTCGTTATCAACCAAGATTCTTCACCGCCTAGAACCTTCCGGCTAAGTCGGTCTTCCAAAGTCAACGATAGATGTTTCCTCTTTTCCTTATTAGCAATTTTCCTTTTTATTTTATTTTAAAGCATCTATAAGCAATTTTCCATGTATAATAAGTTAGATTTACCTTTTCCTATTGCACAAGAAAAAGAAAAGATTACCTTTTCCTTTTAATAATCAAAGTCGGTAAGCCTCTCTCGTCTCTATATAAGAAGACCTTTCACCATAGTTGTAATTCATAATTCAATTCTACATCTCTCGCAAACCCTAACCTTGCTGCAAAAGTTTCCTGAATTCTTCCTCTCTCAATTTTTGCGTTTGATCTTTTGTTACTTACTTTTCTTTCGTTTTAAATATGTTGATGCAAATTTACGCAAAGACTCTAACAGAAAAGACCATAACCCTTGACGTTGAAAGCTCCGACACCATCAATAATGTCAAGGCAAAGATCCAGGACATAGAAGGGATTCCTCTAGACCAGCAAAGACTCATCTTTTCCGGCAAACTGCTAGATGATGGACGTACTTTGGCTGATTACAGTATCCAAAAGGAGTCAATACTCCACTTGGCTCTCAGGTTGAGAGGTGGTATGCAGATATTCGTCAAGACGCTTACCGGTAAAACCATTACCCTAGAAGTCGAGAGTTCAGACACCATTGACAACGTTAAAGCTAAGATCCAAGACAAAGAAGGAATCCCTCCGGATCAACAGAGACTAATCTTCGCTGGTAAACAGCTCGAGGATGGTCGAACGCTTTCAGATTACAACATCCAAAAAGAATCCACTCTCCATCTCGTGCTTCGTCTGAGAGGTGGTATGCAGATTTTCGTCAAGACCCTTACCGGCAAAACCATAACTTTGGAAGTTGAGAGCTCAGACACGATCGATAACGTGAAGGCCAAGATTCAGGACAAAGAAGGGATCCCACCAGACCAACAGAGACTCATCTTTGCAGGCAAGCAGCTCGAAGATGGTCGCACTCTTGCTGATTACAATATCCAGAAAGAGTCAACCCTCCATCTCGTGCTGAGACTCCGCGGTGGAATGCAGATTTTTGTCAAGACTCTTACCGGAAAAACCATAACTTTGGAAGTTGAGAGCTCGGACACAATCGACAATGTAAAGGCTAAGATTCAGGACAAGGAAGGGATCCCACCAGACCAACAGAGACTTATCTTTGCAGGCAAGCAGCTTGAGGATGGTCGCACTCTTGCAGATTACAACATCCAAAAGGAGTCAACACTTCACCTTGTGCTGCGTCTTCGTGGTGGGATGCAGATATTTGTCAAGACTTTGACGGGAAAGACCATCACGCTTGAAGTGGAAAGCTCTGATACGATTGACAATGTGAAGGCAAAGATTCAGGACAAAGAAGGGATCCCACCAGACCAGCAGAGGCTCATCTTTGCCGGGAAGCAGCTTGAAGATGGTCGCACTTTAGCAGATTACAACATCCAGAAAGAGTCAACTCTTCACCTTGTTCTCCGTCTTCGCGGTGGAAACTTCTGAACAAGAAGTATGGCAGTGCTTTGGTTTTCATTTTCTTTTCTTGTTATGTTTTAACTTTTGAGTTTTGATATGGGTCTTAAATGGATTCAACTTCAGAGTCTTTTCAATAATAAAAATTCAAGTGCTTTCTTATTTGTTTCTCTTCTATAATCTAAATCTCAACTACAATCACAATAATTTTGGACTTCTGAAATCTCTTGTCTATAAAGAACCTAATCACTTGTGTATATTTTTCCTTATTTTTTAGCTGTTAGGATGATTACTGCATTCGAGAAGCAGAGTGCTCTTTTTGTATTTGCTCTCTCAGATATATAACATGTAAGTGTTTTTTCTTTATTTTTATCTAAGTATGGTGGTGTTAATACATAAGTGTCAGGTCTCACATCGTCTTGATCTCGGTAGGGAACAAGAAACAAGCCTCTTTCAAAAACTGTCTTTTAATAAGGAAAAGCTCTCTAGCTCAATCCAAGGTTACACAACCAACAGAGTAAACAGCAGTGTTTGATCGTCTTCATCAAGCTTTATCTTCAAGAGAAACCGTTTCCAACAAAACGAAAGATGACTAGAGAAAGCCAGATAGATGGAGAATCAATCTTTAAATTCCATTCACCTTTCTTTTTGGTGTTAGCAGGGGGATTCAAATGTATATTCACTATTCATATATAGTGAAGAATTAAACTTAAGAGTATCTAGTGGGCCTTCATAATAGCCTAAACATATGGATTATGGACCGTGGTTGAAGCATCATAAATAAGTCATCAAAAGATGAAGAGTCTGAAATCGCCAAACAGAGCCAAAATCTAGGGCGATGAGAAAACGTAAGCAGCAGGTCACAGAGGAAAACCTAACCCTAACCGTATTCGGATCCAATAAACGATGTTCAAACTCTGGAGGAGAATACTTTGTTCGAATACCTGTAGATTTGGTCATCAAAATCTTATCGAAATTGTCTGCAAAGTCTATGGCTAAGTGTCGTTGTGTATGTAAGCTCTGGTCGTCGACAATTCGACTACCAAATTATAACCAGTTGTTCCCGATCAAGTCTCCCGATCCACCGAGGTTCCTTTTCATCTTCTCCGGTGGAGGAAAGTTGTTTTTCTACACTTCACCTCAGCCTGAAAATCCAGATGAGAATTCATCTCTTGTAGCCACTGCTCATCTTCATACGGAGTTCCCAAGAGATCGCTGTCAAATCCTTATCTCTGTCCACGGACTGGTCTGTTATAAGATAAAAAATGACACAGTTTTTGTGATTTATAATCCCATCACAGGGCAGTATGTAACCTTACCCAAAGTGACAAGAGAAGCACATGAGACAATAAACTATTTCGCGATCGGGTATGATCCAATCAACAAACAGTTCAAGGTATTGTGTATAACCTCGGTGCATCATGGAACAGGGGCGGAGTTGGATACTCATCAGCATCAGGTTCTCACATTCGAGACTGGAAGGAGAAATCTTTTTTGGAGAAAGATCCAATGTTGCAGACATTATTATGCTCACCGTTATCTTAAGGGGATATGCATCAATGGTGTTTTGTATTATGCAGCAACCTCTATGCAACCTATGATCGTTTGCTTTGACGTTAGGTCTGAGAAATTTGATTTTATTACTTGGAAACCTCCTCCTCTGATAAACTATAAGGGTAAATTAGGTGCAATAAATAATAATGATTACGATTTGGTGTTGTGGGTTTTAGAGGATGGCGACAAACATAAATGGTCAAAGCATATATTCGTAAAGCCCCTTCAATTGCCGGAGTGGAATGCAATGAATGTAGACTTTGGAGTTACTGGTAAAGGTGAAGTTGTGATCTGCCCAATCTATGATCCACAAGTTCCTTTCTATATTTTTTACTACAATCTCGAGAGGAACACTGTGGTAAGGGTAAGAGTTGAAGTTCCAGAATCTCAAGAATTTTCTTGAAGAAAACCACATTCTACTTACTTAGTAAATAAAGATTGGTTTATTGATAACAATTATTGGTCTTCAGTAGCTAAACAATTGCTGAATCAAAACATCTTAGAAGCAATATGGGAACTAAGGCTCCATCTTCACAATCTCTTCAATAGATTTCCTATACTCCACAATCAAATCCCTGACCAAAAGATTTAACAACACAAAAAGTAAGAGCAAGATCACAAACTGATCAGATAAAACATGATACTAATAATCTAGCTAACCTTCTTTGTTGAAGCAATTGCTCACTTTCTTCAACATTTCTCTTTTGGCCATCAACAGTCTATAAAACACAAAGAAAGAGATCCATAAGCACAAAAGATGAAACAAAACCAATAAAAGAGATCCCAAAATGTTAATAATAATTATACCATAGTTTTAGATCCTAGTGATCCTGAAATCGAATTCAACAACTGTTGACACTTGTCGAAATGGCTATTCAATTCAGTCACCTGTAACAATTCATTATTTCAACATCATCCAAGAAGAACCCTAGAAATCTCAAAACCACTAAAAGACTTGATTTTGTAACAAACCAGTGCATCAGAATTCTGATCTCGTGTTCCATTTTCGATCACATCGGCTAATTTCTCCACCATCTGCGCCAATAACACGAAATTAGACCCCAGCAGATTCCAATTTTATCAATTTCTTTGTTTCTTACCGGATAGAGATGGAAATGAGAAGCTAAAGACTGATGCTGTTGAGGAGTCTGAACCGGAGTTTGAACCAACTGTTGTTGTAGCTGCGGTGTATGCATCATAGATTGAGGCGTATGAACCACCGTCTGTTGCGGCGGAGGTGATTGCAACGACTGTGTCTGAAGAGGAGGAGATTGTAACAACCGTTGTTGTTGTTGGAATTGCTGTTGTTGAATGAAGTGTTGCTGTTGTTGGAATTGCTGGAATTGTTGCATCTCTTGTTGTTGTGGCTGGAATTGTTGTTGTTGCTGCTGCGTCTGTTGTTGTTGTTGAAGATGAAACTGTTGTTGTTGTTGTTGTTGTTGTAATTGTTGTTGCTGGAGGAATAGTTGCTGGTCATGATTGGTCGGTGTACCGAAGTTACCCTGCGCCTGTACGTTCGGGATCATCGACCAATTACCTCCTCCTCCTGAGAATTGATCCATTTTTTCTCCTCCGATCTCACTAATTTGCCTTCTCGTCGTCGCCGTCGTATATTAAAAGGAAGAAGACGAGACAAAAGGGGGAACTTAAAACGATGTCGTATTGTCATCGTAAAACGATGTCGTTTTAGTTAAGGTTCTTGTTTCAAGTTTCAATCTCTTCTTCTTCCTCCCAAAACCGAATGTTCTTTTTGGTCGGTCACAATCTGTTCTGCCCGAATTTCATCTGCACGAGCACAATCACTTGGACTCTGTGAGTTTTGAATCTCATAGCTTTTCAATTTTCACGATCTCTGAGTTTCACGACTTTGATTCTTCTGGGTTCTTCTCACATTCACGTAAGCTCCAATTTTTCCTTCTCTTTCTTTTGGAAATTGATTCACATGGAATGATGTTGCGTTGACGAGTTCTTCGTTATTGAATTGACGCTCTTTGTCTTAAACTGTTACTAGTAAAAGTTTATTGCAACTCTGATCGTTTGAAGAACTTGTAATATACAGAGATTGTGTCTTGTGGCTGTTAAAATTGAATTTGAATCGTTAGTATTAGCAAAGTATTACAAAGTTCGTTCCTTTAAATAATTTAACCAGATTCTGTTCTCATGGAGAAACTTTTTAATCGTGAATCAACAATGCTTCTTTTGCTGTTTTTCTTGTTCAGTTTTGTTTTTCCTCTGTAAAGTTTAGTTTTTTACACTACTTGATGTAGAGTATACTACTTGATTTTCTCTTTGGGCGGCGACGAAGATGAGGCTGTTGAAGGTTGCTACGTGTAACTTGAACCAATGGGCCATGGAATTTGAGAACAACATGAAGAATATCAAGGCTTCGATCGTTGAGGCAAAGGCTGCTGGTGCTGTCATCAGGCTTGGTCCTGAGCTCGAGGTCACTGGCTATGGTTGCGAGGATCACTTCTTGGAGCTCGACACAGTCACTCATGCGTATGCTTCTATTTTTAGTTTCTATTTCGATGATGAATGGCTTGGTACTATCACTTTAGATGATGAAATTATTATTATTTTTTCTGAATTTAGTTCTCGGAATCATGTTTAACCCATTTTCCTTATGTTCATGTGAATATGTTTTTTCAGGTGGGAGTGTTTGAAGGAACTGCTGCTTGGTGATTGGACGGATGGAATATTATGCAGCTTAGGGATGCCTGTGATTAAAGGAGCAGAGCGGTATAATTGTCAGGTTCTCTGTATGAACAGAAGAATCATCATGATTCGACCAAAAATGTGGCTCGCAAACGATGGAAACTATAGGGAGCTACGGTGGTTCACGGCTTGGAAGCAGAGAGAAAAACTAGAGGAATTTCAGCTCCCAATTGAAATGTCAGAGGCTTTGGATCAGAAATCAGTCCCTTTTGGATATGGTTACATCCAGTTTATCGACACGTGAGTTTGGATATAATTCTTCCATTTCAACAGTGTCAATGATTTTGTCTGCGTAACTGTATCAATCAAATTTCCTTATCAGGGCTGTTGCAGCTGAAGTCTGTGAGGAACTGTTTAGTCCAGTTCCTCCTCATGCCGAGCTTGCATTGAACGGGGTTGAAGTATTTATGAATGCAAGTGGGAGTCATCACCAACTTAGGAAACTAGATATTCGTCTGAATGCTTTCATGGGGGCTACTCATGCTCGCGGTGGGGTGTATATGTACAGTAATCAACAGGGATGCGATGGTAGCCGCTTATATTACGGTATGTTCGAAAAACCTTAGGATTGGAAATTATCATTTTGAATCTTATCTACTTTTTGAGTGAGATTTGTTCATTTTTAACCAAGTGCAGATGGATGTGCATGCATTGTTGTAAACGGGGATGTTGTCGCTCAAGGCTCACAATTCTCATTGAGAGACGTTGAGGTCATCATTTCCCAAGTGGATCTTGATGCGGTATTCCCACAGTTACCCTTTGGCTTTACTTTCTCCTGTTTCGTGATATATAAATGAAAAATTCTTAGGATCATCTTGCTTATTTGTCTCGAGAAAGGTTGCCAGTCTTCGTGGATCTATAAGTAGCTTTCAGGAACAAGCAAGCTGCAAGGTTAAAGTGTCTTCAGTAGCCGTACCATGTAGGCTGACACAGTCCTTTAACCTGAAAATTACACTAAGCAGTCCGAAGAAGGTTCTCCATCCTCAAGTATTTGATCTTAAGTTAACCATTCAAAATTTTCAATTCTAATACCGTAAGTAATGTAGATCATTTACCACTCTCCACAAGAAGAAATAGCCTTTGGTCCCGCTTGCTGGATGTGGGACTATTTGAGAAGAAGTGGTGCTTCAGGATTTCTGCTTCCTCTTTCTGGCGGAGCAGACAGCTCCTCCGTGGCAGCTATTGTTGGCTGCATGTGCCAACTTGTTGTTAAAGGTACACTGGCGCTTTTGTCTATGTACGATTGAACTGTGTTTTGTCTTGTTGAAATTCCATGATATTGAGTTCTCTCAGAGTATATCTTCTTTCTTGTTTAGAGATTGCAAAGGGAGATGAGCAAGTAAAAGCTGATGCAAACCGAATTGGGAATTATGCTAATGGACAGTTTCCTACTGACAGCAAAGAGTTTGCCAAACGAATATTTTACACTGTCTTTATGGGTTCTGAAAACAGGTAAATTAGTTAATAAGAGCAAAGAAAATATGATTTTTCATCACAGCTTTGTGATTTTGCAGCAAACATAAAACTTTTTCCCCCATATTGAAATCTCAAATTTGCAGTTCTGAGGAGACAAAAAGGCGTGCAAAGCAGCTGGCAGATGAGATCGGTGCTTGGCATCTTGATGTTTGCATAGATGGTGTTGTCTCTGCGGTTCTATTGTTATTTCAAACGGTTACAGGCAAGCGACCTCGGTATAAGGTAAAGTATACATTACCTAGACAAACAGTTGGAAGAAACAAAATATGATCATCTGGAACAAACGAATTGTGGAAATGGTTGTTGGTTTTGTGTTTTAGGTTGATGGAGGATCAAACGCTGAGAACCTTGGGTTGCAGAACATTCAAGCCCGGATGAGAATGGTGTTAGCATTTATGTTAGCGTCTCTCTTGCCTTGGGTTCATAGCAAACCAGGCTTTTACCTTGTATTAGGCAGCTCCAACGTTGATGAAGGGCTTCGTGGTTACCTGACAAAGGTAATGGAGTAATATCTTTTTGGCTGCTACATCTCAAATCCCATAGATTGTTAATAAATATTTTTCATTCTCTTCATTGAAACAGTATGATTGCAGCTCAGCAGACATAAATCCCATAGGAAGTATCAGTAAAATGGATTTGAGGTTGTTCTTAAAATGGGCTGCAACGAATCTCGGATATCCATCCTTGGCAGAGATAGAAGCTGCTCCACCAACAGCTGAGCTTGAGCCCATTCGTTCTGACTATTCTCAGGTAATAACAAAAATATTTGTGAGTCTATAGCTCTAAAGTCAACGAAGTTGTCAGCTCAGACATCTTGAGTTTTACAAACAGCTAGATGAAGTTGACATGGGAATGACATATGAAGAGCTTTCAGTCTACGGAAGGATGAGGAAAATATTCCGTTGTGGACCAGTTTCTATGTTCAAGGTTTGATTATCTGAAAGCTAGCCACAAATGTTACTAAATCATGATGCACTGAAACTGAAACTGGTCTGTGATTCTGCAGAATCTATGTTACAAGTGGGGAACAAAGCTAAGCCCAGCAGAAGTAGCTGAGAAAGTGAAGTATTTCTTCAAATATTATTCGATCAATCGACACAAAATGACTGTCCTCACACCGTCTTATCACGCTGAGGTACTTGCTTATTTGAATCTGTCTTTAGTGAGAGAGATAAAAAAAAAAAAACTCATTGGGGTTTTGGTTGCAGAGTTACTCTCCAGAGGACAACAGATTCGATCTGAGGCAGTTTCTGTACAACAGCAAGTGGCCATACCAGTTTAAGAAGATTGACGAGATTGTTGACGGCTTAAATGGCGACTCAGTTGCTTTCCCGGAAGAAGAAGCAAACTCCAACAGAGAAATTGGAGTTGTAGCAGCAAACTCTGAAGACCCAAGCGCGGGTCTCTGATGACCATCATCCATCCCTAAACCCTCTTTGTTTCAACCCACACCAGAAGGCATTATACCCAATAAAGTGGATACCTCGAATCCTGCTAGTACGAAATGGAAGATACTGTCGATAAATAGAAGCACGTCTTCATTTGATATTAATTTTCATATTACATGTAGCAAAATAATTCAAGACGTGTTATTGACATCAAGTTATTGCATAGGCCAATTGTGAGGGAAAGCAAAACAGAGAATAAGCCGAATTAATGCAGAAATTGATGAAACTCTTTGATAACTAATCTGGATCCCAAGTAAAAGAGTGTAGTAGATGTGTAATGACAAGTAGAGAAGATGTAATAACAAGTATTACACAATAAGGATAAGAATTGCATCTTAAGAATTACACTAATTTCATAACAGATTTTCCTTTTTATGAAAAAATCGAACGATTCGGCAATAGTTCTTGAAGATTTGACCATATATATGGTTTCTTTTGATAGGAAATATTTTGCTACTTTTACGAAGATTTGACGTTACTTAATATAGACAGAAATCACACAACACATGAACACAATAAACAATTTCGATATTTAAGTGACTTTCAAACTTAGATATAGCCATGTACTTGCTCTTTACTTTCTTCACACCAAAAATAATACAAAAAATTTGATCATTGAATTTTACATCATACCAACAAAATGGCATTGTCAAAGCTTCGAGTAATAGTCATCCTCCTCATCTGTTGTGTCCTAGTTACTTCCCAATCAAAAAGTAAGATCCTTTTTCTAGTCACATCTAAAATCAAGAATCATATTTCTCATATTTTTTTTTTTGTATATTATAGATGTAAGGGAGAATGATATTCAGCCTTCATCGTGCGTCTTTAGAGGTGCGTGTAAAAGACCAAGAGATTGTAAGACTCAATGTGGACCGCCTGACTTTCCACCGTTTACCATTTACTCATGCCAAGCTAGTCCTAGAGGCCATGGCAATATTTGTTGTTGTGCCAAAGAATAATCTTTCAATAAACTACCAAGGACAATAATGTAACTTTATCTACTTCTAAATAACTAAATAATAATTGTATTCAAAATATTAAAGAAAATGATTATTTGATATATGAACTTAAATTAGATGGTGTTTTAAGGAACTAAACCTAAAAGTGATTATTTTCCATAACTCAGTTGATATATGACTCAACCATATAAAGTGGATGTTTGTCGTTCTTCACTACTTAACAAAAATAATTGTTAAAGATGGTGCATTTTGCCCAAAAAAAGATGGTAAATTCTACAAAAATGCTAGTATAAATATGATTTGCTCGGGGATGTGCCTTTAGTCAAGTGGTTAAGTCCACTTAACTCCATCTTCCCCACCGGAGTTCGATTCCACTAAGTCGCGTTACCCCGCGTAGTAGAGATTGACTATGGATCGGGCCTTATAGATCCAAAAGATGTCAAAAAAAATAAAATATGATTTGCTTGGCGTTGGCGACCGTTGGTGTCTAATGGTATTTTCATAATGTTGACGTCGTCTTCGTGACATTTATATAATGTCGGTCTTTGATCTTTTGTCTTTACAACTTTTTTTCTTCTTCCTTTTTACGAAGAAATTAATCGTTTAGAGTAATCAATTGCATGGTCCAAGTCAATTTATCTTATGGTTCAAGCGCAGTGCTTTTGATCGACTTCAACTTTTTAATTGTCACTAATTCTTACAAAATTAATTTAGTCATTTTTATTTTCTTTTTGTAGTTTTATTTTAAAATCAGCATGAATGAAGCGGGAAATCCTTCTTTCCCAAAACGACACTTAATAGAAAGAGGAAGAAGTACTATTTATCATACCTAAAAGTTCAACAAACCATTTGATCAATAAATAAATAGTAAGGTTCATGCAAGGGTATCAACATAAGTACAAAACCACAAGAAATTAGTAAATAGCAAAATTCATTGTATCCTGATTCTAGCCATAAATCTCTTTGTTAAGTTCGCATACATGCCGAAGATATTCATCATCTACAAAATCCGGTGGTTTATTTCTAATCAAGACCGATTTTAACATGAGCAAATAGAGTGATCGACCATCGTTAAAAAAATTATATAAATATAAATTAGGACCTATTTTTTATTATTCTTGTACCATACTTCCTCCGTTTCGTTTTAGTTGTCGTTTAAGGTTTTCTCACACAAATTAAGAAAAGCATTAAATTTTCTGTTTTACCCCTTATTAATATATTTTATAAATTTTTTCATTGGCCAAAACATTAAAACAATAGGGATAATACTGGAACTTTTACCAAACATTTGCATTGAAAACCTAAAACGACAACTATTACAAAACAAAATTTAAGTCCTAAAACGAAACGGAGGGAGTATTAAACTTGTTTTTAAAACTTTGAGTATAAAAAAGTTTGTAAATTAACAAGGAATTATTACGGATTTCCTCATTTTTAGTGGCATTTACGGATTTGTCATTTTTTTGTTAAGATCTTATGGTTTTGCCATTTTTGAAAATTTAAAAATATACATATTTATGATTATTTTTTTGTTTTGTTTAAAATACATACTTTATAACAAATATAAACCCTAAAAACAAATAGAACCGACTAGACCAAATATAACCGGTAAAACACATGTTAAATTTCACTTTTATATCCTGAAAAATAGCAAATACATAAGATTTTAGGTAAAATGGCAAAATTTATAAACGCCACTAAAAAAAGAGGTAAAATTCGTAATTAATTCTATAAATAATTAATATTTAAACTGGGTATAAGAACCAAAGATTTGTGGTATAATAATATTAACACTGGCTTGAGATCAGATCTTATAAAAGTATTGATTTTCCTTTTTAAGAAAAAATCGATATCATACATAATCGATTCGGCAATACTGCTTGAAGATTTGACTATATATATAGTTTCTTTTGATAAGAAATATTTTGCTACTTTTACAAAGATTTGACCTCACTTAATATAGACAGAAATCACACTACACATGAACAGAATAAACAATTTTGATATTTAAGTGACTTTCAAACTTAGATATAGCCATGTTCTTTCTCTTTACTTTCTTCACACCAAAAATAAAACAAAAATCTGATCATTTAATTTTACATCATACCAACAAAATGGCATTGTCAAAGCTTCGATTAATAGTCACCCTCCTCGTATGTTGTGTCCTAGTTACTTCCCAATCAAAAGGTAAGATCCTTTTTCTAGTCACATCTAAAATCAAGAATCATATTTCTCATCTTCTAATTTGTTTTAATTTTTGTTTAATCATGGTATATTATAGATGTAAGGGAGAATGCTATTCATCCTTCACAGTGCGTGTTTAGAGGTCCATGTAACAGCCATAGAAATTGTAAGAGCCAATGTGGACCGCCTGACTTTCCACCGGAGACCATTGGCTTCTGCCAACCTAGTCCTAGAGGTCATGGCAATATTTGTTGTTGTGCCAAAGATTAATTTTTCAATAAACTAAAAACAATAATGTAACTTTATCTACTTCAAAAAAAACTAAATAATAATTGTATTAAAACTATTAAAGAAAATGAATATTGTTTTTGAATGACTATTTGATTATATATGAACTTTAATTACAAATTTATTTAAGATTTATGGTATTTCAACTAATTAAACCTAAAAGTAATTATTTTCCATAACTCAGTTAATACAATTTTGGATGTTTGTTGTACACTTGTACTTCACAACTTTACAAAAATAATTGTTAAAATTCACATCAGAGAATCTGAGATGGATATAGTATATAAAAAAAAAGATGTTAACTTAAAAAAGATGGTACATTTTGCCCAAAAAAAGACAGTAAATTTTACAAAAATGCTAGTATATACATAATTTAAGAAATTCTTATCTGTATTCTTTCTTACCACCTCTCAACATTTTACTGCAACATTATTTCTTCTTTGTTTAGTGGTATGGCAGTAGAAAATATAGCATCTTCAATGTAACCAATCAATTAAGATATGCAAAAATGCAGTACAAAAATAGTGGTATAAGAGAGAAAAATAAAAGAGTTCGCCCTAAAACTTCTCTCCCAGGCACAATTACCAAGGCAGCCGTAAGCCTTGGTCGAGATGAGTTTTCTTCACCGGCGTTGCTCTTCTGACTCTCTTCCTTTCTGATCGGGGCTAGTTCTAAGGTGAGATCTCTCCGGTGAATCTCCTTTTCCGGTGACGTAACTGTTCCGGCGAGCTTTTTCACTTGAGATGACTTCTCTTCTTCTTTCCTATGCGAGCCACTCTCGTTGCTTACCGTTGTCTTCGGTCGCCTTCCTTCTTTTGAGGCCACCTCGTGCACCACCGCCGGCGCCTCCATCTCCGCCATCTCCGGCGACTCCACCAGAACCACCAGATCCACCGGACTTTCAGATCTGCTTCACTTTTGCTGATTCTTTTACCCAGCACTCAAGCTCCTCTTCCATCTCAGTGTTTGTTTCGATCGTCCTCCTTCTCTCCTCCGCCATTTATGGCTCTCCGTCATCGGCAAGGCTCCTTTTCGTTGGACTGCTGCTTCCTGACGAAACCGGTGATCTTGATGCTCGTCTCTGTTCGACCTCTCCAACCACTGCATCTGTTAGTGATGTTCACTACCACGCAGACTCCATCACCTTACCTCCTAAGGAGTCCCCCCAGGTATGCTCTTACTATTCGCTCTATAACTCTTCTAAGATGGGAAGGGTTTGGAGGTTGGTAGAGGTAGTGGCTCTGTATTTGGAGAATCTGGTTTTGTGGAAATCTGATGTAGCTCATTCTTTTTCAATGGGCTTGGATACTTTTGTGTCTACACTTGTGCTCTCGTGTAGCACCTTTCTCGCTTTGATGCGATCATGTACCGCAATATGCGGATTCTGTCTCGATTTGGCTAGTTTTTTGTCGACACCTTTACTTTGGCTGAGCGATTTCCAGGTTCTTCTAGTCCAAGCTCCATCGATTGTCCCCACCGCGATTCTCCCCTACGCGCCCCCTGGAAGTCTTGATGTCGTTATCGGCTACCTCACTCTCGCCGTGAACTCCGGGGATTGGTTGGGCTTGGTTCAGCCTTGCGTGTCCTCAAGTGACAAGTATGTTGCCTTCCCATGTGCCTTGACTGTTGTAGGCAGCTCGGTGGCCGGATTCGTCATGAACTACGTGTGGACAAGGATTCAGACCGACTCTCTCTTCAATGGGCAACCCTGGCCCTCATGGACTCTACTCTCCGTCTACAAGACGCCAGAAGGTATGGTATCAATAACCTTTTGGTGTGGGATGCATAGGCCTAGTAACAGTCTCTTTTTAGCTCCCAATTACCTCAGTATGAGGATTCATCAGTTTCAAGTACCTCAGTATGAGGATGTTTTCAGATTTGATCAAAACTTGGTTAGATTGGCTGTAAGGTCTCCTGAGGGATGGCTTTTTGGTAGACAGTCTTTGGAGATTATTGTTTCTGGTTTTGGTATGGATTTGAATTGTGCAGACCCGAGAAGGAGCGTTGGCGTCCTTTGTGTGAGCCTCTCGGATGCAGCATGCTTACAATCCACGATCTGCTGCGGGTTGGGCTGGAGTTTCAAGGACCCACTCAACGGAAAGATCCACCATGGATCTTTTTCAAGACCCTTTGTGTCCTCTGCTCTTGTAGCGGAGACACTTGCTCTCAAGGCGGCTATCACGGCGGCTTTAGCATTGGGTGTATCAAGGTTGGCTTGTATTTCGGATTGTCAGGAGCTTGTTCTTCTGTCCAATACCGGTGGCCACGCAAACGAACTAGATGGAATATTAACGGATTTCATTCTCTTTTGTTATCTGTTTATGTCTATTTCTGTTCATTTTGACTTAAGGTCTGAAAACTGTGGAGCTGATGCCTTAGCAAAAGCTTGTCTTGTATCCTGTATTCCCTCCTCCATTTAGGGAGTTTGAGTTTTTTATAATGTTTTTTGGTTTACAAAAAAAAAAAAAAAAAAAAAAAAAAAAAAAAAAGAGAGAAAAATAAAAAATAAAAATAAATTGATATGTTTTTCAAAGTAAAAGTGGCGAGAGAGCTCCCAAAAATAAAATTCGCTTGGCGGCGGTTGGCGTCAAACTGTGTTTTATAACGTTGACTTTGTCGTGACATTTAATAATGTCGGCCGTCTCTTTTTTCGGTCTCTTGTCTTTACCATCTCTTTTTTCTTTCATTATAACGGTTTTTTGTTGTCATCAAAAAAAAAATTATGGTCCGAGTCGATTTCTCTTCAAGTTCAAGCGCAAAGCTTTTGATCGACTTCAACTTTTTAATTGTCCCTAATTCTTACAAAATTATTTTAATCATTTTATCTTACTTTGTAGTTTTATTTTAAAATTTGCATGGATGAAGTTAAGAAATTAATAAACTTTAATGTAATATAACCATGTTCTTCATCTTTATAACTCTCTTCACACCAAGTTTATAACATTATAACTTTCTATAGTTTATAACATTAATTAACTACTGGATATATAGATAATTTTATTTTATTTTAACAAATAGTATATTTTTATAGGAAATGATTGCATCAACCATATTCATTACTAGTTAATTGAGATTTTGGGAAACCCCTCAAATATAATCCATATATTAAGAAGATGGAAATATGAGATCAAAGAGACGATTGATTAACTCATTTTACATTTTTACTCAATATTTTCAAAAAAGTTAATTAACTTTGATAGTTTTTAACGGCTAAAAAAAAGTTCAATTAATTAAGTTACATTAATTGCAAGAAAAACATGGGGAGATTCGAAAAGACAATTGAAGATTTGAAAAGACTACTACTCTCTGCGTTAATTCCACCGAGTGATTATTTAAGCCAATCACAAATTTACCATTATTAACTTTTTTCCTTTTTCTTTTTGTTCTAGTTTCTCAAATGATTATTTAAATGGACAGATTTTACCATCCAAGTGTCCATAATAAATCCTAGAATCCTAAAAGCTTGTCTGTCTCATTTCCAAAATTCCAATGGCGAAGAAGAAGCAATCTCAGACTTTGGTTACTCCATCTGCGGCGAAGAAATCCTCGGAAGTCGCATCAACTTCGAAGAAACCGTTGGGAGTCACATCTCCGGTGAAAAAGCAGTCGGGAGTCACATCTCCGGTGAAGAAGCCGTCGGAAGCCGCATCTCTGGCGAAGAAGCCGTTGGAAGTCGTCGCATCGACTTCGAAGAAGCCGTTGAAGGAAACATCAACAACGGCGAAGAAGGTGCAACCAGAACCGGTTAAAAATCCACCGCCGGAATCTTCTAGTGACGAAGAAGAAGAATCAGATTCTTCATCTGAGGAGGAAGACGAATCATCCAAAGATTTCGGTAAGAAAACTGCTTCGGCTCCTGTTGTCACCAATGAAAATTCAGATTCAAAGCTCGAGTCGGAGACTGAGAGTGTTTCTGACTCTGAAACAGAGCCAACGACCAAAACGCCGACTCCTGATGCTGTTGTTGTCTCTTCTCCGAATAAGAAGAGACAAAGTGAAGGAGAACCATCAACGGAGGTGAAACGAGCTAAGACGGAGACTGAAACAGAGACGGCGAAGAAGCCACCGTTTCAGAGATTGTGGAGTGAAGAAGATGAGATCGTGTTACTTCAAGGAATGATCGACTTCAGCAGCGATACAGGTAAGAGTGTTTCGGATGACATGAACGGGTTTTTCGAGAAGCTTAAGGATTCAATTAGTTTTGACGTGAAGGGTGTGAATCAGTTCGTTAAAAAAATCTGGTCTTTGAAGAATAAGTATGTGGTGAAAAAGAAAAGTGGTAACTTGACCAAAGATCATGATAAGAAATGTTTCGAATTGGCTAATATGATTTGGGGAAGTGATGTTGATGCTACTCTTGTGAAGTCAACGAAGAAGATTAAGGTTGATGACTCTTTGAAGGTTGATGTTGTGAATGTAGAATGTGATTGGTTCGAGAGGTCGTTTATTGTTGGTGCGTTTAAGAATTTGGGTGCGGGGGTTGATGAAGAGACTTTGAAAGAGAAATGGTATTTGGTACCGGTAAGGACGAGGAAGATGATAGAAGAAAAGATTAAGTCCGTGCAAGCTAATGAGTTCAAATTGGTGTTGCAAAAGCTTGACGTTTTGCATGAGGTTAGCTCTATGATGGCTAATTCTGATTAGACTTTATCTATTTAGATATGCATTTGGCTTTTGTTTTGTTTTTCTGTTTGAACCTTATGACTTTCTGGTTTATGTTCTTTTGGGTTTTGTTGTAACGGCTAATTAGTATCAAATGCATCTTTTTTTTGGGTCCTAAGTAGCAAACAATCTGACGGCTATTCATATGTTATATGTTAAGATGTTGTTTGGACAATCTTTAATTATATGTTATGTTTTCTTTGCCGATGACCAAAGTTAGCTTCTCTGCATATATCTAGCCACACACTTGAACTGGTTTTAACCAAACAGAGAGAGCAAGAGAAACATGGGAACCTCAAGAACATTGTTAATAGTTAGTTTACCTTATGCTGCTTGTATTTCTCTCTTACATCTTATAAAGCTCCTCATGTTTCTGCTTAGATACAAGTCATGGATCATACCCACACATTCTTTTAGATCAATCAGCTTTGTGTTTTGTGTTATTTCTTTTAACATTACACTCTGTTACATTCAACACCAGAGGTTTTTATATTCTAAGCCTCGAAATGTGCTGCTTGTGGGGCTTCGTAACTCGAACTAATCCACGAAAATTCCTCTCATATCAGAGTGTTACATATTTCTGAATATGGTCAATATATTGTATAGTAGCAATGGGTTTAACTGGGCTGGTTTATTTGTTAAAGTTGGACTTTGGGTTTCATGTGGTGTTTGTTGAGATGGGTTGGTGGGAGTTTCTCTGTTCGGGAACTAATGATTGTCATCGGCGAAAGCTGCGACGGTAGTGGACTGTAACTTGTAAAGGAAACAAGATGAATTTTTTTTTTTTGATAAGTAACAATCCGTTTTAACATGTGAATATACATACATGAAGAAGAAAGAAAATGAGATTAACATGTGAATAAAAAGCCCAAACAAGTGAAGAAAAAATAGATAACCAATACAAATCCAAGGTGTTTTCAAAGATAAAGTTGATTCATCAAGAATACAATTTAATTTAAGAGAAAAAAATTTGCAGAAAAATAAAATAAAACAATGGAACAAAAGATAGAAGTACTCAAGAAGAGCTTTGTGAGACACAAAGAACAACAGAAGAAGCATTGGTGGGAAATGACACAATTTGTCAAGAAATTGGGCAATGGAAACAAGAAGCCAAACTATTTAGCGCTCTTGTACGTCTTATGAATATTCTAATCACTCACATCAGCTTCAAATCTTCTACGTGGTCTATGAAAGTGTAAATTTCTTGACCACTAACAGGTCTAATTCCTTGGATTATAACTCTTACTATAGTATTCTTCTCCACATTGTAGTAGAAAATGCAAAAAGATCACGTAGAACGGCCGGAGAAAACACAAATTCACCATCACCTGTCATCCCAACAATGTTCAACGTCCTTGTATTTGCAACAAGATTCTTCCACAAAGGCGGCAGTACATAGATTTGCCACTAATTTAACACCGTTTGAAGATTTAGTTAACGTTGTTAACGGCCGTTACAACGAAAGAAATAAATTGAAAACAAAATTAGATCGTGTTTTTTATTTTCAATTGAAATTATTTTGTGTATTTTTTACACAGAAAAAATTCAGGTAATTTTCGGGCAAATATTAAATAAGCAGTGTTTTTGAAGAAATTTTCGTGAACCAAACTCATACTTCCACACACGTGGCTCTCACGGATGCTGACGTGTGTAATTACACTTGTCAAACAAAGCACATGAACTCACAAACAAATTGTGGATGTTTGTTGTTTACTAGATGTTAACCCGCGGCACACCGCGGGCCTATATGTTAGTTGAAGAAAAAAAACTAATATTTTTTAAAAGATGATTTATAGATATATGCTATTGTTTTGTTTTATCTAAATGTATGGTACACAGCATGACGATATTTTATAACTAAAAAATTTAAACCTTAAGTTGTATTTGTTTTGTTTAGTGTTTAAGATTGTATAATTGTATTTTGATTGTTAATTCTAGAATTTCACCCGTAAAATACAATCCCCGTATTAATATCGACCTAAATCCGTCCCACCATATAACCTCATCCCGTGAAATTAAACTTCATTTTGTAACTTTTTTATAAAGTTCAAATATTTATAATATTTGAAACTGCAGTCAAGTTTTAACTTTTAATATTGACTCAAACTTCATAATTAAATTTTGATTGTTATATCTAGGATTTCATCCGTAGTATACCGTCTCGTATTAATATCTTTTATAAATATTTAGAATGTTTAGACTTCTTATAAAATTTTATAAAATTCAAATATTTATAATATTTGAAACTTCATAAATGTTTTAATATTTAAAACGTTTAATAAAGTTTATCTTTTTAAAAAGTTTAAATAATTATAATTTTTAATTTTTAATAAACTTTTAAATATTAAATATTTTAAAACTTTATAAAAGTTTTAATTCTTTACAATAAAGAACCGGAGTAAACCGGATAACACTTTTAATTTTGGACACCAATAATTAAAGTTTTCTTCTCATTCGTTTTCAAAATCATTTTGGTCATTTTTATAGTATGATTCTGAATCATTGCCCAATTTTTTAAGCATTGTGGTACATTGTACACCTATTTTTTTTGCTTCATCGATTGAGTAATATATGTTTGTTTTTTAAAAAATTGAATCACATCATTGTAGAAAAATCTAATATTTTATTAATTATATTTATTTTATATAAATTCAAAATAAATCAAATATAAGATCAAATAAAAACAAAAGAAGAATCATATATTTATGTTTAAATTAAGTAGAGAAATGTGAGGAAATTAGCAATTAATTCAAGGGAGACTCACAAAAATGCCCCTTTTTTAATACCCCTTTTCAAAAATGCCCCCTTTGGCTGTCCATTTTTAAAAATACCTCTTTTTATGTACAAAATGACTAAATTACCCTTCTTTTAATAAAAGATATCACAAATATATAAGGAAAATAACAAAATTAGGTCCACAATATACAAAAAAAATTTTGGCGGGAAAAGTGATCCCGCAATTTTTCCCGCCAAAACACTTGTAAAAACTTGTAAAAAACCTTTAAAAAACCTTGTAAAATTTTCCCATAAAATTTTTTCCCGCCAAAAAATTTTCCCGCCAAAAATTTTTTTTTGCGGGAAAAGTGATTCCGCAATTTTTTTGGCGTTAAATTTTTGGCGGGAAAATTTTTCCCGCCAAAAATTTACAAGGTATTTTAAAGGTTTTTTACAAGGTATTTATAAGGTTTTACAATGTATTTTAAAAGGTTTTACAACGTATTTACAAGGTATTTATAAGATATTATAAGATTTTACAAGCTATTTTATAAGGTTTTTACAAGTTATAAGGTTTTACAAGTTTTTTATAAGGTTTTACAAGTTATAAATACCTTATAAAACCTTATAAGTACCTTATAAAACCTTTTAAAATACATTGTAAAACCTTACAAAACACTTGTAAATACTCTGTAAAACCTTTAAAATACCTTGTAAATTTTTCCCGCCAAAAAAAAAAAATTGCGGAATCACTTTTCCCGCAAAAAATTTTTTTTGGCGGGAAAATTTTTTGGCGGGAAAAAAATTTACAAGATATTTTAAAGGTTTTTTACAAGTGTTTTGGCGGGAAAATTGCGGGATAACTTTTCCCGCCAAAAAATATTTTGTATTTTGTGGACCTAATTTTGTTTCAAATAAGGGTAAAATGGTCATTAAAAATTAAAAGAGGGCAAACTTAAAAATGGACTCTCAAAGGGGGCATTTTTGAAAAGGGGTATTGAAAAAGGGGCATTTTTAACAATTTCTCTTAATTCAATGTAGTTAAAAAAAAAAAGATAAGATTTAAAAGAGAATTAAGGATTTAACTAAATCTTTTAAAAAGTAGTTAAGGTAAATAACAAATATTGTTAGTTTAGAGATATCATATATATGTTTCCGATTTAGATGGTAAGTAAGTAATTAATGTCATTTTAAATTTTTGTTAAATGGTTATCATAATATAGAGATTTTTAACTTTTATAAAATTAATTATTTTGAAAAATAAAAGACAATCAATAAGAAGAAACATTACATAGCTATATTTGTGTATCATATAAAAGGGTTTAGATAATGTTTTTTTTTTCTTTCTTTCTTTTTCCGTAAATTGTAAATCTTTTTTTTCACCTCAATAAAAGAGTCAAGCCAATTTTTATACAAAAAATCTTTATCCCCTTGGATTATCTTCCTGATTCAGCACAGATCTTTTATCGATTACACCTATGAATTAAGATTTGAAAAAAAAAACATACCAAACCAATTTAATAATCCTACAACTTCACAAACACACAACCACGTGACCTTAACCCTACTCCACAATTCCGGTTTAATAATCAAATTCCAAAACCCAAACAAACAATCGTACGAACCACCACCACTACGTGTGACCAACATCACAAGCCAACTCACGATTCCAAGTTTTGATTCTGGATTTTAATTACGAAAGGGATCTTTTGGTTTAGCTTGGTTTACTTTCACGGTTTAATAATCACAACAACACCAAGCAACACAGACACGAGAAATGGATTTGCCGGAATATATTTCTCTGCAAGTTTTCTCGATGGTTTGAATTGACAGTTCGAACGACAAAGTGGATCTGCGATGGTCCAGATCAAAACCTAATTTTGAAGAGATCCGAGTGCTATTCCACATCTTTCACCAGTTTTGATTCGAAGAGGTGATGCAAAATTGATAAACAACGACACTGGAAAAGATGATTCGAAAATCCAATTATCGCATGGAGACCCAAAACAGGCTTTTGATAGAAGTAGAAATGGTTGTCGTGGTTGGTGTTTAGATCTTGTGAAATGAGGGTGTATTTATAGTGTTATGATATGTTTGTAGGGTTTTAGATTAGAGAATTTAAGAACATCTTGGTGAGCAAGTATAAAATAGCTTTACAAATCTTTAAATCGATAAGATATAAAATATTCTTTATAGATGCTTCGTAAAAAATAAGAAAAATCTTTTGATTGTGCAATATTTCATATTGTTGTTATATATATTAGATTTAATATTGTTCAATTTTATTAGGAAACATAAGAGATTTACCGAATATTTTTAGCATACAAATAGGAAAAAATGCGATTATAGAAAGATAAGTTTGAAGAGACAAATTAGGAACAAAATCGGTTTGGTAATATATTCAATTTAATTTTTGGAATGGTAAGCATTTAAGATAATTTCGAAAATATATGTATAATTAAATAATTAATTGTGTTATGGTACTCGAATATATTAGGAATATTCGTATTGTTAGTTTATTTAATTCATAAATTATAATTTGCAGATTTAAATGAAGATATTCTCGAGATTTTAGGAATATAATCGAGATTTTAGTAACAAATGTGATCACATTAAATTTTCGAAAGATTTGAAAGATTTGTGTCCAAATTGTTAGAAACAAATTAGGATAGATAATTTTTGGTTAGTATCTTTTTAATATTTTCAAATCTTTAGAATTAAACTCATTGACATTATATTACTGAATTTATTTTTTTAAAATTACGTAATATTAAATAAAAAAATTAAATAACTAACTATTCTCATTTGATGGTGTAGACAAATTATTATTATTATTTATATAATTTAATTACAAATAACAAATATTAATTTTTATAACAAAACAAATTATTTTCGTAAGAACAATTTTTTCCCAAATCAATATTTTACAAAATATTTATTTTAATCACATATTCTTTCTATATAGAAATAAATAGTTAAATAATTATGGTTAGAAGTAGTTAAGGTAAATAACAAATATGGTTAGTTTAGATATATTATATATATTTCCAATTTAGGTGTTAATTAAGAATTATTGTGGTTTTAAGACAACATTCCTAAAATTCCTTATCCAAGATCCGGATAGAGTTAAACCCGGGTAAAACCCGGATCCAAATGAATTAATGCAAAAAAACCCTGTAAAAATGTATATGTAGATTCACTACTTTATAAAACTGATAGAATGTGTGATCTATAATAATTGTTTGAAATTACATCGATCAAATATATATACAAAAATAGTAAATAAGAAATATAAACAATTCATTTATCGTCCATTAATTTTGAATTAAAAATCTATGAAATTTAACAATAATCAAATGTAAATTCTAGATTTACTTTAAGATTTTTATTTGGATAATCCGATTACTCTCCACCTAATCTTGCATATCCTGATTATTTTTAGATTGTAAATATAAAAAAATTCTTTTTTGTTATTTAGACATTTAGATGGAAGGTTTGTGATATTTTACAATTGTTCAAAATTTTAATAAAAATCATAAAAAAAAATTCTTAAAAATAGATTTTTATGTGTTTACTACAATTTTGAAAACAATATTGTATTAATATGTTTTAAAACATTAAAATTACCCTTAAACTAGTTCCCGATTAATTCCTAATTTTAATCCGATTTCCGATTAATCGTTAGACCTATACCGAACATCCAACTAATGCCTAGCAATTTTTTTGATCAAGGTGATTGACTAATCTTTTCTACACAGACAAAAAAAAAAAACTAATTTTTTCTAGAGGTGTCACTTTAACAAAGTTGAGTTTCTAACACATCTATGTTTTAATCACTTGATCTTTGACCATTTATTTATCATATATACATGTATTACGTAAGGAGCTCTCTAGTATATGTTTTGCATGCGTGTAACAAAAATGTAAAAATCATAAACACAATTATTAATTAACAGACGAATCGGTGCTGAACTATTATAGATATATCAAGAGACGGCTTTCTCTCTCTTCTCTCTCTAAAAGAGAGGAAGCGATTAGTGGTGACTTCTTCCGACAACGATAGCCTCTTCAGTGGCGTTGGCTGACTTATATCCGGCATCGTTTGGTTTCTTTAACTACGATGGCTAGCTTTATTCCGGCATCGGTGGCTTATTCAGAACCGTTGGCTGGCTTTTTTCTGGCATCTCTCGGCTTTTCCAGCGAGGTTGGCCGGCTTTTGTCTGGCATCGATCGGATCACGCGACGATGGCTAGCTTTAGGTTCTCTCACGGTGCTTTTGGTGCCGTTGTTTGTTTTTAGTTTTTACCTCTTAGGTTCTGTGCTGGTGGTGACGTTTGTGGCGATCATAAGTGTTTCCTTTCCAACTCGTCCTTTGAGCTTGCAGTTTACGAAAATCATCCAAGGGATTCGCGATTTTAGTTGAAGATATGAAGCAATTTCCTTAGCATATTACAATTGCCTTTAGCTGTTACTTGTCTTTTGAGCTTCGATTGGTCTAGTTAACAGTTTTGGATTAACCAGATTTATTATTCTCTTTAACCGTTTAGTTGGATCTCAAATTTCTTTGATGATTCTAGCAAATAGTTGAGTTTAATTGCTCTGTACTTTATCCATGATGCTGTTTTGCAGTAGCCGGTGAAAAACAAATGAATTCATTGTGTTGAATTTCATTCACCGGAAAAATCGTTGGCTCCGACGGCGAAGGATGACAATGGAAATCTTTCGATTACTCATCTTACACGTGTTGATAACATGTGGCTTTGAGGGACATTATTTGATAAGATCTTCTTCTCCAAGAGGCGCGTTATTAAGCTTATGTTGGGCTTTAGTTTGTTTTCGTAACTGTTTATGTTGTAGGGCTTTTCTGGCCCATGCTTGTAATATTTGGCTGTTTGCCTTAATAAAATCTAATCTTTGTGAAAAAAAAAAAAATTAACAGACGAATCATAATACAAAATTGTAAATTAATTTCTTTTTTTTTTTTGGTATAAACTTGCTTGTACCATGATAATGCTCCTTTCAACATATATTTCAAACTAATTTTATAGAAAAAGTCTCTATACATATATAATAATATTTCAATCTTGGTGGCTATGTTGCTGTTCTTGCTCTGAAGCCGAAGTGTTGAGACAGTTTCCAAGATTATTAGCGAAACTTAGAATCTCGTTATGCGACATTAACGACCTTAGCCCCAAGAAATCTCTCGTCTCTCCTCCACCGTCGTCCACGACGTCGTTCTTATCTTCTCCGGGGACAAAAGCGCCGTTGAAAGCTTCTCCTCCGCCGTGATGTTGATGATTCATCATGTAATAGTCTTGAAATCCAAAGCCAGGTTCAGGTGGTGAGGTCATCATCGCAGCCATTGTAGTCGTGATCAAGTTATTATAGCTTGACCTTGACGACCTCTCTTCTTCCTCTGAAGTTGTTGACTTCGTGGAACCCATCTGAGCTGCTTTCTGGAGCAAAGCTGTGGCTGACATAGCCGGCGATGGCTGGTGAAAGCTTGAACGCCCAGTGTTTGCAGAAGAAGCAAGAGGAGGGAACAAATTACCATTATTGCCATTAGGGTTAGGGTTTGATGAGACAAGCCAAGGAGGGATGTTTTGGAAGTGATGATGTGATTCTTCTTGCTTCATAGGACCATGTAGATTGCTGTTGCTGGTGATGTTTTGGGATGAAGAAGCTGAGAAACTGATGTTTTGTTGTGTTTGATGATGAGGAGAATTTGAAGCTTGGATCATAATAGGGTTTGGTATGGCTCTTGCACTCTCTTCTGCTAATGCATCGCAAAATGCTCTATGAGTTATGAAACTATCCCTCCTGCAATAATAATTCCACAAATATATCAAAAATAAACCCAAAAATTAATCAACAAAAACAATGACTTTTTTGAGGTTATTGTAGGTCCATGTAAAGCATATGCATTATTTGTGGGGTGTGTCACGTGTGAATAATAAGATGATAGATCAATATGCAATAAATGTATAGCCGTATAAAGGATTTCGATATTAGGACTCGAGAAATAAAAAAAATACAACAACTTAGAAAGAAGTACCACAATAATAAATAGTTGTTTAAATGTAGATTCTTTGAGCTACTTAAATTAATTACCATGTTTGTCCTATTCAAAATTTAATGATACTAGTCATAAACCCCAACAGATGGTGTACCATATATTATGTGTCACTAGTTTTCACATTACACCACATTTCTAAAGTTTCATCATGCATCATTCACTCTTGTCTACATCCTAGTAAATAGTAATAACCTTAGATTTAAGTACGAATGCACAAAGTTTCATCAAGAACATGTTTAAATCAAATTAAAATTAAGAGTGTTACCTAGAAAAGAGAGTTCCACAGTCGCATCTGTATTCTTTAGTGCCACAAGTCTTAGCATGAGCCTTCCAATCTGATTGCACCGCATATTTCTTGGAACACTTTTCACATTTCCATTTCTTCTCGCCATGTTTTCTGAAGAAATGCTTCTTGATTCCGGTTAAGTCACCCAGAGCTCTTGATGGATGGTGATGGACACAGCCTGGTTCTGGACAGACATAAACTTTCTTCCTAATCACATCTTTGGTTGATCTTTGCTTAAGCTTCCATGGTAAATTGTGTCCTCTCTTGTGAAGTTGCAAGTTTTGGTCTCTTTGGAAACCTTTGTTGCAGACTTCACATATAAATCTGTTTGTCGCCATTAGCGTTTTTGGTGATAAAGCCATCACTTCTGCTTCTGGGTCTGAAAAAAAAAAACACGAAATAAAGTCCAAAACTTATATCAGATTTTAACAGAAATTTGCTTAATATATATAAGTATAACAAGTTCCAAAGAAAAACTAATAAAGTTTGGATTTTTATTTGGTTTTTGCCTAATGTAAAAATGGAGATGAGAAAGAAGACAAAGTTAAAAGGGTAAAAAAGAATATTCAGAGAGTACCCATAATTCTAAAAAACGATAATTGATGATAGTAATATCAAATAATTAGTATGAATACGTCCAAAAAAAAAAACAAGAAAAAGTTGATTTTTCTTCTTCTTCATCATCAAGACTATCAGAACTAATAATTACCTGGATTTCCTGGTTGATTTCTCTTCCTCTTAAGAGATGATTGTGGAACAAAACACTGTTCTTGTCGCTGATTAATGTTAGAGCCACTAGTTTCAGTTCTGTTTCCAGAAGACACACTTGCTTGATCTCCTGAAGCTGATGTTAGATTCGACATGTTCTCTTCCACTTGTTGTTGTTGTTGTTGATGAAATAACATGTCTCTGTTCATCATCATGACCCTTAAAAACAAAAAAAAAAACTTATATAAGACTAAAATATATATATAAAGAAAAAAGAGACAAAACTTTTTCCAGATCTATGTACAGACAAAGAGTAGTGGAGAAAGAAAAAAAACCTTAAGCAGAAACATCCAAGAAATTAATGAAACCCATGATTCTTATATAAACAGATAAATATAAAAATTACTTGTTTGGTTTCAACGCAAGAGACAATCTTTGGTTTTTCTTATGGGAAGAACAAAAAATAATAATAAGTCTCTTAATTCAAGAGACTGTGTTTAAAAACCTGAACATAAAAACGAGATTTTTGGGTTCTTGTTCATTTCAAAACATGAACAAGAAGCTTTAAAAAGCTTGCTTTTTACCAACAAGAATCCAAAAGAATTAAAAAAAAAACATAAACAAGAACTACTATACAACATGAATAACAAGAGAGGATATAAATTAATGACAAAGCAGAAGGAAGAAAATACAAAATACCTAGCTAGAAGAAGGAGGGAGAGAGAGAGAGAGGTTGTGGATGAGAGAAGAAACTCTTATTATCTTTCTCTCTATGTGTGATATTTGAAACTTATAAATTCTCAAAACTTAAAAACAAAAATAAAAAGTGAACCCTACCGCTAATGAAAAAAGCAAAGAAAAAAAAAAAACTTCTGTCTTTGGCATTTTCTGTCTTTTTTTTTTGTTATTATTTATTTACACAGAAGCTCACAGACTCAGAGCAGTCTGTCCTTTTTTTCATTATTATTGCCTGTAAATTTGTTATTTTCATTTTTGCATATTACCGTCGAAATATTGGAGGAAATGTTTATATTTTGGTATCATAAAGAAAGGTGGGCCAAAAATTAAAAATACTTTTGTCACAGTTGTGTGAAAACTGAAAAGCTTGCAGCAGAAAGAGGAGATTGTATAAATAAGCTTATAATTTTGTACGTTTCTCGAGATAGTGAGAAGACATGTTTGAATTCGTTTCATAGTAGTGCATGCACTATGTATTTTCCCTAGGAGTTATTGTTTTCATTATTATTTATTTGACTATTCATCGAGTCTTCATCATTGTACTAATTTTTATGGATCAGAAGAATCATGTAATTTATTGGTTTCCACTTTTGTGACAACATTGTCAAATCTGAATTTACTCTACAGAATATTTTGATGTGTGAGTTCTAGCAAAAAAAACCACTAACATAATTTGCACTATACGCTTAAAAATCTTGAATGTATTGAGCAATTCATTTTCAGCACATTTTTAGTAAACTACAATTTCGATAGAGTTAAAATAGTACTAATTATGTTTTTAGTAATAAAGTTGTAAGAACTTACTTAATTACATAGTGATTTACAGTACTAAACACTTGATTGATTCATTGATTAAAGAGGAAAAAAGTTAACTTTTTTGTTTCTTCTTTTTTTTGGGGTTCATTTGTGGCTTTTCATGTGAAAAGAAAAAAGAAGAGTGAATGAAACTAAAAAGGATTAATTATGTCGAAAAAATTATGTTTCAGTGACACATGCCCTAACCTACTTTATGATCTACATCGAGCTATGGACACAAATCATTGACATTTTTGAATTTTCGGAAAATAATAAAACTATATTTCATACGTAGACCATGGTCGGTCCAAGGTCGTAGACTAGACACCACTAAAAAACTCCTTATCTTTATCTATATTTTCAAATTGAAACAAAAACTGACCAAAAACTTTGATTAATACTGTTATTGTGTCATTATACGAATTTATTTTTCCAACCATTTTAAGATTTTAATCCATGTTTTATTTATGGTATATACTACGTGGGTATAAATAAAAATGAGTACACCTTTGAAAATTTGCAATTATACGTAATGGTCTGGAATTTTAAGATTGATTATAATACATATTTCACTTTTTTATTGTAGATATAGATATTAGCATAATTAATTTGGTTTTTGTTGCTTATTCCAATTCCAAAGAAGTTTTAAAAGCCGTGAGTTCTAAAACTGTAATATATTATTTTGTTATCGTTCGTCTCTTTTGATATCTGAGAAATTTTTACCTATGTGACAATGCACCTGAGTGAAATGAATGGGAAAATGATAGGAAGGAAACCACTATACATAGTTTTTGCGCAGCGCAATGAAGATAGACGAGTACACTTACGGATTTCTTAAATAATTTTTACATATTAAAAAGAAATGGATTTGTTATAGTTGTGTTATAACTAAGTACGTTTGTATGTTAGTTGTTTAGGCGCTGTTTTCACATATTAGAGCATCAGGACCAGTGTCGGGTTCCATCACCCGCCAGGTGGACCAATGGCCGGTCCACCACAACACATGTATGTATATTTCTAAACTATCTAGTTAACAAAAGCAATTGTCTTAGACACCTTCAATATATATGTATTATATTGAACAAAATATACACATAATTCTAAACTATATAGCTAACAAAAAGTTAATCCTACAGATTTATCAATGTTAATTAATGAAAGTATTTAGATCTCTTATCGCCGATATTATTTGAGGAGAAGTATATCCAAAATATGGAAGAAAAAAATTTAGAAGATATAATTTAATAAATGTCCACTCACATGAGAGCGTCATTCAATTTGGTGACACCCATGGCCATGCACCCATAATGTGAACTTTTGATTATAAATTCTCATGCTATTCACACCGATATACATAACACTATTTGTCCTATAAACGGATTTAAGTCACTCCATTTAATCTAGAGAAATTCCTAAAAATGGCCCTAAAACAAGTTTTATTGACAATGATAGCACACACTCCATAAACTTCCAAAAATAGCACTAGTTAACTTACTATTAGTGTTTTTGTTCTAAAAATTTTATCACTAGCTTTTTTTTCTTCAATAATACCACAACTTTTATATAAAAGCTATTCAACAAAATAAATTAGAAATAAATTTAAAATATTATATTTGGGTTCTCTATTTCCAATTTAGGGTATATATTTCTACCATTTAAAAGAGATTTTGATATTAGTTTATGGTATTATATTTGGGTTCCCTATTTCCAATTTAGGGTATATATTTTCACCATTTAAAAGAGATTTTTATTTTAATATTAGTTTGTGGTATTATATTTGGGTTCCCTATTTCCAAATTAGGGTATATATTTTCACTATTTAAAACAATTTTGATTCAATTTAATATTAGATTAGTGTTTGCTCTCTTTTTTATTTTCTATCTTATATTTTCATTAAGTTTAATTGAAGTTTATAGTGCTATTTGTGGAACTTTTCAAATGAGGTGTTATTTTTGGAAAAAACAACTTTTTGGAGTCTATTTGTGTCAATCTCCCTTTAATCTATTTTGTAGTAGGATAAAATATTTTGAGGGTACATTTGTTATGCTTGTTTATTCCAATCCCTTTATCATAATGGCAACACCGTTTATTTCGTAGTCACACTGATCACATCATAATATATGCAATAGTGATAATTAATAAATATGCAAAACTATAGGTCAATAACAATTTCAGGTCCACGTCTCCACGTCGGCAACGCGTGCGTGGCTCTGGATTTTGCAATAATAATAATATATCTCGATCGTATATTTTGTATAATTGAAAGACAATAATCCCATGTTTTAATTGAAATAAAAATTAATTAGGGTGTCGCTGTATAATTCACGTTTGGTAAGAAAATGTTCTTTTTGAATGTAAATCACTAATAAAATTCACCAATATATTATTATAATTTTCCACATGCAGCACCTAAACCTTTGCCCAATGTCATTTTCGAACTGTAATCATAGACTTATAATAGGGGAAAAAAACCCGAAAAAACCGCCATCTATTTTTTTTTGGCCGTTTAATACGTGTGTTTTTAAATTTGGAATAGAAATACCTCATTTAATTTCGATTGTCTTTTAAAACTATCGTTTTTTAAAACTCGGTAATTTCGAACCCGAAACTTAACAGTCGTTACTGGGTGTAACGGAATTATTTAACAGCGTTCAATTTTAACCCCGCGTCTTTATATACATATATACAATCTGTCTGCAATATTTTCAGTTATAGTTTATGTGGCCCGGTGGTAGCAGGTCTTTTGGAAACCACCCGACCCTGGGTTCGAGTCTTGAACCTGTTATTTTTTTGTTTTTTTCCTCTTTGTTCTTCACTTCATCTTCTCAGATCTCCAATGTCCAAAGAATCAACAAATCATTTTTAAGAATCACATCGGATTTGAAAACAAAATCATGATCTTGTGGGTATTGTGATAACCCATGAATAATTCGGAAAACAACTTTCAATCTGAAAAAAATAAGAGATTTTTGATATTGAAAATTGGAAATCAAATTACAAATCTCTCTCCTTTGCATCATCGGACACCTCTTGGATTTCTTTATTCAATGAAATCTGCTTCGAAACATCATATTTCACATCCTCAAACAACACAAATGATCCCAAAGCATTCTCCGATTGATTAAGAGAAGGATTCACCAACGTATCATTCCAAAGAGAGAGAAGCGAAAGCTATTGTTGTCTCGGAAGATACAAAGCACGAAGCTCAGATTCCTTGACATGATTCGACAATGGATCCAGCTTAAAACTCGAGAAATTCGCCGAAAATAGTTCACAAGGACCGGTGACGAAGACGAAGAACAAAAAAAAAAAAAAAAAACAGATTCGAGACTCGAACCCAGGTCGGGTGGTTTCCAAAAGAGACCTGCTACCACCAGGCCACATTAACTATCATTAGAAGTATTGCAGACAGATTTTATATATTTATATAAAGACGCGGGGTTAAAATTTAAAGCTGTTAATAATTCCGTTACGTCCAGTAACGACTGTTAAGTTTCGGGTTCGAAATTACCGAGTTTTAAAAAACGATAGTTTTTAAAGACAATCGAAATTAAATGAGGTATTTTTATTCCAAATTTAAAAACACACGTATTAAACGGCCAAAAAAAAAATAGATGGCGGTTTTTTCGGGTTTTGAACGTTGGTTGATTAAGACAAATGAAAAAATAAGGTGCACATATATATTATATAGTTTTACTTGAAAAATAACATCGTCTATATATTCTATAAAGCATAGACTAAAAACTCTAATATTATTATTATTTATTTTTACTTGTTATGGAATGGCATTTATCTACTGACCACTGTAACTAAATTAGGAGAGGGAATCTCATCTACTGATGATCTAGACTCTAGAGACTATAGGTGGTGAAAGTGAGAGGTCGATGAAACCGTAGACGACCAATAATACACGTGGCATGATTTGATTGGATTGTAGTTCTAAGCAACGAGTCATGATTGGTTTGACTCTTATGCGGGACATGCGGTCAGACGACCTTTCGGACACCCCGTTCCCAATGTTTCCGTTTCCGGTCTGCTTCTTGAAACGTCGTCGCTTTGGGTCAGTGTTTGGTTGAAATATTTCAGTTTTATCTGCAGCCAATAAAATATTTGAAGTAAAGACCAATGTTGGTTCAGTTTAGACTTTAGAGAGAATAAGAGAGAAGAGAACAAAGCTAATTTGAAGAAATATAAACCGTAATTTAATTTAAGTGCTCTAAATATTTATGGGCTTCAATCTTTCGCTTATCAAACCCATAGGCTTAGACAGAGAATGGTCCTTTACTTAAGTGTTTCTTGAAAAATTAACGATAGTTGACTCACTCAATTGTCATCGAATTAAGGTTAATTAATCGAAATCGATTAGTCTTTGATTAATGGATTTATATCTGCAGTTACGTGCCCACTTGTCCATTATTAATCTCTTTGAACCATGTGAAAAGCGAACAACATGAGAGTTTTAAAGATAAACTCATTTGTACTTAAACATCTTATACCGAACAAAGAGAGAACAAAAGAAACAGAACAACAATGGCGAAATTAAATCGTTCCAACATTGGTCTCTCACTGTTACTATCTTTGTTCCTCGCAAACTTTATCATCCATCTTGAAGCTTCTCATCAAGATCTCAACCAACCGTACCGAACCGGTTATCACTTTCAACCTCCCAGAAATTGGATGAACGGTATGTACCGTACCGATCTTGATCTGATTTCTATATAACCATCCATATATGAACGATCCTCTAAATTAACATCTTTTATTGTTTTGTTGATTCCGTTATGTTCGATGAAATCTTATTCGACCAACAAAAAAATCCAGATCCTAATGGTTAGTTCTCTTTATTCATATTTCTAAAAATATTATTAAATCAATGTACAAAAATATAAAATTACGTATTTGTTTTTTTTGTTGGGTACGTAGGACCAATGATATACAGAGGAATATACCATCTTTTTTACCAATATAATCCATACGGTGCCGTTTGGGATGTAAGAATCGTATGGGGACACTCTACGTCAGTTGACTTAGTCAACTGGATTTCACAACCTCCAGCTTTTAATCCATCTCAGCCGTCAGATATCAACGGTTGTTGGTCAGGCTCCGTCACGATTCTACCAGACGGCAAACCTGTGATCCTCTACACCGGCATTGACCAAAACAAAAGTCAAGTCCAAAACGTTGCCGTTCCGGTTAACGTTTCCGATCCTTATCTCCGAGAATGGTCAAAACCGCCGCGAAATCCTCTTATGACACCTAACGCGGTTAACGGAATTAACCCGGACCGGTTCCGAGATCCGACCACCGCGTGGCTCGGACCTGACGGAGAATGGAGAGTGATCGTCGGAAGCTCGACGGACGATCGTCGAGGATTAGCCATTCTTTACAAAAGCAAAGATTTCTTCAATTGGACGCAATCGACGAAGCCTTTGCATTACGAAGACTTAACCGGAATGTGGGAATGTCCTGATTTTTTCCCGGTTTCGATAACCGGATCAGACGGTGTTGAAACGTCGTCGTTCAGTGAGAATGGGATTAAGCATGTGCTTAAAGTGAGTTTGTTTGAGACATCGCATGATTATTACACGATTGGGAGTTATAATCGTGAGAAAGATGTTTACGTACCGGATCTTGGGTTTGTGCAAAACGGATCGGCTCCGAGGTTAGATTACGGGAAATATTACGCGTCGAAAACGTTTTACGATGATGTTAAGAAACGAAGAATCTTGTGGGGTTGGGTTAATGAATCGTCTCCGGCTAAAGATGATATTAACAAGGGTTGGTCTGGTCTTCAGGTACGTTTAAATTTGCCCTACATGTAGATATCTGCTTATTATGAAATAACTTTGGTTTATGATTGTTGAACTTTGTTTCGGTTCGGTTTTTTAACTAGTGCTTTTTTGTTATCTTGATTTGTGATAGTCATTTCCGAGGAAAATATGGCTTGATGAATCGGGAAAGCAATTGCTACAATGGCCAATTGAAGAGATTGAGACATTGCGTGGGACACAAGTCAACTGGCACAACCAAGTTCTCAAAGCAGGATCTACTCTCCAAGTTCATGGTGTCACTGCTGCACAGGTAGGACTCGATCCTTAACCTAGACCAGATAAATGATGAGCCGCATCTAATGGGAAGAGATCTTTAGTTTGGACCTATAACTACTTGGTTTTTCTAATAGCAAAGTGTGTTTTTTTTCTATTGATATTGAGCAGGCAGATGTTGAGGTATCGTTCAAGGTGAAGGAATTGGAAAAAGCGGATGTGATTGAACCGAGTTGGACTGACCCACAAAAGATTTGTAGTGAGGGAGATTTGTCGGTTAACTCCGGTTTAGGACCATTTGGTTTGATGGTTTTGGCATCCAAAGACATGGAAGAGTACACGTCCGTTAACTTCAGAATCTTCAAGTCAAATGATGATACTAATAAGAATACTAAGTACGTGGTGTTGATGTGCAGTGACCAAAGCAGGTATATATGTCTCCCTATACATTAATCAAAAGATTCATTTAGATCCTTTTCGTATTTACATAAAATTCTAACGAGATTTTTTGTTTTAATGGTATTCACAGATCATCGTTGAATGAGGAAAATGATAAATCAACGTTTGGTGCTTTTGTGGCGATAGACCCTTCTCACCAAACAGTTTCTCTTAGAACTTTGGTAAGTTTTAGTATATGAAAGATTTTTCTCAAAAAAGTGTCATGTATCAATTATTTAAAATAGATGCATATGCTATAGAATTGATTAGTGTTTTTTTTTTTCTTTTCTTTTTCATTTTGTAGATTGATCACTCGATAGTGGAGAGTTATGGTGGAGGAGGCAGAACTTGTATAACCTCAAGAGTGTATCCAAAATTAGCAATTGGAGAAAATGCAAATCTTTTTGCCTTCAACAAAGGAACGCAAAGTGTTGATGTCTTGAGCTTAAGTGCCTGGAGCTTGAAGTCTGCTCAAATCAATGACGAGTCAATGTCACCATTTATTGAGCGTGAAGATTCACACTCACCTAATCAGTCTTGAGTGGAAAATATTTTACATTGTACGGGAAAGCAAAATAAATAAAAGACCATAACATATTATATGAAGATATTAACATTCTTGAAAATTTTACTACTCAATACTAAATTTTAAGAAATTTAGTTTTTGTTGTGTATATTTTTCTTATGCAGAAATTTATTAGTATGAATATTTTATGTTATAACTATAAGTACTACTATTGTGAATTTTATTTCACATTTTAAAAGAAAAACAAATAGAACAAAAATAAATGTGCGAGAACGACGTCGTTTTAAGGAAGAAACGCTTTCTTCTTGCATTGGCTATCTTCTTCACATTGCTCTCGGCTACTTCCTGTCTTCCTCTATCTGAGAGAAGCGTCGAGGTCGAGGAAGAAGAAAGCAACGAAGAAGACGAAAATGGCGATCAGGATTCAAATCTACGGCACTCTCTTACTCTCTTTCTTATTCTTCTTCTCCACTCTTCACGCTTTCTATCTTCCCGGTGTCGCTCCTCGCGATTTCCAAAAGGTACTCTTTTTGGTTATTCTGATCTTACGTTTGATAACGTTATCGATCTAGGGTTCCAATTTGAAATGCGATTGGTTTTGCGTGTAATGCAATCCAGATCTGTGCGAAATTATTGCGTCTAGAATTGTCGAAAGATCTTTAAGCGATTTCAGTATATAGGACCTTTGTCAATTAAGAGAATGTAGGAATCTGTGCAATTGAATTATACGATAGAATGTTACAGTAAGTCTAATTGAAGCTTTTGAGCTCATGTTTTTGCAAACCTTGCTTGTGTTGTGATCACAGGGTGATCCTCTATATGTCAAAGTGAACAAATTATCGTCTACAAAGACTCAGCTTCCTTATGATTTCTATTACCTGAATTACTGTAAGCCTCCTAAGATCTTGAATACCGGTGAAAATTTGGGGGAGGTTCTTAGAGGTGATCGCATTGAGAATTCGGTTTATACTGTAAGTAAACAACTTATATTATATGATTAATGATTCATCTTCTTTCCTTCTCATCTTCGGATTTGGTGTTGAGACTTTGGATTCTGTTTTAGTTTGAAATGTTGGAGGATCAGCCCTGTAGAGTAGGTTGCCGTGTTAGAGTCGATGCTGAGTCTGCTAAAAATTTCAGGGAGAAGATTGATGATGAATACCGAGCTAATATGTAAGTTTAGATTTATATGTTGTCCTTGATTTTTATGAGGTAGTGTTGGTTTATCCTTTTTAGTTTTATTTTGAAATGATTGCAGGATTCTTGATAATCTTCCGGTAGCTGTTCTTAGACAAAGAAAAGATGGAATTCAGTCGACGACTTATGAACATGGTTTCCGTGTTGGCTTCAAAGGGAGTTACGAAGGGGTAATATGTCTCTTAAACCTATGGCTCCAGTCTTACCTTTTGAGCATTTTCTTTTACCAATCAGGAGTAGTTTTGCTTTCCTTTTGTAGAGTAAAGAGAAAAAATACTTTATCCATAACCACTTGAGTTTCCGAGTCATGTACCACAGAGATCAAGAGTCTGATTCTTCTCGCATTGTTGGTTTTGAGGTTACGCCTAACAGGTATTGTCTACATGGTTATCATCAACGTTATTGAAGAGTATGATTTTGTCTCGATTCTTATAAGCTACCCTTTTTTTCTCTCTCTTTTTGGTTAGCGTATTGCATGAGTACAAAGATTGGGATGAAAATAATCCTCAGTTAACAACATGCAACAAAGACACAAAGAATCTGATCCAAAGCAACACTGTTCCTCAAGAAGTTGAGGAAGGAAAAGAAATTGTGTTTACATATGATGTCGCCTTTAAGGTAACTAATTTACCAATGAGAGCGTATTAGTTGCGCTCTGCAAACAAATGATGACGTTTGAAATATGCAGGAGAGTGAAATCAAATGGGCTTCTCGATGGGACACATATTTGCTAATGAACGATGATCAAATCCACTGGTTTTCAATCATAAACTCGCTTATGATTGTCCTTTTCCTCTCTGGAATGGTAGCGATGATCATGATGAGAACTTTATACAAGGATATTTCAAACTACAATCAGCTCGAGACCCAAGACGAGGCTCAGGAAGAAACAGGATGGAAACTTGTACATGGAGATGTCTTTAGGACGCCCATGAACTCTGGGTTACTTTGTGTTTATGTCGGCACAGGTGTTCAGATTTTTGGTATGACTCTTGTGACAATGATGTTTGCATTGCTGGGCTTCTTATCTCCATCCAACAGAGGAGGGCTCATGACTGCCATGGTTCTCTTATGGGTATTCATGGGCATATTTGCTGGTTACTCATCTTCTCGTCTTCACAAAATGTTCAAAGGGAATGAGTGGAAAAGAATCACCTTGAAGACTGCATTCATGTTTCCCGGTATACTCTTCGCGATCTTCTTCGTTCTCAACACACTCATATGGGGAGAACGATCATCCGGAGCCATTCCCTTTGGTACAATGTTTGCTCTTGTCTGTCTCTGGTTTGGAATCTCTGTCCCACTAGTCTTCATAGGTAGCTATCTCGGTCACAAAAAATCTGCAATCGAAGATCCGGTCAAAACTAACAAGATCCCGAGACAAGTACCAGAGCAACCTTGGTACATGAAACCTGTTTTTTCCATACTAATTGGAGGAATCCTTCCATTTGGAGCGGTCTTCATTGAGCTCTTCTTCATCCTGACATCAATCTGGCTCAACCAATTCTACTACATCTTCGGATTCCTCTTCATCGTGTTCTTGATCTTGATCGTGACTTGCGCAGAGATCACAATTGTCCTCTGCTACTTTCAACTCTGCAGTGAAGACTACAATTGGTGGTGGAGAGCTTACCTCACATCAGGCTCATCCTCACTTTACCTCTTCCTTTACTCGGTCTTCTACTTCTTCACAAAGCTTGAGATCTCAAAACTTGTCTCAGGATTGCTCTACTTCGGGTACATGATCATTATCTCTTACTCGTTTTTCGTGCTAACCGGCTCAATCGGTTTCTACGCATGTTTATGGTTCGTTAGAAAGATCTACTCCTCGGTGAAGATTGACTGAGATTAGATAAAATGACATAACTTTTGATGCCTCTTGAGGTTTTGTTGGGTGGTTTAGTCGTAGTTGAAACAAAAAATTTACCAAACTTTGTAACGTTTTGATGAATGGATCATGTATTCAAAACATTTTCAATGATACAAACTAAAGTGGTATGCATGTAACTACAATATAGAAAAGTTTATTTGAAAGATGGTTTATGACTGCCAGCTTCCTTAATCATTCTCTCTGTTGAAGAACCACTTGAGAATCCTAGCTTCTGCATCATTTCTTCCAATCTTTTCCCGTTTGATAGATACAAATACCCAATCTGATTGAACAGGCGAACAACGGGTTACTAAGGTAGAAGCACAGATTTGTATTACACTTATGAGTTTCAGATTTGAGCTACTTACTAGTGTTTCCAATGATGAGGCCTTGTTATAAACAGCAACACCAGCACGCCTAGTTGACCGTGTTTTAACTGAGCCTACATTTTTTCCCCACCGAAGTACATCCCTGGACCAACAAACTTAGCATCAGATCGATCCATCTTTGCTGTCTCAAACTAAAAGCTTGGAACTTGTGTAGCATGTGATTCAAATAGTCATAATATCTTCACGCATCTTTCAGATAATGGAGAGATTGTAGAAGACAAAAATCTTGATGCTAAAATATGTATGAATTTGCCCGTTAAATAACAGGTTTTTGTAACTGACCTTTCATCTTTCGTTAAGAAGTCATCATCAACAAGCTTCTGCAGCAAAGCATACTGAAGAAGAAAGACACAGAGAATAGTTAGCTTAAACAGGAACAATGATAACAATACCAATGGTGATCATATGTTGAATATTAGTAAGCTAATAGATGAATAAAACAAAGTTTAGAGAGCTATGCTGATCTATATTGCAGGCCTAAAGTATCACACCAAATGAAATTGCAAACAAAAATGTGAATCAGAGATAAATAGAGATTCATGTATGCGAAGCACGAATATGTTGTTTTCTACAATAAACATTTATAGCTTTACACAAAAGGGTAGAAGATAAAAAACATACTTGTGCTTCACATCGCACCACTGCTCTAACACGGTCATTATATTCTTCAATAGTAAGTGGAGGAAAAAGAAAATGCCGACGAGCATATATCTACAAAGCCAAGAAAAAATGGTTAAAAAGAGAAGAAAATTGCGAGTATCAACAGAGTGACTGTCTTAATATTATAAACACTATCAGCCTGACATTCCTGTATCCTAAAACAGCAAGGCTTAAGTACAAAAACTTGTCTAAAATACTAAGCACAAGATCATCGTGATTATCTTAATACTAACATAATCATCAATTCATCATCTGACACTATTGAATCTAAACAACAAGGACTAATCAGATAAAACTTGTCTATATTTATCAGGTAGCACAAACTGATAGTGATTGCTTTCATGCTATAAATACCAAAATGATCATAGTTTGACATACTTGCATCCTCAAAACAACAATGATTTAAGTACAGAAAACTTGTCTTAAATCACTGAAGAACAAACTAATCCTGGAATTGAAAGACTAACCTCGTAGATTGAATCGCCTATATAAGCTAATGAGGCAGCATTGAAGACAGATCTAGGTTTCTCCACTTTTGGTGGACTTGGAAACCATTTCTCATATCCAATACAATTATCATCAAATCCATTACCAATATCTAAACATAAAACCAGATATTTAGTAAGACTCATGAATTGGAAATAAAAATGGATATCAAGTGATATAGTTCACCAAATTCGTTATATAAAAACCCAATTCTTTACCTTTGCTTGCGGGACGTTTAAGCAAATCAGAAACGGAGACGTTTGTTCCTGTTGTTAAGTTTGTCGCCGGAGAAGATGAAGACGGAGACAACGGTGGAACGAAAGAGCTTAAATTCTTTCCATTTCGCGGCGCATTGGGATTGTATCGGAGCTTCGGCTGCGTATCTAAAGCAGCTCTCACGATAGTAGAGCTCGCTGATAGAATCGCCATTTTTGAAATACTTTCAGCTTTTTTTTTTAGTTTCCCTTACTTTGACGGTAATAAAGATCAGGCGGTGACATTTATTAATCCACGTGGCGTATTTCTATTTGTCTGTTTCACAAAGATAAATACAGACTATCGTAGCTTTAGCAATACGAGCTTTGTCTCTCTCTCTCACCTTTCGTCGTCCCAATTTGTAAAACCCTAACGACTAGATTTCAGTTCCCGTAAAGCTTTTTCTCTCAACTTTCCGATCATATTTCTCAATCGGAGAAACTGATTCGACGAACATCATGAGTCGTTACGATAGCCGGACCGGCGACTCCACCTCGTACCGTGACCGTCGAAGGTAAGTGTGTTTGCTTTCGGTATGAAAAACGACGATTATGAAGAAAATCCGCTTAATTTTGATCAAATTCGTTGTCTTAAAGGAACAATACGTTTTCAATTCTCTATGGGTGTGTTGGAGAAGAAGAGTTTGCTTCATTTTCAAATTTTGCTTTATCTTAGTGACTCAGGGTTTGGTGGGACTTCAGCATATGGAAGCTCAGGTAGTCATTCATCTAGCAAAAAGGATAATGATGGCAATGAATCTCCAAGGAAGCTAGATTTGGATGGTTTGACTCCTTTTGAGAAGAATTTCTATGTCGAGTCACCCGCTGTGGCGGCTATGACTGACACAGAAGTGGAGGAATATCGAAAGTTGAGGGAAATTACTGTTGAAGGCAAAGATATTCCAAAACCTGTCAAGAGTTTTCGTGATGTTGGCTTTCCTGGTAAGCTGATTTCATCCTGAGTACTTGTAATACCATTTGTTATCCACTCTTGAATTTGGCAATCATGTAGGGGATTTAGATTGTGATTAGTTTCACTTAGTTGTCTTAGGTTTATCGTGTATGCCAGTTCTTTCTTTTTTTGTATACATCTGCTGATAAGAATTTCCTGCTTGGGACAGATTATGTTTTGGAAGAGATTAAGAAGGCTGGTTTTACTGAACCTACGCCTATACAATCTCAGGGGTGGCCAATGGCAATGAAGGGACGTGATCTCATCGGCATTGCGGAAACTGGCTCTGGAAAGACTATTTCCTACTTACTACCTGCTATTGTACATGTTAATGCCCAACCAATTTTAGGTAATGCTTGATTTCTGCTCCTGGAGTTCTTTTTTTCCGTTCTTGTTTGATGGTAGTTGTAATAGGCTGTACTGATTTAAATAAATATTCCCAGCTCCTGGGGACGGCCCAATCGTCTTGGTTCTTGCTCCGACTCGTGAACTGGCTGTACAGATACAGCAAGAGGCATCTAAATTTGGTTCATCGTCAAAAATTAAGAGCACTTGCATTTATGGTGGAGTTCCAAAAGGGCCTCAAGTGCGTGATCTCCAGAAAGGTAAATTGCTTTAGTTCAGTGCCTTTCGCGACATTTCTCGAACTATTAGTTTTTCTTATTTTTTATTGATCGTTCTGATAGTGATTGTTGGCCTGTGGATTTAGGTGTGGAGATCGTTATAGCTACTCCTGGGAGGTTAATAGACATGATGGAGTCGAACAACACAAACCTACGAAGGGTTACTTATCTTGTTTTGGATGAGGCTGATCGAATGCTTGATATGGGGTTTGACCCTCAGATTCGGAAAATTGTTTCACATGTTTGTTTTCTTACTCCTGTCTTGGTCATATATATGTGTATCCTAGTCGCTTTGTCTTTAAATCTTTCTTCTTAAACCTGTGCAGATTCGGCCAGACCGTCAAACTTTGTACTGGAGTGCTACTTGGCCTAAGGAGGTGGAACAACTATCGAAGAAGTTTCTTTATAACCCATACAAAGTAAGAGAGTAAGAGACATCTCTCTAACGTTTTCACAATGTTTAGTCGTCAACAAAAACTTATCAGGCTTCTTTGGTCTTAATTGCAGGTGATAATAGGATCTTCTGATTTGAAAGCTAACCGTGCAATTCGTCAAATTGTTGATGTCATTTCCGAAAGCCAAAAGTATAACAAGTACGTCTCCTTACCTACTATGCTCTCCCTGCCTCTTGTTTCATTTCACTTGTCATGGAATCTGTGGTGAATCGAAACTTCGTTGCGATTTTTTAGGTTGGTGAAGTTGCTTGAAGACATAATGGATGGAAGCCGAATTCTTGTTTTCCTCGATACAAAAAAGGGTTGTGACCAAATCACTCGTCAGCTTCGCATGGATGGTTGGCCTGCTTTGTCAATACACGGTGATAAAAGTCAAGCCGAAAGAGATTGGGTTCTCTCGGAGTTTAGATCAGGCAAAAGCCCTATAATGACTGCAACAGATGTTGCAGCTCGTGGATTAGGTACTAAATCTTTTTCTCCTCTGCAGGCAACATCAGCTCTCTTTACCCTGGTGAAAAGCTAACAACAGTCTTTTGTTTTGAACAGACGTGAAAGATGTGAAGTATGTGATAAACTATGACTTCCCTGGATCACTGGAGGATTATGTTCACAGGATTGGACGAACAGGTAGAGCCGGGGCCAAAGGAACAGCTTACACTTTCTTCACAGTTGCAAACGCGAGATTCGCCAAGGAACTTACTAACATACTAGAAGAAGCTGGACAGAAAGTGAGTCCCGAATTGGCCTCAATGGGTCGCAGCACCGCTCCTCCTCCTCCAGGTCAGTTAGCACAAGCAAAAATCTTTGTCAGAACTCAGAAGATTTCAAATGCATGGTCATGTTAGCCTGAGTCTTGATATATTTATTAATCTGTGGTTTGATGTTGTGGAAACAGGGCTTGGAGGATTCAGAGACCGTGGGAGCAGAAGAGGGTGGAGCTGATCTCTGATTTTGTATCTTGTTATGGCTTTAGGGCTCAGTGATTTTCTTTCTCCATATTTTTACCTTTTTACTATTTTGTTCCTCAAACATTTGACATTTACAGCAAAACATTAAAACATGTAAGATAACATTTGATCTGATTATCCGAATTAGAGCAAGATAAACCAAAAAAAAAAAGTATACCATGGATTTATAGAAAAATTGATTAGTCATTTTTTTTTGTTTCTCCCTTTTTTGGACATCAGAAATTCAGAATGATAATAGAGTGAGTATTTAAAAAAAAAAAAAACTACTAGGAAAATATATATTTGGGTGTAATCATTGTAATTTGCAAAAGCATTTTGTTAAATTAATTAAAAATTTATTAATATACAAACAGCTCTCACAAGTAAAATCCCTAAATTAAACAACTTGAAGCACAAGAGAGGAAGAAGAAGAAGAAACGGAACATTTGATCGAATCGAATCCGCCATGAGTGAACAAACTCCCAAGCTTTTCACCAATAAACCCAAGAAGAAGGGTAACAACTTTTTTTTTTTTTTTGGGTTTCTCCGATTCACAGTAAAACAAACAGAAGAAGAAACTGTCGCTTTTCACAGCTCACTCAACGAATCTTTTCTCACACAAATTTGGATTTATATTATTTGACTTTTGTGTAATCTCCATTTCGATTTGTGATCTGTATCCAGCCATTATTGCTCAGCTTAAGCACGTTGAAGCCAATTTCAACAATCCCACCGTTCCTCCATCATCAAAACCGTCTCCGGCTGCAGCAGCCGCGGCTTCGTATACTATGGGTGGTGGTTCTGTTCCTCCTCCGCCTCCTCCTAAGGAATCATTCGCTCGGAGGTACAAATATGTCTGGCCGCTTCTCCTTACCGTCAATCTTGCCGTCGGAGGTACTCAAACCGTTTTTACTGATTCTCAATTAGGGTAACGATTTGGGGAATTTTTTTTCTGGTTTTGAGACTTTAGCATTAGTTACTAGTAGTAATGATTCTTTTGAAGTTAAGGAGTTTTGAATCATTAGGTTTTTGATAAGGTACAAAGCTTGGACCATTAAGATCTGCTTCAGATCATGTGTTTGCGAATGTCTGATTTTGCTTGATACATCTTTTTTTTTTGGTAGGCCTGCTTGATACATCTTTTGTGATCTTTAGATTTTGTTTACTCTCTCTATTGATACACACACTTTGACTTGAGGATTTTGCTCATCTTTAGATGCAATCTATAGAACCTGTATCGTAATGTTGCAGACTACTATTCTTAAGGTTCTCTGCTTGTATTTTTGTCTCCTGCTGAAGCATGACTGCTCCTTGTTAATGGATAACCACATCTGAAATGATGTTTAGTTTTATCATTTTGTTAGCAGGGTATATGATTTTAAGAGTCATTTACGATAGTTTACATGGATACCTCGCGCCATCGAGATTCTTCCTTAGATAGTTTCTATATTCCTGATCTTGGAATTACAAGTTTCATCTACACTTTTATTTCTGTATTACCTTAGAACTGCGTTGAAGTTACAATCTTGATGGATATGCCTTCACAGAGGCTTTCATGACAAATACTGACGGTTATTTGCCTTGTTCGTTTTGCAGGTTATCTTTTCTTTAGAACTAAGAAAAAGGACATAGATCCTCCTCTAAACGAAGAGATGGCTGCTAAATCAAGTTCAGTGGCAGCTCCTGTTACTGTGGAAAAAACTGTGTCTTCTACAGTGGTTGCAGAGCCAGTGGTGGTCAAGGCACGTGAGCCAATTCCGGAGAAACAACAACGTGAGCTCTTCAAATGGATGTTGGAGGAGAAAAGGAAAGTAAATCCGAAAAATGCAGAAGAGAAGAAACGGAATGACGAAGAGAAAGCGATTCTGAAACAGTTCATAGGCTCCAAAACCGTTCCTACTTTCTGATTTATGAAAGTGCAGATTCTGTTGATTTTAGTTTGGTTTCAGTTCTTACTTTGTGGATATCAGATGTTTTGCTTTTGGAATCTTTTTTTGTTTCATTGTTGAAACCACTCACTTTGGTATCTTCAGTTCCAACATTGATCCATTGCCCGGTCTTGTGTTTCTGTGGCATTGTGAAACGTTGAATGCTAGAGAAAAAGGTTCGTCTTCTTTGGGCTAAAGAGTTTGAGTTTGAAATATACATGTCGCACTATGATTGACTAAGATCTGGCAGTTTAAATTTATCTTCAACATAGACATGTCAAAATTAATATTCTCTAATTTATCAACATTTTTTCGATGCATAGTGCAGATCAAGAACTAGTACAATGATATATCAAGTAATTTTAATCACAAAGCATAAGAAGCACTTACTAATATCTACTGATTGCATAAATCTGTAAAAACCAGATTCAGAGTGTGTAAGAGAGAACAAACCATGACAAGCTTTTCAGACAATTGAAAGAAAATATTATAATCGAAGTTATCTCGAATACTCTTCTTTTTCCCGCTCGGACTCATTATTCATCGTCACCACCATCTTCAGTTTTACCACTCATCAGTTTTGGCTTATTCTTAGAGCATCTCCAATCCAACCGTAGTATCTTGAAGAGTATCTGGAGATTAAATAAATAAAAAATAAATAAAAAAAGCAGGAGAGAGAGTCAGACACGTTTGGTTTTAGAAACTTTGAAAAACTGTCTGTCCACTTGTTTTTATACTAGTATTAAGCCCCCTGCTATGCAGGGGCACAATCTGTTTTAAATTTAATCTATATATAATAGCAATCTAATAAATACCATTTGCACACCTGAACGGTTGCGTCTTTTTATCGCAACTTTTCGTTAATGTTTTTATTAATTAAAATATATATTTTACGGTTATGTTTTTTTTTATAAATTGCATTCTGAATGTTTTCTACGGTTGCGTTTTTTATTGTAGCTCTTCATAAACAGTTGAAACCGCTTATTCGAATCATTGCAATATTTAGTTTATTTTACGAACAATTGCAACCTTTGGTTTATATATTTAGTTTATTTCACGAACAATTGCAATTTTTGGTTTATTTTATAAATAGCTATAACATTTAATTATCTACCGCCGCGTCTCTCGGTGTAACTTTTCATAAATTATTATTTTAATTTTTAATTTTTAATTACTAAAATGTATTTAATGAGGTTGTAACTATTTAATTGAACTGTTTCAACATTTGGATTATTTGACGAATTATTGCAACTTTTGGTTTTGTGTTACGAACCATTGTTATCTTAAGTATATTTGATGAACTATTGCAAAATTTGGTATAATTGACGAACCGTTGCAGTTTTTGGAATATTTGATATCTACGGTTGCGTTTCTCGGATAAGTTCGTCATATTTTAAAAAAATATTTAAATACTAAAATATATTTAAATGAATTGTTGTTACCGTTTAATTTAACACAATAGCATTTGGTTTATTTGACGTTGAACGTTTTTGCTTATTTATCAAACCATTGTAATATTTGGTTTATTAGTTTATGCTTTTTGCACTTGGGAATAGTTTTTTAGTTACAAATTATTGTTTTTTAAATATTAATATACTTAATAAATGCTTATGAGGGTTTTCTTTATCATAATTTTTGTAAAATATATATTGATTTGTTATTAAAAAAAATTCAAAAATTATTACAATTCATTATGATTTTTTCGTTTGATATTTTTTTAAATGATTTTTGAAATACATTCCCCTGCGACATCGCGGGGGTCCTGATACCTAGTTATGTTAATAAAAATGAAAATTTAATTATTTTTTGGGTTGTGTATGAAAGAAATAAACTGTAAGTGTTACATATTATGGTTTTTTTTTTTTTGTCAACGACTTATTTTGGTTTAACAATAAAATATGTAACTAATTATGTGTAATAGTCAACAATCAAACAAAATAAACGATAATGAAAATAAACGGTAAAAGAAGTTAAAAAGAGAAAACAAACAGTATACAGTCATAGATCATATACATAATCTTTAATTTTGTTTAACCAAAATGTAATAACAAATAGTATTAAAAATACAGATGACTGGGATTACAAAAATTCAAATGGCAAGAAAATTTATTAGTAAAACAATTTATGTAATCAAGAATTCTTAAAGTAATTGACAAAAAACCCATAACTTGAACAGTTGACAAAAATAGATTGTGGCCATGTTCGGCAATTAGTCGCAGTCGCTGCAACTGCGACCAAACAAAATGCCTTCACTTTTCTTTCAATTCTTCTTTATCTCTCTTGTATATCAGCCGTGCGACTTTAATATTTAGATTTCGGAGTCGCCGGAATTAAACAGCGACACTATTTATGCCTAATTTTAATATAGCGACTGTCGCTGGTTTAATAGCCATGGATGAAGCTTGACGGAGAAGACGATGGAGAGATAAGATCTAGGCTCAAATCCAGTTTTCAGTTGAGGTTTTACAAAATTGACAGTTATACCCTTTGAATAACTCATAATTACAATATATAATTACTTTTTAAAATAATCGCAGGTGAAATCGCACGATTCCCAAAAGAACAGAGCCTGTATCAAACCACCGCCCGTAAGTACATTAAAATTTCGATAACTCTTCAACCAAAGGAACGCAAGAGATTGATTTTATCTGGCCACAAAACTCTGCAAAAAGATTGAAATAAAAAACTGATGAAAAAAGAGACAAATTACAATGTTATTTATGATGAAACAGATGAAAAGAGAGACAAATTGATGCAAAGGCAGAGGTGTTGATATAATCGTGTAAGAACATATATATGAAACCGATCATCCATCTTCACCTTCCACTCCATTTAACGATGTGGTGCTTAACAATACATTAAAAAAATGTGGAACATTGACAGTTTCTCATAAATAGTTAAAAAATGCAAAATAACTCACTTTTGTAATTTCATGGGAGAATGCCTTTGTACCCCCGTCATATATTCTTCTCAACATGTTTATCTTACATTTTTCGTTCTCTGTATAGGTCAAGGTTTTGAATTCGAAAAAGAAAGAATATAAAGAGCTTAAGGTTTGTGTTAGTTTGCTATCGATTGATCCATCTATAAAACCAAAGAAATAAATAGATCGTGGACGAAAAAATGATCGTGATGCGTGGGTGAGAGCGAAACTGTCGATCAGTTTAGATTTTCTGATTTTTTGAATATCTAAAATAAGTTTGAAAATTAGTAATTCTATTTAAATTTGTTTTAAGAATAATAAAATTGGATTTGGAAAGTGAAAGAGCAAATTTTAAGAGTTTTGCCACGTGTCAAAAAGATAGTGTTGCAGTTATTGAAAAAGTGACTGTTGATTTAGTATAATTAGATTATTGGCCAAATTCTTTTTTTATAATTTAAAATTTAAATAAATAACTTATTTATTATAAAATGATTAAAATAATATTTTTGAGAAACCTACACGTGTGATTGGATTAGACTTTTAAGGCTTTAGAAAAAATTTAAAAGTTTTAAAAGTCTATTTTTCCCAATCAAGCTTTTTTGGTTTTAAAAAATTCTAAAGCCTTCAAAGTCTCTTTTTTTTTACTCTTTGTTTTCATTTTTTTTTTAAAGTCACGTAAATGAGGCTTTAGAAATAAATAAATTAAAAGCTTATAGCTTTTCTTCTTTTTCTTTTCACATATACATGTAAACTCTCATAACATTCACAAATAAATTAATTTTTGAAAAATTTCAGTTTATTTACAATTAATTTTTTTTTCTTGTTCTATTAAGATCCACTTTCCTATATATTTGGTAATTATTTACAGTCACATTCTTTACCAATCAGTTATAAAATTTATACAGTCAAAGTCTTTAAAGCAAAAGTTTCTACAGCGAAAGCTTTTACAGTCAAAGTCTCTACAGCGATAATTAAAAGTCGTTACCAGTCGGTCCTTATATCTGATGGATGGAGATAGTCTTAGTTTTCTCCGCTTTAGACAGAGACTCATTAGACAAGCACTTACTATTTACCGCTCATCTATGGACTAATTTTATATTTTCTTCTGTTTGCATTAAAAAATTTTAATTGGATCTTGAATAGAGCTTGGAAATCTTAGAAAGATAATATAAATACAATTAATTTCTAATAGCATATTTTATTACTATTTTAAAAATATTAATTTTCATTACTTTTTCCCCAATTGAATCAATTTTTTATTGCTTGATTGGAAAGGGTTACATTTTAATTTTATAACTAGTCAACATTAAATTTTGAAATAATAAATTCGATTTTCATAAAAGTTGTTTTTTTGTCAATATTTTCTTATATCCATCTTGGTCAATATCAAGGTAGATTTAAGTCAATATTGACAAAAAAAAATATTTTAAGAAAATATAAATTTTTCATTTTAAAATTTCAGGTTTACCACGTAAAAAAAATTAAAATTTAGCCTTTTCTAATTAGACAATTAAAAATTGATTAAATTAGAAAAAAATCATAAAAGCTAATAAATTTTTAAAAAAGATATGCTACTACTATATTTCTATAATTTAAAGCTCTATTCAAAAACCAATTTTAAAAAAATCAAGTACAAAGTGAAGAAAGTATAAAAAAGAAACCAAACTGTGTTTTCAATTTGTCACAATCCTATCTAATTAGGAGATTTTTTCTCATTTGTTTTTTAGAGTTTTATTTTAATTATTTTTTTCTTTAATTTGTTTGAATTTCTAATGACTCTTCCTAAACCAATTTCAAGACTTCCTCTCTTATCAACAACCCAACGAACTTAGTTGCTTTGGCGTATTTACACACAAAACTTTGAGTCGTGCCTTTAACAATATGAACTTAACTAAACTTTGAATTTTCTACACGAACCATTCAAATCCGGCAAAAACCATCAAATTGACAAAAGGTGTTACTTTTCCGTTAATAGATGCTGACTAGGATGCCGCATTTTCAATCTAAAATGCCACGTGGCGTCATGATTCGATGTCGTTTCATAAGAAAACAGCATGTTGTCCCACAAACTTAGTTTGTCTATCATACACAAAACTTAGAATCATGCCTAAAACTACATGAACTTAGCTAAATTTTGAATTTTTTACACGAACAATTTAAATCTGGCAAAAAAACCATCAAATCGAAAAACAATGTTACTGTTCCGGTAACACATAAACAAAAGAACCACACAGACTATATATAGATTCATATTTAGCTAGAACATAATAGGAGTTACATGAGACAAAGCCTTAAAAGTTCAAAAGCTTTCTCTACAAGAGACAGAAGAATCATTCATCAAATTGAAAACAAACTCAAGGAATAAACAAGACTTACACGAGCAACAACATCTTCTCCACTTCCCATTTCTCAAGGTTCAATTTTGAGTTTCTTTTCTTCTGAAATCTTGATAGGTCTTTAGGTTGTTTATAAGGTGGAGGAGGATAATGGAGCTTATCTCTAAATGGATATGTTTGCTTCACTAAACTAATCCGCTATTGGTTACTTGATATTTAGGTAGTAAAAAAACCTGCTTAAATATCATTTTCAAAGTATAAATGAAAATAAATCATTTTCATTGTTACTACTGGAACAATGATGTTTAAGTAGTAAAAAAAACTTGCTTAAATATTATTATTTCAATAGTAATCAATAGTTGATTAGTTTAGTGAAGCAAATCTATCCATTTAGAGATAAGCTCCATTGTCCTCTTCCATCTTATAAACAACCTAAAGAACTATCAAGATTTCGGGAAGAAAATAAACTCAAAATTGAACCTTGGGAAATGGGAAGTGGAGAAGATGTTGATCGTGTAAGTCTTGTTTATCTCTTGAGTTTGTTTTCAACGAATGATTCTTTTGTCTCTTTGAGAGAAAGCTTTTGAACATTTAAGGCTTTGTCTCTTATAATTCTTATTATGTTCAAGCTAAATATGAGACTATATAGTCTATTGTGTGTTTATTTGGTCTACGTGGATTCGATCTCTAAATACTACTCCCTCCGTTTTCGAATAGTTGTCGTTTTAACTATATGCACACAAATTAAGAAACTATTAATGATGTTAGTTTTTCAATATAAAAATATCATTAATTATCTACCTAAACATAATTTAACCAATAGTAAATCAAGTTGCATAATAAAAATAAATATAAAAAATAAAAAAAATAAAAATTTTGCATCGAAAACTGAAAACGACAACTAATTAAAAGCAAAAAAATTTCTCTAAAACGACAACTATTCGAAAACAGAGGGAGTATTACGCTTGTCTTTGCATTTGTGGTTTATATGATGAGTAAAACTTTTACTTGTAAGAAATTCTTTTTTAAAAAATAAAAAATAAATAAATGAAATGATGTTGTTTCGTGGCTCCACGTGGAATACTAGACTGCAAACACAGAATCTTAATGTACTTACTAATCTACTGATTGCACAAATCTATATATAAGAGCCAGATGCAAAGTGTGTTTGTGAGAGAACGAACTCTGACTATTTTTTCAAACAACCGAAAACAAAGATTACATCAAAGTTTTCTCGAACCGCAACTGAAACAGCATCATCCATGCCTTTTTTTCTTGGAATCATCATCATCACCACCACCATCATCGGCTTTACCGCTATCAAAGTCTGCTCCTTCTTACCTTTCTCAGCTTTAGGGAAAGACTCATCAGCCTCAATTGCAAATAAAATCTTTCTAACTAGATAAGATAGTGACAAATGACAAATACATTTTTGTTTCCTTTTTATATTTTCCTCTGGTTGTATTGGTTTTTTTTTTTCTTTTGGGTTTTGAATATAGCTGAAAATCTTAAAATGATAATATGAATACAATCAATGTCCAATAACATAATTAAAAACCAATAGCTACTGGGCATCAATGATATTCATGTTATATTTCTAATATTTCCAGCTCTATTTAAAAACCAATTTAAGAAAGAAAAAAATCAAGTACAAAGACAAGAAGAGAAAAAAAGAAACAAAAACATTTGCCATTTGTCACAATCCTACTAAAGACTATGACAAATGGGAAATGTTGAGTTTTGTTCAAGCCTTGTAGCAGCGATCCGTGTAATTGAGGCAGATGAAACTCTCTCTGAAGCGAAGAATGCTAAAAAGAAGCAAAATCTGATGAGCGGCAAAGCTGATGATGGCGCCGGAGATAATGATGATTGCTTAAAGAAAAATAAGGGAGTCGATGATGATGTTGTAGCTGCAGTTCGAGAAAACATTGTCTGTAACATCTGCTTCTGTCTGAGAAACCAGTCACGGTATAGTTCATTCACTCTCCGGGTCCGGCTTTTATAGATTTGTGCAATCAGTAGATTATATAAGTGTTTCGTATGCTTTTTGATTTTGTTAATGCTTGTTGAATCTTGTTATTGGTTTTGGTTGGTTACTATATTGTTCACTTTATTTAATTAAGCTGCCTAATTACTACACATACGTGTTAGTGGCATTATCAGGAAACTGAGGGTCGTTGGAAGTGGATGAAGTCTCCACCTGCTAGCAGAAAGTCTATTGAAGCTTTGTATCCTTTGGAAAGGAAGAGGATAAGGAAAGCCACAAAGGCGACTCAAAATAGTATCGGAAGCTGAAGAAGCACCAAGCAAAAGGATGAAAGTGGACATATATTGACACAGTAGAACTGTAGAAGCAGCCACTGCAACTGTGTTGGGAGCAGTGTTTTTATACCCAGACCGGACCGGGTGGTTTGACAATTGAACCGTGACCCGATAGTATCTCCGGTTCGGGTTTCATGCAAAACTCGACATATAATTGAACCGGAAGTTCTTAATATTTCGAAATACAATATTGTGTTTATATGTCTTTCAAAAGAAGTGTGTTTTACTGTTTAACATGTTAATATTGTTCGTTTATACAATTTCCTTACTAGAAATACCTAAATCTTTGTGTTTGATATCATGGTGTTAATAAGTATTTAACAAGGGAGCTACTAACCTTTTCATGTATGTTATGTGAAGGTCGGTATAATTCTTGTTGCTCAGTTTGTTGGAGATACATTATTTCATCTACGGCATATAATATGAAAAATCACTTATAAATGTTTCAATCATTATACATTTTTCTACTATTGATGAAATAAGTATGAAGATAAAAATAAATATGAACTGTATTAGGAATGTGGCCTAACTTAACCCAAAAGCTAGCTCAAGAGTTAAGGATTGCCACATTATTTATATACTACCCAAAGATCTTAATCCCAAGCAATGTGGGACATTCTAATAGGCCTCCTCGAGATGTGGGTGGAAAACGGCCCAACGGGAACAGCCCAAGCCCAACATCTCGGAAATACAACAAGACATGCCACTTATATGGGCCACATAGGTTGAAAACCATTTTTGTGTGAATTTGCTTGTTGGGGCAACCTTGGGCTCTGATACCATATTAGGAATGTGGCCTAACTTAACCCAAAAGCTAGCTTAAGAGTTAAGGATTGCTACATTCTTAATATACTACCCAAAGATCTTAATCCCAAGCAATGTGGGACATTCTTATAAACGGTCTAAGTTATTAAGCATGCAAAAGACGAGAAAAATGTTTCTCATTAGTTCAAGAAGAAGACTTTTTTAACCAAGTGATTGTAATGGTCCTCATGGAAGTGATAACAACAAAAGAACCAGTGGATTTAGTAGGGATGTACACGGATCTGATACCCTAGAATTTTGAGATACCCAAATCGGATCCGTAAAACAACTACTTGGATCCTGATCCGCTAATATCTTCAAATATCCATATCCGAAACAAATAGCTAATATATATATATATATATATAAATATTGAAAAAACAAAAATAAACTATAATAGAAAATATCATATAAAATTGTTCATAATGAGTTTTAAATACTTTAGGACATATTTATTATGTTCGTTCGAAGAACACACCAATTTTAATATAGAGATTATTTTTGGTGATATATTAAACAATTTTACTGTTTATTATTATAAAATTAATATAAATCTTCTTCATATAAATTTCATAAAATTATATATAAAACACAGATTCGGGTATACTAACCTTAAAATTAAAAATACCCAGACTGGATTGATTAGATCTTGGATCGGATCTCAGATCCCGAATAGTTTGCCCAACCTTAAGATTTACCATATAATCAAAAGAAAACTATTAGATCAAATTGAGTATTATCCTGAGTCGAAAAACGAAAAATTTCGTTTACAACTATTTATCTAGCAAGCTTACTACATCGTTTCATATAAATCTACAAATAAGATGAACGAAACTATTGGAATAAACTAATTTTTGTATTATAGGAGTTACTTGTTCAAAAAAACATTATCTTGATTTTACTAGAATAAAAACCGAGATCTAAGACTGAAATAAATTTGAATAGGTGATACGAGTTCAATACAAAGATTACCTCGATTTTATAACGATAATAAAAATCAAGATCTAAGACTTGGATATATTAAAAACATTGTTACCATGATTCTACAATTGTAGATATTGAAATGTTCATTTATGATTTAATAAATCTAATCTTAATTCAATTTCACAAACGAAACAATTTACAACTGATAATCTTGAAGACAAACTACTATATTGCAAAACTTGACTATCGATTAACAAGTATATGAAAATTTGAGATTAGAGAAGAAAGTTACCTTCAAATCTTTCATGACTTTCCCGATTAGATGAAGTATGACCGATTTCTTTATACTTTTCATACAATGTTTAGATGGATTTGCAATTTGCTACAGATCAGAAATGTTTTGACGGCGAGAAGATGAACATGTTATCTATTTATACGAAATAACTGGTCAACATTATTTTAGGTTAAAATTTTCATTTATTTTGTTTCCGTAGATAGGATTTTTCAAAGTAATTGGGCTTGTCATTTGGACCGCATATTATTAATATTAGTCTTTGGCCCAATGAATAAATTTTTAATAATAAAAGTACTTTATAATAATACTCATGACGTTAATAAATAAATAGAATTTATTTGCAATCTTTTTTGAAATTCGATTTTTATACTAATAATTAAATTATGATAGAAAGTGAAACCTTAAATGGCTATCTTGTTTTGAACTTTGTCCAACCCTTTTCAACAATTCTACTTTGATTTTCTAAGCTTTGTCTTTTCCTCAAAACAAATCTTTAAGAGCAGGAATATCAAATTAATCCAGATGCTCTTTTATTTTGTCATTTCATTGAATGATAATCAGAAGGATTTGTGTTACTAGATACAAATGCCGGAAGAAATTGTAGAACTCTCCGGAAGGTAAAGCCCAAAAGAGAGAAACATAAGTCATGAGAAAAAAAAATCTCCGGAAGCTAAAGCCCAAAAAAGAGAAACATAAGCCATGAGAAAAAAAGAAAGAAATCTCCGGAAGCTAAAGCCCCAAAGAGGGAAATATAACAACAAAGAAATTGCAGCGAAACAAAAATGAAAGGTAAGCTAATCCACAAAAATCAAAAATCAAAAGAGGAAAATTCTGGCTCCTTAAGAGAAAGAAAAAAAAGTAAAAAAAAAAACAATTAATGCATAATTAATATAAAATTGGAGAAACATTTTCAGGAACTTCCATTATTGCTTTTGAGTTTGAGCACTTGTTGTTTAGGTGGATTTGAGGATGCTTTCTCCTTATTGCTTGACCGGATGAGTCTTTGCGTTTGAATATCAATTATTAGGATGTCGGGTGTTTTTTGTAAAAACCAAAGTCAATAACTACTGACAGAGAGAAAAAAAATACAGTGCATATTACAAAATTGTGTTTAATAAGGTTTGAGCATTTGGTGTTTAGGCGAATTTTTAAGCAACCGTCCAAATAATTGTTCCTAATTGCCACATGTACATAATGAGTATAGCCCATTAATTTAAATTTTCAAAGCCCATTTAAGGCCCAAACGGAGGACTCTCAACACGACGTCGTTCTCACGCAGACAACTTTTTAAAGTTAACCTTGTTCATAGCAATTCAAGGTAGAAGACGATATCCGCTGTGTGTAACAGAAGAAAAGGTTTTGACTCCTTTTTTTTTTCTTTGGCTAATTCACAATTTAATTATTTATTTGATTCCGTTTTCAATTTTCAATTATGTGAAATCGATCATGAATTTTTTTGGAAACGAATTGGGTTTTTGTTGAATTTTGCTGTTTTTCTTCTTCTTGAGAAGGTAAATTCTGAATGTCTGGAAGAAACCGGATTCATCGAGACAGTTATCATGATCGGCGTGAATTACCACCGGAGAGACCTTTTCTCCGAGGCCCTCCATTGTTACAACCTCCACCACCATCTTTGTTAGAAGATCTTCAGATACAAGATGCTGAAATTAGAAGGCTTTTGAATGATAATCATAGACTAGCTGACGACCGAATGATTCTTGAGCGAGAACTCGTTGCTGCTAAAGAAGAGCTTCACCGTATGAATCTGATGATTTCTGATCTTCGTGCTGAGCAAGATCTGCAGTCCAGGGAGTTTAGTGAGAAAAGGCATAAACTTGAGGGGGATGTTCGTGCTATGGAGTCTTATAAGAAGGAGGCGTCGCAGTTGCGTGGTGAAGTTCAGAAGCTGAATGAGATTAAACGTGAATTAAGTGGAAATGTTCAGATGCTTAGGAAAGATTTGGCGAAATTGCAATCGGATAACAAGCAGATTCCGGGTATGAGAGCTGAGGTTAAAGACCTGCAGAAGGAGCTTATGCATGCTAGGTATAATAAGATTGTACCTTTTATCAATCGTTCTGTTAGTTAGGTATTTTAGTGCCTAAACATCTGATTTCGGTCGTAAATGCTATGGAACAGAGATGCAATTGACTATGAGAAGAAGGAAAAGTTTGAGCTTATGGAGCAGCGGCAGACAATGGAAAAGAACATGGTTTCTATGGCCCGTGAAGTCGAAAAGCTACGAGCAGAACTTGCTACTGTTGATAGTAGGCCCTGGGGTTTTGGTATGATCCTAGATTTTTCTTGGAAACATTTTGTATTTTCATTCAGCCGCTAACTGCTTTGTTATAATATGTTATGCGTCCAGGTGGATCGTATGGGATGAATTACAACAATATGGACGGCACTTTCCGTGGTTCTTATGGCGAAAACGATACTTATTTGGTACTCATGCTTACATTCTTGTATAATTTGATCTGTATTGTGGACTTGTACTCTGACACGTCTGTGTTCTTTTTCTTGTTTCTTAGGGATCTTCGGAAAGGAGTCAATATTACAGCCATGGCTCTGGCTCGCAGAAGAAACCTCGTTTGGATCGTCATTGAAATCTATAAATGATTTGTGGAAAAAGAATGAGGTGACGTCTAAATAGCCCACTTCTCAAAACTCCTCTGGTTGTTTGTGGGTATGCATCTACTCTAAATCTATATGTTAGTTCTTCTGCTTTCTCAATAAAGCGTAATAGTTATGTAACTTAGATGGCTTTTTTTTCTTTTCTTTATTAGCCAAACTTAGATGGCTAATCTATTTCCTTCTTATTTCAATAATTTGACGATTTGGTTCTTCTTGCTTGCTATTAGTTGTGTCCTATTATCCTTCTTATTCTTCTCCCCGTATTTGTTACACCCTGGTTTGATTATTTGTAAAAGATAACCCCTCGGATAGATACCCCAGAGGACTCTAAGTGCCAGTAAGTTTGAGAAATCATACTGGCACTAATAAGAGGTGAGGATACCCTCCTTTTGCTTCCATCCCAGACTCCTTCCTTCTTATGTATTTGAATTTATAAAGATCTGGTGAGCAACACCTTTTAAAGGGGTTATAGGCTTTAGAAACTTGGGTCTAAAGAGAGATTTGAGCGAAAGTTGTTTACTGTGGCCATATTTTGGAGAAACTCTCAAGCTGCAATTGCATGTTGCTAGAAGCAAAAAGAGGTAGCAGTACCACAGACCACTGTTTTTGTGTAGCGGTGTTATGTATGTTTCGGCTATAGTTAAGGGCTATAGGAGAAGCTCAATTAAGAAGAAGTGGAAACATGGGAATGACTCCCATTTCTGGATTATGTCAGGAGGCAGCGTTTTTTCATTGAATTTTCTCGAGCTTGCTTATTCAAGTTCAGGTTTGTAGTGTCAATGCTGATTCAATTGGTAAAGGGAATGAGGCACAATACACTATTGGAGGAACAGAGACATATTGATCCTCTATGGCCATCTGACCATAGTGAGTAGCCTCTCAGAACTCATTTTGGGATTCACCAGTGACGCCCTGCTGGGATCAGGCTAACAGACTTCCATCAGCAGCAGCTAAAAACAGGCTTTGAGGGTCATATGGATCAATATGAGCGGGATATTTCATTTCAGAAAACCTTCAACAGGGATTATTTGAGCAGTGTTTGAGCGATCAGCATCTTAGCTATGACTGCAATAGGACTGAATCTAGGTGCTGTGAGTGGTTTTGGACTTTGTCTGGAGTTGCATGACCGTTACTCTCCACGTGCAATCATCTAATGGATTAGAAGAATTTACTCCTTGTTTCCACCATCAAACTCACCGTGTGCCATTAGGCGAACCACTAATTTCCACGGTTGGAACCAATGGATGGACGCTGGTCAGGAGCTGATGCATAGCTAGCCGTAGCAGGTGACTGGGCTGAATCTCTATTCCATAGATTGAATATCGATCCTTAACAACATAAAATGAGGTCAGAAGTTAGAAGGCGGGGGAAGATTCCAACTCATTGAGGACAGATGGATCAATAGAAGACAAATCAAAGCGACTTTTCATGGAGTTACTTCATCAAAAGACAGAGTAATCTGAATGTCTCATCAGCTTTTGAGACTTCTGCAAACTTTAATAGGCGGGCCAACAGGTTGCCGCGAGATGGGAATTATCTGCCTTGATCTGAGCTGGGATCATTGAACCATAATAATTCCTTGCTTTCTGAAAATATTGAAGGTGGGCAGACAGCTTATAACTATTCTATTAGGACATCGTTGATGGAGTGTGCTGAATTGCTGAATACTAGTTTGAAACGTCTAGAGTAGACACGCTGATGTAGAGTTTTACATCTTAGTTTTGGAGCTTTCACGATGAGCAGAAGAGAAAATCTTCGTTCAGGTGCAGCTTAGCAAATATGATAGGATTTTACGGTGGTGCATCCTTGGAATGTCTTGTTTGAGGTCCTAGGAGTTGCTTGGAGAGATGAACAGTCTGTCTCTGAAGGGGCACAAGCTGCATTCGTAAGTGGAATTTGTCAGCAAGGAAGCATTTAGCAGCAACTTTCTTAAGAAGAAATCTATAGTCTCAGAATACCTTCTCTGTCTCCTTTGAGTTAGTTTGCCTTCAGCTAAAGGAATTTTTCCATATATGACGAGATTGCCAATGTTCTTGTTGATACTACATCAGTTTTTCGGGTATGCACTTTCTGAAGGATGTTGATGTGCCTTACGGAAAACGATCTTTCTAGCAAGTACCAAGTCTGGAGAAAGGTATACTATCTTTCTAACAAAACTTTCCATACGAGGAAGTTTGAATTTTTTATCTGGTTGTATCTTCTAGAGGTTAGATATTGTTTTCTTTTTGGCATATAGATCTTCATTTATGTCTGTGGTTTTTGCATATAGATACTTAGCTAAACACAGTTTTATCTTCTTCCTAATCTATGTCCGCATCATTAGTTTTGCCACTTAGATCTTGGATTCTCTGTAGAGCTTGCGACACTGGAGGTTGAAGAGGATTTGTGAGACTTGTCTAGATTTCACATTAGTATCTATAGAATGAAGATAATGTTGATGAAATGCTGGACTGATGGAGAAGTAGCTGTTCTTGAAGAGGGTTCACTACGTTGATTTCTGGAGTAGCACGGAAGCAAAGTTCTTTAGAATTGATGGAAAGTATTATCTTACCCATGGTTAATTAAGGCATATGTTTAATAGATATACATAGGATTAGCTCACTTTATCCTGGAGTTGACTGCGACTAGCCTACTTCTGTGGGTTTAAGTTTTAAGGCTTTATATTGATCTCAAATTAGGTGTATATATTACCAGGATGAAAGGTTGTAGTCGATATAAATCTAGAGGTACTTAGTTTACTTCCCTCTTCCTTTTCCGAAGACTCTGAGAACTTCGCAGCTTAAGAGTGAGTTAGAAACGACTTTTCTTCAGAATTGTTTACCCTCATGTAATTCTTATCAAGGACAGATATAATAGCCTTGAAACTGTAATCTCTGAGGAAGAACAGTGTTGTTACTCCAGATATTAAATTAGTACGGTGCTGCAAAGATGCAAGTTTCCAGTAGTGTGAATCTTCTTGGAACAGTACACGATGCAAAAGATTTGTTATTTAGCCATTAGATGAGTTTGGACGCAAATAGGAAAAGATTCTTCTTCAAGCTCCATACCGGTTCACCTTTTAGACATTAGATGTAGAGATCCAGTCTGCTAAGTCACGTAGCATTGTATGCTTTGCATTAACGTTAGCTATTAAAAGCTGCTCATTTCATGGTCTATACAGGTTTTGATTATTCTTCTCCTTGTTACAGGCGACAAAGCTTGAAAAGACCATTCATCTACAAGCTGGAACCGACAGAGGGACACGAATGGTTATAAGTTATAACAAAAACCAGTAAGTGTGTTAATCACTAAATACACCCTCTCATAATTAAACATTTATATGCACGTATCATCATAATCAACAGGCTGAATGTTATTTATTCATATGTATTGCAAGTTATGATCTAAGAATGATTCTGATTCGGACATTTTTTCAGGTGGTTAGAACAGGAGGAAACATCTTGGACCTTTTTCCTTTCACCAAGGTCTTGGTATCAGGAAAGAAACCGTCGCCGACTTCCTCAACTGCACCATCTCTTGTCACACTAATCGGATAGGCGACTAAATGGATACCGAGCATGTCCACGACCTTGTCTCCGCTGTAAATCTCCCACATTTGCTCTCCTATTGTCCGTAACCCTCGGACACATTCAAGACTCTCTGGCTCTGACGATGATAAGTCATCTGCCGTGATCTGGCCACCGGTATGCTCATACCAGAGCGATAACCGGTAAGCTCGGATTTCGTTGGTGTTGTTTGTATTGGTTTGGTAGCAACCTATTGCAATCTCGGTGTCCCGACAACCATCCATTGATCTCTGGTTTATATTGGCCGATCCTATCAAAATGTATGTGTCGTCCACTACAAACATATGACAATCTCTGTGAATTGAATCTTAAGTACTTATAATTTGTGGAAGGTTAACAAATCTTCAATATTTTTTTCATTGCAGATTGTGAATTGCGGATTGTTTGTTACCTATCATGAGCTTGGAGTGGACATAGACCATGAATCGCCGATTCCTCTGCGCATTCCAATAATGCGTTTTCTGATGGGGCGACGAAACTGCTTCAAACTCTCCGTCTCTCTTCTCTTCTCTGTTTGCAAGACAGAAGAAGTTTAGATAATCCCTAGGATGCGACTTGTCTCCAACTTCCCATATCGCCTCTCCAATGATCTGATACATCATTGACATCGTCTCTCTCGTCCAATGAAGTATCTCTTCAACCGTTTCACTCTCTGGTGGCCCTTCCGGCCACATCGGTATCACTATATACACTGCAAATCTCTCCCTTGTGCGTATCTTAGCAGCAATCTTTAACGCTATTTCGACAGGTATCAAGTTTGTGCATCCGCTGCAGATTCTATATATCAAAAAACGAAATACTAAATCAGATCAGAATCTCGCAATGGATATTTAATAGTTTCGATAAAAAAATCCATACTTATCGTTCTTGCTCCCCCAGTGATCACAGCTTCCCATGAAATACTGATTCTCAATGTAGATAAACCTCTCAGCCTTTCGAATTGCCGTGACGTAGCCATCATGTACACTCTTCTCTACCGGCAAACCTCTTGGCATCTCTGTTGCCGATATGTGATCTATTGATCTCAGAACTTGAACATTCCATTTCCGGTTATTTTCCTCCGTAGGTCCGGTTAGGTTTACTAAGTTTCTGATCCCTGAAGTGTTAACCAACACCGAAGGGTTACACTGTTTCGTCCATCTCTGTTCGAAGTTCTTTAGAACATCCCAAGCCGCTCCTCCAACCACAGACACATGGCAATCGTGCCATGGCTCTCTTGGTCCGCCTTTACTTAGCTTAGCTCCGGCTACACTTGTCTGGTAAAAATCAGCCTCCGTTCCGAGTGTACGAAACAGTGAATGCTCCTCCGTGTCATACCGGCCATCGCAAAGATCAAACCCGCCTAGGAAGCTCATAATCTCTCGCTCCTTAGTGCTTGAGTTTGCCACACGTGTATCCAATGTTATTGTCTTTTGGTGGTGCGCAAACGCTGTAGGGAGCTTTTTGTGCGATCTTGGACACAGTCTACAAACAACATTTGTGTTTCTGAAGTAAGCAAGAGCTGTTTCGACGTTTGTTCGCATTACACCTTTGTTCTTGATTATCGGTAAAGATGTCTCGTCGTTCCACAACATTACTCTCACCGCTACACCTTCCTCTGATTTCCGTTTCAGAAGCTCGCCGATCGTTACTCCAACTGCATGTGGAATCTCAGTTTCGTCGTCGCGTACAAGAACAAGATTAGGGTTTAGTGCCCATCCTGCGATGTAAACCAAATGCCTAGCACTTTCGATCGCTTTGTAAACATCTTCCCATAGATTCCTTGCATTAAAAGGAACATCATGAACCCTGGGATCAAACGTGGCCTTGTGGTGTGCATCTTGATACAGTACGACTCTGCAATTCGACCTTTGAGGGAAGCTTGCGTTGCTAATACCTTGAAAAGACTCTCCTTCAAGCGCTTTGCACCATCCCGGTTCAAGATAAGCCGGTCTGAACCACATCAAACACTTCAGCTTCAAGTTACGTTTCGTTGACCCATTCTCTGCAATTAGAGGGAAGAACCCGTTGATAACTGCTGAATCAGATGTCAGGATCTGTTCTGCAGAGATCCGGACTCTTCCGAGAACAGAGCATCGAGTCTTGAGCGTGATGGTGATGGTCGTGTCAGAAACCGGGTGAGCGCAGAGGATCTGAAAAGTCTGATTCCAGACACGGTCATATTCTGAGCTTGTTTTAGCAACTTTCTTCTTGTTTATCTTGATGGTCACGTAAGCTGCTTTTGGCTTTGTACATATACACTGTAAAAATGATAGCAAGAGTTCATGAGAATGAACACAACGATAACATCATCAGAGTCATTAATCCATCATATGATACAGACTTACATTGAAAGGAAATGGAGGAGAAAATGGTGTTGCATCGAAGATTGTAATCTCAAGTGTTCCATGGAAGAACTTCTTCTGTTCTTCAAGCTCCATCTTCTCTTTTATTCAAAATGTATCTAAAGAGAATGAGAGAAATTTTTCTGCGAATCTCAAATATGTGCTTGAAGCTGGTCAATTACATTATGCACAAGGTTGTGTCCATCCATATGTATATATATAGTTGTAAATGTTTTTGGTAAAACTTGTAGGATTCTCCATGGACAATCTTAAAGAAAACATTCAACCATATATGACAAAAATATGAAGGTGAAGTGTCTTTGACTACAAATCAAACATTCGTCTTTGGTTTCAACACTGGAAATTTAAAAAGCAATGTGTTAATTTTTATTAAAACAAACGTTTGGGACTAAAATGGAGAAAGCATGAAAATATCTGGTGGTGTTTGTAAATATTTGAAAGATAAGCCACGTGCAGCAATAAAGCGATGCCAGAGAAACCACTCGGTCGCTGTTTTTTTTTTATGAACAAATAGTGAATTAAAAAAAAATTAATCCTTCAAGTTAATAAAATTATGCTGTTTACAAGTAATTAATTAATTAGATTTTATATTGGTCAACAAGTAATTAATTTATTATACTGTATTTTGAAAATGACAGAATATATGCTGTACATTTTCCTAAGAAAGTGTCTCTAATTCTATTATGCTGACTGTTAAACACATATGATTTTTTATATTTCTCAAATAAAATTTACATAATATTAGGTAAATATTTGTAATTTTCACTTGAAAATACCAATATTACCATAAATGTATAGTGCTAAAACAAACAAAAATCGTGTAATATTTGGAATTTATAATATATATATAGAACTTATTACAGTATACAAGCATTTATGTATTTATTGGTTATGTAAACAACTTTTATCCATATGTGACATTTATTTATATCAGCACCATTTCATAGGGACACTGAGCAATTTATAACAAAAAGAAAAAAAAGAAAAAAAATTAGCTTCGTTTCTCTCTTCTCTCTCAGCAATGACGAACTACGGGGCGATTCCGACGTCGTCTCATCCATCACCGGCGATAGATCTCGAATACATCTCACGCGCCAAACACCGTATAAAATCCGGTCTAGCCACGCGCCGGCCATGGAAAGCAATGTTCGATTTCGAATCAATGACTCTCCCACACGGATTCTTCGACGCGATCTCGAGGATCAAAACGAATCTCGGCTATTTCAGAGCAAATTACGCCATCGGAGTTCTCTTCATTCTCTTCCTAAGCCTTCTCTATCACCCAACGTCGTTAATCGTGTTATCAATCTTGATCGTCTTCTGGATCTTTCTCTATTTCCTCCGTGACGAGCCTCTTGTGGTTTTCGGTTATCAGATTGATGATCGGACGGTTCTCATTGGTTTATCTGTTTTCACGGTTGTGATGCTTTTGTTGACTCACGCTACGTCGAATATTCTGGGATCTTTGTTAACCGCCGCCGTGTTGGTTCTGATTCATGCGGCGGTTAGAAGAAGTGATAATTTGTTTCTTGATGAAGAAGCTGCGGCGGTTTCTGAATCTTCAGGGCTGATGTCATACCCTTCGTCATAATTCCCAAATTCATTGTGTTTTTTTTTTTGTATGTTACTAATCATTTTGGTGTGATTTGAGAAAACTTGAGAATGTTTGAGTATGTTTTGTTGGTTAATTTACTTTACTACATGATTATCAAACCGAAAAGTTTATAACTACAAACACTAATCACTTTGGATTAAGCCACTAAAAAACCATAATTGTCAATTAAGAGGCCTATACAAAAAGAAAGTGATCAATCTCTGCATTAGCAACTTCAGCTTTTAACTGTGATCTCTGAGACCTTTTTCAATCGATAATCTTCCATTAAACCTCCCTGAGATTTCATTCATTACCATATCTCCTTCCAATAAACGCAACACCTTCAACAACAAGAAAAAAGCAGACACACTTGAGAGAGTTTTATTGGCTTTAAATATGAATCTGTTTCAAGAAATGGTGGTTTTCTTTACCTGAGACATACGAGGACGCAAATGTGGATCTCTACGTATACATAATGAAGCTGTATGAATCATACAGATGACTTCTGTTTCTGAATATCGCTTCTCGAGCCTCGGATCAACCAATTCATCAACTGCATACTCTTCTAATAAAGACCTTGCCTGCTCACAAAGAGCAACACGAGGCTTAAAGAAACTTACAAAGAAGAAATTTTAAGATTTCACTTACAAAAGAGACTCAAAATGAGCTAAGAACCTTAAGGAAGAAATAGATTTACCCATTCAGTTAAACATTGTTGTCCCTTTGGTCTGTAGATATCCATTGCTTTACGACCAGTGATTAGTTCGACCAATACAACCCCGAACGAGTAAACATCAGCTTTCTCTGTGATTTGTCCACTTTGAGTATATTCTGGAGCTAAATAGCTAAAACAAGAAACACAGAAAGTAGTTGAGAAAATTGTAAGATTCTTAAGTTGGAGAATGATGATATAGTTCTATAATTTGTTACCCGAAAGTTCCTATCACACGCGTGTCTACACCGAGCTCTCCATCAGGTTGCCATCGCGCTAAACCAAAATCACCAACCTGAAAGAGAAACAAAAACAGAATCAAACGAGTGTAGACACGAAAAAAGGCTTAAACTGTTGTTGAAGAAAATATAAATACCAGTGGTTCATAATCATGAGTTATTAGTATATTGTTAGGCCTCATGTCTCTATGAACAATGCAACCCACTCTACACTCTTCATGAAGATATCGAAGACCTCGAGCCGCTCCAACCGCTATTTTTTGCCTTGCAGGCCAACCCAAAGTGTCTTTATGGCGACCTGAATGGACATTTCATGGAAGTTAGTCAGTCAACTCTAGTTAAGAGTTTGTTATGTTAACCAACTTGAAATCTAGATGAGATTTACCGTATAGATGAGAGTCTAATGATCCATTGCATATGTATTCATAGACCAAGAGTCTTCTGGTATCTTCGATGCAGAAACCGATTAACATAACTACGTTTCGATGCTGAGCACAGCTCAAAACCTCTACTTCAGAGCAAAACTCTACATCTCCTTGTGTACTAGCCAGTTTGTGTTGCTTTACTGCTACAATCTGCCCTTCAGGTAATACACCTCTATGAACAGATCCAAATCCACCTTCTGCCAAAAAATTAGCTCGCGAAAACCCATTTGTTGCAAGCTCTAACTCTTTGTAGGAGAAAAACCTCGGCGGTTTTCCAAATACAGGCGCTTTGTGCTGACAGATAGAACATAGAGGAGGAGGAACAGGAGGAGCATTTCGTGATAAGGAAATTGTTTCTCTTAAGGTTCCACTAATTTCCTCCAAGTCATTCCTTTTACTTGACATAGCTGATTCTTCTCCTTCATCAAGCTTAGAACATTTCTCAAGCAAAGCCTTTTTAGTAGATACTTGAGCAGCCTTATCATCAGTTTTCCACAGACTCTCCTCGGATTCCTGTAATGAGAGGCGATGAGTGCCAAGATATTCTGATATCCATGGCTGGAATCTCATACTAGTGGAAGGTAGTGATACATTTTCGCTCTCTGAATCAGAATCAGATTCATTCTCTTTGATGGCCAAAGTTTCATCCTTTTTCACTTCAGCTGTGAAAAAAGGTGATGATGCTCCAAGGTCAGAGCTAGAAACTGATGAAGTCCCAACTTCTGTTCCTGTGAATGATGTCTCAACCTCAGGACTGCTCATTGTAGTTGATGTAACAACCGCTTTAACAGAATCTAATAACTTGTTTTTGTTTTTTTCAGATGCTAATTCTGGTTGCTTTGTTGGTGACCCGACCAAGTTCAACCGCAGGACTTTTGCCTGAGAACGCTTCATTGCCACAATGTTACATTGTAGCTCATCTATGCACCGTTTCTTTTCATGCTTAAGGTGCCTGTAAAAGAACCATTCAACCACATAAAGAGAGTAAAAACTAAAGAATTGAAGAATGAACTCAGATTATTATTTACTTACTTATCCAGAACTACCCAATTTGCTTGCAATTTCTTGGCCTCAGCCACAACAGCTCCACATGGTGATCCAGAAACAATCTTGATCCTGACATTAACCTTTCAAAGAACACACAAAAGAAACAAGCATGAGAATAACTTTTGATGTTTCAGAATATCATTATTTTTATGATGGCCTAATTAATAATTACCTTGTTTGGATCATAGACATCATGAAGCTGGAGAATCATTTGGGAACAAGTATCAGTGAGATCACTCTTTATCTCAGGAATTGCATCAGAATGCAGTTTCCGATGACCTGTAGCACAATCTCCGGCGAACCTCGGGAAAGTCCATAGCTTTCGGCCTAACGATTTCATCATAGAAGGACAAACAAACAAAGATAATGAATAAAACAGACCAAAGTAAGTAACCTCCATGTTTAGTAGCAAAGAAGAAAAAGTACCAGCATTGTGAGAAGTGACAACAACAATCAGAGTAATGCAATCTCCAGGATGAACAATATGAGTCAAAGCCCAAACCAATGCTGTCTTTGAAATCTCCCTAGATGCTTTAACAGCAACAAGAACCTTCTCAGTCCCATTGGAACCTGATCTCTTCTCCTGTTTCTCTCTGTTCATTTAAGAGACAGTTGCAAGAACAAGAACAATTCTCTTGATTTCTAGATTATCCTTAGAGATAATGCAGCTTCCAGGAGAGATAGACTCTGTAGATATGACTGCATTATTATGGCAAGTTGGAAATCAAGACAAAATCAGACCAAACACAGAATGCTTGGTTTTGCAGATGCATACAAAACTGATAGACATGACAAGACCTTTCACTCTCACTCACTGAATCACATAAACTTCAAAACACAAAATACAAAACCCTGAACAAAAAAATCCCACTTTTGAGATTCCCAACCAGCTTTTGGAGTAAATCTAATCAAAAAATCCTTGTACCCTTTCAATAAAAATTAAAACTTTAGGCTGAAAATCTCCCAAAGATCCAAAGAGATGCTAATCCTCTCAATCCAATCAATCAATTCTATCCTCTCTTTTTTTTTTCAAATCACTGAGTCAATGTAAACCCTATCAACAAGAGAAAGGGCAACACAATTCAAATGTCTCTGCTTCGATCTGCTGTCACTAAAATCCACCAATCTTCAAAATCACACCTACAAAAAGAGAATGAGATAAATGAGTTTTTGAAACGGAAACTTCCAAAATAAGTAGTATCCTTTAGACTAGCAATGGAAAGAGATTGATACATTAAAATAAATCCTTACTAAAATACACAAAAAAAAAATACTAGTATTATATTATCATCAATCATGTGTACAACTGCATCGCAAAGGATATTCTGAAATTTCTCACCAAGATAAGCACTCATATATTTCACCGCCATGAAAAATGAGCAAGAGATAAGGAAGAAGGATCCACTAGTGAAACAGAACGTTTAGTAAGAGTATCATCTTACATAAGGTAACATGAAGATTGATATGGCTATGTTTTGTCTGACTTGGAAGTTTTCAGCTTTAAACATCAAAAGCACGTTTATAGAGATAGAAACAAGACAGTGTATAAAAATCTAGAGAAGAAGCAGCATAAATGCTGACTCAGATACAAACAAGCAGAAAAGCGCGAAAATGTTATAAAAAGCAGCTTTGTAGTGTTCTTGATTTTGTCAACACTGTGATCCAAAACCCCTTAAATCACTGTGTATATTAATAAGTTAACATGAACGATCCAATGAGTTCTGTAATAAACTAATAATACAAAATTTATCTTTCTAATCTTGTATTTTTCTTATTCCCAATGTTTCTTTGTTTCTTGAGGAGTAGTTAAGTGGTTAAACCTCTTTCTAGTACTATTAATCAAAAAACAATATCAGACTGATAACAGAAATAATGTAAGACTACATAGCATTAACCTTTAAATATCTCTGCCAAAGTTAAACTTTTGCATTAGCCAGGAATTAGATTAAACTAAACTAAACTCAAACAAATTGGAAAGAAAAATATAGTTCAAATCTGTGTATCTTGTTTTGTGTGCGTGATTGATAGAGTTTAGACCTGTCACCATCACAAGGACCATAATACGCTGCGTTTCTCCGACCAGTCAATCACACTCTACGATTGTTAAATATTTACGGCTGTTATCAGTAGTCTCGTCTTGTCACACTTCTTGAGATGCTAAAATTAATGGAAATTTTAAACGTAAAATCATTTAGAAAAATATAAAATCTGAACAACATTAATTAATCGAGTAGATATATTAACGTTTTAGTGGCGGCTGTCCGCAACGATTAAATTTATGTCTGGTGCTAATCACCCGTTATTATTTCAAATTTGTAAGTAAAAGACAAAAATTTAAGTTTTGCAAGGGTTACAAAACCTTTGTACTAATTTATAAGAAATTAGAGTGATTAATATAATGTATGTGTGTGTGGCATGTTTAATTCAGAGTATATTAGGGATCAAAGTTGACAAGTTTTATATGTTCACCATTCAAGGCGGTTCATTGTCTCGGACCTTGTTTTGTCTTATTTAAAATTTTCAACAGTATCCTTGTTTTGCTAAACGCCGTTTAAACAATTAAACACACTTTTTTTTTTTTTTTTTTTTTTGGCTCAACATCAACTATTCATTCACCAAATCGATATTACAAATCATTTGACCTCGACAAACTTCACTCAAATACAATGATTTAGTCAAGTAAAACCCTGAAACACTAACGGATCCAACGCTACCCAACTGAATATTATTGTATTTTCCAACCACAACGAGATGAATTACACCACGACTCTAAGTGAAATCATCTCTTAAACCACCTAAATTCACCCAATGACACGAAAACAATTACTAACACAAAGAAAATCAAATCCTATCCTGAGATCCAATCCAATTCCAAGCTATTAGTCCCTCATGATCCGAGTGTAGAGCGTGTCCTAATAGCATCTAGGCCAAAAGCGCAACTTCAAAAGGGTTTTGACTCCTCGGCTTTCACTATTCCGGTCCTAAGCCTAAAACGGACATACTAATCCGACTGATACTCAACCGGATTAACCGGGCTGAGACAAAAATTTCTTGAAGCCGGGGCATTATTGGAGAGCTTTCCTTCTTTTTCTACAATCCAAATGGTTTTCTTATCTCCCCCACATCTAATTTATTCTCTGTCAGGAGTCGTTGGCGGCAGCATAGCTAGAAAGCCTTGAATCATGTAAATCTGCCCGGGATCGATAGGATCTTCACAGCCAAGCTCGAAAAGCCACGATCCGCCTACCTCTGTACCTTCTTAACACTGAGCCGCCGCCACCAAAGAGGCTCATCGGAGGAGAGGTACCTCCGCGAAGAGACTGACGAAGAAATCCACCAGATCTGCTGCCGTCGTCGAGAGTCATAGTTCCCCATTGTAGATCCACCAACGAACCTCCATCTGAGAAAACTACCTCTGCTCGCCGTCGACTTAAAAGTCTCTGATTAAGCCACAAAGAAGGAGGAGCCGCCGCCGGCTAAAAGAAATCGATACAAAGGAAAAAGAAAAAACTAAAAAAGAGAAGAGAGGAAGAGGAGCCCTCTCACGGCGCCGGCCACAGCCGACCACCGGAGAGGCAAAACGGCGTTTGAAGATTGGGTCTGGTTTGCGGCAGCGAACTAGGAAGAGAGAAACTAGGGTTTTTTTTTTTTTTTTTTTTAGAAAACAATTTATAGTAGTTCTCAGATGTGTAACCTTCATGGGCTCCAAAATTAACTAATGGGCTGAAAAGTTAACTTATGGGCTTACTTGATGCAAACTTGGTTCTCATTTTGATGTGTGTTTAGCCTAATTAGTCAATTAGGCCTCAATGGCTTTGTAACATTTCTTTTTTCTAATGTAAAATTTATTCATTTTAAGAAAGTAGTTTTTACAATAAATGCATAGAAAGGCTTTAGTTAGAGCATATGCATCGCCAAAACACTGATTTGTGTTCTTAACATTATTTTATTAAGAAGAGAGAGAAGAAAAAAAAGAAATAAAAAAGAAGAAAAAAAGAGGACTAATACACAAAAGACACGTGCTCATAATACTCTTAGAACACCTTAAGAACAGTTCTCGGGGAGGAACACAATTCCACTTTGTCTTATACTGTTCAAGCCTTTTATTAATTTAATACTCTTAGAACACCTGATGTGTTTTGGCGATGCATATGGTCTTATTATTCTAGCTCTTAGAAGATAATAAGAACGACAACGTTTTAATTAGTCTTCCCCTTACTGGATAATCCAGCCATCTGTTTGACCCGACCCGTAAAAATCACCAGAAACACCCTTAAACCCTAAATCGGCCGATCGCATCTTCTTCTTCTTCTTCATCTCTTTGACTTCTTCCAATGGCGTCTTCTTCTAAAATCTGCAGATTATCATCAAAGATTCATTCTTTAACCCAGAAGCTTAACAAGACGAATGTTCACGTTTCCTCCTTACCCTTTCCCATTAAATCTTCATCTCCATCCTCAGCCACTTCTCGTATCAATCAATCTTTTAGGTCAGTGTTTCTCAGAAATGAGTAACCTTTTGGAAATGTATTGTAAGTTTTGCATTGGAATTAGGGACATTGGTATTGATTGTTTTGGTTATCATAATCTCAAAATCAGCTGCAATTTTCGATTATGATTTGAATTGTATTTGATGGAATGTTTATAACAGATTACCAGTGGAGCTAAGTAGCTGTTTATCGATGTTGCCACTACACAGTGCAATAGCATCTGCCAGATTGATATCAAGTTTGTCTGTTGAGTCTAAGAGCTGGGGCTTAGTTCCTCAAGGTCAGTCTTTTTCCTCTCTCTCTGTCTCTATTACCTTTAAGAACTTAAGTTAATATCATTCGTTTGTTTAGAATGAAGAGGACTTGTTACATTTTGTATATCAAGAAGATTCACATTATGTAGTGATGATGGTTCCTCGTGTGCCAGTTTTAGACATTTGGTGGTGGCAGTGACTGTTATCATACTTTTATTTTGAAACCGCTGATATCAATTCTTCTTGATAGGGAAATTATGTTTTAGCTGATTAATTTAGCACTGATAGGAGCTTGGTAGATCATGTTAGCTTTGCTTAGTGTTATGCCATTTTCAGTCGGTTTGTAAATCTGATGAATAACTTCTTGATCCATGCGTTCTCTATATATACTTGGATTGTTGTTACTTGACATGAAAACTCTACTTGTGAATGAATTGTTGTCTTTGTTGGCTTATAGTATACTTGGACTAGCAGCTTTGGTTATGTTTAATACGTTGGCATATTCATCACATTTAGTACTTGATCTGTGACTCAGGCATTGGTTTTATCTTTCTTATATTTGATATGGACTTGTTGCTTAGCTTTATGAATTTAAAAGTTAACCTTTTTTATCTGAAACTGCAGGTATTTCGATGCCTTTATGACAGTATTTCATCTTACAACAAGCTTGGGGGTAAGATAAAGACATGAAATGAAAACAAAAACTCGGGTTCTATCGTTCTTGTCATCTCTTATCAAATCCGAAAGGTCCTGAATTGAGATCAGGTCCTAAAACTCACTGCTTAAATTCTTTCATTTTCGAGTTGTCTTTTTGCGTTATTATAACTTATAAGCAACTGAGTGATCAGTGTAATGTTGCTGGCTAGATTACAGTTGTCAATGTAGTGTCTGATCTTAACCATATGAGTCATAGATCATCAGACCCTTCTTTAAATTGACATGATCCATACATTGTGAAAGGTAAACTTCGAAGATTTTTCTGTGGATAAGTCAAATTTCTGAAAATACAAACCAATGTTCTTGGAAATAGAAATCAATTGAGATTTGAGGAGAGGAGAAAGGAAGCTTCTTCCTCTGCTACTTCTTCTTCGTCGGCTCGAGAGACATCATCGGAGACTAAAGCGAATAAATGGGAAATGGAACGAGAGAGTTTGAAGCCAAAAGATCTCTTCTTCGTCTTCATCTTGATCTTGGAGGAGAATATGTCGGAAGAAGTGAAGATTATCAGAAACGCTAGAGCTTGGATTATCACAAAAATGGCAGCATTTGTCAATATTTCGGTCCACGGAGCCATTTGAGTTTTTTTTTCTCTTTTAAATGCTTTAGCCGTTTTGCAAATTCACAATGAAGAAAAGAAAGGATTTAAAGGGCTTAAGAAGAGTAGAGGTATTGTTTTAAAGGTTTTTTGCCCATATTTATTAATAATAAATTGAGTGTACGTTTTTCCAATTACATAAAACAAGCCTTTGGTCTTGCTTTTTAGGATAAACGTAGTACGTGTTAATGTGTTATAATGATTTAGACGAATAAATTTGTGTTTTTTCTTAAAACATGAGAAATAAATTTGCTTTATGGTAAGAAAACATGGAGGATAGATGAGGAAAAAGAGAAAAGACGCATGTTTCTTGCAATGTGAAGTTACTTCATCGAGTTAAAAGTCTTTCCAATAATCAACTAACTCTATTCAAAGCTATTTAATCGGTAGCAAATATTACTATTGAGCTTAATGTAACCTAAAATAAAGTGGTCGCATAATTTTATTATTTTCTTAGGAGAATGCAAATTTGTAAGAAGTTATGTTAGAAACGTCGACGTATGAGAGGTTGTTCATCGGAACATAACGTGTACGCAGGATTGCAAGTCAAAGATGGTTCGGCCACTGTCCACTAGGTAGCAAACTTAACTCGGTTTAACTTAATGTTTAATTAATATGAATCTCTTAGCGTCAATGCACAATTTAACTTAATGTTTAATTTCATTAACGGAGCATTTGAATTCGGTTTTCTCTTGGTCTAGTAACCCGACCAAGCAAGACCCACTCCACTACTCAAGATTGTTATCGTTGGATAGTATGGTCATACTACTTTGAGTTTGGGCAGGCGTTCACGTGGCAGAACGATCAAACATTCATCAAGCTACCTTAAACTGTTTGTTCGGTCTTTGACCACTATTAGAGCAAGGTATAACATCCATACTCTTGAGAGTTCCAAAATTTTTATAAGTATTCAGATTTTTATGTGGTTTCATTCTTACTTCTTAAGTTGTTAAAGTTATCATGTGTCATTCTTTCTTTTTTTGTCTTAAACTTATCATGTGTCCTTAAATTTGTAAAAGACCATCTTTATTGGGAGGTGTTTAACTTGGTTCTTAACTTGGTTCTTAGCTCAATTAAAGGTGCAATTGATGATTTTGCTAAGAAATGGCTCTTAGCTAAGCACCAAAAATTGGGCTAAGAACCAAAAATTGGGCTAAGAACCAAAACTAAGCACCTCCCAATAATGTTGCTCTTAATGGTCCTTAAAATTCTTGTGCCGACCACGTAAGAATGTCGGTCCAAAAACATAAACAACCGTTTAACAAATCAAACATAAACAATACATCTAAAATGAAATATATTATCAAATCTTTCAAACCACCAAATTATTTTCAAAATCTCCTCATAAAAAAAACTAGATAATTATTATAAATTATAAACTACAAACACTTCCCACACAACGTCCACCACACACACCAGAACACCAAATACAAAAAAAAAAACACTAAGAAAACTCAATAGATTGAAATCTGTTTTATTAATTATTGCGTAGTCAAATTAAATATAGGAAAACGACAAAAAATATTACTTAACCTCAATAATGCAACACGTAACAACTATACTCAACAGTAGCATCACCGTTCTTGAGATTAATCCACTTTGTCCTAGCCTCAACATAGCCTCTAGCAAATCGGAAAAGCCCACTTCCTCCGACGATCGGCATTTCTCTGACTTCTGACATCGCCGTGTTCCTACCAAGAATCGTGATCGTACTTCCGTTATATTTCCCTGTCTTAAAAGCAAAGTTCATCGCCATCAGAAAACCCAACTCCTTTTGGGCCGCTCCGGCGTAAAACCCTTGGGCTTGGCCCAACACCGTGGAGTTCATCGGAACTTTGGCGGTCAAAGCGTTGTCGATCATGGAGATGGCTCCAAAGTATGAAGAGTTTGTAACCGGTGGTTGGATCATGATGGAGGTTGGGTTCGGACCGCTTAAGATGTCGTGCCAATAGACTTTGAAATGGGTTAGTTTCTCCTTTTTGTGGAGACCGAGAAGTTTCCGGTCCATGGTTCTAAAGAAGTCTTCGCCATCTCCGGCAGAAGAAACCACGGCGAGGAGGAGGATTTGGACGGCGAGGAAGAAAATGAGCTTAGCCATGTGTTTTGTTGTGGTTTTGGTTACTATGGATGGTTTGTTTATATAAAAGGTGTAGACAACAAGAAGGTGTGTGATGTTATTTATATATATGTCGAGTTTTGGACATTACTTTCTAGAAAGAAAGATTTTATTACTAATTTAATTGTGGATTCGTTTATATTTTGTGAAGTAGTTAAAGAACATTGACTAGGGAATGGACGAGATTTTTAGTTTTATTTACAAAAATTAAATTTAAATATGTGTGGGAGGTTGATGTGTATTTCCATGTGTGATGCGTGTGAAGTACTATCATAATCATTGCATCATCGAGTCGTATGATTTACGGTGAAGTCATACAGAAACTGAAAATATATCATTTTGCGGTTTTATAGCTTTTCTTGAGATTATGCCCATTATTCTTTTAATTTAAGCATATTTTGTTACAACTTTAAGAAATTTTGAATCATTATATGGTGGTGGACTAGTGCATTAGTAAATTCAAAATGTTGTATCTTTTACTTTTCTGTAGTCGGTATTATAAGGTTAAGTTATGGCTGCCATTTTCTTTAAAGTATTTATCACGCTTTTGCTTTATTCGTTTCTTCTTGTTTTTTTCATTCCAGTCTCTTTTTGTATAGTGTTGCAACGAAAATGTAACATAAAGGCCTTTTTTCAACCAATTACGAACCCTTTTATACGTAATTTGAAATGTCTTTATAGTTTATATTAACTATTAGCAAGGAAGCTAATGAATTTGTCGTAGTTTACCTACCAACTTACCAACTACAGTGTATGTATATGTTTATTTATTAATAGTGAGTGTTCTTGACTTTTAGGGCGTGGCCTGACTTCACCAGAAAAGCCCATTGTTCGTGGACCCAGTCTTCCACCTTCCCTTGTCGTGCTCCATTCCGTACCTTCAAACAAAGACCATAAAAATTGAAAACTGTAGGTTCTACATTTTGTCACGTTTGCGGGATTAATGTAAAGTTAAATTTATTAAAAGCGAATGGAATATGTTAGAGAGACCTCTTTAATGTCTCTTTTCGTGAAATGAACGTAAGAAAAAAAAAACACTTATTAGAGACTATTTCTTAGCAACATCAAAAAACACTTAAGTGATCCATTTACATAGAAGATCTGATTTTAGATTGAAATTTTTCCTTTTATGATACAAGTTGTCATTTCTATTAAACTTTTTATAGCAACCTCAAAATATACGTTTGGTATATATCAAAGTTACATTTTTTTTTTCTAGAATGACTAAGTGATTCTAAACCTAGGTTGGTACATTCTCTAAGACTAGAGACTAGAATATTTTCTATGGTGTCCTTCCAAATTATAAATAATATTTAATTTCTAACGAGTGATGAAAACGCAACTATATATAGTTCAACTAGCTGGAATTGTTGTAAGTTTAATGTTGACTTTTAAGAATTAGTCTAGAAGCATTGACTTTTATGGTATCGAACTATAGATGTTGTAATTTATTTCAAAAAATCATTAACAATTCACACTAAATGTAAACAGTTGAGTAGCTGTATGTTTTGGACCGGTTACACAAATCATATTTTTAACACAATCTTGCAAAGGTGATTTCCTAACGAATATTATATAACATACGAAATATTTTTGAGATTCTTATACGAAATATTTATGTTCTCTTTTCATAGTTAAGATCTAAGGTAGACTTAGAGTTTATGGTCTATTGGGAACAACGAAAATCGACCAAAATCGAACAGTAAAAATGACTAAATTAGACCCAATGATCTAGTTGTGATTACAAAATAACTAAGAAGGAAGATATGGAAGATTGTTGATTATTCTTTAAATCGGAATATCTGAAAAATGACTCTGAATGCTAAAAAATATTATATACAGAAAGTTCGGAACTTCAACGTTTATTAAAGAAAAAATTCCGAAGAAAAATAATGAAAACCTAAGAAAAAAAATCATTTAAGATTGTCACTGACTCACTGTCTCCTGAGTTGTTGACATAATGACATAGACTTTTGATTTAGTTTTAAATTTGATGTGCGATAAAACATGTTGCTCACTTCTTTTGGCTAGACATGTTGGCCGTGTAAATAAATCATGTTGCTCACTTCTGTTATCTTAACGTCGTACGAATAATTTAAATCATTCATATAAGAAAGATTCTAAGTTTCTAACAAAGTTGTAATATTTTATCAACAACAAGAAAAATAAACTTTCTCTAAATGACCCTTGTGGACATTTTTAAGTACTAATTGTTCTCAACTCTTACTAATTCCAACCAATTCATCAATAGTTCTTGTGATCACAATCAAAGTCCCTAAATATCTCTTAAGAAACAAAAGCCCACAACATGGAATCACCTGCGGGACATCTTGGAAGTGGCATAGGTTTCTTGGCAGTTGGTGTATATGGCATTTATTCAACAACATAAAACTCTTTTGTCTCAACCCAAATACTTATTCTTCATCACCATGGTTCCCATCTCCCAAGCTCAGATACTTAGAGCTTTACTTTATCATGGTCAGCCTATCAATCATCACAGTTCGACAACTCTTCATTGGACCCAAAAGACACAATCCCTTTGACCCTGATGGCACCATCCCGTCGAGCCATCTCCGTAGCGTTGAACATTCCATCCTCTTCATATCTTTCATAGTCTATGCCGTTTTCGCAATAGTCTTCGATAGAGCAAGGCCTAGAGCAGCCGCAACCGCTAAGGCTTTGGCGTTTCTTGCTTTAGCAGCTGCATTCGCGCAACAATGGTTCATCTTCTATTTTCACTCTACCGACCACGTGGGCGTTGAGGGACAATACCATTTGCTCTACCAACTTGTTATATTCGTTTCTCTAATCACCACTCTCATGGGTATTGCCATGCCCAAGAGTTTTTTGGTGAGCTTCGTGAGATCATCAAGCATAGCCTGTCAAGGAGCATGGTTAATAGTCATGGGTTTCATGCTTTTCACACCAAGTTTGCTCCCTAAGGGTTGCTTTTTCTATGTGGAGAAAAAACACCAACTGATTAGGTGTTCTAGCGAAGAGGCTCTTCATAGGGCCAAGTCACTGATCAACATCGAATTCAGCTTGTTATTGGTTGTATTTACAATCTTTATCATGACATTTTATGTGGTTCTTGATGGTGTTTACGGTGAAAAAGCTGAGTACTACTCGATTCTAACCACCAAAGACGACCAAATAAAAGAGGATCATAAGAACAGCAAAATATTGAATCGTTGAAGAGATAAGTTATCCATGTTTTGTTCAAATGTGTAAACCCAATAGTCATCAAGACAAAATGTGAGATGTTAATCTTTGAAATTTCCAGACTTATTCCAACCTGTATCTTTTTTACCCTATGCATTCTTTTACGATTGATGTGAAATGTTACTATTTGAAAGTTCGGACCTATTCAACATGTACCATTTAATTAACCTTATTAATATTGTAAATTTGTAATGATAATTTAACATCTAAAAAAAAAGTTTTATGGTATATATACTAGTGATGTCAATGTGTTACGACAACACGTGTTTGAACAACCATAACCATATTGCATGTTTTTGACAAAAAGAATAAAATTATGAAAAAAATCATTTAAAAATGTCTCCATATTTTGGGCATGGACATTTAATTTAGTGGATGATAGATAATGATGGCCATTTCTGTGCGCTTAAATGCCGGCCAAAGAAAATCACTGGAGTACTAGAGATTAAAAAAAAAAAAACTTTTTGTGTTTAATGGTTAAATATTTCCAAAAAAATAACTGTGCGTAAAGGATTGTTTTTTTTTTCTCGTCACGTAAAGGATTGTTTTGACGATGTGTTTAATATTACATTCTTATGAAAGTAGTATATGATAATATGTGTGACGTCTGACGTTTAAAAATCAAAAATTAAAAAAAATATGTGACGTGCATACAACTATAAGACCATAGCCTTAATTTTCTAATGAAAATATAAAAAAATAATTTGTTTAACGTTTTTATTCAATCAGAATTAAGTCTCCAACTGTGTATTATTCAAAGAGCTAGAAGAAATATTCATATCAAGCGAGCACGAGGGAAATTTTCAAGCTGTTACTTTAATTCATTCCTGGAATTTTCTTATAAAAAGTTTTTATTTTCCAGCAGCCTTCAACTTAATTTTTTTTATACATAAATTAATATCACAGTCAATAATATTTTCTATAACCAATTTTTTCAATATATAATCTTATCGATCACTGAATTGAATCATCATCATTTGGTTAAAAGACTCAAAGCCAAACACAAACTCCTTAATCCCCAAGCAAATTCGTCAGCCCTTACTTCATCAAAGTCAATGACTTGTAGAAATTTCAAAACGAATACTCTAGACAACCCCTTTTCAAACTTAGTTCTTCACTAGCTCTTATTAAACCCATAAGAGCTCTAATCATGATCATCAAATCCCTAAATCCCCCTTTTCCTCTCTATAGACACAAAACTAAAGAATAAGGCATAAAGCCACAACATGGGAACACTTGTGGGACATGTTGCACCAGGTTTTGCCTTCTTTACACTTGGTCTATGGCACTTATTTAACAACATAAAACTCTTTTGTTTCAGCCCAAACACCTTTACTTCATCACCATGGTTTCCAACTTCCAAGCTTAGACACTTAGAGCTCTACTTAATCATGTTATCTTCATCAGCCTCCATAGCTATGGAGCTCTTCATTGGACCCAAGGGACATCAACCCTTTGACTCTGATGGCGCACCATCCCTTCAAACCACCTCCACAACTTTGAACACTCCTCTATCTCCATGTCCTTCTTAGTCTACGCGGTTTTCGCAGTAGTTCTTGATCAAGCAAGGAGTATATCAACTCATGTTTCGCATGGACTGACTATACTCGTCGCATCTTCTGCCTTTGCTCAACAGCTCTTCTTCTTCAATCTTCACTCTGCTGACCACATGGGCATTGAAGGACAATATCATAAGCTCCTAGCTCATTATCTTCGTTTCTCTTCTCACCACTCTAATTGGTATCGCTTTGCCCAAAAGTTTCTTGGTAAGCTTTATAAGGTCATCAAGCATAACTTTCCAAGGAGTGTGGTTCGTAGTGATGGGTTACATGCTTTGGACACCTAGATTGATTCCCAAGGGATGTTTTCTTCATGAAGAAGAAGGACATCAAGTGATTAAATGTTCCAGCGATAAAGCTTTACACAGAGCCAAGTCGCTAGTCAACATCGAGTTTAGTTGGTTCTTTGTTGGAATCACAATCTTTGTCATGTCGCTATACTTGATCCTGAGTGGACATTACGGTGAAAATGCCGAGTACTCAATTCTTATCACTAAAGACAAAGGTGAAGAAAGTGGTGAAGAGCAACAAGACACAGAGTCGCTAAAGAAAACTAATCCAAGTGAAGACGTGGAAAGGTAATAAATTATTCGGTTGTTTTTAATTTTGACATTGCAACTTGTACAAAATATAAAATCGATTAGAAGTAAAAAATGTTTGATTGTATAATACTGTATAAACTTAATATGATAATTAAGAACAAGCGTCAGCAAAATGTAAATCAATTTTTATTCAAATTAATTTCTTTATACACATATACAGAAATGCATCCTCATGAAATCTCCTCATAAACATCACATTTGTTATTCAACGTCCGCTGAATAAGTTCATTAACCAGATGCTTAAAAAAAAAAAATCAAACGGAACAATCAAATAATGAATTCATAATCATGGACAAACTCATTAAACTTAAAATGAAAGTTTTAAATGAACTAAACGTATTTTATGACCCGTGATCTGTCTTTCTCATCATACTTCATGTGTACGCTCAAAGTAAACAAGCAAGATTAATATTACACGTGATTAGTGATGATCTTTTTGTGTGTGTCGCAAGTAATGAAAATATTTAATACAGGTTTATGGATACGTATACGTACACGTAAATGCATAATCCCTAAGTCAATATCCTCACCCTCAACTCTTTTTTTTTTTTTGATAACCCAGTATCCAGACCACACAGTGATCTGACTAGCCCACTGGGCCTAAGCCCGCGTCACCCTCAACTCTTATTAAACCCATTCACCAATCAATCATTGTTGTCACTTATCCACAATCAAAAGCCCTTATTGTCTCTCTCTAAATGGAAACAAAAGATCATATTAAGAAATAATACAAACCCACAACATGGGATCACTTGTGGGACATGTTATACCAGGTTTTGCCTTCTTAATGGCACTTATTCAACAACATAAAACTCTTCTGTCTCCATCCAAAGACATTCAATTCATCAACATGGTTCCCAATTTCAAAGCTCAGACACTTAGAGCTCTACTTAATCATGCTATCTTCATCAGCCTCCATATCCATGGAGCTCTTCATTGGACCTAGAAGACACCATCCCTTTGACTCTGATGGTACCATCCCATCGAACCACCTCCACAACTTCGAACATTCTTCCATCTCCATGTCCTTCTTAGTCTATGCCGTTTTGGCATTAGTCCTCGATAGAGCACGGCCAAGACCCGCCGCTTCTGAGGGGCTAACCATGCTAGCTGCAGCCGCTGCCTTCAGTCAACAGCTACTTCTCTTCCATTTTCATTCTACCGACCACATGGGCGTTGAGGGACAATACCATTTGATTCTACAAGTCGTTATCTTCGTCTCTCTCCTTACCACTATCATGGGTATTGTTCTAAGACTCTAATAATATATAGTATCTTAAACTTATATATATCATAAATATGATGTTGTTGCTTGTTGGTTTTGCCAATTCTATAAAGGTCGTCCAACAAATCCTGAATTTTGTTTTTATGTGTTATTTTTTTTCTTCAAATCAAAATTTTAATTGATATTCATATGGCGTACGTACTAACTAATAACTACTTTCTTGACATCAAAGGTATTTTCTTGCCCAAGAGTTTTCTGGTGAGCCTTGTGAGATCTTCAAGCATAGCCTTTCAAGGCGTGTGGCTCATTGTGATGGGTTGCATGCTTTACATACCGAGTTTGATCCCCAAGGGATGTTATATTCATGATGAAATAAGACACCTAATGGTTAAATGTTCTACCGAAGAAGCTCTTCACAGAGCTAAGTCGTTGGTCAACCTCGAATTCAGTTGGCTATTTGTTACAAACACAATATTTGTTGTCACACTATATTTGATTCTCGATCGTGTTTACGGTGAAAACGTAGAGTACTCTATTCTAGTCACCAATTATCAAACAGAACAAGATGATGAAGAACAACAACACTTCAAATCGAAATCGTCTCAGAAAACAAGTTTTGTCCAAATGGGTATACTCGTTGGACATAGCTAGGCAGAAAATGTGAGGAAGCTTTCTAAAGCGGTGATGATTAATGATATTTGTTATGTGTGTAATAAACAAAATATGGTTTGTTTTAGTTCAAATAACGTACTTTATGAGTTATGACGCGCGTGACCTGTCTTTCTTATCTTACTCATGTGTGCGCTCAAAGTGATTATACGTGAAAAAAAAAAAAATTACACGTGATTAGTGATGATGTTTTCTTGTGTGTCGAAGTAATGAAAATATTTAATTTTTGTTTGTGAATACGTATTCGTACACGTAAATGCATAATCTCTAAGCCAATTCTTCAGGCTCAACGTACACTTATTAAACCCATCCACTAATCAATTATTCTTGTTCACAATTAGAATCCCTTATATATAGATATTGCCTTTCTCTAAATAGAAACAAAAAAATCATTAAGACATAATACAAACCCAAAACATGGGATCACTAGTTGGACATGTTTTACCTGGTTTTGCCTTCTTAGCACTTGGCTTATGGCACTTATTCAACAACATAAAACTCTTCTGTCTCCATCCAAACACCTTCAATTCATCAACATGGTTCCCAATTTCAAAGCTCAGACACTTAGAGCTCTACTTAATCATGCTATCTTCATCAGCCTCCATATCCATGGAGCTCTTCATTGGACCTAGAAGACACCATCCCTTTGACATTGACGGAACCATCCCATCGAACCACCTCCGCAACTTCGAACACTCTTCCATTTCCATGTCCTTCTTAGTCTATGCCGCTTTTGCACTAGTCCTCGATCGAGCACGGCCTAAAGCCGCCACTTCAGAGGGCCTAACCCTCCTAGCTGCAGCCGCTGCCTTCACTCAGCAGCTAATTCTCTTCCATTTTCATTCTACCGATCACATGGTCCTTGAGGGACAATACCATTTGATTCTACAACTCATTATCTTCGTCTCGCTCCTCACCACTCTCATGGGTATTGTTCTGAGACCTAATATTATATACTATCTTGAACTTCTATAATTTATATATATACTAACTGTTGATTTCCTTAACATCAAAAGGTATTGTCTTGCCCAAGAGTTTTCTGGTGAGCTTTGTGAGATCTTCAAGCATATCCTTTCAAGGCGTGTGGCTCATACTGATGGGTTTCATGCTTTACACACCGAGTTTGATCCCCAAGGGTTGTTCTATCCACGATGAAGAAAGGCACCTAGTGGTTAAGTGTTCCACCGAAGAAGCCCTTCACAGAGCTAAGTCCTTGGTCAACATCGAATTCAGTTGGCTATTTGTTACAAACACAATATTTGTTATCATATATACTATATTTGATTCTCGATCGTGTTTACGACGAAAACGTAGAGTACTAGAGTACTCTAGTCTAATCATCAGTTATCAACCAGAACAAGATGATGAAGAAGAACAACACTTGGTGTCGAAGTCGACTCAGAAAACGAGTTTTGTCCAAATGGGTAAACTAGTTGGACATGGGCAGAAAATGTGAGAAAGTTTCTAAAGTGGTGAGGATAAATGTTATTGGTTGTGTCTTGTGTGTGTAGTAAACAAAATATGGTTTGTGTTAATCAAATAATAAAGCAAAATGACCAATACGTATTATTTTGGTGAGTTTGGGTTTTAGTGCCAAAAATGTGGGTAATGTGTTGGAGTATTTTTTTCATAGTTTGAATTATGTGGTTATGGACCTTCATAATTGCTATGTGTAATCTTACCAACTCAACTTGGTTATTAGTGGTTCATATAATAATGAATTGAACTCTCTAATTATATAGAAAAATTATTCTAGTTGGCAATAAATATTCAACAGCAGCTAGAGCGTACAATAATGAATTGATTAATTAACCTTTGCATGCAACATGTTTTTTTTTAGTCAAAGACGTTACGTACATCCACACTTGACTTAAGAATTCATAATGAACATGAGAAAATATATTCTCTTAATGATTCTATTATTTCAGCATATCTTATGCGTGACGTGTACTTTGTTTCTAATCCAAAAGGTACGCTAGTCACAAGTCATTACAACAAACAACTTCTGAAACACGAAAACATTTACAGTAATTTCTTTTCATTACATATTCGTCGAGCTTGGAAAAAAAAAGAGAATTGCACTTTGCGTCTCAATTGGGTTTGTCGATAATTTCCTAAGGCATAACATACTAAATACGATGTTGGGCTTTTATTGTATTTATATTCATGTAGTTTAGGCCCAATAAGCCTTTTAACATATTAACGACGTCGTTTAAGGGTTTCCTCTGTTAGATAAAAATAAAAAATCAGTCTGACTAGAGAAATATCGGAAGATTCTCCGACGATACCTCCTCCGCCTCTGGACGGCCGTAAAACTCAAATAAGCGATTCTCTGTCAACGAGACAAATATTGTGTTCAAAAAGTTTTCGACTTTTAGAGTTTCTGCCTGAACCAACGATCATCTTGATTTAGGGTTTCGAGTATTAATGGAGAATCAGGAATCGGACGAGCCGATGCAGAAGAAGCCTCATCTTTTAGACTCCGTTTCTCCGACTTCCATGGCCCGTAATTCTTCACCTTCTCACCCTATTGCTAAAAGTGTAAGCTTTTTCGACTGAGACTTCTCGCTTATCTATTTAAAAGCCCGTTGATTGAATAGTTTGGTAGGCTCTTTCTTTTATGAAATTGATGTTTGGCATCTGTGAATGATTTGTCTCCAGTCTAGTGTGCAATGTCTCAGAATGATGCAAATAAGGACTAGTTTTTGGTGCATGTTGTTTACTTTCGAGTTCTTTTTTTTGTTTTCAGGTGGATGCCACTGTTCTACAGTTACAGAATCAGAAACTGGTCCAGCAGTTAGACCTTCAGAAGAAACACCTGTACGATATTGAAACCAAGATCCAAGAGTTGCAAATCTACCAAACATCTTATGATGATGAACTTATCTCTGTTAACCAGCTTTGGAATCAGGTCAGTAGTTACTTGGTTTCCAGGTGTTCATGTTCCTTTCCGGCTTTATAGAACGATTTTAACTCAGAGCGTCTGTGGTTTTATTTGTGCATTTTGACGGTTTAGTTGGTAGATGACCTGATATTGCTTGGAGTTCGTGCTGGGGCTAATCAAGAGGCTCTAAAATACTTGGACATTGTAGATAAAAAGCGAGGTATTGATAAGAGTTCTCTCTCAGTTCTTTAAGTATAATAGCTGCTTAGATTTGCGTAACAGTTTATTTATCTTGATGTAATTTAGGTTCAGTTCCACCATGCGCTGCTGATGAAATGTTTCTATGTAGACTTCTGCAAGTTGATTCCTTAGATACTAGTAATAGTGATGAGGTAGTAAGAAAGGTTGAAGAAGCTCTTGCTTTGCGTCATTCCTCTACAATGGAATTGATGGGACTCTTCGAGAACACCATTGCTACACAGAGGGCGAAAGCTGAAAGCATTTCTCAAAATTTACATGCTGTGAAATCGGCAGAAGGTTGGTTGGTGTGCCAATTATCGATTCATTTTACTTTAACGGCTATAGACAATTCACATACCTTTTTTTTTCCAGATGCCACCATCCAGTTATCTAGCATTAATGATTTGATGAAAGAGGAGGCCAAAAACTTGCGTGAGATGATTGATACTTTACATGTGAGGCACAAAGAACATACCGAGCAGATTCAGGCGTACATAAGCAGCCATTCAACAGATCAATCCGAGCTTAAACACCTCAAAGGTTGTATATTTCATGATTCTAGACAATATGAGAAAATCAGCTGTTTGTTTCTATAAGCGTAGCACAATTTCCATTTTGCACACTGAAACCGGTATGTAAGAATTTAAGTATTAGCATGGTGGCATTTCATAATTGCTCTCTGATTATTGAGTATCTTTGGTTATTAAAGGTCAATTGGAAGAGATCAAGGCTGAGCTTGAAGAAAATAGAAGAAAATTGATAACTCTGAAAATGCAGAAGGATGCTGCATGTGAAGGTCATGTAACATCACCAGCAATAGCAAATGGAAGCCTTTCTCCTGAGAAGCCTATAGATAAAACGAAGTTGCGTGAATTGAAGGACTCCATTGATGAAATAAAGGTAACTACATCGTTAATAGTGTGGTTCATGTTTTAATTATTGTTTTTTCTTCCAAACGTGTAAGCTTAGCACGTGTATTGAATAATTATTCTAGATAATGGCAGAAGGTCGTCTGTCTGAGCTTCAAGCTGCACAAGAGTATAATCTTTCCTTGTCAAGACAATGTCAAGATATTGAGGTATATATATATAGATAGAATTTAGGGGAAAATATTTTTCTTAGAGCAATAGTTGCAGTTGACAATGATATGTTTTGCTTAATGGATGTAGAATGAACTAAAGGATGACCAGCATATATACTCGTCTAGACTGTATAGTTTGATCAATGATCGAATTCATCACTGGAATGCTGAACTGGACCGGTACAAAATTCTGACTGAGGCCATTCAGGTCAGCTTCTTATTCAATTTGCCGGTGTTTCTCTCCCACATAAGTGAGTAAATTTTTCGTCTATCATTATCTAACCTCTGCTTCAGGCTGAAAGGTCCTTTGTAATGAGACGGGAGAAGGAACTAAATCTAAGGGCAGAATCCCTAGAGGCAGCCAACCATAAGACTACCACTGTTGGTTCTAGAATTGAAGTGCTGGAAAAGAAGCTGCAGAGTTGTATAGTTGAAAAGAATGGATTAGAGCTTGAAACGGAAGAAGCTATTCAAGATTCTGGTGATTTTCAATCCATTTCAGTACTCATTACCTTTTTAACGCTTTATACCTGCTCTTAAAATATATCTTCCATGTTTCAGAACGGCAAGATATTAAAAGTGAGTTTATTGCAATGGCATCAACCTTATCTAAAGAGATGGAAATGATGGAAGCACAGTTGAAACGGTGGAAGGACACTGCACATGATGCTCTTTACCTGCGTGAACAATCTCAATCGCTGAGAGTTTCGTTAAGTAACAAGGTTTGAACGCAACCACAGCTTTAAAGATTAGATTCGGTATAATATTTCTCTGTTTTTCCTAAATGCCATCAAATTTGTTTTATTTTGTTGTTGTTTGGATGAACTATTCGGTCAGTGCATGAATTACTAGTAAGGAGCAGGTTACTCAAGTAATAGTGTGACATAGGCTGTTATTTTAGAGGAGTTGATTGCCAATAAGATGAGGAGAAGTGATAAGATTGTGTTGAATTTCAGCTGTTCTATGTTGACCGTTTTTGTGTTTTTCTTGTCAATGCAAAGACTTCGACTAATTTACAACTTTTATATGCACAATTAACTCGTATTTTTTTGAAGTACAAATGTGGAATCTCTCTCCTTTGTATATACAACTGCTTTGCTTCTACTATATTTTTCCTTTGTATAGGACTAATTTAGTAGACTGCTCCCTGAAATATTGATTTTCTCATGCTAACAAAGGCAGACGAACAGAAGGGTTTAGAGGATAAATGTGCTAAACAGATGGGGGAAATTAAATCTCTCAAGGCTCTAGTAAGTTTTCTTTATGTCCCTAAAACCATCTACTCCAATTTTTTTTTTTTGTGTGGTAATTACAATGTTCTTTTGCTCTATTTACGTACCTCTCTCCAATCGTTTCCTAGGCACTTTATTTTCGCCATCTTTTAGGAATTCATGGATACTGAAACTCCAGAAAATTTAACAGTAAGAGTCTGAATGTCAATTGTAATATTGCAGATTGAAAAACTTCTGAAAGAAAAATTAGAGCTGCAAAATCTAGCAAGCATCTGTACGCGTGAGTGTAATGATGAAAGGTATGTGAGTATGTGACCATTGAAGTGTATTTAAGCTCTCTAAATTTTGCTGAAAACATGAGATTTGAGGTTTCCAATTTCAGAGGACTGGCAGAAATCAAGGAATCACAACGGAAAGCCCAAGCTCAGGCTGAAGAGCTGAAAAATGTTTTGGATGAACACTTTCTTGAATTAAGAGTGAAAGCGGCTCATGAGACTGAAACTGCTTGCCAAGAAAGGCTTGCTACCGCGAAGGCTGAAATTGCTGAATTGAGGACTCAGTTAGATCTTTCTGAGAGGTATGCTCTCTCATGTTACCACATCCAAGGTCATTCATTATATTCTTTTCACCGTTTTGGGGGCCATTAATCAGTATTATATTGTTTTCTCATTTGCAGGGAGGTTTTGGAACTTAAGGAGGGTATTAAAGTTAAAGAGCAGGAGGCAGAGGCATCCATTGCTGAAATGGAGGTACAATCATCTTTCTGCTCGTTTTTCCTCATTTTGATGTTCTTAAGGAGTGTATTAAAAATCTAAAAGTTGAAAATGCTCATGTGTCTCATCAATACTTTGCTTCTCTAGACTATTGGTCAAGCCTATGAAGACATGCAGACACAGAACCAACATTTGTTGCAGCAGGTGGCTGAGCGGGACGATTATAATATCAAGGTAAGTTTTAGTGTTAATAGGACACTTTGGTACTGAGATTTTTTTTTTTCATCTTTTCTCAATTCCAATCTTTGACTTTAACTATATCTAGCCTTTGAACACATTAGTTGTAGATTTCTTATTTGATCTATGATTTCAGCTTGTTTCCGAGAGTGTCAAGACAAAGCATGCTTACAACAGTCACTTATCTGAGAAGCAAGTAATGGAAAAGCAGCTACAACAGGTTAATGCATCCGTAGAGAATTTTAAAGCAAGGATTGCATATAGTGAGGAACAGGTTAGAGGAGATTTCTTGTGTAATTGTTGTAACTCTCTAAAACTGCTCTCGTCAGTGTCTTTTACTAATGCTCTTATGTTCGCAGATGAAAGGCTGTTTTTCTGAGGCTTATAAATTGATTCAAGAAGATCGTCACCTCGCTATCAGCCTCGAAACCACCAAGTGGGAAGTAGCTGATGCTGACAAGGAATTCAGATGGCTCAAGTCTGCTGTTTCTTCATCCGAAAAGGAATATGAACAGATCAGTAGGAGGACAAACGACATCAAACTGGAATTGGATGATGAAAGGTGGACCTAAAAACAGATCTCTTGTTTGAACTCAATTACTATATTATGACAGATTGATATAGATTCAATCTATGGAACAGGAGGGAGAAGAAGAAGCTTGAGGAAGAGCTGATGGAGTTGAACAAGGAGCTTGAAGAGTTGGGTTCTGAGAGTGTAGAAGCTGCAATAGTGAGACTCCAGGAAGAAGTTAAGAATTGCAAAAACATCCTCAAATGTGGCGTTTGTTTTGATCGGCCTAAAGAGGTAACAATGCTCATAACAATCCTATTTCTCACTGTCTAGGCAGACATAATGATTTGATAATCCTTTCTCATCATTGTCATAATCAACATCAATAGTCAATTATCATGCATCATTTTTCAGCGCATATCAACAACCGCTTTTTGTTTGAAACAACATTTGCAGGTGGTAATTGTGAAATGTTATCATCTCTTCTGCCAGCAATGCATCCAACGTAGCTTAGAGATCCGACACCGGAAATGTCCAGGCTGCGGTACCGCCTTTGGTCAGAACGACGTCCGGCTTGTCAAAATGTAACTCAAAACATTCACACATGCACATGGTGTTGGTACATAACAAACTTAATTAAGGTCCACACAATCTCATCTTCCTACCCATCCTTCAATAACATTGTAAGATTGGTAGTTAGATATGTCATATATGTATCGGTTATAACACCGAATCTCTGGTTTTTGTTTCCAGCTAAGAGGGTGATGAGAAATTAGGTGGGTTCTTTATGGAGAAAGTGTAGGTTTTAGGTATGTGACAGTCGTGTTTGTGTTACCTCCATTTATGCCTTGGTTTTATGACATAGGGACCGACAAAGACATCACAAATGGACGGAGCTAGTTAAATTTTGTATTTTTCTCAAAACAATCTAAAGAATTATGTGAAAAAAATTGATCAATAGTTGGTGGATTATAATGAAACTATTCTATAATTGGGATTAGTAAAGTGATGTTTTGTGAGATAGCTATTGTTAGGTAGAGATAATGTCTTATATAAAGATCAAAGATACATAGACCTAATGAACCGGTAACATTTAAGGCTCTTAATGCACGTGAAGATGACATAACCAGATAACCTCTTATCTACGATAATCATTTTTGTAGTGAATCTCCTTTTGATTAAGAAATGTTGATATGACTACGTTACTGTTTTAGTACTTAGTACTGTAGGAAAAGGCTTCAATTTTCATTCTGCGAAATATCATTCAAAATTAAAAAAGATTGCACTAGTTTTTCAAAAAATAACCCATTTATTGAACGAGTAAAATGTTGGTGTGTTATTCCCCACTTGATTAAATTTGTTTGCCAAATAATTAAAAACCATTAAAGGTTTGACCGTGGCTTGTAGAGAGAAACTAGTGCCAACCCTTCAAACCTGAAAGTGTTCTTGTGTAGAGCAACTAATATCACCGGTGTGTTATAACTTAGGTTAGTGTTTGTATGTTAGTTATAATATAGAATATCTAAAGAAATTTTTAGAAGAATTAACAATGCATGGTATGGTAGAAAGAAACATATAGTTTATATGATCAATGTAACTATGAAAACCTATAAGCAAAAGCTAAAGAATTATGTATAGTGTCTTTTCACAATATCTACGTGTAGTGGTAACTAAAAATACTTATACGGGATATAGCTTTTAATTAGGAATCAATTATGGATTTGCCATTTTTTTGGATGGCATTTGTGGATTTTGCCCTTTTTTGAATAGTTTATGGATTTTGCCCTTTTTCAAGCTACAGAAATATGATTTAACATGCGTTTTATTCGTTATGTTTGGGTTTAGTCGGTTGTGGTTGTTCTTAGGGTTTAGTATTTTGTATAAACTACGTATTTTTACCAAAAAAAATCCGAAATACGTATATTTTTAAGTGTTAGAAAATGGCATATCCGTAAGATTTTAGTAAAAATGGCAATTTCAAAATATTTCTATGAAAAATGGCAAAATCAACAATAATCCCTTTAATTAGGGGTAATTGACTCTTATGCGTGTAGATATTTTTAGAAACTTACGTATGTATGCATGCATCTCGTGAGGAATCTATGAGAACAAGGTCAAGACCAAAAAAAATAAAAAATAATAATGCATTCATTTTTTTTTTAGTCTACCCTCAAATGTACCATTTACGTATATATGTACCCAAAAAAGTGATCTTAATCAACCAAATTTCCAAGCTCTTTATCTTATAGTCATATTAGGAAATAGGTACCTATCGTTTTCCATCGGCTGTTATGTAGACTATAGGAAAGTAACTTACCTATATATTGGCCAAAATAGAAAACTTAGCTAGGATTTTAGATCCATGAAAAATGTAGTTTATAAGTTCATTCGGTAAAAACAAAATTTCGTTTCAGTTTTACATAATCTGCATGCAAGAATAGCAAGCTTGATATTATATATACAAAATTCTAGAGCCAGAAAAGGACAATAATTCCAATGGCTTAAATTTTAAAAAATCACAATCACATGCATTTGAAATTGCAGAGTTCCTAGGGCTCGACCACCATTAATTGCTCTCATAAATTTTGGGCTTATCATTTAGCCATCTACCTTCAAAAATTATGATTGTATCATGCAGACGTATGGTTCAAAAAATGGAATCATATGATTAAAATAACACCAAAACAATATGGTGAAATTAATTATTGATAATAGAAATGTTGCGATGTGACACCACCTTCAATCTCTATCAATATGTTTATATGAAGATCTCTATCCAATTATTGAGGATCCAAAATCATTATTCAATAAATTGTAGATTTGGTATTTTTAAAAAGTATCAAATTATGGAGTTAATGCTAGTTATATCCAAATGTTGTATATATAAAACATTTGATCTAGTAGTTGGTTTTTAAAATTTATTTACATATGTCCTCGACAGGTTTACCCAATTGATCTTTTAAAATATTTATTGACCCACATGTACTGTGGACTGTCTACTTTTAGAGATTCACACTATTTCATAAATCTTATCAAACTATAACCGGCAAAAAAAGTCATAATATGGACAAACTATTTCTTTTGGCTGGAAAAAAATATCTACCATTTTGACACCAACAATCAAAAGACTGTCTATTTTCAGGAAAAAAGACAAAATACCCTTAAGGTTTAAACCCCAAAAAATTAACCTCGAAACCCGCTAATAAAATCAGTTAAGTCCAATTGATATGTGCTAACGTTTTTGTTGTTTTCATTTTCTTACTGGCTGATTCCTTTGAAAATATTGTTAGCCATCATTAACACTCATATATATATACACACACGTTGAAAAATTATTATCTTGAGCAATAAATGATTCCATCATCCAACCAATTACGTCGACACTCACATAGCCATATATATATGATCATACAATGATACAAAGAGACTAAAGGACACGTTTCTATCTAGCAAACATTGTATTATCAACACAAACATATATAGAAATCTAGAGAGAGCACAACACATCGAACCATGGAGCACTCGACAAGAAGCCTATTCATAACCATCGTGATAACCTCCATGTTGCTAGGGTTTGGAAACTCTGATCTGGCTCAGGACAGAGAGGAGTGTACGAACCAGCTCATAGAACTCTCGACGTGTATTCCGTACGTTGGAGGAGACGCCAAGGCTCCAACAAAAGATTGTTGTGCAGGGTTTGGCCAAGTCATAAGAAAGAGTGAGAAGTGTGTTTGCATATTGGTTAGAGACAAAGATGATCCTCAACTTGGTATCAAGATTAATGCATCCCTAGCCGCTCATCTTCCCACGGCTTGTCATGTAACGGCTCCTAACATCACCGACTGTATTTGTAAGTCTTTAATTATCTCTCTCTTGTTATATGTAGACATATAGCATCTTATTCTTAAAGTTTAATTGATTGTTTTAAAGTTTTCTGAGGCTCATTTTTTATTAGTGTGTATAATAAGGATATATATTGATTGTTTTTTTTTTTTAGTTTTGAGTTTTGAAAGTCGATTTTTTGGAGATCACATCCTAGGTATAATCCATGGTACAATGTACAGTTTTACAATAAATATGATGGAGAATTCTACATTTCAGCTGGTATACTATTTGGAAATGACAGAAGTTTATATATAATATGTATCATGAAGTTTTTTTTTTGTTTTTTGTTTGGTTAATGATCATGAAGTATTCTTATTTATGAAGCTTTAATTTTAGTTATAGTATGTACAATATACTTCTTCTTTTTTGTTTTTTTTTGTTTTTATCTAATTTTGATATCACATATTAGGTAAACCATGTGGTACAATGTACAGTTTTATGATGTAGATTATGAAGTATATATTCTTCATTTTAGTTGTTATATACCATATGGAAATTAATTTCTTACAACAACAAAAATAATTTGCAAATTCAATTGATTTGATAAATTAATGATATGTATTTTTCTTATAACCTACAAACCTTTTAATTAATTACTGTGAAATTTAAATTTAAATTAGTTAACTGTTTTGTCTTTGCATTTTTGATTAATTGGAAAAGCGATTCTGCATTTACCTCGAAACTCAACATTGGCTAAAGAGTTTGAGAGCTTAGGAAGGATTGAAGAAAATTACAACTCCACATCTCCTTCAAATATTCATAAAGGTAATTAACTTTAGTTATTCATTTCTTTTACTAAACCATTAATCTATAATCCCACAATAATGTATAATTAGATGGAATTTTAATTACTGGAGTATTAAAACTACTGATTTTATAATTTCTTTATATGATATATATATATATAGATGGGACAGGAGGAGGAAAAGCTGAACCAGTGAAGAGTAATGGAGGGAAGAAGAAGAGTTGGTTGGGTGTTGAGCTTTTAATATTTGCTAGTTTCTCTCATCTTCTTTTAATTACTTCCTCTATTTAATGTTCCTTTGCTTGATTAATTATTATATCTATGAGACACATGCATGTGTATGCATATCTATGCATGTAAATGAGTCAACAAAATTGTAATCGAAGCGTACAATTTAATTCGTTGTTGCCAACTGATCTTGTACGCCATGGATTATCGACTTACTATGTTTTTTTATTGTTGTATTTCTTATATTTTATAGAATTAATGATGAAAATGTAATGTTTTCATTTGTCTTACTTAGTTTTATTTTTTAATTTGTTATGTTTTAACCCACAATGTTCCAAGACGTTACAAATTTAGCCAGTCAAGATCAATGTATATGTTCGTATTTTTATCAACAATGTTGTTTATATGAAATTGAAACCATTATATTATTTTCTTGATAAAATTTGGAGTACCCTTCCGCAACCGGAAGCGGCAATGCCATGGCCGGCGGCCGCAGATGGAGGACAAACTTGGGTAATACGGACAATGAAAGTTTGAGAGAGCCATCACTATAGGTAAAAGAAAAAGTGAAGAACTTTGATTTTTAAACTCCGGTTTAGTTCATATTTGCTTGGAAATAAGGAAGATCGAACCGAGTGGTATAAAACTCAGTAAAGTGGTGTTAATTCGTTTTCTCTCTAAATTTGATTTCTATTAAAAACTCTTTCACTTCTATTTGTCTAATCCAAATGATGCTATGTTTTAGGGGATGGCTTCTAAAACAAAGTTAGTATATGAAGTCCCTCTAGTAAGTTTTTTTAGTAGGAACTAGGAAGAGTACTAAATTTGGATACAAATACAGCCATTGGGTATCTTCTGGGTCTTTCTAATCGGGCCAACAATGATATCGACAACAGGCCCAATAGCGAAGAAAATTAAATACTGTGAATGTCGTACACGTGGCAAGTCAAACTACAAAAGAATCTTACCATAGTTTTTGTAATTCCCAATTTACCCTCAACGTTTCTGTTATATTACGCCTCTTCTTTCTCTCAGTGTCAGCCACCAATGGCTTCTTCTTTGCTTACACTCCTCTGTCTCTTGTTCCTCTCTCTCTTATCTCTCTCCTCCTCCCTAAATATCCGCCGTCCAATCTTCTCTCAATCCAACGGCCTCGATCTCTTCTCTTCTCGAAATCTCGACCGTCCATCTCTCGCCGCCGATGACATCCACGATCTTCTCCCACGCTATGGATTCCCGAAAGGTCTTCTTCCCAATAACGTCAAATCGTACACTCTCTCCGACGACGGCGATTTCACCGTTGACCTGATTTCTAGTTGCTACGTCAAGTTCTCCGATCAACTCGTTTTCTACGGCAAGAATATCGCCGGAAAACTCAGTTACGGATCTGTTAAAGACGTCCATGGAATCCAAGCTAAAGAGGCTTTCCTTTGGTTATCAATCACCGCCATGGAATCTGATCCAAGCTCTGCCACGGTTGTCTTCTCCGTTGGATTCGTATCCAAGACTTTACCAGTGTCCATGTTCGAAAATGTTCCTTCTTGCTCAAGAAACCTAAATCTTCAAGATTCTTGAATCCACCACCTTAAGCGATTTCAAGATTCCTAAATCAAACGATTCCTTCCTCCTTTATGTATTTGCTTTGTTCTGTAAATTATAGGTTTGAATTGAATTGGACACTCAAATCGGATTCAAAAAAGCGAATATTTTGCCCTAATCAGATTATGTTATATTGCCAGAAGAGCTATGAGACGAAAGATTTAAGATTTACAAATCACAGAAAAGAAAATGTCAACAAAACGCTATAACAAATTGCCAAAACCATTAAAGAGATTCCTATAAATACTAACACAGATTTTAACATCAGAAGGAATGGTGAACCCACCTCACTGTCTTGCTCTTTCTTCGTCTCTCATGTGATCTGTTGAGACCGGACATGAGATCTTGTCAATGGTCACTGTGAAGACGATTCTCATTAGTATTACTCTGGAACAGGTCTTGAGCCAGATTTTGCTTTTTCCTCCTCTTCTTGGAAGCTCAAGGTGGTTGGTTTCTTCTGAACAATTTGACTCCATTGTTGAGTTTCAGAACTTTTTTTGTCAGGCTTGAAGCACTTGGCAATGCACAATATGGCTCTTTAAAGCTCTCCCTGCAATACTCGACCATATATTACTGAGAATGCTCTTGGACTGTCCTTTTACGGCAATGTTTTCCCACAGTCGAGGGTTGTTTTTGTCAGTATTCGAGACATCAACCAGACTCATGCTCATGTTGTTCCGGATTATACAAAGCTTATTGTGTAGAGGAACAAGAGCTGCAGCTTCAAGCGACTTTGAGTTTCCCAAATGAGCTTTACTGTCCATGAATTTGTTCCATGAATCCGTGGATTCATCAAATACCCTGAGCTTGCATCCGTCCCTACAATCCAATCCGTAAAGACGACCGTTTAGAGAAGTACATGGATTACGCCAACCAGCAACCATCCCATCACTAACCGGGCTCCATGAATTAACTTCTGGGTCATAAGCTTCACTCATGACTAGTTGGTGAGACCCAAGACCCTTGAGAAACCACTTTTTATCATAAACCACACCAATAAGAGGCACCATCGCTGTGCTCATATCAGCAATAAAACTCCATCTGTTCTTGTTTGGATCATAAACCTCAGCTGAGCGGAGTGTCCTTTGAATTCCTTCACACTCCCCACCCGCTACATATAAACAATTGTTTATGACACAACAACCAAAGAAATGCCGCTTCCTAAGCATATCCGGTGCCCTGTGCCACTTATTCGTCCTTGCATTGTAGAAAATGACTCTCCTCATTGACCCTCTTAGAGGATCCTTACCTCCAAACAAATAAAGATGACAACCACTTAAAACAGCGCAACCAAACCCAACAGCCTCTGAATATTCCCTTGGAACAGGTGGAAGCGGCTGCCAAAGCTGAGATATTGGATCAAACGTATTCCACGAGATCTTCCCATCGCGATCTCTTTTAAAAACATAAACCCATTCTTCAGACATCCCAAGTAACTTCCTCTGAGAGTAAAAGAAGTTCCCAGAAGCAAGCCTATACCATCTCTTACACACTAGTCTGAGTTTTCTATGTTCTGCACGCGGAACACGGATGAGGCAAGCGACAGCTAGATCGTCCGGAAGGCCGGGGAGAAGCGGAGGTTGAATTCTTGTCCTCTCCCTCTTAGAATTCTTACGCCTATGAGCATTAGGATTGATATCAGGTTGGATACAAAGCTTTGAACCAGGAACAAACTTCCTTGCTTCTACAACAGTCTTAAGACCAGAATCTACTCTACAATAGCAAGAAACAGAATCCACCTGCAAGATTCCAATCTCAGAAAATCAAAAAGAGAGGTCCACAATAATTAAACAAAGATGCATTTTTGCAATTTAGGGCAGAAAAAATAGTCAGAAACAGTTCCGGAACAAGAGTCAAAAACTACCAAATTTGGAGAATTTTAGCTAGGGTTACTGAAAAAGGAAACAAATTGAAGAAATTAAAAGCAAAATCATGTCAAAAGTCTAAACATTTCCCAGAAAACTCGTGATGGGTTATTATTATCTTAGCGAAACCTAACAATGGAATCGAGAAACGAAGAAAAGGTAAGAACTTTACCAATGGAGCTTGAAGACGAAAACCCCTAGAACCATTTGGGGATTGTCGTTGAGAAGATAGATCCATCTTCAAAACCCGAAGCTCATAAGAGAGAAAAAAAAAAAAAAAAAAAACAACAGATCGAGAATTCTCAAAGTTGAAACTTTATCTGATCAAAAACCCAGAAACCAAATAGTCCAATCTCAGTGTAGACGAAAACGTGAACCACCTTCCACTTCGCTCTCTCTACACGGAAAATGGGACTGGTAGGTCTCTCTCTCTCTCTCTTCTCGGGAAACAGAAGTAAAAGCTTAGGTATTAATAATCTAGTGTTTTTTTATTTTTGTAATTACAGAATCTAGAGTTTATTGAATGAATGATTATTATTTTATTATCGACCTTGAAATTAATGGAGCTAGTAAATAGTCAAAAAGGTGAAGATTTGTTTTTTTCTCTGGTCAACCATTTGTAAGATTAACAAAAGAAAACATAAATTTTAACTTGTAAAACACATTAAATTAATCTAAATATATCTATATTTTTCGGTTATATATACTTTTAATTAAATTCTAAAGTCAATTATTTAAGGGAGCAACTTAAAGATTGTGAATGATAATTTACCGGTGGAAAGAAACATTGATTATTTCCATGTCAATATGCGCTAACTTTTTGTTGAAAAGTGAAGAACTAAAGTTTTTAGATTTGGTATTTCAAAGTTCAAACCACACATCGATCATTCATTCAACTTTTTATTATGAAAATTCATACTACTCTTAAACGTCAAAATTATGTTTTAATGCTTAATTGTAGTAAGAAGTTTTAAAATGGACAAGCAACTAAAACCGTTGTACTTATGACTAAATGGCGGAATCTGTCTTATTTAATATATAAATTGTTTGGACTAATTGATGCCTTACGAATAGTATGTTTGGATTATATAGTATCTACCAAAAAATTTAATTAAATTTAATTCAAATACATTTAATTATACGTCAATTTTTCAACCACTTCATCAAACGATTTTAAAAGAAGGGGACGATTTTGTCGTATGGAATGGGACACGGAATATTTAGAATACATATACCAAAATTTTCAAATATTAGATGTATAGCAGTGGAATACATACAAAAACGATATGTCTATCCATAATAATAATTGAGGAGTACAAGGATATTTATCAAATTGTTCCCTTTTCTCTTTAAGACGGCAACGAATTAAAAAGAGAGAGCCAAACATAAGTTAAAAATCACAGTTTTATGTATTCAACATTTAGATGAATCATAGTTGTTTTTGTGCAAATTTTTTTTGTTATTTGTATTTGTTTGATATATATTTTGAATTGATAAGTATAGATTACTGCGGAGTAGACACAGAGAGATCGAAGTGAACGTTCTCAAAAAAGAGCGAGAAATGGGAGATTTTCGAGTTCATAAAGATCTTAGAGATAATTTCACATTTTGTTGATACTTTGCTAATAACTACAAGTTATCCCAACAACAATTTAGTGATTTTCTTTTGGGTAAACTAGAGACTAATATGCTACTTGATAGACAAAAATTAATATTGTTCAAACTTGATAGTATGTCCTCGATATAAATTTCCGAGTTAACATTACATGTATATATTTAAAAAATGTTTAGAATATTTGAGATTATAGATTATATGCATGCAAACATACACACAAACATACGGACAATATACCATTGATATAAAAATGTCACACAGTACAATACAACTAATACAAGTATATAAGTATTAGTATGGTTAACCTAACAAAAATGGCATCGTTATTCACATTTAGCTCATCCTTTTCAACCAAACCTTACGTAGAGTAGAAACAATATTTGTCTTATTTCTAGATACTTAACTATTATTTTGAGAATTCTGACCAAATCAAAAACAAAAAGAAGTAACAATAGGTTTGATATTTATAAAAATAGAAAGGTAGATGATGAGTGTCAAGCACAATTATATGCATGTCAATGGACCAATGATGGCAACAGGCAAGAGTTACGACTTAAGAGATGATTTTTCAACACCACTTTATATATTATTATACAAATGCATAAAAGTAAATTTGACCATAATTTCATAAACATAATGGTAGTTAGTAGTTATGATATAAAAGTGTCTATCTTAAATTCAGAAATTAAAACCTTACCCATGATAAATTTTCTACCCCTAATTTTACTTTTAATCATAGTCATGGCTTGCCCAATTAATTCTTTGACAATGACATCCCACTAAACCCTAAATAAAACAAATTGATTTGGTAATGCATATTTCTATGTCCTTGATATTATGCATTCTTCAAAAATGTTACAAAAACATTGGGTCAAAGTCAATGATAATACATAGAATTGTATAAGAATCAAACTATGTTTTGGTGAATTTATACCAACCTATAATGAAATGGGAAAAAAAAATCCAAGATAGAAACACAAACTAACCTTCAAAATCTGCAGTTACTAAATAAATAAATCCATAATGACTAAAAAGATATAAATTTAATAAATATTGATACATGATTTTGAATGAGTAAATGATGATCAATGGACTACCCAATGGATATATGTATAAAAATTGATATCTATTTTATTTTTCTGTGATGTATCTACTCTTATTTACATAGCTGTTATATACAACGAAGTCATGTACAAACACAGATCACTGGTTCTCGTAAGAGTTAAGAACCATCCTTCAAGGGCTTAAACGCAGCCAAAACAACGGCTACTTTGCATACGAGAAACCCCAAAGTCCCCACCACTATCTCTTTTGGTGTGACTGCAAATGCAGTGAGATCTCCTCCAATGTGACCTCTCACGGCTAAAACCGTCAATCCTATGGCCAGTGCAAGGCTCCAAACCGGAATATTGAGTCCACTGAGTATTTGATTGGAGTTTTCGATTGAAGAAGATCCCGGTGCTTGCAATTCATCGACTGATCTCTGTAAGAGCAGCAAGTAGAAAAATCCCATTGTTCCACCGAAGAAGAAAGCAATGGCGGAGTTTTCACCAAGTGAGAAGGAAAAGACCAAACTTCCAAGAAGGGTGAGAATCGCATCATAGAGAAGCAGAGAGCGTTTCAAGTTTGCGTATTCTTCCATGCTTTCCTCATTGGAAACCGTTGTACGGTCAAGATCCACAGCTGTAAACGAAGAGATTTGATCGGAGTCGGCGAGTTCAGTAATACGGGTAGGTCTGAGTTCCACCATTGATAGGTCACTGCTCTCTCCAAGCAAGATTTCATCAACTTCAAAATCATATCGGTAACAGAAAGTTTCTGCATCGGTTTGTCCATGAGAAAGTCCTTCACCGCGAGGATTAACCACCCGCAAGCTCACTCTTCCAATTCTCCATTGACCTAAATATGAAATGCTAAGTCTCTATAATCACAAAATTTATGTACTAAAACAAGTTATATGTCAAAAGAAACTAACCAGACTCAAGACCAATCCAAAAAGCTCTGATTTTGTCGAGTTTGGGTCCTTCAAATGTGAATTCATCAACAGAGCCTCTCTGAAACCTGAAGCTTTCACCATTTTCCACAACCTCTGGATCCAAAGATGACAAATTCGCAGGTATTGTCTGTAATACCGAATCGCCCTTTTCGTCTATCAAGCATATAAGAACTCTAGCATTCATATCACTAATCCCTGAACCAAACAAATTACTTGTCTCTAGCTTAACCTTATAAAGAGATCGAGTTTCGCTCACAGTGAAAGATGGATTCCCTCTACAAACTTTCACTTCTTCTGCTGATAACAAACGCAAAGGTCTTGCATAGCTCTGGAAATCTGAAAACAGAACCCAAAGGTAACATCTTGAACATTCTACTGATTGAATTCTCAAAATCAGAGACCAGAAAATTAGTGAATTTGACATATTGATCATTCAACAGAGTCGATGGAGGATAAGAATTGGGCGTTACCTTGATAATCAGATGACTTGGAGCAAATTACACCGAATCGAAAACGATGAATTCGACAGGAAAGTTTTCTTCTTTTACGAAATTGATTTGATGGGTTTTTCGTAAACCTTGCGAAAGATACGGGCTTGAGACAAATTGATTCAGTCGCCATTGCAGTTGCAACAAGAGAAATGCCACACGGCACAAAGAAGAAGAGAATGCAGAGGACCTTAAAAAGGGCCATTCCATAGCATAGTGATGTCAATGTGAAACAAAACTTCTGACCCAGAGAGAGTCTCTTTGAATGTAGAGATACAGATACTACTACCTCCACATTTGAACCAAACCGAACTCGTAAATCTTGTAAAGCCTATATATAACGGAGAAACCGAAATCATTGAAAGAAACCAAAAATTTAATTACACCAAAGTGTGAGTAGCTGATTTCATGTTTTCAACAACTTCCATTGAAAGAAACCCCATTCTTCTGCAGCATCACATACGGACTCCGAGACACTCTTCTCATCTGAATTCGACATTTCTGATCACGGGTATGGATTCGTCTGTCTCATTGTTTACGTGAAAAGTTTATCAGTCTCTCTTCGAATGGCTGAATATATTGGTCGGGAAGAATTTTGATTCCAGTTTCAGACAAACCTTTAACGCCTTTAACTTTGTGCACAACGAAGTCGGTGACTTGATCTCAGGTTAAGAATTGGGTAGCGAGTGTTACATTAGAGGATATTTTCTTAAGGAGGAAGCAAAACTTTTTGAGTTTAATGAAGGCGACGGCCGATGATGATTGAGATTCCAGCTTTTGATAGGTTTACCATCAACAGTGTATTGTTCTTGTTCTTTAAGTCTAGGTTTTTCTTTTACTTTCAGTACTTTGAACACAACAACTTTTCCATTGAAAAAGGTTGAAGAAGACATCATCAAACCATGGAGACATAATTATCCATGATTTTCTAAGACAGGACTTGCTCAAACTTTAGTTTTTTTGTAAGAAAAATCTCTTTATGTAATAAACTCACATTGAATCATCAGAATCTTCTGATTCACTTCTCTCTGGCTCAACTCCTGCTGGATTACTAGTGCCTGTCTCAGGAGCTTCAGGCTTTTCAGCAGGTGTAGGTGAAGACGAGACTTTCTTATTTTCATTACTAGCATTCTCGTTCGCGGCTGCTTCCTCTTGCTCATTTACCTACACAAAAAAAGTTCAAATAAATGAAGTTACTAAATCCGAAGAGCAAATATAGACACATCATGTGTTAGAGTTGAAGTAATCTTACATTTTCTACCGTTCCGCCACTCAAGATATTCAACAAGTCTCTCTCAACCCGCTGTACAAGCTCCGGCTGCAACATTTTGGTAATCAATATGTTAATAGAAAGAACTTGGGAGTTCCAAAATATTAAAGTGCATCACAAACAGCTACATGTATCAAGATTCAATCAAAACTTTCAATCTAGATAACCAGAAGTTTCCCATTCTTTTTTTTCCCAGCTCATCATAATCACAAGTATTAGCGAAACCATGTTGATGGATTGATAGTAAACAAATGAAAATTACATTAAGGTCAGGCTCTCGACGAAATCTCCTCTTTCGAGCATCCTTCATTGGAGGAGTTAAACCATGTCTGTATTCAACTGTATTAGGCGCAGGATCACCCGGCTCCCTAACCATAATCATCTGTGTAACAAATCAAAACATTTATATTACTTTTTGGTCAAAATTTACAGAGCTTAACGCATATAATAAGCAAAATATGGATCAAGTAAATTGATTTTACCTGCCCAATATCAGCAGTTTTGACTAATGCACAATCATCATAAGTTTTCCAAGACTCAACAACTGCAGGAAGATCAAGCAGAGAAGCCGGGAACTCGTCGTTTCCAATCATAAACGTCCCGTTTCTCCCGTCCTCTGCAAATTCAATTCATATAAACATTAAATATCAAGTTTGCTCCAGAGGAGACAATGCAAATGGATTTCTAGACAAACTTTATTCAAGAAATGCAACAAGAATGTTTTTTGGCTTCTCTGACAAAACATACAATTCACAATTTTAAGTTGCTCCAGGAGACAATGCAAAACACAAACTTTAGTCCTTAATCAGATTCAAGAATGATGAGACAAGAATGTATTTCAGGCAAAACATCATTCAAGAACCCAACTTTCAGTACTGAGAATCAAAATCTCAAACCTAGAAACAATTTATAGCCTAATATCATTGATTGCAAAAAGATAATAATTTCCGAGTAAAGGACAAAAATTTAAGAAAAAGGAAGAAACTTTGAGGGATTAACCCTCTATAATGCGCCAAAAGAGAAACCCTTTAAAATTGGTTACCTGAGAAACACAAATCCAAAGGGATTTCGTCGGAAGTAGAAGCCTCGTCGCTCAAAAGCCGATCAATTCGTTCTGAAACAGACGGTGGAACCCTAAGTATGAACTGTTCTTCCATTAAAGGTATCACCGGCTTGACTTGAATTCTTCCTGATCTTCGCAAATTGGATTATGCAGATTGTCGTAAGTCGAAAAGAGACGAGACGAGAATATATCGAACTGATGAAACACGAATGCTTTGTTATGTAATGTAAGAAATTTTACAAGTTTAGAAGAGAGAGAGAAAGATAATGAATTAATGATATAATAACCTTCTAGAAGAATCCTTTTTTCGTTATTTATTATTTTTATTTCTCTCCCGATAGGTTTCAATATTTATATTTTGACCATAATAGTTATAAAAGGTACAAAAAGCACCCAGTTGTTGGTGGAAAATCACCAATTTGCTATTAAATTCTATTGATTTTTAAATTTTTAACTCTTAGATATTTGACCATTTTGATCTTCACCGAGTAGAATAAGTGAATAACGATCAAAAGGAAAATAATTTAATTACCAGAAATTGGAATGGACCACTAACTAATATTGAAAAACTTTTAGGCGGAAATAATACTTTGAAAGAATTTGAGGTGTTAAATGTAAAAAGTAAATAGTATAAAGAAACCCTAATAAGAGTCGTTCATTGCTTACTTGATCCATCTTCTCCAATTCTTGCAGCATCGCTTCTCCGACGTTTATCACCACCGAATTCGTTCACCGGTAAGTCTTTTCCCAGATATTTTACTCTTCTTCCTAATCGTATATACCCCTATCTTCGTCTTTGTTTGTGGCTTGTCCGACTTCGATTCCTTCAATTGTACACGGCTTCGTTGCCCGTTGATTTTTGAGTCCGGTGAAAGATTCCGTGACGGAAACGCTGTAGATTGAAATAAAGTCGGCACTTTGGTCGGTTTTCTTGTAGGATTGAAATAAAGTTGTGATCTTTTATGCCTATTCGAAATTAAATTTGAAACTGAGCATATTCGATCTCTATCTGAATTGTATGCGATCTTGTTTTGATATAATTTAGTCTTTTCAATTCGAAAAATATGATCTTTCTATATTGAATGCTTCTTTGAAGTTCTCTTAGACGCTGGTGTTATAGCTTTTGTTGTGTATGTGGTCTCTTCTTTCTTAAATATCCAACCTTTTCTTCTGTGTTTTCTAATATATAGAGAGGTTGAAGCTTGACTCAATGAGGGGAAGGAGCTACACTCCGTCACCACCAAGGGGTTATGGGAGGAGGGGTCGAAGCCCAAGCCCTAGAGGCCGATATGGAGGTCGTAGCAGGGACCTCCCAACCAGTCTTTTGGTTCGCAATCTACGCCATGATTGCAGGTACGTACTTTGACTTCTCTGTAATTTCCTTCAGCCATTGTCTTCCCTTTTAGGATGATATTAGTGCTTGCACACCTCTCAAGCTTAAAGACATGACACCTCTTAGCATATTTAGGCATTATGTTCTCATATTTGTACTGTAAAGGCTTTCGAAAGTTGATATATATCCTCAGACCTATCTTGATAATGATGTAAATTCCTACATGTTTGGGGTTCATGTAAACCATAGTACTTTGTAGTTGACTTTGACGCCAATCTATCTTCAGTTCCTGGCTTTTAGCAAATTGCAATTCTCTTCTTACATCTTGTCCTTTTCTTCAGGCAAGAAGATCTCAGGAAGTCATTTGAGCAGTTTGGCCCGGTCAAGGACATTTACCTGCCAAGGGATTATTATACGGGGTGAGCATGTTTTCTAAATAGGACATCTAACACTTGATTTTTACTTATGTTCTGATTAGAGAATATCTCTATATTTTCATCTTCTTTCTTGAATCTTTGTTTACTACGTTTATCTCCCTTTCCTTTTTCTTTCTGTCATCTCTGTGTCTTCTCATGGATACTAGGGCCTTATGAGAATCTTCTTTAATGCGCTGATTTCATAAATCAAACTTAGGCTCCATATTTTTTCATAATTTTCTGTGACATGAATCATCACTTGTGGTCTTAAACCACTAGTTTTTGGTGTCGTTAAAGAAAGAAGGTGTTTAGTCGTTTTGAATTTAGTACCTGTTGAGACCTCATACATTTTAGTCCCTTAAGGAGAAGGATACAATGATGATATGTTCCATGTCTGAACACACTATGAGTGAGTTAATTGAAGTTGTTGAGGTTTAGCAGTGAATCTAAAGAATTGAAGACATCAAAGAGTAATTAGAGATCTTATGAAGATGTTCTATATGGTAGTGAAGAATTGAAGTGAAGTTGAGTTTGTATTCAATTTGAAGATGAATCAAGTCTTCAAGAAGTCATCTTTATACTGAAACTTGCAAGACTAGCAGGCAAGTGCATGCTTTTTTCATGTTTACTGATGTCTTCTGTTGCAGGGGATCATATAGCCAGTTGTCCTTCAACAGGATTGTTGTAAAGTGGTACATCTTCCTCGTCATTTTGTATGTTTGGTTTCTAGTCTGAGACCTTTTTTGTTCTACATTTAAATGCAGAGATCCGCGAGGGTTTGGTTTTGTTCAATTTATGGACCCTGCTGATGCTGCTGACGCAAAACATCACATGGATGGTTATCTTCTTCTTGGCCGTGAGTTGACTGTCGTGTTTGCAGAAGAGAACAGGAAGAAACCGACTGAAATGAGAGCAAGGGAGCGTGGTGGAGGAAGGTGCATGGAGCTTTCTTTTTTTGAACTTTTTTGTTTATAGTCAAATATCAAAAACTCAATATTTAACATCTGTTTTTTGTTCGTAGGAGCAGCAGATTTCGGGATAGAAGGCGTACTCCTCCTCGTTACTACTCTCGCTCTCGTTCTCCTCCCCGTCGACGTGAGAGATCTCGGTCACGGAGTGGTGACTATTATTCTTCTCCCCCTAGAAGACATCACCCAAGGTTTCTAAATGTTTCTGTCTGAGGTCAATTACAAATTTCTCCACCCGATTGACGCTTGTATGCTCACTAACTGTTAATTGTCACAGGTCTATCTCGCCCAGGGAAGAGCGATATGATGGGAGGAGGTCATACTCGCGCTCACCTGCCTCTAATGGCTCAAGGGGTCGCAGTTTAACTCCAGCCAGAGGTAATAGCCGCAACTTAAGCCCCAGCCCTAGAAGAAGCATAAGCCGTAGCCCAAGAAGAAGCAGGAGTCCGAGCCCGAAGAGAAATAGGAGTCTTAGCCCGAGAAGAAGCATAAGCCGTAGCCCTAGAAGAAGCAGGAGCCCAAGGAGAAGCAGAAGCTACACTCCTGAACCCGCCAGAAGCAGGAGCCAGAGCCCGCATGGGGGGCAGTATGAAGAAGACCGTTCGCCAAGCCAGTGATTTGCTAGTCTTGTCTAGATTATGGTTATGTGGTGTACCCTTGTCCTAAGACAAAGTTTAGAACTAAAACGATGAGAGTTTTATGTCGGGTGAAATTTGGCTTTTTATGTTTTGATCTATGGAACATGGTACTGTTAGTATTGAGCTCTTTAAGATATTATCTTAGGTTAATGAAAGTTGCAACATTGGTCAGCTCAAGGAGGAAGCTTTTTAGATTACTTGCAAATATAACAGCTGTAGTTTTTGTTTTCTGTCTTGTCAACCAAAGTATTTTCAAGAGATCCATTGATCACATCGAAGAGGAGGTATGGCTTAGCCATCGTTTTGGTCCTTGGATTGCTAACGTTAATGGTCCTTCTGAATAGATTTCTCCTCGTTCTCTATATGTTTGTAAAAGAATTTGTTGGCTTGCCTTCAGATATATGTCTTTATCAGAGAAGATCTTGCAGAACTTTGTTATGGAGGAGAAATAAATGTGTTACCAATTTATTGATAGATTAGGTTTTAATTCTTGCAGCCGTGTATAGTGGAAACGGCCAAGACGGGTAAATTTGGTTTCTTTGATAAAATCAAGAACTCAGCAGAGCCAAAGAGTATGGTCCGATGTTGACTGAGGAGTTGGGTTTTCTTTCTGTTTTAAAACAAAACAAAAGATGAGAACTTCTCATGAACAGCAGCGAAGCACGGTTTTGAGACGAAGTAGCACAAATCGCCATTTGGAGCATTCTTGTCCACATAATCTACCTAACAGTCTACCACCATTGACAAGCTTTAAACTTTAAAGCATCAAAAAGGCGATAACTTGTATATACATATATAGAGAGAGAGAGAGAGAGTGATAGTCTATCACTGATAGATAGAGAGATATGTGGAAGAGAATAGGAGAATTGAGTTGCGATGATTATGTCAAAGCTGGATTGACTTTGGAAGACGCCAAGGGATTTGACAAATTGGTGAGGGATGTGCTTTCAACGGCTATAGAGACTGATCCAAGAGATCAATGGAAGGCTTTGGTAGATGAGAGTGTGCTTAAGCCATGGCATCCTCATCCTCTGCATCAGCTTCTTTACTACTCTGTCTATTCAAACTGGGACTCCTCTGTTCTTGGCCCTCCTCTCTATTGGTTTCCTTCTCCGTACGTCTCATGAACTTGTTCGAAATTTTATCTGTAAAATACAGCTGATTGTCTGTTCTGTTTCTTCTCTGTGTGTTTTAGTGCTCAGTCAAAGTCCACAAATTTGGGGAAGCTGATGGAAACTCACGGGTCAAGACTTCTTGGTGCTTCATACAAGAACCCTCTTGAAAGTTTTGAACTTTTCCGGAGATTCTCAGTTGAACACCCTGAAGTAAGCATTAACGTTGAATGTTGAAAAAAAAAGAATCTTTGTGGCAGCTCTGGTTTGGGCTAATTTAATATCATCTTCAGGTTTATTGGTCAGTTGTTATCGATGAGCTTTCACTTGTGTTTCACACTCCTCCGAGGTGTATTCTTGACAAATTAAAACCTGGAGGGACTTGGCTCCCTGATGCTGTTCTTAATATAGCTGAGTGTTGTCTGATGCCTTCAAGTCATCCCAAAAAGGAGGATGATAGTGTGGCTGTTGTATGGCGTAATGAAGGCTTTGATGATTCTCCACTCAATCGAATGACATTAAAACAACTCCGCGAGCAAGTAATGTATGTAACATGAAAGTCTTTTATCAATCAATCTGTTGTGTGATCTCATTATTAAGCTTCCAATGGTGGTTTTGATACATATACTTGAAAAGGTTGGTGGCAAATGCGATAGGTGGAAGTTTTGAGAAGGGTGACACAATTGCAATCGATATGCCAATGACAGTCGATGCAGTGATTATATATCTCGCAATCATATTAGCTGGTTGCATTGTTGTCTCCATCGCAGACAGCTTTGCAGCTAAAGAAATTGCAACACGGTTGAAAATTTCTAAAGCAAAAGGCATATTCACTCAGGTTTGTGCACACAGCCTGACTCATATCTTTTCGCCGTGTATCTATCCCGTACCATGACAGATATCTCTTATTGCGTTTTCAGGATTATATACTCAGAGGAGGTCGAAGATTTCCTTTATACAGGTGACAAAGTTGATCTTTCTGTGGCTGTTTTTGCAACTTAATGAACCAACAACAGAATATATATCTAAACTTATCTTTCTTTCCTCTAGTCGGGTGGTTGAAGCTGCTCCATCTAAGGTCATTGTCCTCCCGGCTTCAGGTACTGAATTGCGCGTTCAGTTAAGAGAACAGGACATATCATGGATGGATTTTCTTTCCAATGCGAAAACCCATCTGAGGTAAATTGTTTACATCTCTACATTTGCAATCACTTGGAGAGTGTAGATGAGACACGCTCCAATTTGGCTTGCAGTGGAGAGAACTACTATCGTCCGATTCATCTACCTGTAGACTCTATGATTAACATTCTCTTCTCATCTGGAACTACAGGTAAAAATAATGTGATCAAATTGTAATAGATTTGTTTAGATGCATCTATTGATTATTTATTTTTCTTAAACAGGTGAACCGAAAGCTATACCGTGGACACAGCTCTCGCCAATTCGTAGTACTTGTGATGGATGGGCTCATCTTGATGTCCAAGTGGGTAACACATATTGTTGGCCTACAAATCTTGGTTGGGTAATGGGACCAACTCTTATATTCTCCTGCTTTCTAACCGGTGCAACACTTGCTCTCTATCAAGGGTCTCCTCTTGGACGCGGTTTTGGAAAGTTTGTTCAGGTAAGACAGAAATCTCCACTGCTACCTCCTTTTCAATCGTGGTAGTATTCGATAAAGCCGCACTTATTTGTACTTGATATTACTTCAGGATGCTGGAGTTACGGTTCTTGGTACTGTTCCCAGCTTGGTGAAAACTTGGAAGAGGACAAACTGTATGGAAGGGCTTAATTGGACAAAGATTAAGTAAGGAGCAACAAACCTCGGTTTTTTTGGGTTTATACGAGAAAATTTAACTTAGAAGCTGTTGTGCTTTGTTAGGTATTTCGCCACTACAGGAGAAGCTTCCAATGTTGATGATGTTCTCTGGCTTTCTTCTAAAGCTTATTACAAACCTGTGATCGAATGCTGTGGAGGCACGGAACTCGCTTCTTCATACATCATAGGAAGCCCGCTTCAACCGCAGGCTTTTGGAGCGTTTAGCACACCATCCATGACAACTAGAATCATCATCTTCGATGAGAATGGCGTCCCATATGTGAATAACTGAAACTTTAGACATTTGGGGTGTTATCTAAGAATATCCAGAGATTGATTGAGACTCGTTTTTGCAGGCGGATGATCAACCATGTACTGGAGAAGTCGGTTTGTTCCCCCAGCACCTTGGGGCCACTGATAGACTTCTGAACGCAAACCACGACGAGGTTTACTTCAAGGGAATGCCAATGTATAAGGAAACAGTGAGTAGTTTTAAGACTTCTGTATTTACATCTAAACAAAATTGCAAACTGACATCACTTATATTTACTCCTCTGTTCTGTTCCGCTCTGCAGCAACTTAGAAGACACGGTGACATTGTGAAGCGAACCGTAGGAGGATATTACAATGTTCAAGGAAGAGCTGATGATACCATGAACCTTGGAGGCATTAAGGTATAACATTGTATGTGCGCTTCGATTGTGTTGTAACTTTTCCAAGTTTTCATCTCTTGTATCTCTGTTATAACGCAGACGAGTTCTATTGAGATCGAACGGGTGTGTGATCAAGCCGATGAGTGCATCTCTGAGACAGCTGCAGTCAGCTTGACACCGCCTAACGGCGGTCCGGAGTTGCTGGTCATATTTGCTGTCTTGAAAGAAGGGTTCAAGAAACCGAGTGAAGAAGAGCTAAAGATGAAATTTTCAATAACCATTCACAAAGATCTTAATCCTCTCTTCAAGGTAATTAATATCTTTGGTGAGTTTTTCGCAAAATTCAAAGTTACAAAAAGAGTTTTTGTCTGCTTAAAAAATGGGTTTTGCAAAAATCTTGCAGGTGAGTTTTGTGAAGATTGTGCCAGAGTTTCCAAGAACAGCTTCTAACAAGTTACTGAGAAGAGTCTTGAGAGATCAGATGAAGCAAGAACTACTATCATTTCGGAGTCGAATATAATTAAAGCCTTGATCTTTAAGTTTAATTAGAATGAAATCAGTTAGTAAGTGTGATTGTTTAAGTGAAAATAAAATCTGCTGAGAAGTAGTTGATCTACACATGATTGAGTTTTGCTCGGTCCAAATAATAAACTAATAAAGAATTGATTAAATCAAATCTACAAGTCAATTCACTTGAATTCTCTAGCCTAATTCACGTTTACATAACTAAAAACTTTGTTATGTTTAGGTTTGGTGTTTTTATATCTTTCATATCATAATCTTAATCATCCATAACAATTGTTTTTGTTTAAATATGTAAAATATTTCGAACAATACATCCCATAAGGCTCGAGAGTCGAGACAAACAAATAGTGTGATCCATGTCTTCAAAAATCTATGGAACCTAAAGACATTGTTGGCGGTGTAGCTATATTGATATACAAAATCTAGGAAATATACGGTAAAACCAAGCATTGGTTGGTTCATTTGATTGATGCAAGTCAAGCGAACTCGAAAGTATAAGATCTTATTACATGTTAAAGCTCAAACATGGAGAATAAAAAAAAAAACACCTTATTTAGAGAAAACTCTTTTATGATGCTTGTGGTTGAGGAAAAAGAAAATTTGAACCATAGTGTCAGTGAAGTGAAAATAGTGATTTGGGCCGACTAAAACAAATTGGGCCCAAAATATTTTTGGTAAGAGCAAAAAAAAAAAGAACCCTAAAGAGCGCGTTTGGATCTGGTTTTATGAAACCACGAGAGATTTCGTGTTGAGATGAATTTTTCTATGTATTGAATGTTTTTGATCAAAGGAGAGATATAAACCTCGCAACATCAAGAGAAGATCGAGCTAGAAATTGACAACGTCTTCCAATTTCGGACGATGATTTTGGGGTTATAGCTTATAATTTGTAGAAAAAAAAGGATTGAAGTTGTTGTATCTATCCCCAAGTTATGTGGACTAATGTTTTCAGAATTGTAAGTCTTCTTCTATCATCTTTTTTCCTAATGTGTGAGAATTGACTAATTCGTAATACATGGTTTATTTTTTTCTACAGGGTGGTCTACATAATGTTTCTTGGTTTCAGTTGCTTCCAAGTGAAACTGAGCTGAATCCTGGTTCTGATAGAAGGTTAAAGCTTTAAGCTTTTTCAATGGGTAGTTTTAGTTTTTACTTAATGAAAGTGTACTAATTAGTCTGGTCACTTTGGAGTTATTTTTCAGTTCAAGAGCTGAGCAGAATGATGTTGCAACATATCTTGTGCTTTCCTCTCATCTACGCTTGCAGAAGGAAGGGTTTCTTACCACTTGGACCAATTCTTTTGTTGGACCTTGGGATCCATCTCAAGGTTTATATAACCCTGGTAATGCTAAGTCGCAATCTGGTACTTAAAATTTTTTGTAACTTTATAGTTGTAGCTGACCATCATTCCTTGTTGCTGCTCAGATGAAAAGATTAAGCTTTGGCTTTTTATACCTGGGCGTCATTCATCAATCACTGATAAAGCTCAGGCTGCTGTGTCAAAGCTTAGAGGTATATTTTACATATGATTTATTCATCGTTTTTCGCCTCAATATATTCAAACGTATTGTCTCTATACTGATTATGACTGTTTAGTGAACATGCCTGTAGTCTATGCTTATCTTGGTATACATTTCCTTACTTTTCTTTTTTCTCCTGTTGAAAGTTGTTGCGTCAGGAATTTGGGTAGCACCTGGGGACTCTGAAGAGATATCAGTTGCCTTTTCACAGTCTTTACGTAATTGCATTGAAAGGTTAGTTTTTTTTTATTATCTTTAGACGTAATGGATTAAAGTATCATAGTAACTTGTTTGATATTGCGACAGAGCATTATCTGGACTTTCCTACATGAGATTTGGAGATGTGTTTTCCAAATTCAGCCCTCAAAGCGAAGAATATTTGAGGTATCTACAACCTCTTACCATTTAAGCTAGACCATGTGTTATAATCGCTGAGTTTGTTTATTGACCTGTTACCTTTTAGCTAATATATCTTCTTTTGTTTTTCTCTCTCTGGCTTTTCGATTATATCTCATCACATAGCTTTCATTAAATATGGGTCTGTGAGACCTTAGTTTCCTGCGTGTAATTGTTAAAATCGAAAGAAGTCTATGATTAGGTCTGTGGCTCATCTTCTGACTAATGCTCCGTGGATATTTATGCAGGAGGGGACAGCCTACTGTTGAATTCATCTTTGCTGCTACCGAAGAGGCAGTTTTTGTCCATGTCATTATATCTGCCAAGTCTGTAAAGCTTTTTGTTATACATGTTCCAAGTTATGGTTTAGTACTTCACCTAGTTATTGAAACTAACTGTAATTTTTTATGCACAAAGGAATGTCCGCACACTTTCAAGTGGCGATGCTGAAAGAATGTTAAGGAGTTCTTTGAAAAACTCCAGTTATAGGCTTCCAGGTTAGTCATGTTTCCATCATCATTTGGAATGATAAATTATCCTACTTGTCTACGATTTTGATGGAACTAGTTCTAGATGTTAGTTGACCTCTTCCTGCTGTGTACTGTTATAATACTGTATAGATTGAGAGCATGAGACTTTGAACTCAATTTCAATGCATCCACTCCGAAAAAGCTAGTGTAGTCTAGTGCTACTGTTACCTAACTTCATCGAGCAAAGACTTAGCATCTCATTCTTTTGCATGTCACAAGAGCTTTTCTGTAATGTTTGGGGTTGGCCAAGAGTGGGGATAATAGATTATGCTACATGTAATTCTATGAAGCCAAACTTTTTGAATTGATACCTGAAATAATATCCGCCTTCTACACATGCTTCTTGAAAGATAAGAGCTTTTTATTTGATAGAAACACTTCTCACAGGCTTATGTTATTCCCACCAGTGATTGTTTCTCCTCATGGAATGCGGGGCAGCCTCACTGGATTCTGTCCCAATGACCTTGTCAAGCAAGTTTACTTCAGGTACAATTCACACCTTTGCTTTCCAATGTCCAAGTCAACATTTTTGTGAAGTGCATAGCCGTTATTTTGATGAATCCAATTTCTCAACTAATGTTTTTTTTCTCACACAGTTCTGGCAACTTAAGGACTTCGAGTGGATATGTTGGTCTCCCTTCTCATGTTGGTCGTGGGTCCTGTCTGATAAACGGCAATCATTGCTACGTGGAAGTTACACTTGGTTGCTGCCAAAATAAAAATGGCAACACAAGTCAAGCTAATTCGAACTTTGCAGTTAACTTACCCCATAATCAGTGTCCTGAACCTTCAGTTGGGAGTAAAGATCACCGTAAAGGACAACCAGATCTTTTATCAGTTTGTGAAAAAAAGTTCATTTATCCAGCTGAGGCAGTGCTTGTGCCAATCTTACAGTCGGCATTTGCTAAATTTTCTTTGAAAAGGTAAATTGACTTGGTGAGGAGGTTATTTAGAATTCATTGAGTACTTAATGGTAAGATCCAGATTGGCTATACAGAAATTTATTTCGTTTCTGTTGAATTTCATGTATGTATTAGGAAAAATTGACTGTGTGATCATAGTGAAAGGGTTATTAGGAATTGTCTCAGACCCATGTTAAAAAGATGTAATACTTATGATCTTTCCTCAGCTTGGAGCTGATGCAAGGTGAAATCATACTTGCAGATTTTGGCTTCAAAACTGGATAGGCCCGTCACTAGCAGGCTCATCGTTATTTATGCACTGGTGAGTCTTTTTCTTCTATCTCGTCTACATTTAAACCTCAAAAGAAATCCACAAAACAGTGGTCTGGAAATGCCCTAACTGTTCTGAGAAACCGAATGTTTTGTAATCTTCATTATTTGAAGCTCCGTAGGAGTGAGAGCTGTGGCATTTCCGAGTTTTGTTCCAATATTATGCGTAACGGTCCATGATCCCTGAATATGTGAACTTGATTTTATGCAGGGCTGGTGATTTTGACTTCCTTGGAGCGTCTGAAAATAAGAGTGATGGGTTTTATGAAAAGAATGGTTACAATAGCAGTGGTAGTAGCCGTAATAGCAGCATTAGTTCAACAAGTAGCGCTTCCAGCGGGAGTGGCTGGAGGATGACGTCAAGAACTGGTGACCTTGACGCTGATGCAGATTCTTTGACGTGTAGGCAATCTGGTCTTACTTCTAATGATGATCGCCCAAAAATGGTATGACTTTTATCTATGGAAAGGGTGGAGTTTGCATGATACTGATGAGGAAATTGAATTGTCGATTGTAGCACTAACATGCTCGATACAATAAATCAACATCATATAAGTAACTTAACATTCTTTGCAGGGTTCCAAGCGACCGCGAACAGGGATGGCAGAGTCATTCGGTCAAGTAGGTACTGTCACTGATGCACCTATTCAAGAAGCATACAAGTCAGGATTCGTTTCCACTAAAACTAATAAGCTGGTGTTCCAGGCATTGAAAATGATCAAATTGGTTGGGATTGGGATGCTGACGATGATGATGATGACAGAGAAGTTGGCATGGATATCAAGGCCCTTCTTTCGGAGTTTGGAGACTTTGGTGACTTCTTTGAGAACGATGCTTTGCCTTTCGGGGAGGTAATTCTCGTCTTCTGTTACCTATCATAATATTAATCAAGAAACTATTATCTGCACTCCATATGCTGGTGAATGATATGTAGGTCCTGCATAAGCTCAGATATCTAGACTGTTTCTCAGAGATGTTTGGGAGGAAGGGTTGTCTGCTTCCCTTACCCCATTCCTGCCATGCCTCTTATTGTGTTTCGCTCATATTGCCTTTGGTGTCAATTCTTATATAATATAACACCTTATGTATTATGTTTGTGTAGCCACCGGGAACTGCAGAGTCGCATGCGCTCATTTTCCCTCCAGATTCTGCTGATGTAGGTTCCAGTCCAGTGGATATGATGGATGTATCAGACCAAATCGTTTTGCCTGTCGGGTTTTCCTCTTTTGAGAGCTTTAATCCTGTTCCCCCTATCATTGATGAGTGCCTTATTAAAAGTCAAGAAGTTCTCAACAGCAGTATCACTTCAGTTCCTTCATATCAAATGTCGATCTCTTCCACTAGTGAGTTCGATCATTTAATGAAAGCAGAGGCGATGATGACCTTCGCTCCTGAGTATGGAGCTGTAGAAGCACCTATGAGCGAGATTTCCTCGACGTATTTCAAAAGCCCATATCTTCCCAAATCTCATAAAGTGGAGAGTTCAAATTCAAGAACGAGTAATTATGTTTATGGAGCCACACCACCTACCACTGATTCTGATGGAGCGGGCAATAAGATTTTGTTTGGATCAAAATCATGCATTGGTAACAATGATGGCAGAACTTTGTTTCATTCGAGGGAGCATTACACTCAAGTAGAGGGTAGAAAGGACCAACATGATAAGCTACCTACTGTTATCAGTGACAACAATAGTACAAAGGAGGGTGTCTCTCATTCAAAACACTCAAAACATAGTGCTGCGAATGCTGTTAAGGTCGTGCAGGGGAAAAAGACTGATGGTATATCTGCTGTTGTTAGAACCTTATTATCTTCTAAGACCTTGCTGGCAACAGACGTGGGAAACGTTATGTTCCAAGCTTTCATGTGTAGGATGCGGCACACTTCTTCAAAGCACAGTTCACCTGTTAGTCTGACTAGGCTTAGCGGAAACTTTTTCCTGAACCAGCTGCCAAATGAGCCTAGTACTCTGACAGACAACATATCTGCAAGGAACGAGATATATAAGAAAGATATACCTACCAGAATAGCTGGAGATTTTGACGGAGGAATGTTGGATAGCCACATGAGTGCACCAGTTGGTGTATGGCGGACTGTTTCAGTCCCAAAAACAGCAAAACCTGCTAGTTCGCCAAATATTGAAGCAGGGTCATCCTTGCCCCATAGTTCATTTAGCGAAGACAGCTTACTTTCTTATGGTCAAAGGCAACCTCTGCATGAGCTCCTAGATGGAATAGCGCTACTTGTACAGCAAGCTACCTCTTTTGTTGATTTAGCTCTGGATTCAGATTGTGGAGATGGACCTTATGGCTGGCTTGCATTGGAAGAGTTATGGAGACGGGAATTGTCGTGTGGACCCTCTGCTGGCCATGCAGGTTGTGGGGGAACTTTGGCTTCCTGCCATTCTCTGGACATTGCTGGTGTCAAGCTAGTTGATCCACTCTCTACTGAGGTAAGCTTTGAAAATGGTGTCAGATGCATGGAAATGAGGCTATCCAATGTCTTTGACATTCTTAATTGTTAGTTTGGGCTAGAAATATTAAGTGGTCACAGATTTGCCATATAAAAGTTTGAGCTTTGACCAAAAAAAATAAAAAAAGTTTGAACTTGTTGATATTTCTCTTGCTGCTACGTCTTTTCTTTTCTGGTCGACTGTAGGTTATACACAATGATACATTCTGTCAGTTTAAACTTGATTATGGAGCTTTCTTTTTTATTCCAGGTTTTCCCTTCGTCTGTCATTACTCTACTGCAATCTGACATCAAAACAGCTCTGAAATCTGCATTTGGTCAGTCAGATGGTCCATTATCTGTGACAGATTGGTGCAAGGGCCGAAATCAATCGGGGGATGGAGGATCTATTTCTGAGGGATCTACTGCTGAGTCAGCCCTGAGTGAAGGTAGATCGCTTATTCTGATTATTTCTCAGTCTCACGCTTGCTTTTCATCTCCTTGAACTCTACTGTTTCCACTGTGGTTTTAATTGATATCTTAGAGTGAATGGTGTCAAAATCTCTGATGGTTCTATTATTAATAATATCTTGGCAAACAAGCAGTGTCAAATGCAATAGATGGTGGGAAAGGAGAGGAGACGGCTCAGAGCCTAGACATATACAGTTCAGAATTACTCCGACCGACACTGTTTGTTCTTCCATCACCTGCTATACTTGTCGGGTATGTATATACATGTCTGTCTGTTATATTAGCAGTCTTCCTTAAAAAAGAATTTGGTCTTGATCAAGATGCCCTTGTGGTCGGGTTATTTAATGAAGTATTCATGACTTCCTTTTTAGGATATCTTAGAATTTGATTACAGGCTGTATTGCTGGAGATTTAGAGCTCTCGTTATGTATGCATCTTTTTCCTGTGACAGGTACCAAGATGACTGGCTTAAGATATCTACAAACTCCTTGCCACATTGGGAAAAGGCCCCGTTTGAGCCATATGCTCTGCCAAAAAGTGTGAGTTTTTTGGATATTTTTCTGAGAGATATGCTTTTGTCTTCCTGCAAATTAGGCCTAGTGATAATCTTCTTCATTAAGATAACTGATGTTGTTCTTTGCTACCTTTCGCAGATTAACTATACTGTTGTATGCCCGGATATTGATCCTTTAACTTGTGCTGCTGCTGATTTCTTCCAGCAACTTGGAACTGGTGAGTCAACGAGTTTATCTATTGTGAAAGAGGTTATGCTCAAACATGATAGGAACTGGTTTCTGTTAAAAAATGTTTCTAGTGGAACAAAGTTCTGATATTGTCTCATCATTTTCTTCTAATGTACCTTTTGTTGCATAGTGTATGAAACGTGCAGGCTGGGAACCCATTTGCCACAGAGCCTGGGAAATCAAATGGATACGGACGCTGGAAGATTATCCTCATCTGGATTTGTTCTGCTTGATTGCCCTCAATCAATGAAGATTGAAAGCAATAACACATCGCTTCTGGGATCTCTCAGCGATTATTTTCTATCATTGTCAAATGGGTGGAATGTGAATAGCTATCTGAAGTCTTTATCAAAAGCGCTGAAAGGTCTAAAGCTTGGATCTTCCCTTTACACAAACCAGAAAGAAGGATCAGGAAGTCCTTGTATGGTAAGTATGAGTTAGAAAATACATATGTTAAGTGAGATAAGTATTTTTATGACTTCTACCAAGTCTAGCTGTTGATACTTGTTGACTCGACTTTTCTTATAGGTAGTGTACATAGTGTGTCCATTTCCTGATCCTTCAGCAGTTTTAAGGACGATCGTCGAATCGTCTATAGCACTTGGATCAGTAATACAGTCAGATAGAGAGAGGAGATCAATACTCAACAGTCAGGTTGCAAGGGCGTTTGGTAGTTCTACTGCTGTTGACGAAGCATCAATATCTCACATTCCAGTGCTTTCAGGGTTTAGTGTCCCCAAATTAGTTCTACAAGTGGTGTCGGTTGATTCTATTTTCCGGATAACAAGTCCAAGCTTTAATGAGCTCGTCATTCTCAAGGATACTGCTTTTTCTGTATACAATAAAGCTCGGAGAATTTCACGAGGAATGCCTAATGATGCAATTTTCTCATCATCTTTATCAAGCAGATCCTCTTCAGCGTTGACATCGATGAGCTCTATTTCAGGAATCTGGAAAGACTGTGGTGGTTCTCGAATGACAGGTTCTACACATCCAAGAGATGGTGACATTGATGTTAGCTTGAGAACGAGTGGTTGGGATACCTCTACTTCCTGGCAAATACCAAGATCTGGAGGACTAAGTTGCGACCCAAGCAGAAATGGAGATTTTTACCTTAATGATGAAATTTTCTATTTATTTGAACCACTTTTCATTCTTTCCGAGCCTGGTTCTGTGGAGCGTGGTGTTTCACCTACTTTCGGCAGCTTGGGTTCTGAGTCTTCCAAGCCAATACCCGAGGATGGTGGCAGAGGTTCTGGACCTGGCATGAATTCAATGGAAGGTATAACATCGGGATCAAGCTCCCAGGGGGATGCATCCCAGCTCGAAGGAAAGGCTATTCCAAGTTTACATTGCTGCTACGGTTGGACAGAGGACTGGAGATGGCTTGTAAGCATCTGGACGGATGCCAGGGGTGAATTGCTTGACACACATATCTTTCCCTTTGGTGGAATTAGCAGTAGACAGGATACAAAAGGGCTGCAGTGTCTTTTTGTTCAAGTTCTGCAGCAGGGATGTCAAATACTACAGGCGTGTTCCTCCCCTGACAATGGATCTTTCAAACCCAGGGATTTTGTCATTACACGCATTGGGAATTTCTTCGAGCTTGAATACCAAGGTAAATTAGCTTCTTTTACCCTTAGATTCTGTTCTTAATCTGATATTTCATCTCGCTCTTATTCCAATTGCGCTTGGGAATATAATTCTCTAATATTGCATGGTACATAACCCTGCTATTGTTGTCTGCTTGCGACTGAGATAACAGAGTGGCAAAAGGCTATTTACTCAGCTGGAGGTCCTGAGATTAAAAAGTGGCCTATTCAACTGCGACGTTCTGCGCCTTCTGGCATAGCCACCAACAGCAACGGATCGTCCTTGCAACAGCAGGATCTGAGTCTGATTCAAGAGAGAGCCTCATCAACTAGCACACTCTACAGCTCTCATTCAAAACCATCCACCTTTGTGAAAGGCAGTATTGGGCAATCTGCTGGAAGAAAGCAGATAATGGGTGGGCAAACCATATCTGGTACTCCAAGGGGATTATTTCAGTGGGTTCACAGCATCAGTTTTGCTTCTGTTTCACTTGATCACTCCCTACATTTTGTTCTTCCAGCTGAGTTGGTGTCTACTGGTCAGTTTTCTTATTTGTTTTCTTTTGTTCCCCGCATTTCGCTCATATGTGTGATCAATTATAAATTTTCATAAGATATGGAGCAAGACACTGACTTGCATGGTTATATGCACAATTATGCAGGAGGTGGCCAGAATAGTACTGGTATGAGTTCTGTTAACTACATTGAAGGTTTCACTCCTGTCAAGTCTCTTGGGTCTACCGCTTTCTCTTACATGATGATACCATCACCCAACATGCGCTTTCTTCACCCAAGTCCTCTTCAGCTTCCTACATGTTTAACTGCCGAGTCACCTCCACTTGCTCACCTCCTTCAGAGCAAAGGCTGTGCAATCCCCTTGTCTACTGGATTTGTTGTTTCAAAAGCTGTGCCTTCCATGAGAAAAGACTCAAGAATAAACATGAAAGAAGAATGGCCATCAGTTCTTTCTGTAAGTCTCATAGACTATTATGGTGGTTATGACAATGCTCATGACAGAATTCTTCAGGGAATCATGAAGCAGGGAGGAGGGACCAAAGAAACTAGAGATTTTGAGGTTGAAAGCCATCTTATCCTTGAGTCAATTGCGGCAGAACTCCATGCTCTATCATGGATGACTGTTAGTCCAGCATATCTGGACAGGCGGACGGCATTGCCGTTTCACTGTGATATGGTTCTGAGATTGAGACGTCTGCTTCACTTTGCAGACAAAGAACTAAGACAGGAGTTTAAAACAATGCAAAAGAATGCAGATCACTAAAGTTCTCTATCAGAAGATTAGACCAATCTTTCTGCAAACTTCATCCTGCACCTCCCGAATAGTCTTGTCATATTTAAGGCGCGTAGGTATCTCGGGGTAGTTCACCAGTGATATATATGTTACAACGAAGTAGGAAGAAATGGTGTAGATGTAGTAGATGTAGTCGAGGTTTTGATTTGGTGCTTATGAAATCTGTAAAAATTAGCATTTAAGGCTTGCTCCACTGGTTCTGATTCACTTAGGTGCATAGGTTAGTTTCTTTATAACCCCTTGTATTTGTAATTCAACATTATTTATCATCCCACTGTAAATTTAGCAAGATAAATCATATGGGTTTCTCAGGGCTGACTTATGTTCTTGTAAAATTCTGGTACCTTAAGCTGAACATCATGTTTCTCTCTTGATCAGTCACATAATGGATCCTGACTGTTGTACGAGTTGTGCAGATGAAAATTCTGACAATAGACTCAGGTTTTCAGAGTCTCTCTTTGTCTGCCCCGGGACCATCTTGATGCTATCTGTTGTCAGCTTACAGATTGCAACTTCCTCAGGTGTTGCCCCCGTTTCTTATCTGGTAAGCTACTTAACTTATCTCTAGATTTTGCTATAAAAGAACTGGTATAATCAGTGTCTTCATCCATTGAACTTGTGATTTTCAGGACACATAAGAAGAAATGGAGAGCAAGTAAATGGACGATAAAAGCAGCGGCCATTTACAAAGGCGTTTTCTCTCTCTCTCTCTTTCCAGGCGAAGCAGGAGCACTTAAATGCTATGGTATGGTCCCATTCTTACTGCCGGCCACTTTCTTCTATGCATCACATGGCTTAAACAGATTCTCTGTCTAAATCGTCCCACATACCCAATCTTACCCTTAAGTTTATTCTATTATATATAAAAGACGAAGTAAGGTTTGGTTAGATGAGATAAAAAGTATTGGAAGCTTATTGGATGGTTTGTGGTTTGGTATGAAAAGTTGCCTATGAATGTTTTTACACTTATGTCTTGTTATTGGAACTTGCTCACAATCAAATGCTTTGTATTTAGGATTAACCTTATAGGTATTGGCACTCATATTTGTGATTTAGATTATGTTTTAGCCCTGAAGTCAACAGCATTGATCAGTTTGCATCATTAGCTTTGATTTTCCAAATTTGTTTCTTTATGATAGAGCAAGAGAATGTTTATTCTGGTTTCTATCTCGAGTTGCATATATGATTATTGCAATTTTATGTGATGTCATTTATTGTGGGGATATCTTTTCTGAGGTGAGTCACATGGGAACTTATGTTGCCTTAAGGCACCATAACGACATCATGATAATCATGATGACGATGTCACATCATAGTTGCCCCCACACAACCATCTAAATACAGCTCATCACATCATTGATTCCATCGACCCTTGAGACAATTCCAAAGTATCATCTCTTATTGATCCTTGTGTGAACCCAAATCCCTGAAATCTGATATTTTTGTAACTTCCAAGACTGGTTAATTGGTTATGTAATGCCTTTTGTTGGATTAAGATAACAAGGGCCATAAGCACACCAAGTGTTAAAATAAACGATCTCATAAACAGTCTGATGAATTGATGATACACATAGATACATAGAGAAACAGATGGTTACATTAAGAATGCAACATTCTAAACAATAGAATCAAATCACACAAACTCATTAACAAATACAATTAAATAATGAAGAAATAAGAATGATCAAAAGATGAAACCAGATGCCAAAGCAACAACAGATGCAAACAATGCTGGTACAAACATAGCAGCATCAGAAGTTGGGCTTGGAGCTGGAGCTTCCACGGTGGCAGCCGCCGCAGCTGAAAAAGCCACCGCAACAACCATAACAAACATCATCATCTTCATCTTCATTGCCTCCATTACTTCTCCCTTGATGTCTTGAAATAAGAATTTTTTTAAGAGAAAGATTTTGTTATTCTTGTTTGAATTTGTGTGTGTTGTGATGATAATAGTTGTGGGGATGGTATTGTCTATTTATACAACAATTGTATGAGATTGTACAGCTGGCAAATTGGCTGTCTCTTGGCCCAAACCACATTCTTCTTTTTCTCAACCACTGTCCTTTTTTCTTTCCAACCTCACAATAATATTTTTTACTAATTTTTCTTTTAATTGTAATAAATTTTGTATTTGTGTCTTCACATGAGTTGTTCAAAGGATAAGAAGTTACATCTAACTTTGTTAGTGTATTTAAAAAGTTTATATTCTTCTTATTTTTAAAGATTGATTAGCTATTATTTAGTACTATTAATAACCAAACTCTAGATGAGATTTAGATGAGCAAAGTATAGTAAAACTCCTATAGTTTTATTAGTGTATTTAAAAAAAGTTATACTCTTCTTATATTTAGAGATTAGCTTTTACTAGTAATAACTAACCAAATTCTACATGAGATTTAGAAAAGCAAAGTACAGTAAAAACTTCTATAAATTAATATATTATTTCCAGTCACGGATTAATTTTTATCAATTAATGTCTTTATAAATTAATAAAATATCTTAGTCACAACAACATTAATTTATAGAGATTTTACTTAGTTTGTAAGCAAATTTGCTAAGCAATTAACCAATAAACATATTATATGCAAAACTATTTTCATCAAAACTATATTTTAGAATACCCCTTTTCCTTTTGTCTAATTTTTTTTTGTAAGAGACAATCACTTTATTCATGTAATGTTTCTGATTGCACTAAAGGGTCAATTAGCCGTTTTAGTGTTTCCTTGAAATTAGTGATGTTAATATCAACGTTCACACCAAACTATGAAAATGACCAACTACTCCAATTACAAAAGAAAAGAATTAGTATTATCAGTAGCATGCTTTTAAAAATCATATACAAAAAATCAAACTGACCAAAGAAGAAGATAACAAAATAAAATAGCTGGAAAAGCTTACAAATACCAAACATACAATTATGCATAATCATATGCATAAGGCTGGAATGCTTTTGTGGACCCTAACACCATAACATACGAAGTCTTTGTTTGTTACTCTTGTTTACGAATTTTGAAGTTATTTCTGAGTTATTCACTCTCTTTTACTGTATTTTGATTTTTTCATAAGTACTATTCACTAACTATATTTAATTCTCCTTCCGATTTCGTGTTTTTAAGGAATTAGAAGTAACCCTTTGAGTTTTAAATCAGCAAGTAATTTGAACAAGGCCGCAACGAGATTTAAAAATAAAAAGTGTAAACTTTTCCGACCAAAGCATAATAATGAGTTCCAAGTTGGAACTTTAAAATCTAGTGGACCGTTGGTGAGATTCAAATCTAGTTACTTTTGTTCAAAATTCTGTTTTGAAAACTCAGTTTGCCTACTTTTTACGGCTTATTATGAAGTTATAGACCAACACATATAAACCTTTTTTAAGAATAAATTATTGTAAGAAAAATAAATGTGACTGACCACAAAAGAGAACAACACAAAGCCGTTTGGAATTTCAGAAATATATGCATAGAGCCACAATTACATTTAAGAACTTTAACAAAAAAAAATTACATTTAAGAAAAAAGTTCTTATATATGTATTGGTGGGTATTGGTGACTACTGGACTTATGCGGATTTTCTTTTACAATACGAGATACTAGGCCTGGGCATAAAATCCGAAATCCGAAAGCCGATCCGAAACCGATCCGAAAAATCCGGCTCCGAATCCGAACCGAATAGTTATAAAACCCGAACGGATAATGAATTCTCCTATCCGAATTATCCGAACCGAACCCGATCCGAACCGAAAACCGAAAGGATATCCGAAAACCGAAAATAAAATTATATATCCAAAAATATTAGTTATATTTAGCTATAATTTTATAACAAATAACAAAAATATCCTAAATAACCTAGATATCGAGAAGTTTTTAGTTATAATTGTTAAAATTATACATATTTTTAAAAAACTTAACCAAATTTTAGTAAGATTAAACTATTTTTTATTTAAATTGAACATTTTTTTAGTTTTTTTTTCCCCAAAAATCAATCCAAAACCGATCCGAAACCGATCTGAATCCGACACTATCCGAACCCGATCCGAATAGTCATAAAATCCGAACGGATAATAAAATCTCCTATCCGAATTATCCGAATCCGAATAAATCCGAACCGAATCCGATCCGAAATCCGAATGCCCAGGCCTACGAGATACACAAATATAATAGACTTGTACATATTAAAGAGTATTATTTTTCTATTTATTTAGAAAAAAAGAACTACGATTCTTTTTACTCTATGCTATTGCTAGGCTTAAGAGTGATTTGAAATCTAGACACGATTTACAGATGTCTGCGTTTATGTGTGAAGGGTATACTGTCACTTTCAGATCAAATATTTGAAACTCATTGGGCTTGATTGCAAGCTAGCACTCCAATGTCTATATATTCATTTTTGAAAAGAGAACATTAATTAACCGGGCCTTGTGGCCTAGTGGTAAAGGGGTCACAGCTGTGACTTCCGCCACCAGGGTTTGAGGCACGACTACTGGCAGGTTTACATAGGGGAATTGCCAGCCTCGTGGGATTAGTCCTTGGGCCTAGGAAGCTTTTGGGAAACCCGCGATTATTCAAAAAAAAAAAAAAAAAAGGAGAACATTACATAAAAAAAATTATAAAAATAAATATATCGAAAATGGAGATAATTATTCAAGAAAATTATGTTTTCTTTTCTTTCTTGAATGTACACAAATGAAGGAAAAAAAAAAAAACTATACTAGTATAGTAAACTATATAAATGATGAAATCGGAAAATTGTAAAAATTCTGTGAAAAGCCTCACTACCAAAGCCCAGAGATTGAGCCCAATATTAGCCCAAGTTTGGATATAAGTTTTTGAAAAAAGGGTTTAAATCTAATCACACACGCAACTCTCGAGCGTGACATTCACCGCCCTGTAAAAGCCAAAGGCGATTTTGTTCAAATCTGAGAAATCAGATGTCATTGGCGCGTGGGACAAAATCTTTTTACTGTCTTAACGCAAAATCTTATTTTGGATCTTCTCGCCAGACATATGGCATGGTGTTTATTATCCACTGAAACCGTACTAACGTGTACTCGACAAAATTAATACACGTGTCATAATATGATTTGTTGGTATCCCATAACGAGTTCTCTTTATCAAAAACACAACAGGCTTAGGCTTTTTAACTTCTATAGAAGCCCATCTCACCGTCCATTTCGTATCTGACGGTTGTTAGCAATCACATTATTTTTCTCATTATTAAATTAAAATGAGCAACAATAAGAAAAAATGGTGAGCGTCGCAGTAAAGACCAGAGGGTAAGCAGTTTTAATTTCTTTTGTGTGTGTGTGTGTGTGTGTTTAAAGAAGATAGATAAACAGTGTTTCGATCTTCTGGTCTCATCGAGATATTAAAAAAATCCAGAAAACAAATTCTGAATTATTTTTTTGTGGAGTTTGAATCTCTCTATCTTTCGAGAGAAACAACTTTTTCTTTCTTTTTTTTTTCTCTCACCATTTTACCTAATAATTCATCCAAGTTTCTTCTGTCTTTGGTTTCATCAAGTTTCACTCTTGTAAGTGTTTATACTCTTGTTTCTGTATATATTTGACTGTAGAGGTAAATACAATGGTGTGTTTGTGTTCTATGTAAATATTGAAGAATCGATTCTGCAGTAAACACTATCTCTGATTTATAGATTTTAGTCTCTTTTTTTTTCTGATTTGTTTATACTGTTTTTGGATATTGCTGCTTTGTAGGGTTATTCTTGAAGCTAAGTCGCTGAGTTTAAGTTGCAGATCTTGAGGTTAGTGAGTCTTGTTTCTACCAATTAGTTCTGATTTGTCTTTTTTTTTTTTTGTTATCTGTGGTTTATTTCAATTAGTTGTTAGAAATCAGAAACGTGTATGATGATTGTAAACAGAAATTTTTTCCCCTTTTGTGTGCATTTAATCTATAATAAAAAAGCAGGAACTTTCTTAGTGATTGTTCTAGATTTGTTGGTCTATTTCTGGAAGAGTTTCAATGTCTGAGTTTATGTTTCTTTGTTGGTTGTGTAAGGTTAAGAGAAAGGGAGTGAGTGTTGTGTAATGGAGGAGGTAAAGGGACAGAGAGGGAGTGGAACCACAGAGGCAGATTTTGTGTTGCAATGGGGAGAAAGAAAAAGAGTTAGATGTATGAAAGTGAAGAAAGATCAAAGCCTTGCAAATGGCAAATCAACTGATTGCTTGACTAAACGTAAACTCATTTCGCGTGCTGTCTCTTCTGAGAGAGGCTCGCCTTCTCGACATCTTAACCGTCCTAACAAGTAAGTTTGATTAGGGACAAAACGGATGAAATGGTTTGTTTGTGAGTGATTTTTTTTCTAGTTTTTTTTATGTAAGAAATTGTTATGTTTCTGCGGTGATAGGATCACAGATTCTCTAGTCAATGTGCGGAGATCGTTTGTGGCGTCGCCTGAGAAGGAAGATAGGTATTACACAACTAGGGGTTCGATGGGTATAGATGAGAGTGGAAAAATTATTAAGGAACCTGTGAAAGAAACCAAGAAGCATGTGTGGCCAAAGTTGTTTATAACTTTGTCAAATAAAGAGAAGGAAGAAGATTTCTTGGCTATGAAAGGTTGCAAGCTTCCTCAAAGACCTAAGAAACGAGCCAAATTGGTTCAGAAGACATTGCTTGTGAGTCTCTTTGAAAACTTACCATTGTGTTCTTCATAACCACTTTTATCTCATGATTATGTATAATGCAGCTGGTGAGTCCAGGAGCTTGGTTATCAGATCTGTGCAAAGAGAGATATGAAGTAAGAGAGAAGAAGACTTCAAAAAAGGTATAAGATTTTTCTCTTTCTCGTTTCTTTGTGGATGTTAATGTTTATGTACTAGCAAAGAGGTGTGATACATTCATATTTTCATGTAGAGACCAAGAGGATTGAAGGCAATGGGGAGCATGGAAAGCGATTCGGAGTGAAGAACCGTAGAAGGAAAAGAACTCAAAGAAATATTCAAGATTTTGGTGAGGGGTAGAATGGATGTATTTCGCTTTTTCATTACATTTTGAGATGCCTCTCTTCATTACTACAGGTTAACAATGAGGCACTTGTATTTTTGATGATGTTTTGCTTTCAAAGCTAATCTATCTTCTTGATCTGTCTCTTTTCTCACCTTTTGCTTGTTTGACTTGTTGATCTGCACATAGACAAATCATGTACACAACAACGATTGATGATGAGGAGTTCTAATCTCCATTTAGACATGGATGAGCGTGTAATGAGAACTCTAAACCCAGATTAAGAGATAGAGAGACAGTGAAAGATCGAGAGAGGTAGAGAGTGCTTATATATTAGAGTGGAAACGAAATCTGCACACAGATTAGTGTCTGGATATTACAACACACCAACCAAAACTGCAGCTACCACTACCGAGTACCAAACCTTTACCTAACAAGTCACAAGTCTCCTATTTCTCTCCTTGTTTCCTCAGTTATGAAGTAGTTATTCTACATTTAATAAATCTGTACTTGTCGCAATACCTACAAATGTACATTTGATGCGTGTCTCAAGATTGAGATGGAATGCCGGTTAGCCATGCCTGAAAAGCGCTTTCTCCAGTGCAAGTTATCCTCTCAGCAGTTAGCTTCGTGGTACAAATCAGGACAATAACTAAAACATTTCATCCCGAGACTTCAAAGATTCACCAGATAATGTGATGGCCAGCTATCAGATCAGATGCTGTTAAGGAGAGAATTAAGTCCGAATGAGGAATAGTGAGGGAGAGGATCAGAAAAGAGCAATCTTTGCAGAAAGGTTAAGAAATTTACCTTCTATAATGTTCCGCTGATCGTGGGCAAACAAGTCTTAACATTGAGACATAAGCGTCTGGTTCCTTAAACAACACAAGCACTTGGACGATATCATGGTTGATGAGAGAGCCATCTGACTATATGGGCATTACAAAGCTTCAAGAACAATGGATGCTTTTGTGAAGACTGAAAGGACAAAAGGTGCTTCTTCCCCTGGGTGTATAGTGGTTGGGACAATAGTATAACCCTTAGGATCAGGGTCAAGAACCATTTCGCATGATATCTCCCGGGAGTTCACATAGTCTGTTCCACCAACAGATTCATGAAGAAATATGTTGTACGCAGCACGACGTCCACGAGTTTTAAGAATCCTCATTCCGATATAGAACAACTGTGAATCATGGCTTGATTGGTAGTTACGAAATCCAGGAGTTGTTCTTGAGAAACCTACGCCCTGTAAGTAACATTGGGAGAATGAGCTGAGGATAGTTACATAAGAATTTATAGATAGAAAAAGTTTTCATCAAGAAATAGCACGTGCCTGAGTTAAGGTGATGAACACATGAATTGGCAAAGATGCATCAGAACCAGTTGCCCTCAGCCTGAATTGTGGATTTTGATGCCATGAGCTATAATCTTGGCAGCCACCGGCACTATACCCTCGCCATTGGCCATGTACAGAGTAGCGCATCTCACGGGGGTAAACCCGACAAACATATATTGATCTGAAATGAATCTGGAAATCTTGCCAGGACATCCAGAATATACCTTCTTTTGACTGTTTAACAGAATGCACAGGATCAGTACGCAATATACTTTACTTGAACAAACCATAGCATAATTACATATATTTACACGCAACTATGTTTTGTCCATGTATGTCCCCTTGTTAACAGTAAAGCAAAATCTTTAACCAGTTTCTGAAGCTAGGCCCCCTAATCGGGCTAAAAGAATTCAAGGAACAAAAGAAATGAGCCGTAGAGAAGTGAAGGACAAGAGAAACTACCTGTGGAACATGCTTCAGCTTGTGCTTCATCCTATCAGTCCACTCTGGGGATGAGTCTGACCAGGGACCATTCCACTCAACTTCATTAGCCCATGGATTTCGGATCTGAACAAGTCTGTGCCCATCGACCTCTCTCACCTGAAGAAAGACAGTAAGTAAATATGTTAAATTGTGTTCTCCTACTCAGTATATCACAAATGCAACCAAAGTACCAGGGAATACCTGTAAGACGGAGTAAGCATGCCCTTGCACAATGCCACTGGAAGATACATGAACATCAGATCCTGATGGACTTCCAGCACCAAGTAAGAACCCTTCTTGTTTAAAGCGTAACAATTGAGACCATAATCTGCCACTTGCAAGATCTATTTGTGCTTGAGCACTCCGCAAGTCAATCTCCTCACCAGCTCCTCCAGTTAGGTCGACAAGAGCATCCTGAACCAGTCCCCCCTCCAATGCCTCATAAGAACCATGGAGCTTGGCATATGCTTTCTCCACTATGGAGACCCAGAGTTCATTGAGCTTTTTGCTAGTAGCAAAAGCTGGTTTACCAGGTGATTCACATGGTATCCAGTCATCGATCACAACAGGAACCCACTCACCCTGCAAGGGGAAAGCAATCAAACTTGAAACCTCTGATTGTACATAAATCATAGAAGAACCTGCACGAATCTACGATCAAGAGAACAAAGCAGTGCCGTGAAAGAATGTTTGAGACAGGAACCTGAATACAAAAACGAACAGTGTAGATCCCTTCCTCGTTGTATTCAGGAGTAATGATCACTTCAGATATTCGTGAAACCTCTGTCAAAACTGCAACGGCGCTTAAGAACCAACAATCCCCCAAACGCCCCTATAGAACAAGTTAACCCAATCGTAAGAATAAATCTCTGGGATCATTTTGAATGATATGCATACAAGACAGTCACGAAAAAGTAAATGAACAGGAAAAGTAATTGATCAAACCTGGCAAACATCTGAAGGATTTGCATCCCCGGAGAACAGGCAGGGACGGGAATCACTACCGTTCTCTTTCACAATGGAGTCAGGTCTCATCCATTCAGAAACAACCTGAAATTATGACACTCAAAAGGTTAGAGTGCCCATCAAGTTGTTAACTTTACTTGATCTATGTGAAGGCAGATTTTGTGTCCAGATATATAATCACTTAAAGGAGTGAGGATATTTAACTAAAAACAGAAGAAAGGAGAAAAATTTTAACAATCCATACCTGCAATTTTGAAGGGGGATTTTGTGTATCCACAAATAAAGAGCGATCATTTGGAGGAAATTCCTGGTCAGTAAATTGCTTATCACCTCGTGCAGAGAGAGCTTCTTTGACAGCCAACTCAACTGAACGCATTCTTTGATTCATATCTTCTTGTGTCTCCATCCTGGGTTTCCTGTGTCTCCTAGCAAAGGAATCGACACTCATTACAAAATCCCGACCTGATCTTCTTTTCCTCCCACTGGAATATTGTCCATCCCAATCTACGTCATCCCTATCATAGAGATCAACATCGGCAGGATCACTATCCCAACCATCGACCTGGTAAAAAGAGAAAAAGGAATCAACAAAAATTAGTATGGGTTTTAACATTAGCCTCCACAAACATCGGACTGAAAAAAATATGCCAACATTCAACAGAAGAAAAACATACTCTAGGGGGTGAATCCGTCCATTGCCAATTGTCATCAGACAAATCAATCATGTCTAAGTCAGCCATGCCAATGACCGCATGCAAAGAAGCCGCCTCGTCTTCACTTAAACATTTCCCCCAAAGGAAAACATCCATAATATGCATCTTTGATTCGACTCCATCACTATCTGATCTCCCGAATGCATCAACATCTATAGGTGGCCTAACACCCAACCAAACTTCAGCTCCTTGTTCCCAAATGGCACTACCAATACTTAGGGGTAACCCAGTCTGGTAGCCATCAAACCCACCATCTATGTAACAAGTAGCTTCCCCCGCATCAGCATCAATTGTGATTGTCACTGTATGCCACCTGTGATTGAAACCACAAATATAAATATGACAGAAATCCATGAATATGACAGAAATCCATGATAAAATCAGAAACTTTTGCCAAACCAGATCATGAGAAATATGCATCACAAAAGTCCTCGAAATAAATTCTGCAATATGGAAACTGCGGGGGAAAAGAGTTAGACCTTCCATCAGTTATGCTGGTTGCACCAATATACCACTCTCTAGCCACGGTTGTCTGCCTCTCACCTTTTGTTATCAACCTAAGCCCAACTTGGCCAGCCTCAATTCCTTGCTCAGAACCAGCAACCAGAATCTCCCAACAGACTTTCTTTTGAAATTCAGTGCCAAAAAGACATACAGGTCCAGAATCGGATTGGATCATTGCTGTAACGGAAATGCTAATCTTCTGACTTTGACAGACACTTGAGTCCATTTGGCCGCAATGTTTACCACTTATCATAGGTTCATCATCAAGAACACAAACTGCCCCAGATATTCCAGTCTGGTAATAACTTTTCTTAGTTAATTCTCCAGCAATCAGCATCATAAGAAAGTACACTTGCAATATATAAAAATAAGTTTAGTTTTAACCTGTTGTGCGCGACGTTCAAGTTGAGCAGTGCGTATCCTACGTGCAATACCCGAGACTCTCTCTCTGGCAAAGGAATCCTCAAGGACAGAATCACCCCCAACAGCACGTATTGCAGCTGCCATGGCTGCTGCCTCCCTGCTACCAGCATTAGGAATAGATGGAATAAGGGAAGCTTCAATTTCCTTCCATTTGCGTTCTTCCTTCTCCAAAAGAGCTTTCCTTCTTTCTTTGCCTCTCCCTTCTTCTTCACGTCTCTGCATAAGGCTTTCCTCTTCCATCTCTTTTTCTCTCAAATAACTAAAGTTTACAACACAAAAGAAAATGATAGGCAACAGTGTAAGTGTTCAGCTTCATCAAACCACATAATTATAAGAAACTTGTACCTCTCTTGAATAATTTCAAATTGTCTTCTATCCTCTGGCTTCCATTTACTGATTTTTCTGGCACTTAAGTCCGAGAACCCAATGCTATCTAAGAAAAGCCGCAACCGTACCTCATCCTACAACATCGAGATAATCCTGTCTCAGACATACATAGAGAAGAATATATGAAAATTTAGAATCAGGATTCACCTGAACTCTCTCCGCCTTAGCAGTCAAACCTAACAACAGTAGTAAATAACCACCAAACTTGTCCCACATATACACCCATTCTGTATCAATTGCCTCTTCCAGCGCCAAAACTCTTGCATGGGCACACATGTCTCTTCTGTAATCTACATTTGTAGGTGGTTCATGACGGAATCCTTTCCTGCATTGCATTTTGTAGAAGATTGATCCAGCAACTCTTTCTTCGTTCCTGAGACGATCCCTTAATTTCATGACATCATCTCTAGGAAGCACAAAGTTCCCTGCTTTATCACGCATTGCAGAGGGGTCCCCAACCAGAAGAGCTGCAGAGCTGGCGGACCTTTGGGGAGCTGAATACGTGCCGGATAGAGCATTTCTTGTCTGTAATTAATAAGTTGCAAAGGCGGAATAAATCATACATCCCATGGAGCTCCATATTACGTGAATGTGTTGAAATAAGGCCAATAATAGAATATCAATATAATTTTCAAGAGACACATCAGAGTGTAACTTACTTTCGTGGCAGATCGAGAGATAGCTTGCACTATAGTATCTTTGCTAAGAAAACGTACAGCAACCTCCATCATCTGAAGACCATCAGAAGGAATTAGCGAAGTGAATCAAACGAATCACTAACCAATAATCTATATTTTAAGGAACAAATAAATCAAACGACAAGAAAACTAACCTCAAGAGTCAAACACGGGCGAGAAACAGCAAACCCAAAGGCTACTACAAGGGTGATAGCTGATACAGCAGCACCAGCGAACGGAGGATATATTATCAGACTAGCAACAACACCCCAGCCTTCTGTTGCCAAAGCAATTCCATATAGGACAAGAAATGCAGCACTGGAGAAATCCCAATGCAATCAATACAAAAGCTTATGAGAGTCGATCAGCTTAATCATTTATGGTCATTATTTCAGATCAGCAGATGCAATACTGTTAGGGGTACTCAAGTGGCTACATACCTGACATTCTTTCCACAATCAGCATGAGCATCGTAGACATATACTGGTAGTACCCTTGGAGAATATACCACAATTGGTGGGGATAGAAGAACCTAGAAGAAAAAAAAATAGTAAATACTTCGGCTGAATACAGAAACAGAAAAAGCCACAGTTCTGTTGAACTCACAGCTAATGCTCTTCCAGCCAAAAGAGACAGAAATGTAAAATAACCAACAGATGCTCCAGCAAATGCTTTATCTGCAAACAAAAAACACATGTATGAAATTGCTGTATCACTAGAGTAGGTCTCACCTCTACGAAGAGTCTAAAATAAGATATGAGCAATCCTCACCTTGATGCCATCCGAGAAGGAATGCGGCCAAGCCCAAAAGAAGGGCAAGAAAGCAGACAAAGGATGTCTGTTTCCTGGTCAAATAGAAATTGTTTGACGCCCAAAGATGGATAACACCAATTGCTACCACCATTATGAAAAGAACTAAGAGAAAAGACACGCCTATCTGTTATTATTGAAACACAAAGATGCATCAGATGGAGAAAATTCAGCCAAAAACTTTGAGAATTATGTAAGCAACTTTGCACTTACCGTCCATGGTTTGACTGCAATAACAGCTGCTATCGCACCAAAAAGAAGAAGAAGACCTATTGAAAAAAAAACATATACACCTCGAGATAGTATCCAACAATCGTCCTTCCTGTAAAGAACAACCACAAAACATAAAAAGACGATCTCATTGAAACTGAGAGTAAGATCTAATAGGCAATGTGAAAAAATAGTCATTCACCATTTAACCATCCCACAGCATAGTGAAAGCAGCGCCGGAATGCATGCAAGTGGAAGCAAGGCCGCAAGGAAATCACCCTTTGTGGGCAACTGATCATCTCTAGATTTCACAACTTCCAAATATGATGTTCCACAAAATGCCACGAGAACAACTAGAAAGTAGACGGAAAGGCATATAAGGATTACTTAAAGAAGGCAAATCCCAACCAAATGTGAGCAAACTAACAGAAACACAAATTACCTGAGAATATCATGAGACAGACAGCAGAAGAATGGGAAAACCTATAAGTTGCAAACCATGAAACTATTGGCAGAATGGCGGTAACTACTAAAGCAATTCCAGATGACATTGCCCAACCAAGGTATACAGAAGATGTATATGGTGACGTGACGTTGTTTTCTCTGGCACTAAACAGCTTATACTTTAAATCATCCAAAGGTTTAGCAGATATAATTGCGCCAAGAGCAATTACAGATCCCGCAAACAACACAACACAAATCCAAAGAATAAACCCCTAAAATGGAAAGAAAGTTTAGTTAGAGATATTTAATTGACAAAGAGAGATACTTGCAACTAGGTCAGGGAAAATACACACACCTTTATCCTGGGAGATCTTAAATCTCTTGCCTGGTCACCACATGATAACTGTGGTACCCAAAACTGGTACCCATTATGCATCCATATGGGAACAGCAATAGACAGGCATGCTGCCATGAGGGGCACAGTCAAGGATATTCCCAAAAGTACTGACGATTTACTGCAAAATTGAAGCATGCATGATGTTTGTAGTGAGAACATAAAAATGTGACCATGTGAGAAAAGTTGGTAGCAGTCCAATGAATGACATAATCCTGTGACCATTGTGCGAAAAGTTGGCAGTAGTCATACCTCAAGAACGAGAGTGACAATCCAACTGAAGTGCTCAGAAGCCAGGCAACAAAGCCATACTGAAAACATAGAAACAATTTAGAACAATTAAAACATCACACGGTATCTGCATTGTCCACAACAAGTGCTAATGAACATACTAAACCAAAGAAACGAGCCATACCTTGCGAGATTTTGATGTCAAGGCCATTTCCTCAACTTGAAGAGACCGAAGAAAAGCCATTATTGAACAGACAACAGGTGACAATAGCAGCACAGAGAAACCAAATTCGAACTACAATTAGATAACAAGTGAGTTAGCAAAGGTACGAATAACCTTTGTTTAAATTACAAGGATCAATTTGAGTAAATTGGCAAGACCCAAAAATTTTCCACAGAGACAAGAATCAGAGGGTGGAACTCACCTGTTGATGACTAGAATTTATAATCGTGATGGTCTTCGGGCGAAAAATGGCCACAATGATTGTTTCAAGGATAAAGACAAGACTAAAGAGGCCCCATGCTCTCTCTGGTGTGCCCGCTACATGGTGCAGAAGAAGTCTAGACAACTTAAGCCACTTCTCTAGTCCACGGAGTCTCAATTCTTCAGATAAAGAAATCTGATTTGGCAAAGTATTGTCAACACTGTTTGAGTCAATGATTGTAATATCAGTATTGTCGCGGTGATCTCTATCTGCATCCAAACTACTCCTCTGAAGTAGTGCCAATATAGTTGGATCCAAGTTTTTTTCCTTCAACATTACAGCAAAGTTAGGGTCCAACCCCTTGTCTTGCAGCAAACTAGTGAGTTCAAGATCACCTTCTTTTGCTTTCTTTTTAAGTATCGAGGCTATCCTAGGATCATTTAACTGGTCCTGGAAAGCAAGAGCCAAATTCAAATCCAAAAGCTGCTGGTTTGCAGAATTCGATGTGCTAGACTCGTAACCTTGGCTATCTAGACCACTGCTAGAGCAAACAACAAGAGTGTTATTCTGATCAGAAACTTTATCCAGAAAATAAGATGTTCCTGCTTCGGGCTCTTGGACCACAGAACGACATGAACTACTACGTAAACCTAAGCTTGGTCTTCCACTTTCTACGCTTTTGTCACTATTGATTCCCTCCTGAGAGCTGCCTGTTGTTAGATTGTCAGCCGTGCAAGATTCTGCGGTACGATTAGCTTCATTAGTACAACCAGCATGGCCAACATCGATACTACTACTTCTTTTCATACTTGAGCCACAACCATCTGAAGAACTTGAAGAACTATTCTGCTCCTTTCTCCGAAAACCTTCTCTCAAGCGGATCACTGTGCTCTGTAAGGCATCTCTTCTTGCAGCGGATGGGTCTGTTATTGATAGATGCCGGGAAACAGCAGCACCTGATAGAACTGATGCTACGAAAATGTAACTAATACAATGCCCTAGGTACCTGCAACAACATAAAGGATAATAACTTACATGCCATAAAGGGGGCAAACTTTAGATCTATAGATAAGTAACAAGCTTTTAGCACAGAAACAAACCAGTAGTGTATGCCAAAACATATTAGGAAAAGACGGGATGTGCCAGCAACAAAAAGTGCCAGAACACGATTCTGAAGAAGCTTAAACCCATACAAGCATGCCCCAATATTCCAGTCTACAAGAAAATATTAAGCATGAAGATGAGTTGAGGAATAATCAAATAGCCTGCTTCTACTCCAAATATATGTAAATAATTTGTATCTTTTTACCTAGAACAATAACTGCAGCTGATGTAATTCCTCCAAGCCAACGTGATTCCCTAGCTGTGAGGCCATATAGGACTGAGTAGGCAAGGAGAACTACGAGTGAGCCCAGGTACAGAAGGCCAAGATGTGAAGCCCTACAAATATGCAAGAAAAAAAATGTTTGTAAATTATCTTCAAGGGACGACGATACAGGTAGGCAAAAATTGCAGCTGATTGATAAAAATATGAATGAGAGAACATTTCAGCGCTCAGTAATAAACAAATCATAACACCATCCACACCACCTCTATTGGGAAAAAAAAAAGCTAGAGAGAAACGGCAAAATTACTAGCCCTGAATCCTGTTCAGATTTAGGCTGGTTCCAAATAATCAATAGTTTGTTGATTGCAAAATTCAGGAACAATCATTAAATAAGGGGCTGCTGGTTTTAGGTAGAGAGCAACAAGAACTTACCTGCTGGTTTGCCGGGGATATAATTCATTAGGATCAGGAGGTTCTGGCAAACAAGCCACAGGACCCACTTCTATACAATCTGAATAAGCAAATTTATATGCCCTCCTTACATATTCATCCACATCTAACCCATTTCCTGCGGTGAACAGTTTCAACAATTTAGATCGAGGTTGGAAGTCAAAACATATACATGTTAATCGACATGGAAGATTTTCTTTGAGCTATTACAATAGACTGATAAAGTTGAAAACACCGCAATTGCATGTTGATTAAGGACTGCGAAGCCATGTAAGGATTGGGTAAACTTTACCATTAAAGACCATGCGGCAGATAAATAGCATGTTAATTGCCAACGCGATTGCTGATACACCGAAAAAGAAACCAGAAGGAGAATATTGCTGAGATGCATGTGCACCAGCCGTAACATAGACAGCACAAAGTTCATACGCACAGAGTAAGGCAACACCAAGAAGGAGAAGTAAAGCGACAGCTCCTGTTTGGTCAAAAAAAAAATGTAAGAAAGAAGTTCAAGAACATTCACAATAAGTATTGATGAGTCACGTATGTTCTGCTTTTTTCCCATTCCTACATCAGATACTTCATACACTACCACTATGTGCCACAACTATTATCAATCATCAGAAGAATGTTGTGAAACTAAGTCAAAAAGAGTTGATTGTAAACATACTTGAGCTTTGCCACTGGGTCCTCCACCAAAGCATGATTGAGTAGAATGCCAGTAGAAGGGCTGTTCCAGCCATTATTACCGCAAGCCCAATGATATCTCGATCCAATATCACAATCAACCAGGAACCCCATCCTATCAAGATTGCAATGGGGGATACTACCACAATCCAAGCAAAAAGAGATAGAACACCACATAGTGCATCAAGCTGAGGACCTTGCAATACTTTTGGCCATTTTCTAGCAAAGATCCAGCTGCAAAAATAGAACACATTCCAAAATCATTCACACAACTATGGTTCTGTGTCAAAAAACTACTCATGTAAAGCAACTCTATCAAGCGCCATCTATGACAAAACAACACAGAGCTGCCAAAACATATGATTATGGATGAACTTATTTACCTATAGAGCCGCCATGGCCGCCAATTAACAGCCCAAAGTATCCAAAACGAACCCAAACCGAAAACCGTGAAAAGGGTACCCGAAATTACACAAGCAAGTAAGACTCCTCGCTCATCCCCTTCCATGGCTTCTTCTCCCACCTACAAAGGCATGCAACTCAGAAATCAAAATTCCATCTCAGGGAAGCTAAAACCCCAAGCTTGCGCACAAATCATCAAATCCGCAGCTTCAATTCAACCAAGAACACTAAAACCAAACCTCAATTTCGCAAAACCCAGCTTAAATTTAGAAACCTTACCTACTTGACCGAAATGAGCTTACTGTGCAGTGGCATCGAAGTAGAAGGGATCGCTTAAAAATCGAAACTTTAGCAGCCCTCAAGCAAAATGAGACATCTTGGGTACAGATTTGGTTCACTAGGGTTTAAAATCAGAGGAATCAAGCAGTAAAGTAGAGAAAAGAGAAAGCAAGAAACCTAAGCTAGGGCTCACACTCTTCTTAAGAGCTTGTGAAACACAAATTAGCTTCCTTTTAGGGTTTTTTCTTGCTTATGCTCTCTGTAAAATGTTGAAACTTTTTGAATAAATCTCAGAGAATTTTGTTTCTCAGGTTTTGGGAAATGGATAGAGAGAGAAAGAAGGTAAGATTAAAACCCTACCCTTCGAATGTGTGAACCCGTAACTAAAAAAAAAAGCTACTACCTTTTTCTCACTCTCTCTCTTCCTCAAAGAGACGACGTATTGTAGAGAGAGAAAAAGTTTTTTGTGGAAAAAAAAAAAACAATTAATATCCCATAATAAAATAAATAAAGATATGGTACTGTCCGAACAAACGCTACACGCGCGTGTGTAAATCACGCACCAATGAGATACCAAGTGATGGAAACGCTCTGAGTGTTTATTGGTCAGTGAGAATGGAATGATTTAGATACGGATTTAGCTAAATTAAGATTTGTCAAATAAAGACTTACATCTGTTTTTAATTGTTTTTTATTACCTGAATTTATGTGTTCTCTAATTACACAGAATATATTTTTGAAAATTTTAAATTAGTCAGAAATTGTTGAATGCACAAAATTGTGATTTGTGTGATTAAAAAAAGAAAGATAGAAGAAGACAAGAATGATAAAATAGTACCTAATCCTTGAGTAAATAGTATAATTACTAAACATGTTTAAGTAAGTCAATTCAGGTTATAGGCTCAAAGCTCATAATCAGGAAAAAAGAAGTGGAAGACCAATGTCTTTGTCACAAATTTTAAATCATTCAACTATATGATATAATATAAATTAGAATTTTTTTAATGCTTTTCTTGTCTCTAATATTCTTTAATCCAAATTTTAAGCCGATTAAGTCAAAGATAGTCTACTGAACCTACAAGACCATATTGATTTTCAAAAGGCAGATCTAGAATATTAAAAGGAGAAATTTTTTACTTAAGAAAATAGCATAATAAAATTCTTTTTTGTAATTTATGATCAAAAGATACATTAGAAGGTTATGGGAAAATATTTGTTGTAATTCAGTATTTGTGTACTTATAAAGTTATAAGTTCATAATTGTAGTAAACTTGGAACTTTATTGTGAATAAAGTGGGGAAAAAAGTAAAATATGATTCACCCATTTGCAAAAGATGATCATCCAAAGAGACAGTTCATGAATTAGTCATCACCAAATGCAATCCATGATCACTTTTACTCTCTCTCTCTCTCTAAATGTGAAATCAAATTTACCAAAAGGTGATTAGAAAACAAAAATAAAATCTCTAATTGTCAAAAAAGGGGAATTAGAGAGTAGGTTTCATGAAGATTCAGGCAAAAGCTAGTTTTAGTTTCATGAAAGTATTTGTTAATAAGAGTGCGAAAGAGAGATTCATTCACTTGATTAAACAAATCACAAATACAAAAGGAGACAAAGTAAAATTACACTAAGGGCCAAAGTTTCTGAGTTTTCAAAGAAACTTAAGCCACACCTTTCTTCTTCCCCACCTACTTACATGGAGAAAAAGACACCAAACTTTTACCATTACATAACTTTAACCATCCCTAAAAACTACCCAAGAAGGCGGATTTGAGTGAGTGTGTGTAGAAACAAACATGGTGAATTCACAAGACAAGAGAACTCGAGAGACGAGCCAGACTACTTGGTGCCTAGTTTATGGACACTTCTGGTTTTTACCAGGACCTCCATAGTAAAAGTAATGGCCCCAATCATCATTGCTTCCGGTTTGAACATCATAACAGTTAGACTGTTCAGTGAATGTTCCAAGTCCTTTAGGTGCCTTGAGGTTGTTTGACCCATCAACCACCTGAATGTTCCTGAAGTAACTTGCTTTGCTAAAGCCTTCTTCTGGAAATCGACCACTGCCCATCTGCGTCGAAGTGTGCTGGCCATCTGATTGCGAGTTCACGACTTCTCCTCCCCATTCAATCATCGATGCACTCTCAGTTAAGTAGGAGAAGAGAAAAGATGGCCAATAGCCCAAAACATAGCCGTTCCCAAATTGCATCCACCAGTGTCCCTCTTTAGGATCCTGTGACAAAGTTAAACAGACCATTTCAGCTTTTCTTATCTTTTGGATTGCGTTAAAACTTATCTCTTCATGGCTTAACATACCTTCCAGATCAGAATACTGATATCGTACTGCGAATTACGATATCCAGAGACCGGGGAAATGCTTGCTCCCAATGCTATGTCGCTGTTGATTTGAATAAAACCCGAGCAGAGATGGTTGTAGCAACCGGTAGCTTGATATGCATCACTCTGCAAATAATATGGTGACGTAAGATAAAAGCGAAAAATGTAAGCAGAAACAGAAGCATATGACTGTAAGAACTTAATTAGGTGAGATTTCAGAATCTTACAGTCCAGTAAGTGAAGAGTCTTGTGTTATTGTCACCATACAGATCCGGGCTCACCTGTAGTAAAAGCAACAAGAATCAATAAACGAAACATAAAAAAAGAATCACACACAAATCTTATTCACATATCTTATATGTTTATCGATGAGATAACATTGTAGTACCTGCCAACCAGCTTCGATGCTGTTAAGATCTTGTCCGAATGAGCCACCAAGAAGCCATATCTGTGACAAACTGAACTCATTCTGCTGCTGTATCTTTGGCTCCCACACGTTAATAGTCGCCTTAGCTCCATAGTACTTATCTCCTTCCACATAAGCTATGGCATGCTGCAAAACAAAGAACACATCTCAGATCCAGAAACCAACAAAAAGGAAACTTTTCACAACACATCCACTCTTGACTCTCACCTGGTGACCACTTTGGTTAATAAGGTCAGGTTCTGCAGATTTAGGTAAAGGGACACTTCTACGCTTCTTCTTGCCATATCTTTTAACTGAACTTGCTCTCAAAACATCATCTTCCTTTGTCCTCCTCACGGGAATGGTTCCTTCAGTACATTTACCATATCGATGCCACAACTGAGGGATATGCATTTCTTTCTCATTTGATTTAGAAGCAGACACTTTGTTGTCATCAAAGAGTCCTTCAGGATGGTAATTAGGCTTCATCTAAAGAAACCAAAGTAAATAAAAACATTAGCACTTAGAACATAAAACACAAAGCCAGATCTAAATCAGTTTCTTTATTCTCTAGACCTGAATCTTGTGATCTTTGAGGAACGGATGATCAAAAGCTGGTTGCTTTGAGATTGGAACACAGTCAATAATATCACCATCTGGGCTCTGTTCAACCACAAAGAAACATAACATTCAAAGTCAGAAACTTTCAATTATGACCATAACTTTTTATGAAATCTTGAGACAAATAAAAGTAATCATGTGTAGCAGGAGAGAGAAATAAGGAAATCATAAGATTATGATAATGTTCTAAAGATCCTTCATTTGTCTATCAAACAACCAATCCAAATAGAAAACACCAAAACACAATAAAAAAGAAAGATTAGATTTTTCTGCAATACCTGAATGCTTTTGACAGCAGGTTTGTTCAATCTGTTCAAATGCTTCTTCACTTCAAACTTCTGCTTTGATACGCCGGACCTAGCGGCGTATGATAGCGAGACAAACCCCCAAAGAAATAAACACACTAAGAAACCTCTAGCTAACTTCACCGTGCTAAGATGCACCACTCCTCCCATTGTCACCCAAAAACACACTCTTTTTGTCCCACTGAAGAAGCTTCAAAAACCCCCAAAAGAAGAAGAAGAAAGAAACCTTAAAGAGAAGAAGAAGAAGAGCTCACACAGGAGAATGAATGATTAATGTTGTTCGTTAGGGACAAAGTTTTGAAAGGTGGGTCTGGTTTAGTTCTCGCAACAATCCAACCACACAGATCAAAATCCAAACTTTCCTATTTCTTCTCTCTCTCTCTTTCACCTCTCTAGACTTACACAGAAGAAAGCTTTCACTTTCTCTCTCTTATCACTTCACTTTCCCACTCTCCTCCATATCTATTTTTAATTACTTTTTAACCCTTCTCTCTCTATAATTATTTCCAATAATAAACAATAGCTATTAAAATAACTCCTTTTATGGCGAATATTGCTCCTTTTCCAAATCTTTTTATTTCAAAACCTTTTTCTAAAAATTTAATAAATTTGGTACATGAATATGTAAATACAATTTAATATATACATTAGATAATGAAAATGACTGGAACCAAAATTTCTTATAATGTAGGTTACATAGGACCCAAAATATTGGTTGGAAATTAATAAAATAGTAATAATTTGACATTGTTAATGGTAAGAAAATAAAGGAATCATCTGGAGGAAAGTTGAAGAAAATAGTTAAAAATTTAAAAGAGGGACAATGTGAAATGGTCAGAAGGAGCAGAGCCAGCTTGGCGTTTAATCCACGGTTATATAATTCTTTAAAATAGAGAATTCAAATTTCAATGTTATCATCACTTATCACTAAGACAAAGATTCTTTTATGCTCTCTAATCCTGGTCGCATGTTGCTCTGCATCAATTTGTTTTACACGACCGATATTATTAAGTTATTAATCTCCTAAGTTTTCGTCAACGGTGAAAGGTGATTAACCGTAAAACAATGTGAAAAGTAAGAAAAAAGTAGATCAATAATACTATAGAAACACCACACAGTTTTTTAATATAATGAGAACAAAAATTGTACTGCCAAAGGAGTATTTGTTTTATAATTCGTTAAAATGTTTTTATGTGGACGACTGGTCAAAGGAACGTCCATAAATTGTTTTTAACTTGCATGCCCATAATTACGATAAATGCGAATTTTATAGTACAAGTTTACGTCAAAAACACATATCAATAAATTATGAATCATGAATGGTTTCAGCTTTGTGTACGAAGGTATTCTCATAAATAGAGATGGAAATTTACAAGATTGATAAATGAAGAAATATCTCTCTTTATTAGACATTAACTTTAGTGTCGTGAAAAATAAATATTAAACTTACGAGACAAAATTCATATAAGGGTATTATGGTAATATTTCGAAAGCCTGTGAGAATCTACCGTTTAGAAACGCTGTTAAGTAGCGTCAGCTCCGAGTCACTGCCACTAACCAGAAAAAGCTTACGAGTAGAGATTCACACGTGTTGTAACCAAATGCCACACGTGCGAGAAGTGGCATCACTCACCGTACGCGTATGTCACGCCCGTGAGAGAGCCCATGACTAACGCACGGATCACGGAGAGGGGTAAAATCGGAATTAGGTAAAAAAATAGCCAACGGTCAAAAAGATAAGTATTGGGAATCCGATGCCAAGAAAGATAATTGCAACCGTAAAGTTAAGTCTTCATATACAAAAAAAGACATTATTAGCCTCATGAACCAAGGTCTATGTTTCTTATGCAATTTCGATTAATATTAAACATTTTATTATCTCGTATTACTAATAATCGGATCTTGATTTTACGAATGACCCATAAATCTAGACGAATATAATGCTATAAAAAGAGTGATTGATTTATTGTCGGTGATTGGTTTCTTTAGTGATGCAATGGTTAGAGTCTTGAGACAATACATTGAATTATAAAAGATGAAGAAAAAAAAATGAAAAAACAAGAGGTGTGTATAGTGGATGATCTGGACAAAGGTCCATTAGTAAGCCACCCAAAACTTGTCTTTTTCATTTATTTTTTTAAAGGTCTATCAATTTATACAATTGTACATTTCTTTTATGTTTTAGCTTCTGCCCACTTGAGCGTCAGTCCAAAAACAGGAGTGAGCAAATGTCATCGATAATTGCTGCAAGATCACGAAATCACAAACACGTATGTTTTTATTCTTATACGTAATTTGTGTATATAATACATATTTATGTCATGATGCATCACATGGTGCATTTTCATCTATATATACATTTTTGGTGAAGATTTGGCCTCAAAAATCCTTTTACAATTTCAATATTGTACATTTAGTCCCTACAAATAAAATCTGACAGAATATATGTCTTAATGAAATTTACAAATCAATTAATAAACTCTTCTAACAATTCCTATTTTTGAAAAAACGAGATTTGAGATCCTAACATATGGAAATCAAATATTCAAATGATAATGACAATAAATAAATTAACATACAATATTCTTAAACTCAACTAATCCTTGCCAAAATTCTCGCTCATATTCAATTCTGTTTCTAAAAAAAATATCAAGTATTGCATGACATTAAACGTAATATTTACGTTTCCGATTTTGACAAACGTAATAACCTAATATCTCATCTTTGATATATCCCTTGGTATCACGTAATGCATTTTTGGTATGTATATTAATATAGTTAATGAAATCAATTATGAATATTTAATTCTAACATAAAACCATTTAATGCTATGGAATAATACTTTACCGAAAGAATAATCTCTTATTGGTATGACTTTTAAATTAAGGAAATCAATATTTACAATTTAATGCTAATATTATAACATAAATAAATCGAAACAAATCTTTTATTTTCTATTTTTGTTAAGCATATTTTCGAGAAAATATAGGCAATCAGAACTACTTACTACACCTAATGGCATATTCCTTTATTCCAATTTTGTTATGATTTTAAAGATACTATGCTTGGTCATCAAGATCTTTGTGACCTAACTTAAACCACTATAAATACTCGAACTATTGACAACTTCTCACATCATCGATCCAAAATAACGTTTTCCTAAATCCATCAAAAGAAACTTTCATCTCCCAATGGAAGCTTCATTTGCATTCCTTAAAAACCTATCTCCCTTTGTAATCTAACCCTCTGTATCGATTTGAGATATCTATCTTGGCTTTTTTTTTGGTGCAGCTGAGTGTTATCATTGATGTTGCCGGAGAGTAAGCTTATCATCTCCAGCCGAGATTGTTCGGTAAGGTATATTTTATTCGACATATGAACCAAAATTATAAGAGCTTAAACAAACTGAAGACAAAGCGGTCTCTCATTTAATTTTATGTGTATATGCAGCGTTGTCGCAGAGACCAGTGTACCCATCTTCTAAGCCAGCAAAAGATTGGGACAAGCTGGAAGCTGAAGTGAAGAATAAACAGGTTCCACAAACGCAAACTTCTCATCCTTAACACTAGAGGCTTTGCTTTAATTTTATTCTTTCTGCTTATCACTTTTGAATTCCTCAGGAGAAGGATGAGAAGCTTGATGGAGATGCGGCTATGAACAAATTTTTCAGCGATATATACTCAAGTGCAGATGAGGACATGAGGCGAGCTATGAACAAATCATTTGTGAGCAAACCTTTCTTTGGTCTTTATTTTTTTAGTTTTATAACTTTCTCCTTTGTTTTTTTTTTGACTGATGATATATGCATGCTTGGGTGATTTTTGGGTTTGACAGGCTCAATCAAACGGGACGGTACTGTCGACAAATTGGAAAGAAGTTGGGACTAAAAAAGTGGAGAGCACAATGGATATGGAACTCAAGAAGTGGGAATACTGATCTTCTTAAAATCCTCTTTTCTGGTTTTTGTCAAAAATATGACAAATCTTTTGAACTTTTTATGTTTCTTTTGTTTTTTGCTTGCATTTGTCTCTCCATTCTTGCGTTGTGGTCTTAAAGAACGTTCTGATACTTTGATTTTGTATTAGAAAACTAAAATCACAAGTCTGTTGTTTTTGCACTTTCCTCTTTTTCAAATCAGGTCTTTTAAGTCGTCCATTTCTCTGAAAAGAGTCACGCTTCAAGCGTTTCTTTCTCCGACAAGAAATGGTAACTTTTGTAAGACGTCACCCAAAGCTTTGATATCTCCGACTAGGGTGTGCAATAAGTAGCAGAATCTGTCAACGGCTGCAAAGCTCAGGAGGTCATTTTCGCCATCAAGACTAGCTATGAGGCTGGTCTCTCCAATGAAGAGCAGGAAAAGTGTAGCCAAGTGTGATGATCATGAGATGGTGAGTGGATTGAAACAGCGTCCGGTTTTAGTTCCCAAGAGATTCTCGATGGGGAGAATCTAATAAGAGAGAGTTTTAAATGAAAGAAGATATTCTTTTAGTTTTTGATGTGTTTGTGTATTAGTTAATCTTTCAGATGTTTGATCGTCAAGAAAAGTGTATGGGAGAAAACATTAATTTATTAAGTGGAATTACTTTTGATCAAGTGTGGGTTTAATTTGAGGTATAATTGTATCGTGGTCTAAAAAGGTTACATGTATAGACATATAGTTCTATAAATAATATCGTAGTCCATCGAATGGAAAGGAATCAAAATAATTATTAATTTATAATTTGGTTGAACTAACTTCGCTGAAATCAGTGATGTTTTTTTTTTTCCATTATCTTATTTTATTTGTTTAGATAGAACGTGTTTCTAATAAGTAACAACGTATATTAACAAAACAAAATCGACAGATTTAGAACATAGATTTATCCTTTTTTATATTCTTAATGGGTCTTTACTTTCTGAATGATATTTGTAAACACTATCGCCTTCTTCCCACCAAATTAATTTTATGCAATAATCATTTTAAAAAAAACAGGAAAGAAAAGGGTGTGGTTTATCTTTTCTTTTTTGGTTATTTGCACATAATCCGGGTGTTTGAATTGTTTCCAAAGTTTGTTTAATATTTCTTTTATGCAATAATCAACTAAAATATGTTAAATTAACTCACTAAACATTCCTAATTTTTTGTTTACGAGATTTGAGTTTCAAATATATGGAAATCAAATATTTAATTTTTATTGCTATTAAACATAATATCGAGAATATCTAGCAAATGGAAACTAATAAAACAAAATAATCGTGATCAAATCTAAATTACCATTTAAACTTCTTCCCATTAAATCAAACGCGATTCAAGTCGATATCTAGGTAATATCTCAACAAGTTGATTTTTTACACAAATTATTCCACATTCCATATTTAAAAATGCATGTTTAAGAAGAAATATATTACCATATTATTTAAAACGTTTTAAATATGTGTAATATTACTAAGAGATTAATAGAAGATATTATCCCCAAATATCGCTTAAATATTAACTTTTCTTAATTACATTCAATATTTTTTACGATTTTAAAGATATGTGGTTTGTATTTATTACTATAATATTGATTGATTAATCGAATAAGATTTAATGCTAACAATAAATATTATGTGCAAATCATAATTGGTTAAATAATTAAAAGCATATCTTCTACAGATTTGCTAAACAATATATATATTCTAAATCATTGGTATATTACAACAATATATTTTAAAGATCACAATCTTTCCAAAAACAAGATAATCATTTATTCAATCACAATATTTCGGATTTATTAGTTTCCTCGATAAGATTTGTGTATATCAAAATTTAACTTCACCACCAAGAAAATAACAATAATTTAGAAGGCCTAAACTTATATGATCTCTATATAAGAAATGTCAAGAGCAGTCATTTTATTCATCTACACACATTTCTGTTTAACAAATTTCAAAGTTTTCATACACCATACACCACCATTCAGTTTTATATACTACAAAAATCATAAATTTATGAAGATCAAAATTAAAAAGTCAAAATTATCCCACGGGTCAATATTTAAATATGTAATTGAGTTACTATATTACATATATTTTATGGGTTAAATCTAACAATCCAAAAGTGTAATCATATAGCTTTTATACGCAATAATTTTTTTTTGTTAAAATCCAACATTGTTATATATACAAATTCAAAATATTATATATATTTGAATTTTATTAAAATTTAAACAATATAATTTTGTAAACTTTTGAAAAGTTAAACTTTATAAAACGGTTTAAATATTTATAATATTAAAAATTTAATGAAGTTTCAAATATTATAAATATTTGAACTTTATATGAATTTATATAAAGTTTAAACATTATAAATATTTATAAAAAGAAATTAATACGGGATGGTATACTTGCACATATATATAAAGTCCTTACACACTTTCAAAACTATTTAAATATACAACAAACACAATAAGATGATACGTTATTTGCACACGCCGCGGTACATCGTCGCTTACTAAATAGTAATCTCATTTTCCTTTATTATTATAAATATTCAAACATACAATATACTAATCGTACAATTAACACTATATAGATTTCTATATATATTCTAATCACACATGTAAATAGGTTATATAAAGACTTATTATATTTAAAACCTATATTGATTTTTCTCAAACAAACATATATTATTATTTTAAATAAAAATATAGTCTCGCGGTGTACCGCGGGTCAATCCCTAGTGCTATGAGAATATTGGTGTCACATGTAACAATTATCATTTTTCTACTTGAATAAAGACTAAAAAAATTTACATTGATCCGAGTGAAATTGTTGTTAGTGTTATGAAATAAAAAATAAAATAACAATATTTAAACCGTATTTTTGTTTTTAAATCATATATTAATTTTATGCTGTAGGCCTCTCAAAACTAATCCGGTCGTGATAATTGGAGTATTTGAAATCAATTCTTATAAACCGAAGATGTTGAATTCTTCAAATTTTCTATTTTAACTAATGAAATCCTTTTATGAAATGCCGTCAAACCATTAGTTTTCTTTTCTCTTTTATATTTTTTGGTGGAATATGATGAAAGAAGTAGAAGATGATGAAATGCAAAAGATTTGATTAATACATGCACAAGAAAGGAGGTGGAACCACAAGCTTTTCTACCATGTACATATTTTATTTATAGCCCTCCATTATTGTGTTCATAATGCAAGCTTTATAAACTTTATTACGAACTTTAGATTCTCTTTTTCGGTAAATCATTTTTTGGTATTATCGAAATCTCTCTTCCTCTTGTAGGTTATGGGTCGAGCATTGTGTCTCTTTGTAGTTCAATCTCTTCTAATTCTTGTGTTATGTAACATGTCCGAATCTTAATCAAATTTAATTCAGTGAAAAAAAAAGAAAGATGAGAAGTGTTTTTGGTTGTACTTTTTATACCAAGCACAATTTGTTTTGTTGGTGTAAACATGCATTTCTACATGTATAGACAGAGTAGAGAGATGTATATGTGACATGACTGGACATGATCATGTGAATGGAAGGAAGTGTTTGTCTTCATGGAAAAACTGTTGAGACATGTGACTCTCTTTTTGTTGTTTCTTCTTCTTTATCCTGGTGAATCACAGACACTGATGCAATAACAAAAATGAAACTTTTGAATCCAATTTTGACTTGTTACTATCTTTGACGCAAAATGTCAAGCATGTGTTCATCCTTTTATTGTTTCACACTAAAAGTCATGCACTGTGATTAGAATATCAGATTATTACTTCTCACAGAATTGAATTATTTTTAAAATTGACCAAAAATTAGAGCAGAGGAGACCCAAAAAGAAATTAAATATTGAGAAATGGAAAAGGCCAATATGGGTCATATTTGGACCAACAATAAATTTGAACACTCGTTTTAAATTTTGTTTACAGGTCCAGAGTTTTCTGAATGAATTGACTCCTACCGGCCCATATAGAAAATAATCACTGCCTTGGGGAAATGGATTATTCGAATTTCTGTGTTTATAAACTAATGGAAAGTCTTAACAATGTTCTAAACAGGAATCAACTGTATTTCTCTCTAGATTGAAACCAACTGATATGACATATGAGAGTCAAAAGCTCAACTCTAGCAGATTCAGTCTTGAGGTAACAAGAAGACGTGCAGACCATTAAGTGGATCACTTGAGATGCAACAAGGGACATGAGGAGTTGAGAAAAAGCAGACAATATAATTTGGTGTTCAAAGAAATGCAACTATGTTGAACTAGCAAAAACACAACAGGTTCCTGGTTCTCAAGATTTCCAATCTGAGAAAACTTGTTTATTAGGTAGGATACATGATCTCAATCTCAGGTGTCTAAAACAATCAGTTTAGGTAGGGTCTTTTTCGGAAATGATAATTAAACACCAACATTTTTGAAAACTTTCTCTAAAGATGAGGTTTCCTTACTTTGATTCATGGTTTACAAAGATGATGATAGATCATCAATCATATGGGTCAAAAGCGCAACTCAAGCTGTCTTGAAGTAAAAAGCAGGTGCATACCATGCTCGGATGTTCCCATGTTAAGAAGAGATAGATTTATGATTCTTTTTGAAGATTGTTTTCCCTTGTTGACATATACTAGACTACTTCTTGTTGCGTATTATCGACAAATTGATGACTAGGTATTTGGATTCATTATCCTAATCTCAGTGTCTAAAACAATCAGTTTCTGGTCTTATTAGGAAATGAGAAATCTAACACTAATTGTTATTGTAACTTTTTTCACACCAAAATCAGTCTATCAAGAGCCTTCTATGAGATCACAAATAACATGGAACGAACACAACCACTACATAATATCATCAACCTAAAACACAACATAAGATTGAAACACAAAGAGGCGAATTCAATGGAAAGTATATTAATTTCATAATTTGTATATCTGACTTTGTATTTTGAATATTCAGGAGTAATAATTTACAGTGTCTCAATAACAAGAAATAAGATTGTAACTCTCAATAAACAGGGGATCACCTAAACCCCAAAAAACAGAAAAAAAAAGTGTCAATCTGAATGAGAGTAATGATCATAATAGTTATCATCAAACGATGAAATAGATCGATCATCATCATCATCAGAATAATAATCACGATGATGATAAAGATTATTATGATCAAAAGCAAGTCGATCATCATCATCAGCATCCGAAGAAGAAGAAGCAGATAAAGTTTCGTAGGTGTAGGAGTAGAAAGAATCAGAAGAAGGTAAACACATGAAAGTCCATAAACAGAGAACGAAACGACTCAATTGATGCATCGGGAAGCAAACAGCTATGTCAAGAAGCTGCTCTGTGTTGATCCTCTGCGACGATGGAACCCTCCAAATCAATTGCCACGTGTCGGTGGAGACTTCAGCCACCGCCATAACCGTCGCACCGTTGAACACCATCACCAAGAATCTCTCTCTGTCTCTCTCTCTCTCTCAAGGCTGCGTTGAATTGGGCGATGGCTTTTTTTTTGGTTGGTTACGATTTTGACTTTCTTCTGGGAACCGTTTCGTGACTTTGTTGTTGTTTCTTTTGCAAGTTGACCGTTTTGTTTTTTGTACAACAACCAACTAGGATCAGAAAGATATGTTTTGTTTATTCAATTTGGACCCCAAAGTTATGATCTTTTTAAGGGAATCATTCGAAAGTTGGAACCTTTGAGCTTAAAAAACAAAACCCAGTTTTGATTTTACAATTCTAAAGCCCAAAGTTAAAACCTTTAGACAAGAACTAGATTTTGTGGTTTTATAAGTTAAAGGTTTGTGTCCTATATTACAGGCCCAAACCATTACTTGTCACTGAAGAGAGATGGAGCCACTGAAATATCAAACGGTCATTTGAAGATAAGGCCAGATTGTGAGTGTTGTCTTCTTCTACTTTCTCTATGGCTAAACTTTGAAATGATTTCAGAGCCGTAACAATGGCTTTGCTTCATTCCATGAATGTTTCACGTAGCACTTTCCCTTTGAGCAGATCTTCAAAGATTATTTTGAGCTCATCTTTTGCTTCTTTGCCACTTCAGTTTCATAAACACTTCAAGAGATTAGAATCCTCTGTTCCACCATCAGCTTCAGCAGCAGCTTCACCGGCTTGTCCAATTGACGTTGAGTATCTCCGGCGAGAGTTCTCCGGCCATGGAGCCACTTTCGAAGATATAGGTAAATATTTCTTCAATTTCAGTCTTTGAAGTAAAATGACTTGTTTTTCTAAAGCTTAACACTGTGATAATGGGGCAGGTGAGACATGTATTGCTAAACTAAAACTGGACAATGGGAGTTCAGCGAATGTGATGTTGACACGTGGGATGATAACCTCCTACAAAGTCAGAGTGTGGCATGGTGGCAAAGTGGAGCTTCTTCACACATGGGTCGAACAAGAGGAAGAAGAAGAAGTAGTGATACGAGGAGGTGTTTCATCTGCATTTAATTCATCAGATTCTGATGATATTAATGAATGGAGACTCCAAGGGATCAGTGGTGATTCAAAGGATTGTGTTCAAATGGAGCTAAGAAGAAGTGACAAGAAGATCAAAGAGATTGAAATGAAACAGATTATAAGTCTGAGAGAAGAAACATTGAGCATTGAGCTTTTTGTGACAAACAAAGGCATTTCACCAATTAGACTTGAGGGTTGTTCACTTGTAAGTTATTTGACAGTGAGTACACCAGAAGCTACATATGCAGTTGGGCTAGAAGGTTCAGATTTTGTGGAAACGACACCGTTTCTTCCTCGTTTCAGAGTAGTTCAAGGAGAGGATGAAGAAGAAAAAACAACCGGGTTTGGTGGGGAAGAAGAGAGCAACTACAAACAGTTGAACGAAGAGATGAGTAGGATTTACACATTTGCTCCAAAGAGCTTCACTGTCATTGATAGGGTAATAATACATACATACACACTAACTTTCAACAGAAATTTCTTTGTGGATGATTAATGAAGTCGGTTAATTATGTTTTCGTAGGGACGAAGGAACTCGGTGATAGTGGGAAGAGAAGGGTTTGAAGAAGTGTACATGTACAGTCCTGGTTCAAGACTTGAAAGTTACACAAAGTCTGCTTATGTCTGTATTGGACCATCTTCGTTGCTAAATCCAATCTCTTTGGAACCTGCTTGTGTATGGAGAGGTGTGCTGCATCTACATAATCCTAATTCATAAGTTTTTTTTTCTTTCTGTAATAATATATTGATTTACTGAAAGTCTGAATTATGCAAAACTATGCAATCTTATTTCTGGAAGATTATTTTAAACTAAAAATAAACTTTATCATATTTCATAGATTAAACTTTCAAGATATAAAGTTACACGAAATTGAAATGCTTTTTCAGTGGATCATGCAGATTCAGAATCAGACTCAGACGTTCGTATCTCTGTTTTCAGGCCTTCTAAGTTTAGACTTCCTATATGAGGCCATACATAAAAGAGTACAAAAACTTTCGTATTTACCTCTCCTCTTGAATACCAATGTTTGTGTACAACGAAAATTGCAATTAGAGCAAAGCAGCCGAGAGTTACCATCATTGCGAGCAATTTCAAGTTGATCATCATGACTTTCAGGTGAAACGAAGCTGTAGTTGGGCTTCATGTAGGTATCTTTCCTCAGTAAACATGTGACATGGAGAGTGATCTTACAAGAGTCACATGTATAAAACCATGTCCGTGGATCTAATTTTGATTCACATTTCTCACACCAATATTGGCCACTTGTAGTATCTTCTTCACCGTAGCAAAGAGTGAGTGGATGCCTATCGTGTTTGTAGTGTGCCTCAGTAGGAAAAGTAGCACATCTAATACCTAAAAAGGTCTTGCATTCAATGCATTCCAGAAAATACTCTGAACACATATAAGAAGAAGAACCACACCCCATGCAAGCACCTCCGGTCAAGTTGAAGAAGAGATCGTGTGGATGACAGCCATGAATTAGAGGATCTGGAAGGGAAGCACACTTGACGTCTAGTTGAAAGTGACAGTATTTTTCATGGCATCTGTAGAGGAAACCACAACCATCTCGACGGCAACCAGCACACCTGAATAAGGTTTTGGTAATAGGCATATTCGGGTCCCTGGAGGTGTCAGCAGTAGGGAAGGGATGGAGAGTAAGTGGGTGTTTATGTAGTGGGTTGTAAATTTTGCGAGGAAGAGATGCACATGCTTCGTCAAGTATAAAATCACACTGCATACAAGCATAGTATCTCTGAGAGATCATTACTGGAAGGGTGCATGCCTCACAGAACTTGTCCTTCTCGCCAATGGTTTTCTTTTCATGGAGCTTCATATAATGCTCTTGATGACTGAAATGTTGAATAGTCTTCTCATCAATCTTCAGGAATGGCGGTTCGATATACTCATCGGGTTCTTCAGGTACTCCTTCAAGATCTTTTCCATCCCACACGGCTTCCCTTGTTGCACATTTTGAATGGATAGCATAATGACATCCCTTATTACAAGAGTATTGCCCGTAGTTGACGTCAACAGTTTTGCGACAAACTCCACAAGAGAAATCACCAGGTTGAAGAGAGGAAGTGAGGGAGAGACGATGTGGGTGTCGGGTGATCTTAATGACACGAGGTAGATAGATACATGATCTGTGGACCATACGGCTGCAAGGTAGACAAGAGTAAACGAGATCTTCGGTGTCGTTTAGAGACAAGCCACAAGCATCACATGGCAAAGGGAGTCGTATAGGGAAGAGGGTGAGGGTGTGCTCATGACTTTTCAAATGTGAGATAATGGGAGGTGGTGGTTCCATCGAGCAAGTCAGGTTAAGATTGAACTTGCAGATAGAACAATGATAATATGCTTTTCTTAAAGGAACCCCACAACATTTGCATTTCAGGTGATTTCCATCGGATAAAGAGGCACCACCATCACCATCATCATCATCATCATCACCACCATCGTCTTCAGATTCTTCGTCATCATCACCACCATCGTCTTCAGATTCTTCGTCGTCATCACCACCATCGTCTTCAGATTCGCCTGAAGCGGAGCTGTCACTCCAATTTTTGGGTATCATAGTAACATTAAATTTAGGAAGTAAGCAGGTGAAGGTGAGGGGGTGAGAGGGATGAAAGGCGCTTCTTATCTCCGGCAGATAGATGTGACAACCTCTGTGGAATTCCAAATTGCAAGTAGCACAGTAGTAATAGTATTTACTGCGCTCCAAGTGCTTCCCTTTGCAAGAAAAACAGATAGAAAGTGGAGGATGAGATGGTCGTCGCCGTCGGCAAAGCCAATGGGGCTGAGCCGGATCGGACAGACGACATGGGGGTTTAGCTTTAGAGAAATAAGGAGGAGGTGGTTTCATATGGGTTTCTTTGGAATGAAAGAAGAAGCAATCAGGTTTTTCAGCTCATAAATCGTTCTCTCTCTCCAATATATGTATGCCCTTTTATTATAAGATCTGCCCAGAGTTAAAGACCAGTTCCAATATAAAGTCAACTACTCATGTTTCTTGTTCTCTCTCTCGTCATCGAGCTGGAGTGAAGACAAAACTAGTTCAGGCTTCCAGCTAAACTATATGAATCCTACATTAACTGAAGGAACTTTAGAAATTAGGAATGATTAATTATTATTAAATTTTGTTAAGTCAGAACAATTACCAGCAAGCAAATTATTTACATGAAATCGAGAATTTCGCTATTTTTCTAGTTAATGCATGTGGTTCTTTTTTCTTTTGTCATTAAATCATAATCAGAGCTGCTAACTAATGTCAAGTTTAATGGGATTGTTTTAATGTCAAGTTTGACTATTAGACAAACAGTTGTATAGGAAACTGATTCAATTGGATATATATGATTAAACAATCTAATTAATTGAAAAACCAATTAGATTAGTCTGACTTGTTCGTGGCTATTTGTGTACACTGTACAGTCTGTTTAAAGCTGTTTAATCTAGTGGATATATGATCATATATAATACATCAACCAATATATATGAATTAAAAAATTGTAGTTATCACGTAGTTGAGAACTGTTTTACGTTACATTAACTTCGCACGTTATTTTCGAGAATCCATCCTTCACAAATATCTCCCACAACTTTATCACATCGCCATTAGTAATTTAGTACGTTGATTTCAGAAAGTTTTAAATGCAATCAACTAGTATTAGATTTGATCGTGAAAACAATAATGTTTTGGCAAACCATATTATGAAGATTGAAGAAAGTTCAAAAAACAAAAAAAAAATATCAACTTGATGAAAAATGTGGCACCAGACCAGATCAATATCTATCGATTTCGAATAACGATGATGTCATATTGTTATATATGTAAAGAGTGAGAAAAGTAAATATAACAAGTAGAAGAATGATTTCTCTCATTTTAGTGAGACGCATCAAGTTTGGTTTTCTTTAAAACCAACCGAAAACAGGGTATCTAAAGCTGTGACTCGTGTGAAAAAAGAAGAACAAACAAGTAGAAGAATGGTTTCTCTCTCATTTTAGTGGAGAAAAATCTTCTTCTCAAACAAAAAACATATTTTGTAACAAAAACTTTTTGTATAGACCCACAAGACTTTAGAGAAATTAAACAAGTTATCCTAGAGACAGCACTAGCAATTCTATAAGCACAATTTGAGGTCTCTTGTTTCCAAACAAAAACATATAAAATCGGTTCGTTATACGTATGTAGGCTCTCTCTTTCTCTCAATGGCCTTTTCTTGAAGTCGACTACTTTCAAGTCTTTTTCTTTTTAATTCCGTCAGACAATCTGTTCCACCTATCGTGAATACCATTGACCTTACACTAAGTGAATACCATTGACCTTACACTGAGATTTAAGAGCATCTACATCCATTTTCTTAAATGAATGTTTATAGTATAATTTAGTTATATAATTATTATTTTTAAAATGAAACTACTTGTAGAAAGACAAATTTCATTAGAGATTCATTTCACTTTCTCTTCATTTGGTATTATTTTAATTTTAATTTTAGAGACAGCTCATGTGGAGATCTTTGATGAAAAACTTTGTCGAGACGCTCTTATATATAAATAACATTTGGTTCCTAAGAGCCAGTATAATCATATCATATGACCAACTAAATCATCAAATAACGGGCGGAAAAAAAATCATCAAATAATTGGCTTTATGTTTTGTCAATTAATGTGCTGGTAAATATTTTGAAGAAGACCTATTACCTAGTAAGAATGTGGTAAAATATCAATAAAAATGATATGCATGCAAGAAATAATTTGATTATCACTGTATGATAATTATGTTTTCTGCAACTTTAATTTATACTATCATCAAAAATAATTTGAATACATCTTAAACGAACAGTTCTCGTATTTTTCTTGACCAACCTTAAATGTAACAAGTCTATCAGTAATTAAGGACATATTTAGCTTTTCTTTGGATCACTATCTCTATATATTATTGTTTTTTTTTTTTTTTGCATCCCCAAATTATCAACGTCCTACACTTAAGAAAAAAAAACAAATTACCAGCAAGCAAGATGCTTTACATAGGATCTTGACGTTGTATGCAAATACAAACGGCATGAGATGTATATTTACTATTTTAGGTATCCCGATTCAATAGAGAGCAGTCACAGCATGTGTTAACTAGTTTTTTTTTTGATAAAGATGTGTTAACTAGTTGTCCCTTTGATAAGACCAAATCTCCTTCAACTCTTTTTCTTTAATACAAGGGGACAGATCGATTAGTTCACATGTCATTATCATTTTTTTTCTTATCACAAGTCAAGATCATTTTTATTCCACTTAAATAAAGACCAACACGATTAGGTGCAATGGCAATGGAAAGTCGTTATTTACAAAAACATTTTAATGTCGAGAGCAAACTGTAAGTGCGGATGAGGTAAGATAAATTGCGGAAAATAAACGAGACAAGAAATTTGTTAACGAGATTCGGTTTTTCCTACTCCCCAGAACCAAGTCCAGATTCGATTTCACTAGGATAAAAAAGCAAATTACAACCAATTCGCAAACGCGTAAAACAAGCACAACCCTCTTAATTTATCGCTCCCTTCTATAACGAGAAACCTTAAGGATAATCTCTACCCTTAACTAAACTCCCCCTGAGTCTAGATTTAATCAGGATAACCTAACCATGAGCTAAACTCTCCTTGAGCCTAGACTTCAAAACAAAACCACTTGATCACACAAGCACAAAACCGCAAAACTAAGTTGCACAAAATCTCACAGAAACCTCTCAAAGATTTATTCTTTATGTTTCAGCTCTCTTGCTTCTCAAAGACGTCCTCAACTCCTCCTTATATAGCCAAAACGATTTCCTAATCACCATAGGAGAAGATTTCCAATTTCCATAAGGAAAAATAAATTTCCTTTTATACTTTTCCTTTTTCTCATCAAACTCCACTTTCATCAAGTCTTCCAAATCTCTTAAGGTTATTTTTCCTTTGTGATTCATATATCCTCTAAACACGCTCCAAAGTCCAAACATATCTTCTCAAACCTTCTAGAAACCGACACTCACACAAAAACTGTCGCATCTTGAATTACTTCTTGAATCACTTCTTGAATCATTCAGCGATTCCATCAGACAGAATCTTGTATTACTTCTTGACTCATTCAACAACTTCATCAGACAGCAACTACATCTTCACGAACAATGAGTTCAACCATTTTAAATTTTAAATACTTTTATGTAATTGTTACGAGACATATAATTAATTATCTTCTGTAACATGTTATTTTTTTACGTAGGACTCGTATCTTTTAAGCATCGCAAAAGGCCTGATTTCATAATGTGTTTCTATCTAAAGATCTAATTTTCTAATTGAATTTTTATTTTCGTCATATAAACGTATGGTTTATTATCTTATAATTTAATTTTATATTATTATTTAGTATACTAAATATTATCATATTTTTTGCCAACTAAATTTTTATTGACAACTTGGTTGTATAACTAAGGAAGAATACGATGCCCAAATAAGAAAAGCTTTAGCCAACATACAAAGTTAAAATCCCCGAATACAAAACTGGAGGAAAACAAGATTTTCTTCGGAAACTAACCTCTATGGAAGAGAAATGAAAGATATTAGATACATTAAAATTTTGAAAATAAAACAAACGGGGATGAACCCTTAAACTAAAAATAGAAAAAGCTTAATCCAAAGTGTTAAATATGACTTAAATACTGTAACTTGTAATCTCGAGTAATTAAATTTGTCTCTTTGTTTGTGGACGTAGCCAACATAAAGTGTCGGTGAACTACGTTAAATTGTCGTGTTCTTTATTGTTATCTTGCTCACATCCATTATAACACAAAGAAATATACTAGTCACACGGTGCAAAAATACATTTTCTTCTAAAGCACATGCGATGAGATTTACTAAGAATGTCCACTACCAACCCGAAGATAACATATGCCACCTCCTATTACAAAGAGAGTCATTCTCTCAAAACCAAAACCAAATACTTTATAACCCGACAAGCAAGACTAATAGAAGAAACTCCAACACGCTTCCAGATGCAACGACGAGTGAAGCACCCATTTATGTTTAGGTAAATGCTTTTAAAATAGCAATAAAATCTAAATCTTCTATCTTATAAATCACAAGTCACCTGACCAATTAGATTTTACCACATTTATACTATATAAAAGTCGAGGCTATAAGCTTATGAGGCCGTCCACGTGGGATTTAAACGACCAATCGCGGTTGGACATCTCATTAATTCACATATTTTAATTCTAATAATTTTCTATATTAAAGTTATATTCTTATTTTGTTAATTTTTTAATTTTCAAACAAAAAAAAGGATATTAACAAAAAAAAACATATTCGATTAACTCTAGATCTTTTCAATATAAATAATAACCGGAGGCATCTGATTTGATCATAATTTTTAAGCTATAAATTTCAAGCTGTCAGTAACAATTAGGGTTGGTTACTACTTTTAATGGCGTTTCTTTTTATATTCTTCATCGCTTCTGCCACTGTGGGCACTTCTCTCATTCCGTCGGGCTGTTACTGTTTTATATTTCCGATGAGCCGTGAAACATGTGTTTCTGTATGATGTTATATATGATTTGATGTTGTTTGCGTAAAAGTTTTGGGTTTGAAGAAGAAGAAGGATCAATGACAAGCATCATTGGTCGATGTTTGTGCTCTTGCATATCGGTTATGAATCGTAAGACCTTGATTTGATTGTTTGAGTTATATTTTTGGTTTTAAAGAAGAAGGATCAACGACAAGCACACATGTTTTATTAGTTATATATGTGACCATGTTCATGTTGCTTCCTCCGCAAGTAATTTGCAATTTTGTAGCACTAAGAATTTTGGTTTGAAAAGTTTCAATACGTGTGGCTATATATGTGTAAAAGTATCAATAATTGAGTACAAGTGGTGGCTATGCTGGTCTTGAATATCACAAATCTTATGAGAAAATAGGCTATGATACTAGTCTTGGAGGTTGCAGGAGGTTCGCTGGGAAACAAGTTGTGTTACTCTAAGACAAATTATTTTGAATGGTTATTTAGTGGTTCTAACGAATTTAGCATCAATTGCTTGTGCCCAAGAAGTGTCACGGGCTAATAAATCTAAGGAAGTGGCGGTGGTGGTGGAAGTTGAGGAACATATATGTAAGACCATGCAAGGAAGCTCTCTTGTGAAAGATGTCCAAGCCAATATAGTGAAATTCTTTACTTTAAAATGCAAGTGGATACAACTATGGCTAATGAAGTAACTTCTTGCGTGATTCTGTTTTTTTTTTAACTTAGGTTGTATATACTTCAGTTGGATGATATCTAACAAGGTAAAAAGGTATAAAGACTTGTGTTGAAATTGTGAAAAAGTTGTTATTCTTGGAGTACCAATTTCAATAAAAAATGGAATTGACGAGACATAAGAAAGGTAATACATTTAATTGATGAGAGTTTTTTTTGCGTTATAAACAATTGACGTTATAATCTAGGTAACAAAGAGGGTTATTTTCCACGTAAAAAATGAAGTAGAAAGAGATAAACGCGGATAGATTGGCGACAAGCAAGAGATACAGAGAGAGAAATATAAAGAAAAAGCCATTTTCGTGAGAAGAGGTCTAATTGTGATACCATAAGACAAACTTGGATTATCATTTATGGAAAAGAAAAGTGAGAAAACAATTATAACATGATCTCTTTATGGTAACGTTTGGTTCATATGTAGCTAAAACTTGATGGCGAGGTTTCTGGTATTATTATCTTGAGGTTTAATGGTAGGATATAGATTTAAACGGATTTTTAGAAAAAAAGCTTCTTCAACATGTTCGAAAAGATTTATTCTAAAGTTTCAGATTTGACCATCAAAGTGGAAACATGAACATCCAAACGTACTCAGAATAATCTAAAATTTGGTAAGAGTATTCTGGAGACGTGAAACGAAGTTTTGGTAGAAAGGCGTCAAATTTCGAGTTCAGAAGGTCAAATGAACGACGTTGTTTCGGGTAGTTAATTAATAGGCTTATGGAGCTATATTCGTTATTGTTAGTAAGTTTAAATTTTTTGCTCTATTTTTAACCATAAAATAATGATTTTTTTTACACAGAAGAAGATGGAGAGGATGATGAAGATATAGAGGAAGAGAAAGAGGAAGAGTATAACGAAAAAGTGGAAAGTAACAGTGACAACGACTATGAAAAATTGACAATGTAGATGACGAGAAAGAATATGAAGAGTAAGAAACGATGAATGTGAAGAGAAATACGAACACATAGGTGTTGGCGGCCAATTGAATATGAGAAAAAAAAGATTGATTCATGATTCTTTTGACAAGATTTTATTCTTAACACTACTGATTTTTGTAATTGTGCATTTGAATTAGAAATTTTGCTTTAATAGTAATTTAAAAACTACTATTAATCGTATATAATTTTCACCAAAATATATCAAATAAACCCACGCGTCAAAACCTAGGCCCTGAATGTTTGGTAGTTTATTATTGGTTTTTAGATTCTAGTTTTTGGATTTTGGTTTTTGGATTTTGATTTTTGTGGTTTTTGATTTTTGGTGTAGATTTTAGTTTTTGCAAAATCTTGAATGGTAATTTGTTTAGTTTTTAGTTTTTCTACATAAAATAGAGTTTTAGTTTTAAATGAATTGGTAAATGGTAAAAATAGCATATTTAAAATAATAAAAAAGAATTAAAAATGTTTTTGACGTAAATTGTTTTGAAAAACCCACAAAACTTGGTTTTTAGATTCTATGAAGAAAAGCCAGAATCTCCTAAAATCTGGTTTCCCTATTTTTTAGGAAATCTACTTTTTGTAAAATCATGAATGTGTAATTATTGAATTTTTGCACAATCATAATCCAAAAACTACAGCCATTCAAGGCCCTAGTATAATTTTAAAAAATTATTAACTTTAATCGAAATAACTAAATAACGTGTCGACAAAAAGAAAAACAAAATAACCGTATCATGGTGCCTCACTTCCCCATCCCACGAGTCCATGATCCACCTTCCTCGCCCACGATCCCTCTTCAAAAATAATAATGATCCTTATATAAATCGTCTCCAGATCATCTTGTTCATCATCGTTGTGTACTTGTGTCAGTGTGGCCCTCATGGGTTAATGTTAGAAATCAAATATCTCGCACAGTTGCACTGCCCCATTTTAGATTTCTAGGTTATTTTCCTCCTCTGCTTATTTTTCAATCATTTAGATTTCTCCGTTTGCTCACATATGACTGATTTTTTACTTCATCGTCGTATTTCTTCTCATCAAATCTGCTATGCATGGAAGAAGAAATCTGATTCGTTTTGTGTCTTCGTAATTTTATTCAGATATCTTGGAGGAGAGAAACGGATTCAAAGATCCTCCGAGAGAATTCTAGGTGACTGTGATTTCATTGTTGCGTTGCTTGGATTTCGAATTCTCACTTTTAACTGGATACTCTCTGTCTTAATTTTTAAGAAGGTAGATTCACATTCTTTTACTATTTTTAATTTGTAGTTTATGTTTTCATATTTTTATTGGTTTAACTGTGTGTTTGGCTATTGTGCATCCTTGAAGGAGTTGAAAGAGTGAAATTGACCACCTTTATGTGCTCCACATCTTGGATATGTAAGAGCAACATTATCAATGGTCTCTTAGGACAATTCTTAAGTTAAGAGATATGTCTTATAAGTTATAACTAACAAAAGTCTCTTAAAGTCTCTTAACTAAGAGACTTTTGTTAGTTATAAGACATATCTCTAAACTTAAGAGTTGTCCTAAGAGACCATTGATAATGATGGTCTAAGGACACTTACGAAGACGTATGCAGCACGTATATATAAAGAACAAGATTAATTCCGAGATGGAGATATTGATCACTAGGGATTATGTTTCCCCCTTGCAAAGTTTGAGGAAACAATATTAAAATAAAGGTACTGAAATAGTTTTTGTGAAATGCACTTACACAATTTCACTCTAATTTAAACACCAATTAATTAACAACGATTCTTAACGAATTGATCTTTTTTACTTTACTCTCAAACTTTGCAGAAGTAGTATGACTGCAAGTAGGAGATTGATTCCGAAGGGATTTCATGGAGTTGACTCCAAGAAAAAAAGAGAGGCCCTTATAGAATTTGGCCAGATAGAACACCTTAATTAGAAGGCTAGAATGATCAATGGCTAGCATCTGTCAATGAAGAGGGCCAGTAAATGGTCAAAAGTTAACAGAAAGAGCAATGTCCTAATACGCGGCTAAAGTGATGGAGCTTGGTCCGATAGACACGGCCCAAATAGATGATGGAAAGGAAGAAGATTTGTTAGTAAAATGAAGCTTGAAAAGAAAAAAATAGACTCTGCTGAAAAAGGACTCTTAACATCTTAACTTCACCACATCTTTGGGGTACAAACACGAGATGATAAAGTTTGAGCTAATGGAATTAAGGTCAACTCAATTATATGAAGTTTGAGTTAATTATATGAAAGACTTCCGGTGCTCGCACCGGGTATAATACTAATAGATCTATAAATCAAAGACAAGGAGCGAAACCTAACCTCTCAAAAAATCTGTTCTCGATAGAGTACGCCGAAAGATCGAGACAACTATCAACAACATCGAACAACACCAAAGAAACCAACCAAGTACAATCTTAGAAGACTAACACATTAAATAATGTATCCACTAATATAAACACCACATAAATTTATTTTAAAGGTATATTCCATAAAATGGCGCACTACAAGAGTCTACGATAGATGATTCCATATGCAACACACTCAAATGATGTACGAGACCACGACTAACAATATTTTATCGAACATACCACCAATAATCAATGATAATTCACAATATCTGTAACTTAAATCCTAGATTTGATTTAGAAGCATTAAAATTTTGGTCACTAATTTTAGACCAAAAGGCTTCTAAGTTCTAACCTTAGGTTTGAGTGTAGAGTGGTTTTGTTATAGCCGAAAGTATCAACAAATGACCCAGATTTAGGTTGACCATATGCTAGAAATTCATCATGTCTTGACTATTACAAAGTTTTGAGCCATACAAGTTGGGCTTAATCATTTCTTAAACCCAAGAACTTGTGAGCATCTATTTATTTTGTTTTTATTTTTTTGGGTGTAAATAGCATCTATTAATTATGTGCATGCTCATCCCCAAAAAAAGAACACTTGTGGACATCTATTTATTATGTGTACACTTTACTTCTATTTTACCCCAAGTCTTGAGTCATGAATGTAATTGTGTTGGGTGACTCTCAATTCTTCATATATTACTTAACCACATCTCATATCAATGACATACATAGATACATGACAACATGAATGTAAAATAAAAAAGATTTTATTCAATAGATTCAGAAAACTGTTTCTTTGTCCACCAAAGGATCTAACTGTTCTTCCTTGCAGAATAGGCACAATAAGCCGCCACACCAGCAAATGCAGCCGCAGTCACTGTAATTTAACAACACAACACAACCCAATTTGGTTAGTTCAATTGACATTGTTTAATTTGGAGATAAAACAATGGGAAGATTTCAGAAAACAAACCTGAGGCAATAACAGCCGAGTTGTTACTATCCTTTAGTGTCGCAACTACACAGTTCGATTCAAATCTCTTTCGATGCCGCTCTATATCTGAAGCCTGTATTATAGATAACGAATGATTCATTAGAAGATGGAGTTTATAACCATAAAACCAAAGCTGTTTAAATAAATTTTAATCATTTACCGAAAGTTTTCCAACAATCATATGAGCTTTGTAGAAAATATCTTTAACATCATCATCATCACCCCAAGCATCTTCAAACTTGGAGATCAAATCTTCAGTTACAAGCTCAACTCCACGTTCTTTAGCTTTCATTGCGGGTTGCCACGATCTCAAGAAACCGATAAACCCTTTAAGCGAAAGCTTATGAGGAATGTCAAGCATTATAGGCTTCCCTTCTGATCCCATCCCTATACTTTCAAACGGAAACGGCAACGTTTTGTAACCGTCGAAAGCAAGATTCATTACCGGAGTTCTAAACGGAAACGTGGAGTCCACGAGACGTTTCATGATGGAATCAACTTCAGGGGAGATGATTATGTCGTTGTAGACAAAAACTGCGATTAGTCCTCCTTCTTTGCGAAGAACACGTTTTGCTACGTTGTAGAATGGTGCGAGATCGAAGTAGTGAACGGCTTGTGCTGCCACGATTAAATCAACAGAGTTATCTCCACCGACTAGAGCAACCATTTGGTCTTCGGACATTGTTGTTGGAGTATGATGGTAACTGATTCTTTCGTGTTTTACCGCTCGTTTTAACTGTGCTTCGTTTATGTCGGTTGCAATTACTTTCTCGAAATACTCTGCAAGCTGCAATTAAACCATGGTCAATGTTGATTAACATTTTCGGGTGAATAGTACAATCACAAATAAAATTAAAATTTTTGAACCACACAAATTTTTTGTTAAATCGTGTTCTCAAAATGTGAAAATGTTAAGAATTGGTAAAACATTCATCACTAACATTAGATGTTAATTTTATGGATTAAGATCAAACTATATGCTCTGATTAAATCATAAAATCATTTCAAAGAAGTCACTCATCTTCTTCTCTTTTCTCAACTAAAGCTAATAAATCCATAATTTTGTTCTTCTAGGGATTAAAACGACATCGTTTTAGAGATCTAAGTGAAGCAGACTAGCAAAGTACATAAGAAAGTGGAAACTTTTGGGAAAAAGATGAAGAAGCTTACACCAATAGCTGCTTGACCGTTGCCAGTACCAACATCCCAAGCTGATTTGTGCTGACCGGTTCGAGCAGCAAGTTTAGTGAACCAATCGATCGGATATCTCGGCCTTGCGTTTTGGTAAGCATCCGCTAACTTATCCGACAAGGCAGCCATTCTTTTCCTCTGTTTTTTTTTTTTTTTGACTTTTGATCTTGTTCTTGTTGTTTGATTGCTTTGTATCTCTGTATTAATTTATGAGAATTGAGTCACTCATGTGTTGTTGTTATATACAGTACTGATTGTGGTTATTGCCGTAGATGAGAAGAATGAGACCAAGTCAAGTCAACTTTACAAAGTCAGATCTGGCGACTAGTCCTCTTCTTCAGTTTTCCAAATCATTTGAATTTATTTCTTTTCTTTCTAGTTTCTACTCTCGTTGTATATAGTTGACTTTTCTTGAATCTCACTTGTTGTCACACAACTAACTTATATGTACTGATATAATATCTTTTACGATTCTCTATTAATATTTGTTACAAAATAGGAAATTAATTCAATAAAAATTGGAGATCTAACAATTTCCACAAGGAAATTTGTGAAAGATCACAAAAATATAAGACCAAACATGCTGTAAAAATTATTAGAGGCATATTATAAAGTTGTGGATTTACATTTCTTTTTTTTTTTTTCCACAATTTACATTTATTTTCTTATAGGCCCACTATTATACGGGCTTTAATATATGGGCCTTATTCAGGATAAGCTATATTTGATATGAGTTTTGGTTTATCATCATCATCAATCAATCTCTTCGCGAATCTTCAATCGCCGCTTGAATCTTCATCATCCTCGATCAGTGGTTGTTGCCGGAGAAACCTTAGATTTCAATTCGCAAGACCTTGATTTTGTTCGACAAACCCAAGAAGAATCGATGGGTAAGAACGATTTTCTAACCCCGAAGGCGATTGCGAATCGAATCAAAGCCAAAGGACTTCAAAAGCTTCGATGGTATTGTCAGATGTGTCAGAAGCAATGCCGAGACGAGAATGGATTCAAGTGTCATTGTATGAGCGAATCTCACCAGAGGCAGATGCAAGTTTTTGGTCAGAATCCGACTCGTGTTGTTGATGGTTACTCCGAAGAGTTCGAGCAGACGTTTCTCGATCTGATGCGGCGGAGCCACCGCTTCTCTCGTATCGCCGCCACTGTTGTTTACAATGAGTATATCAACGATAGACATCATGTTCATATGAATTCCACGGAGTGGGCGACTTTGACTGAGTTTATCAAGCATCTTGGGAAAACTGGTAAGTGTAAGGTTGAAGAAACTCCTAAAGGTTGGTTTATTACTTATATAGATAGAGATTCTGAGACTTTGTTTAAGGAGAGGTTGAAGAATAAGAGAGTTAAGAGTGATTTAGCTGAGGAGGAGAAGCAAGAGAGGGAGATTCAGAAACAGATTGAGAGAGCTGCTGAGAAGTTGAATGCTGCTGGTGGTGAAGGTGAAACAAGTGGTAAAGAAGATGATGATGAGAAGAAGAAAGATGAAGACTTGAGGTTGAAGAGTGGGGTTAAGGTTGGATTTGCTCTTGGTGGAGGTGTTAAACAGGCTGCTACGGGTAAAGAGAGAGGGGAAAGCTCGAAACTTGTGTTTGGGGATGAAGAGAATGAGAAGGTTGAGAGAGGGGAGAAGAGGAAGAGAAGCGGGGATTCGGGGAGGAGCGAGAAGGAGAGAAGATCAGCTCTGGATGAGTTGATGAAGGAAGAAGAGAAAAAGAAGGAGAGGATGAATCGGAAAGATTACTGGTTGTTCGAAGGAATCATTGTGAAGGTGATGAGTAAAGCTTTGGCAGAGAAAGGGTATTATAAGCAAAAGGGTGTTGTGAAGAAAGTGATTGATAAGTATGTGGGGGAGATCGAAATACTTGATTCTAAGCATGTGCTGAGAGTTGATCAAGTGGAGCTAGAGACTGTGCTTCCACAGATAGGAGGGATAGTGAAGATAGTGAATGGGGCATATCGTGGTTCGAATGCAAAGTTGTTGGGTGTGGATACAGAGAAGTTCTGTGCTAAAGTGCAGATCGAGAAAGGTGTCTATGATGGAAGAGTCATCAAGTCCATTGAGTACGAGGACATATGCAAACTTGCTTAGTTAATATATCTTTAGACCAAATCAAGTTTTACGATGCCTTGTATTTCTGCTTGAACCTTATCTTTTATCTGCAAGTGAAGCATTATGATTCCTGATGGATAGCCTCATGACCAAGGTACTGCATATGATTCTGTTTCAGACATGTTATTGACTTGAATATATGGGTTTTCACTGGTTTACTTTTATGTCATGTATGGCTACTATAGTGTCTTTGAGAAATCTTGTGATGTTTTGGTTGTGCTTTTGCAAACGAGGCTTGAATCAAATAACTTCTGAGATTAAATTAAATGTCATGAAAGTCATGAAGTTAAACACATAGGCTTATGGGTTCAGGGCTATGACTGCTGTTGTTTTTTAGAATTTTTGACACCTTTAATGGTTTCATTTGACATTTTAATAAAACAACTAAATTATCCTGACATTTGACATTGGTTGTACCCTTCCTGACATATACCCTGTTAACAATGTAACAAGCTGCATTGAGAGCTTCAGCCCAAAATCTTTCTGGTACATTATTTCCATGAATCATGGCTTGTGCCATTTCCTTGTAGAGTTCTATTGTTTCTTTCTACTACGCAATTCTGTTGAGGTGTTCTTAGTGCCAAGAATTGCTGAAAAATTCCTTGCTTTCACAGAATTTAACCATCACATTGTTCTGAAACTCTCCGCCATGATCACTTCTGATCCTTTTGATTCTTCTACCTTTCTCATTTTTGAGTTGTGGTGCCCAAATTCTGAAGCTTCCTACTGTCTCAGACTTCTCTCTAATGAATCTTACCCATGTGAGACGAGAATAATCGTCAACAAGTACAAACACATACTTCTTTCCAGCTATACTTTAAATCTGCATGGGTACCATTAAATCCACATGAATAGGATCTAGCGGAGCTCTTAATTGAACGTGTGTCACTTTCTTATGTTGAACCTTCACTTGTTTCCCCATTTTGCATGGTCCACATACAACTTCGTTTCCTTATGTGAGTTTAGTATGCCCCGAACTATCTCCTTTTTGACAAGAGTGGTCAAATTCCTTACGTTCATGTGTCCTAACTTTTGATGCCAGAGATTCAAGTCATTTCTGGCACTAAAACAGTTAAATGATTCTCGCCACACGTGGCAGTTGTTTCCAGAGCGCGAATTCCGCTTAAGATCACCTTCCCATGTTCATTAATAGCCTGACAGTCTATTCGGGTAAACACAACTCTTAATCCTTCGTCACATAGTTGACTCACGCTGATTAAATCTGCTGTTAATCCCTTAACAAAGAAGACGTTCACCAGTTTTGGAAGTTCTGCATCACGAGTTTTACCTTTTCCCTTGATTTTTCCAAGACTTCCATTACCAAAAGTTACCTTACCACCTGTAAGCGATTTTATGTTTTCTAAAAACTCTTGTTTTCCTGTTATATGCCTTGAACATCTACCATCAAAATACCTCTCCTTCATCCCTTGCTGAAGATAAGTAAGCCATGTTACATGGAAGATTAGTCGTTTCAAATTTTTCTCTTTCTAAGTGAGTACGTTTTATATCACACTTGAGACTAGTTTCCTCATCTTCATCACTTATAAAGGATATGCTCACATATTGATTTGTTCAGATTGTTTTGATGGTCTTTTAATTGAACCCTGATACAAATCTCTTTTTCTTAACCAAATCTGATTTTTTCTTGAGCCATTCCAAAAGTACTTCCTTTGATACCAGACTTGATTAATTCTGTCTTGAAATTTGTAGCAATAAGCATTGAAGTAACCAAATTTACCACAATAGTAACATTCTCCCTTTTTATGCGGAAACAATGATTGTTTTCTGGTAGGCTTTTGTCTGTGTATTGATCTATTCCTCCAGAGACGAACTCAATTTTCCTGTTGTGATTCCTCCTCCTCGGTATCCTAAACCGTGAAAATCTCTTTCAGTTCCAGTATATAGCATCCTAATCTTCCTAGTTTGCTCATCCAAATCAGCTTGTAGTTTGGTTGATACCTTCTTTTCTACGGTTAAATCTTTCTACTAGTGTGTCAAGACATACCTTTTTTTTCGTCAAGAGTATGTTCCTTTTACTTACTTTAAGTAGAGAATCACATATGGGTTGGTATTCACTTTGTATGTCAAGCTAAGGTTCTTCCTCAGATTCAGTTCCAGAATCCTCACTTTCTTCCTTATATTCCGTGATTCCAATAAATGCCACAAAATAACTCATATCTTAGCACTAAAGTCAGAAATTGAATCCTTCTTTCCCATCTTTAAGTTTTCCCACTTTGACGCGAGCAAATCTAGTCTTGTAGTTCTCTTCACACTAGTAGCCCCTTCAAATGTTCTTTGAAGTATATATCCCATGCTTCTTTTGCTCAAGTGACCCCTTGGATTAACTTGAACTGATTCATGTCTACAGAATTATGAATAGCAGTTTATAGCCTTTAATTTGAATTGAATTTTGACAAACGTTTGTCATCTTCAGTCCATTCAGGTTTAGACCTTATAACCAATGTTCCTGTTTCAGTCTTCTTAGTTGGTGCAGTCCAAGCATCTTCGTTGATACTCCTAATGATTGACATCATCCTTACTTTCCAATAGCCATAGCCTTGAGACTGCAAACTGTTGATTAGAGAACTCCATTGCAAACTGTCTAAGAAACCTATGGAGCCTAATTAATCATAAGAAACTCTCTCAATTTTAAGCGCTACCTAATTAAGAGCCTAGGTGGTCTATTTATACTAGAAGAGCACCCAATTTCATAACCCTAGTTCTTCTAGGTGGTCTTCGTTTTGAACCGACTCTTCAATAATTAACTCATCTTCTTTCTTTCTTTTTTGATTACTTTTCTCGCACGCCTCCTAAGTGATAAAAGTATAAGATCGAATAGACGATGGCGATTGCGAATCCTCTAACCCGGAAGGCGATTGCGAATCGAATCAAAGCCAAAGGACTTCAAAAGCTTCGATGGTATTGTCAGATGTGTCAGAAGCAATGCCGAGACGAGAATGGATTCAAGTGTCATTGTATGAGCGAATCTCACCAGAGGCAGATGCAAGTTTTTGGTCAGAATCCTACTCGTGTTGTTGATGGTTACTCCGAAGAGTTCGAGCAGACGTTTCTCGATATGATGCGTCGGAGCCACCGCTTCTCTCGTATCGCCGCCACTGTTGTTTACAATGAGTATATCAACGATAGGCATCATGTTCATATGAATTCCACGGAGTGGGCGACGTTGACTGAGTTTATCAAGCATCTTGGGAAAACTGGTAAGTGTAAGGTTGAAGAGACACCTAAAGGTTGGTTTATTACTTATATAGATAGAGATTCTGAGACTTTGTTTAAGGAGAGGTTGAAGAACAAGAGGGTTAAGAGTGATTTAGCTGAGGAGGAGAAGCAAGAGAGGGAGATTCAGAAGCAGATTGAGAGAGCTGCTGAGAAGTCGAATGCTGGTGGTGGTGAAGGTGAAACAAGTGGTAAAGAAGATGATGATGAGAAGAAGAAAGATGAAGACTTGAGGTTGAAGAGTGGAGTTAAGGTTGGATTTGCTCTTGGTGGAGGCGTTAAACAGGTTGCTACGGGTAAAGAGAGAGGGGAAAGCTCGAAACTTGTGTTTGGGGATGGAGAGAATGAGAAGGTTGAGAGAGGGGAGAAGAGGAAGAGAAGCGGGGACTCCGGGAGGAGCGAGAAGGAGAGAAGATCAGCTCTGGATGAGTTGATGAATCAGAAAGACTACTGGTTGTTCGAGGGGATAATTGTGAAGGTAATGAGTAAGGCTTTGGCAGAGAAAGGGTACTATAAGCAAAAAGGTGTTGTGAAGAAAGTGATTGATAAGTATGTGGGGGACATCGAAATGCTTGATTCTAAGCATGTGCTGAGAGTTGATCAAGTGGAGCTAGAGACTGTGCTTCCACAAATAGGAGGGATAGTGAAGATAGTGAATGGGGCATATCGTGGTTCGAATGCAAAGTTGTTGAGTATGGATACAGAGAAGTTCTGTGCTAAAGTGCAGATCGAGAAAGGTGTCTATGATGGAAGAGTCATCAAGTCCATTGAGTACGAGGACATATGCAAACTTGCTTAGTTAATATATCTTTAGACCAAATCAAGTTTTACGATGCCTTGTATTTCTGCTTGAACCTTATCTTTTATCTGCAAGTGAAGCATTATGATTCCTGATGGATAGCCTCATGACCAAGGTACTGCAGATGATTCTATTTCTGACATGTTATTGACTTGAATATATGGGTTTGTCACTGGTTTACTTTTATGTCATGTATGGCATGGCATGGCATGGCTTGTAGTGTCTTTGAGATATCTTTTGATGTTTTGACGGTTCTCTTCGTTTAAACAAAATGCATTATCCTTAACAAGTTATTCTATAACTCTTGTATTTTGCATCCTCTTCAACACTACAAGATGCCAATGCGAAAACAATATAGTCAAATCATATAAAAGGTTCGAGTTTCTTTTATATTACCATCAAAATTATTTTACCTAAACAAGTTCATAAATTTGGCTATCTAATTAAGCATAGAATCAATAAATGTAAGAGACTGCAAACAACAAAAATATTCAGACTTGAAAGTGGTAACTAATTTAATTGGGCAGGAGACAACTGATCCACAAGTCTTTAAAAAGCAATTCCTTTAGACCATCTGCATTGGGGGATCACCCCCCCTGATCTAAGCATTATTTAAATCCAAAAAAATGGGTTAATGGGCTTAAGATCAGGAACTGGGCTCTTGACCTGGATCTGTTCTTGTGGGTGTTGCGGGGTGACGTGGCATTTGGGCATTGGTTGGAATATTCAACATATTTAGAATAAATTTGGATAATAAACTATGTATTAATTAGATAAAATGTTTTTGTGCTTTTATTAAGTAATATGTTTGTTTGTTTATTGTTATTTATATTTTTCATGTTTTTTTCATAAATATTTAGTATTGTATTTTCACTTTTATTTTCAGTTTTTCATAAATTTGGCATTTGCAATTTATATGTTATTTTTAAATGTTTTAATAATTGTAAAATCTTAATTTAATTTAGATTATTATATTATTAAGTCTTAAGATCTTACACATGTTCTCCCACTAATCAACTTCTAAACAAAAGATCTAAACACATGATCTTACATTATTTTAACATTATATTCTCTATAAGAACACCCTCACATGATCCCCCATTGATGATGCCCTTAGGTGGGCACTGAAAAAGCAAACCTTTTTTTTTTTTTTTTTTTCCGGTTGGTCCACTGTATATAAAGTTTGGTTGGTTCTTGACTTCATGTCAAAATCCTCAATTCCAAATAAACAAAACAGGGAAAAAAAAGGGCAAGTATTTAACAACACTACGAGTCTACAAGTCCACGACTTGATCAATTTGTTCTTCATCTATTTCCTTATTCTCAGGGAAATCCAGGGTTTTTAAAATTCGTACTCTCTCTTTCTCTCTTGTTTCGTTGTCCCTCTCAAATCAGAAAAGTATCTGCCTTTTTAGTTTTTAAATTCATTCCCCTTCGATCTTTGCTTTTTCATCGGTGATTGTTCTTAAAAGGAGAATCTCTACTTTTTCAATTAAGCATTACCATTGTCCGTTTCCTTGTCTTTGGTTCTTTGATTCTCTTAAAGAGGATTTTTATACATATTCTGTCGAAACCCTTTTTCTGGGTTTTGTCTGCGTTTGTTTTCTTCTTCTAATTCAGAAATCAAACTAGTCCTCTGCGCTCAAAGTTTGTAGCTTTATTCAATCTGGGCACGTCGAATGGGCTAAAGAGGTGTAAGCAAATTCTCCATTGATGATCAACTGTTTAAAAGACTCAATACATGTTTTGATGAGTGTTTTGCTATGTAAGATTTAGTGCTCTTTATTCTGTTTCTTCTGTAAGCCATTCTCTTTCTTATATGTGGCAAGTTAGCTGAAGTTGACAACTGTTGTTTCAGCTACTAGTGATGATGATGATGATCATGAAGAGGTTCTTGAACTTGTCGATGGTCAAAGGAATGATGTGGTTAGAGGAGAAGTAGATGCAAAGGAAGACGAAAGTCAAATTGTTGGTGACACTCCCATTCTGAAAAGTAGTCTTAGAAAAGCGGATTCAAATTTAATAGAAGCTGAGAAGAGGGAGAAGAAGAAGGTACAATGGGTGGATGTGATTGGGAAGGAACTTGCTGAGATTCGAGAATTCGAACCTAGGTTGGTTTTTGTTGTTGAAAATTGAGATTCTCAAAAATTTAGAGACAAACCTTAGTTTGGTCATAAGGTTTCTTTTCTGATGGTATCAAATTTGTTTTGGTTTCTTTAATTGAAAAATGACTTGTTTTAGCATCTATTTCTTCTTGTTTTATGGAGAATTTGATTGATTTTGGAATGATGTGATTCTTTCATTTTCTTGCAGTGAAGAAGATGATATTGACTCTGATCGAGGAAAAACCTGTGTTTGTGTTATCCTGTGATCTAAGGCAAAAGACAAAGTTGGTGGCTTCAGCATTAAAAATCCATATACATGGAGGTACATATAGAATCTGCATTTGTGTTCAACAGCCAATCTTAAGTTTGCGCGCTTGAAGCCATTTGATGATTTCTGATTTAACACGGAAGCATTCTTTTTCTTCTTCTTTAGAAGTGTTTAAAGTATAGGTCTTTAACTTCATTTGTTTCTTCAATCATTTAATGAAGTTCTTTCTCATTCAGATTCTGGAGCAAGTTATAAATTTAAGATTCACAATGTGTATTGATATCTAGTTGACTAGTTCTGTGATTTAGTTCATATGAATTTAACATCACCATGTTGGATCAATGTTCTAAGTGACAACTTACATCAGTTTGAGAGAAAACTGCATTAGCTTGTTATCTTTCAGGCAGCCATTATTTTACATTTATGATAGAATTTGTGTATTTTTCGCGGGTGGTGTGTTAGAAGCTTCCACATCTTACTTTATAATTCTGTCAAGCTCGAACCAAATGTTATCATATATGGATGCAAAAGAAAAGCAAGTTTGATAGGTTTAGTACTGCAGAGTATATCTCAAGGCTTAGACTCCGGAGCTTTCTGTTTAGGTTTCTTCTAGCTCACCAAAATCTCAGTGAGTTTGGTAAAGATTGTGAATATATTTGCGGTCCACAAGTACATTCTTGGAGGAAGTTTGTAACACCCAAGAACTGCCTGAATTTTCATCTGTTGCAAAACTCGTCGCTCAATCTGTTAGACAAATCTAAGAGCAAGAGGTGAATACATTCTTAATTTGGATCTCAGTATCTTTTCTGAGTTATGGTTTGCAGCCAACAGAAGTTTCTCCAAGAAAGATTGATTATTTAAAAGAGCCAATGACACTTTCTCTGAACATTACCACTTCTGTCATGTTGCCTTGTCTTCTTGCAGAACTGGTTGTGTCAAAAACTCAATTGTTTGTGACTTTGTGTGATAAACGAATCCAAGTGAGGGGAGATGCGAATTTATGAAGAAGAAAAAGGATCAAACTAAAGGTACCATTACAATATGACACGTGGCGAAACACCAAGACTGAAGCATAGCCACTAAAATCATGCAGACTTGTGTAATCCGAAACTTTAAAGCTTTTGCGAAGAACCAACCAACCAACGTCTCATAATCTTCTTCTTCAACTGACAAAATCCAAATAATCATCCTCTGTCTCTCTGGCTCTGGCTTGTGTCTGAGCTCGAACCGAAAGGAAAGAGTCTCACCATGTCTTTAGCTCCGAGCAGTTATCCATCTCTGTATTCTTCACCTTCACTGCCAAGAACTCAGCAAACCAAGCAAAACCCTAGTTTGATCACTCAATCCAGTTTCATTTCCGCCAAAAGTCTCTTCCTTTCGAGCAATTCGAATTCTTTATGTAATACCCATGTTGCCAAACGCCGGAATTTAGCTTCGAAGGCGTCGGAGACAGAGTCGACGGCGAAAACTGAAGGAGGAGGAGAAGGAGAAGAAGAAGAAGAGAAGTATGAAACATATGAAGTTGAAGTGGAGCAGCCTTATGGTTTGAAATTCAGGAAAGGAAGAGATGGTGGCACTTACATTGATGCTATCTTGCCCGGTGGATCAGCTGACAAAACCGGAAAATTCACAGTTGGCGATAGGGTTATTGCCACAAGGTTTGTTCTTTATCCTTCTTGTTCCAATGGGATTAGCTTTGAGAGAGTGTGAAAAATTTGACTTGAGCCTTGAAAATTGAGAGTGCAGTGCAGTGTTTGGGACAGAGATTTGGCCTGCAGCTGAGTACGGTAGGACAATGTACACTATCCGTCAGAGAATTGGTCCCTTGCTTATGCAAATGGAGAAGAGAAATGGTTTGTTGAAATTTCCAAATTCCAGCTCTGTTTTTGTGTTATCTATCATTTTTGGGTTTGGTTATGTTTTAATCACACTATGTGTTGCGTCTTCTTCTCTTGCAGGTAAGGCTGAAGATACTAGTGAGTTAACAGAGAAGGAGATAATAAGAGCTGAGAGGAACGCCGGATACATTAGTAGTAGATTGAGGGAGATTCAGGTGAGCTCAAAAGTATTGATAATGTGACACCAAAAGTAATGAACTTTGGCTTGTGAGTGAGCTTTGTGTTTGTTTTTATAACTTTAGATGCAAAACTATTTGAGGAAGAAAGAACAGAAAGCTCAACGGGAGAAGGATCTTCGTGAAGGCCTGCAATTTTCCAAGTAAATCCTCAGTGAGTCACTAAAGGTTTATAGAAACCGAGAAGTGAGCATTGACAAGTGTGTAATTTGATGTAGGAATGGTAAATATGAGGAAGCATTGGAGAGGTTTGAGTCTGTGTTAGGTTCTAAACCAACACCAGAAGAAGCATCAGTTGCAAGTTACAATGTTGCTTGTTGCTACTCAAAGCTGAATCAGGTAAAAGCTTATAGTCTTTCAGATATTGCATTTTGACTTGCAGAGTTCATAGAGTTGTTTTGATAGGTTCAAGCTGGTCTCTCGGCTCTGGAAGAAGCATTGAAGTCAGGATATGAAGATTTTAAGGTAAGTCCAAAGAGTTACAGTATAATGTTTCGATTGAGACAGAGAGAAGGATGGACTTGTTTGTTGAAGCTGTGTAATTTGTTTTGTTTGCAGAGAATCAGAACAGATCCAGACCTGGAAACTCTCAGGAAGTCGAAGGATTTCGATCCACTCCTGAAGCAATTCGACGAGTCATTCATCAACGAGAGTGCCATTAACGCCATCAAGTCCTTGTTTGGCTTTAACAAGAAATAGTTCACCTGAAGTTTGTGTCTTTTGATGTGATCTGTTCATAGCTTCTCTTCTCTTTCTTGGCAATATATACTTGTGAGGAATTGTATTTGATTATAAAGGTGTTCTTTCTTATGAAATTCTTTAACCACTTCAGCCAATTTATTCCTTTCATATGAAATGACAACAAATCTTCATTTTTTTTGGAATAAAAGTTTCATATTTGACGATTTCAAGATATTTCTAAGCATTGAGGAACCATGATTTATTCAAAATTTCAGTTTCACATTACACATTCTCTTGTTCAAAATCATTACACTCGCAAGCTTAAGTAATCCGTCTCAATCAATATTAGCCTATCTCCTCTCAGTATCCATATCCTGAAACAAGAGAGGCAAACAGATTCAGCAATGAAACATGAATGCGGTGGATCTTTACCGAAGATTCAAGTATTTGAATGTCTGAACAAACCTGAGTTGTCCATTGGGTTGCCGACGGGAACTGGTTCAGGTTCCTTGATCTCAACAACAACACAGTCAGACATCAAGAACGTCTTTGCAACCGAAGCTGCGTGTTCCAAGCAACATCTCACAACCTAAAATCAAGATACAGCCACTCAGGTTCATGGATCTTTGATGACCAATTTAAATAGCAAAGACAGTTTATGTATATGCACAAAAAACTGACCTTTGTTGGATCGATGATTCCTGCAGCCATCAAATCCTCGTACTTGCCGGTTGCAGCATTGTAACCGAATTTCACGTTATCGTTGGAAAGCACCTGCCAATGAATAAAGACATCTCTTCAAGCATCTGACTTGAAATCTAGAGGTGAAAAAGTGTGGAGGTTGTTATCTGTGGTTATTTACCTTCTCGCTAACTACGCTTCCATTAACACCAGCATTCTTGGCGATCAGTTTTAGGGGATAACTCAGTGCTCTTTTAACAATATCCGCTCCAACCTGAAGTTAGGCAATCATCAGCAAAGTTAGAAAAACCACAGGTTCAGGAGTTAAAATCTGAAGGCTTGACTGTTTTTACCTTTTCTTCATCATTATCAAGAGTGGCTTTAATGGCATCAACCTTGGAAGCAAGACGAAGCAGAGTGCAACCACCACCAACAACAATACCTTCCTCGACAGCGGCCTGAAGAATCGAAATCCTAATTAGTTATAGTTCAGGAGTATGCACATAACACGCTTCTAGTGCATCAGAAAAAACAAAATCACCTTTGTAGCATTAAGAGCATCTTCAACTCTCAACTTCTTCTCTTTGAGTTCTGTCTCAGTTTGTGCTCCAACCTTTAACCAATACATAACGAGCTTAACTTAATATCTCTGGAACACATCTTTTTCAGAAAAAAGGAAACCAATGGGTTTGTAGTTTACCTGAATCACAGCAACTCCACCAGAGAGCTTTGCAATTCTCTCATTCAGTTTTTCCTTCTCATAATCTTGCTCTGCTTGCTGCACAAACCAATTACCATTTAACTGTAACTACACTATCCACAAAAGGTAACAGAGATCCCATATTTGCTCTACTCTTTTACTATACCTCAATAAGATTTTTAATCTGTGTAACACGCTTTTTCACTGCATCCTGTGTGCTTCCATCACCCACTATGGTCGAAGTCTCCTTCGTGAGGACGACCTTTGAGGCGTTACCAAGAACCTCTTTTCCAGCTTTGTCAAGTGAAAGACCAACTTCCTCTCGGATCACAGTTGCTGCAAGCGAAGATAGAAAATTAGGACAAGATTAAAACTACAAAGATTTGCCTAAACAAAGGCTCATCAATGCACACAAACTTACCTCCAGTTAGAATGGCAATATCGTCAAGGTATTGGCTCTTGCGCTCTCCAAATCCTGGAGCTCTGAGAGCTGCAATCTTCAGTGTACCTCTAAGCTTGTTTACAACAAGAGTAGCTAAAGCTTCTTGTTCAATGTCTTCTGCAATTATTAATATTGGGTATCCGCCTCTAATTGCATCCTCCAAAACACCAACAAGATCTCTTGCATTGGTAATTTTCTTATCAACGAGAAGTAACTGCAATGCAATCATACAATACATTAGAAATCCTTGTTATCCTCATATATAAATATCTTTATTCTTTAGTGGCTAAATTGTCTGCCAATAAAAGTCATCGTCTACTTAGATTCAAGAAACATCTACCTTGCAATTGTCGAACTCGACGGACATTTTCTCGCTGTCTGTCACAAAGTAAGGGGAGATATAACCACGATCAAATTGCATTCCTTCCACGACGTAGAGGTTGTTCTCGGCACTTTTACCCTCCTCAAGGGTCACCACACCTTTCCTGCCCACTTTGCTCATTGCTTCAGCAATCATATTTCCAATTTCGTCGTTGTTACCAGCACTAACAGCTGCAACATCTGCAAGTTCACTGTCTTCCACCTACATCGACATGACTTACTTTCAGAACGTCTTGAAAAAGACTCTTCACATAATAAAAGTAAGAAACTTTTATAAATTTTTTACCTCCTTAGACATTTTCTTGAGTTCGGTAACCAAAGCCTTTGCTGTCTTCTCAATACCTCTGGTGATCAAAACAGGGTTTGCACCAGCAGCTACCACCTGAATGAAATAATCTGAAAATGAGTAAAAACAACTTTTTGAAGTTTCACAAAGAGAAAGCTGAAAGAAGAACGTTACACAGACCTTGACACCCTCAGCAATAAAACCTTGTGCAAGAACAACAGATGTTGTTGTACCGTCACCAGCCAAGTCATTGGTTTTGGCAGCCGCTTGCCTCACAAGCTTAGCACCAATGTTCTCAACCGGGTCTTCCAACTCAACCTACAGAAGAAAGTTTGAAATTTTAAGACTCATTTGAATGAAAATGAACATCATTACTGGGAAACCAACTCTATACCTCTCTTGCAACAGTCACACCGTCATTAACAATTCTTGGTGATCCATACTTGCTCTCAAGAACAACATTTCGTCCTTTGGGTCCAAGTGTAACACCAACAAGGTCTGCGAGCTTGTTGACACCAGCCTAGTACAACACAAAATTAGAAACCAGAGAAAATGTAAACCTTTAGCTCAAGTAGTTAAGTTTGGGAATGAAGTTTCCATTAAGAAAAAAAATAGATACTCACTTGAAGTTTCCTTATGGTAGTCCCATCTTTGTTGAAATGCAATTCCTTGGCTGCACATACAATTGCAGAACCAGATCTTCTGGGTCTAGGACACACACTTTGTCTCCTTCCAAATGAGCTTGAAGACAACTTGTTGATAAGTTTCTTATCAGATTTGTGACCATTTGGAGCAACCATTGAACCAATGGAAGACGTGGCAGTAAAAGTTGACGCCATTTTTGACTTCAAACACAGACAAACAATTCAGCAATTAGATAACATTTCTAAGATATAAAAAAGACTCTTCCTTTTATCGATATATGGTGAACACAATCACCATAACCCAAACAAACAACAACCCAGTAAGCTAAAGTAATGAATTTTCACAACAAAACAGAAGAAAGGCGACACCTTTCAAAGCAGAGCTTAATAAGAACACAATTGACAATCTGAAGTAACACTCATCCATAAATTTTATTACAAAATACCCAAAATCATCGGAGTAATATACTAATACAAGTTTTCAAAAGCTAACAACAAATTCTTATCCAGACAACAACACATACACATAAACTGTGGCATTAAAAAATGCAGAGGCTAAACTGTTCCATTAAAAGAGTAAGGATTAAGAAACTAACAGAAGTAGAGCGACGACGCAGATGAGGTTTAATCACCGGAAGTTTTAGTTTCCGGATAAGAAAACGGGAGCTGAAGCAAAGAAGTAGGTTTATCTCCTTACTCTCGCTTGGAAGGTGCTTTTAACGTTCCCTTACCTCTTTCAAGCTTTGAGTTAATCTCGTCCGTTGGATTCAACACTAACGGATCCTGGATCCGATTTTAATTGGGCCTATTTGGGCCTTAATTCTTGCTCATTTTCCCAGATAGAACAACAAAGGAATCAGTGAGAGCAATATAGTAATTTTATTTTTTTAAAATGATTTTTGCCGATTATTTTATTCAATAATAATTTGCGAATGCTCGAGGAAATAATTTTTAAAGTATTATTTTGTGAGATATTTTCGTAGTGATATTAATGTGGCTGGAATAAAGGAAGTATTATTGTATTTTTTTAAAACGATGGAGAAAAAGGTGAAAAAGAGAAAAAATAATTTAAAAATATATAAAAAAGGGATCTTGGAGGTATTTGAATCGAATCGACGTGAACGAACAAAACCACTTTTGCCTCTTCTCTCTTCTCTTAGCGGCTACGATTCAATCTCTTAAACCCTAGATTTCTTCTGACTTCTTTTTCTTCTGATATTTGTGATTTGGTTTTTTTTTCTCAAACTCTTACTGTTCATTATTCGACGACAAGGATCTATCAGTCTTCGCAGCCTTAAGTCTGTTCTCATGTCTACTGTTGCTCCTCCTTCTGATCGTATCCTTTGCCTTTGTTTCTTATCTCTTTCAATTCTCTTGCAATCTATGTTCCTGAATCTTCATTCGATTCATATAGTGTTTAATGATGTCATATGTTGTTTGTTTTAGCTCGATGAATTTGGCTAGCAAATTGAATAAATTGATTGGAAAAATCAGTTTTTTTTTTTTAAGTCTTGTTGAAGAAATCTATGGCAAAGAAGCATATTTGTTTCCTTCACTTACACTGTTTTGTTCAGAAGCTGCTGATTTATTGAAGAAACTGTCTTTAGATTCAAAGGCAAGGACTTTGGAGATCCCTGAGCCAACTAAGAAGGTAAAGTTACATTTTTTAATGTCTCTACAGATTTTGTTACTCCAAGCAGAGTTCTCATGGTATCATTATCTGTGCAGACGGCTGTTTACCAATATGGAGCTATGGATTCGAAGGGTCAAGTTCCTTCTTTTGATCGATCTTTGTCACCGATGCTACCCAGCGATGCCCTGGATCCTTCTGTTTTCTATGTTCCTAATGTGTACCAGCAGCCCTACTTTTATGGTTATAAGCTTTATTTCTATCTCTTCAGCCTTCTACAGTCTAGAATTATTGTTATATCTACTTTTAATCTTTCAGGTTATGGGAGTGACTACACAGGTTATACCAATTCCGAGAGTGTTGACATGACATCAGTACGTGCGTTAATCTTTTCTTATGAGCAGCTCGTATTCAGAATATATACCCTTTCTTTTCTCCTTACCTTTTGCCCTGCTTAATCATTCCAGGGAGCTTATGGAGAGAACGCATCTCTTGCTTATCCACAGGGATATGGGTATGCAACCTATCCTTACTCACCAGCAACAAGCCCTGCTCCACAACTTGGTGGTGATGGACAGTTGTATGGTGCTCAACAGTACCAGTATCCTTTTCCTCTAACAGCCAGTAGTGGGCCTTTCGTTTCATCTGTTCCTGCCTCTACCCAAAGTAAGCTCTCTACAAACAAAGCAGCCAACTCTGCATCTGCTGGTGCTTCGAAGGGTGGTTTCCATAAAGGAATGAATGGTTCTGCTCCTGTTAAACCATTGAATCAGAGTGCTCTTGGAGGTGGTCTTGCTGCTAGTTATCAGGATCCCAGGTATACCTATGATGGGTTTTACAATCCTGTGTCATGGCACGATGGCTCTAACTTCTCAGATGTGCAGAGGTCTGTGTCTGCCAGTGGAGTTGCATCCTCATATTCTAAGGCTAACAACAATGTACCTGCGTCTAGGAATCAAAACTATCGCTCCAATTCGCATTACACAGTATGATATGGAAGTCAGTTTTATATGCTAAATCTTCTTCTCTATCTGAATCCCTATATCTGATAGCCTCAATCTAATCTTTGCAGAGTATGTACCAGCCTGCATCCATGACAGGTTATGCACCTCAGGGTTACTACGACAGAGTGTACCCAAACAAGTCATATGGTCAGTATGGTAGCACGGTGAGATCTGGTATGGGCTATGGTTCTTCTGGATATGATTCAAGAACAAACGAAAGAGGATGGCTGACTACGGACAACAAATATAGAAGCCGGGGAAGGGGTAACAGTTACTTCTATGGAAATGAGAACATTGATGGCCTGAATGAATTAAACAGGGGCCCTAGAGCCAAGGGCACGAAGAACCAGAAGGACACCATAGAAGCTAGCTTAGAAGAGGTGAAAGAGCAGACGTTTGATAAATCAAATATAACAACAGGGGCTGAAGAGATTGTAACATGCGTTCTTCCAGATAGAGAAGAGTACAACAGAGACGATTTTCCAGTTGAGTATAAAGATGCTATGTTCTTTATCATCAAGTCGTACAGTGAAGATGATGTGCATAAGAGCATCAAATATAATGTTTGGGCTAGCACCCCAAATGGAAACAAGAAGCTTGATGCTGCATATCAGAAGGCTCAGCAGAAATCTGGTGGCTGCCCTGTGTTCCTCTTCTTCTCGGTTTGTACTTAATTCTTAGTTTATTTCATGTTGTGTATTCGTTTTGTTTCCCGATGCTCAGCTGTATATAACCCCAATTGTCTCCAGATCAACGCAAGTGGACAATTTGTTGGGCTTGCGGAAATGAAAGGACCAGTTGATTTCAACAAAAATATTGAGTACTGGCAACAGGATAAGTGGACTGGTTCATTTCCCCTCAAGTGGCATATTGTGAAGGATGTGCCCAACAGTTTGCTTAAGCATATTACTCTTGAGAACAATGAGAACAAACCTGTTACCAACAGTAGAGACACACAAGAGGTAAGTGTGTACATTTGTTGATCTATATGTTTCTGATATACCAGCAGTATTTTCCACTTTCCAGTGTTCAAATTCTTTACATTGGGGATCATGTAGGTTAAGTTGGAGCAGGGTTTGAAGGTTGTAAAGATTTTCAAGGAGCATAACAGCAAGACATGCATTTTGGATGATTTCTCGTTCTACGAGGCTCGACAAAAGACTATTTTGGAGAAGAAAGCTAAGCAGCAACAATCTCAGAAGCAGGCAAGAGAAGAAACGGTTAAAATTCTATAAGTTTTAGCAGATGCATATTTACATTTGTCATCTCAATATTGAAATGCACCATATCTTAACAGGTTTGGGAAGGAAAAACCAATGATGAGAACCAGACTGCTGTTGTGAGTTTGAACAGAGATTGAAGCGGAATCAAAACATGGAAGATCTGACTGCTGCTCTGTTTCTTGGCCCCCTAGGAAGTTAGTCTCCATTATGTTTTTGGTCATCTTTTTTTCGATTTCGTTCTTTTTTCTCTGCGGTTTTAATTTGGTTAGTTTCCTTTTTATGGGTGTTTGTTTTCTACTGATCCTACCTTGTAAAATGCGTATAAAGATCCCTGCATATGGTGGGAAGATGAAGAAGCAGAGAAAGATAAAATCAGTGTTAGACAGATTTTCATTTTTCTTCTGTTTCTGGTTTGGACATGACTCTGTTGAGTCTTTTCTTAATTTCTTCTAGATTTTGCTTTCAATCTGAAAAGTTAGTATCTTCTATGATTCTATCGTCCTCCATTTGTCCTCTGTTTCCAAGTTCTCAAAATCTAAAATGCTAATTGGATAACACATCCAATTAAAATGTTTGTTTTTGTTTATACTCTATAAACCTTTGTAGTTAGACCATTAATTTTTGTGTTAAAGTCGCATTAAATGAAGTGGTTGCAACTTGCAAGAGAGAGATATCTATTCGTATCGGATCCGACGTGGCAGGAGTATCTATCATCTATCTCGTAATTACGTGATTAACTTAGAAATCTGTTTTTTTCTTCACCCAAAAGTACCAAACCAAACCTTTGCCACCTAAAAAACTTACCATCTGGGTGACAGTTGCCAAGATAGAGCTTGCTCTTGTCGCAATCCTATAATTTTAGATTGATTGTTGGTGGGTTTGTGTAAATGGCAGCTCTTTTAGGCAGATCCTGCCGGAAACTGAGTTTTCCGAGCTTGAGTCATGGAGCTAGGAGGGTATCGACGGAAACTGGGAAACCATTGAATCTATACTCTGCTATTAATCAAGCGCTTCATATAGCTTTGGATACCGATCCTCGGTGAGCTTCCATTACGAAAGCTTGTTACTTGTTTGTCTAAATCATTTGATCCTAGGTTAAATAGACATCTAATACATTGTAAGGAAGAAGATCAAAAATGAGGGAAATTTAGCTAATTAGTTGTTTTAGAGTCTGACTTAAGTTTTGTTGTGGAAGGTCTTATGTGTTTGGGGAAGATGTTGGCTTTGGTGGAGTCTTTCGCTGCACAACAGGTTTAGCTGAACGATTCGGGAAAAACCGCGTCTTCAATACTCCTCTTTGCGAGCAGGTATCATTCCTTGACCTGCTTCTGTTTTCAATTCTTAAGTTAGTGTTTATTGATGAGACATTCATTTAAGCTTTGAATGGATTTAGGGCATTGTTGGATTTGGCATTGGTCTAGCAGCAATGGTGAGTTCTTGTTTGTGTTATTCTTCTGTTTCTGTTGTGAACTGATCTTAACATCTATTGGTGTTCGACTTTGATAGGGAAATCGAGCAATTGTGGAGATTCAGTTTGCGGATTATATATATCCTGCTTTTGATCAGGTAAAATGTTCTCTCTTTAAACCAAGTATATGATTTTCGCCGTCAGATTTTTGAACGATTTTGTGATTCATAGATTGTTAATGAAGCGGCAAAGTTCAGATACCGCAGTGGTAACCAATTCAATTGTGGAGGTAAATCTTTCATCTTTACATTTCTACTTGATTTGACATTAGTAATCTCTTTTACTCATTACGGTTTATATGGATCTTTATAGGACTTACGATAAGAGCACCATATGGAGCAGTTGGTCATGGTGGACATTACCATTCACAATCTCCTGAAGCTTTCTTTTGCCATGTCCCTGGTATTAAGGTTGTTATCCCTCGTAGTCCACGAGAAGCAAAGGGACTGTTGTTGTCATGCATCCGTGATCCAAATCCCGTTGTCTTCTTCGAACCAAAGGTAATTCCTTTTCTCTCATACCAACCAAATCAGCTTCTTAGTACCTCTTCTAAAGTCTTGAAACGTTGATATTTCCTTCAGTGGCTGTATCGTCAAGCAGTAGAAGAAGTCCCTGAGCATGACTATATGATACCTCTATCAGAAGCCGAGGTATAATAAGTTCATTTTTTGCCGTTTATTTTAGGAGATGACGATCTCACTATTAGGAGTTATGAACAGGTTATAAGAGAAGGCAATGACATAACCCTTGTTGGATGGGGAGCTCAGCTTACCATTATGGAACAAGCTTGTCTGGACGCAGAAAAGGTTTTTAGCTTTATCTTTCAACTCGATGATGATTGATTCGCAGTTAATAACTCAGGTCTTGAGTTTATGCAGGAAGGAATATCATGTGAACTGATAGATCTCAAGACTTTGCTTCCTTGGGACAAAGAAACCGTCGAGGCCTCGGTTAAAAAAACTGGAAGACTTCTTGTAAGTCTTAACTTGATTGGCAATGTCGAAATTTGTTTTGTTTGGTCGGTCTTATAGATTGTTTTGCTTGTGCTTGGGGTTGCAGATAAGCCATGAAGCTCCTGTAACAGGAGGTTTTGGAGCAGAGATCTCTGCAACAATCCTCGAACGTTGCTTTTTAAAGGTTAGTAAAAGTAAAGGTTTAATTCATCCTCAAGACTATTCTTAATTGGTGTTTTTAACTGTCGTTTCTTTTGCAGTTAGAAGCTCCAGTAAGCAGAGTTTGTGGACTGGATACTCCATTTCCTCTAGTGTTTGAGCCATTCTACATGCCCACCAAGAACAAGGCAAGTTCATCTTCTCTTATCATTCCTCTATTCCAACCCAAAACGCAGTTTCTAACTAATCATGTCTTCTTGTTGGATGCAGATATTGGACGCGATCAAATCGACTGTGAATTATTAGCCATTCTATCTGTTTCTTTAGAGAACTAAGAACTGTAGTTTACTGTTTACACTAAGAAATATAATTGCATGTCTTTGTTATCCATTCGTCTAATGTAATTGCCAATTCACTTTCTACAAATGTAAACGCTGTCTACTATAACATGTTATAATAGGACTAGTTTTTAAGTCAGCTAATGTGTACAAAGATTATTATGTATTGAAAGATGAAGCTGATGATCCAAATATTTGACAAACTAAAGCTGCAAATTGTTGAAAGAGTATGTATATAAGGGAAAACAGACTTGGTGTCTTATTACAGAACAATTAGCAAAGAACTAGGTAACTCTTTAATGATTGGGTATTACTCACTGAAACAAACAGAACAGGAAACAAACAAGATACTTGGTAGACATTTTTAGAACAAAAAAAAGAAAAGAGATTTTCTTGGCATCTCCATTCTGTATTTACAATTTCTGGTTTTGAATCTGAATCATCTCAAGTTCTTGTCCAAGGATAATAACCTCACCAAGCGCTTGCCACCACCCGAGATCTCTAGTTCATGGCAATCCAAACGTGAACATGGTTTTTGCTTTCAATTTTGTAGGCTCTGATTTCGAATTGAAAGAGTCATAATCTAACCACTGATTGATTAAGAGGTATGAAAATGTAAATGGAGATGTTGAAAACTGAACTTACATACTATTATTGCTGGACTTTCCTGAATTCTGTAAGAACTGGGTAGATATTCTCAAATGCGGTGTAGGTTTCTTCTCTCATCTGATAGTGTAACCTCATGATTTCATCAGAAGACAGAAGTATTTTCGTCGAAAAAATTGTAATCATTTGAGAAAGAAAGTATAATTATTACCTTGGCTCCAGTTATGACAATCTTTCCTGACACAAAAATAAGCAGTACAATCTTTGGCAGTTTCATCCTATATATCAATCCTGGAAATAGCTCAGGCTCGTACTGGCATCAATGATGAGAGAGGTACGAATCATCAGACCGATTAACTTCATCTTACAAGTATATATGATCACAATGCTTGAGACCACTTACACTTGAGAAAGCACTATGAGAGTATGCAAGACCTTCAAGCCTAATGGGGAATTTGACATCACATGAGCCTACAATGTTCTGAATCTTGAAATCCTGCAAAATGAAATCAGCATTTTATTACTATACAATATACGTAGTTTTTCCTTCCAATAAAAACAAACGAATTGCTGATTGAGATAAAAAAGAATAATACAGTGGATCGGGACCAGAGATGGACATATGAGTACCTTGAACTTTGCAGGAAAGCCAAGCTTTTGAACAATCCGAGCATACTGAACAACGAAAAGGAATTCTTTAATATAACAGAGAACAAATCCCTACTAGAATTATATCAAGTTTCTAACTACAGTGTCACTAGAAGAAGAACGTGAGACCGTATTGAGATGAGCTAATTACCTTTCTTGCAGCCAGCTTTGAAAGATGTTCACTTTTAGCTCCAGTACACACCTAAAATTGGACAACATAGATGCCACGTTAAAACAAGGACATGGTGGATCAAGCCATAAGAGAAAAAATGACCAAAGAAACTATAAGACTTTTTAACATACCATTTTCCCAGAAGCAAAAATTAACGCTGTGGTCTTTGGCTCTCTGATCCTCATGATTACAGCAGCGAAACGCTGGAACATAAAACACTTACGATTAAAACCAAATCCGAAAATACAAACCAAAGTAGTGTAAGTTGCTATAGCCAATCAGATTTAGGTGTAAATATTAGCATTCATTGATAAATACAGAAATGGAGACCAAGCAAAATGGTCGATTACTAAAAACAAAAATATCACAAAGAAAGCAAACCTTAGGGTTATATTCAGCATTCCGAGCCTGCAAAGCTATGGCTTTAAGATCAAGCTTGCAGTCTAAGTTCACTGTTGAGACAATATTTCTGAAACAAGCCAAGAAAAAAAGAAAAAGGTAAGATCTTGTGATTCACAAAAGCAAAAACTCAGAATAAAAGCATAGAAATGAAGACAAGAGACACGAAAGAGAACTCACTGAAGAGTTGGAACAATCCCTGAAGGATGCTTAGTAAGGTCAACTGGCTGGCTCCCTTCCATTCCTTGATCAGCCATTCTCTAACATAAGAATAATCGTAAACACACACCTCAGCTATAGATCTCGTCTTAAGCAAGGCAAAACAGAAAATTCATGTCGATGAAAAAGATTGTTTTTAAGTTTTACAAGTCGAATTTCATCGACCAAATCAGGTTATCGCAAAAAGGGTTTTGATAATTGAAATCTAGAAACGTTGTTTCACAACCCAAAAAACGAAAAGCTATGAACACACAACTTGAGAACATAAGATCCAATTCGTAACAAAGCAACTACGAAGAAACTCAATTGAAATCAAATCCGTGGAATTGAAACCATTAGAAACAAAGGGTAAGGAACAAAAGCAGACCTTTCGCTAGTTAGCAATCCGGAATTTCGAAATCTAGGGTTTCGTAAACCCAAAAGGTTGAAAGAAATTCCCCCAAAAAGGCGAAAGGAAGGTGAATGATTTGAAAAAGGAGTAGGCTTTTTATACAAAGATGAGAAATTTTTAGAGAGGGAAAGAGATTTGTAAATTGGGATTATATATAAAGGAGAGGGTTTTGATTTTCAATATCGCTCTCTCTCTCTCTGGGTTCTCTGGGGATGAGATTTGTGATCGCGTTTTGGATCTGAGGAGCTTATGGATACATTATAACATATATATACTTTCCTAAACTACCCTTGACTCTCTTTGTCGGACGAGGCTAATTCGGGGAATTCAGCTTATTAGATCTTAATGTTACGGTCTTTGCTGGAGTTTTAGGTTAACGTCCACTCTTTGTTTGCCACGTGGTATATGTGTGTGCTCGTGCGTCGTATTTTTATTTTGAGTTTTTTTTCTTCTCTCTTTTTATTTTTATTTTCTTGTCTTTTTTGTTCAACTTTTTTAACAAAAGTTGAATAATACTGTAATGCTCTATAACTCACGACGACGGGTCTCACCAAAAAAAAAAAAAAACTCACAACGACGGACTTATCACAATTCACAAACCAGTAGACGACTAACAATTATTGCATGGTTTCATACTTTCATGTAAGAGATCATCAATTAGTGTCCAGGCCCTTTCTGTCGAGTACGTGGCGATTCACTTCGCGTGACACCAGCTTTTAAATTTTCATATTGTTGTGCTCCATTTTCTTCCCCTTTAATAACAAAATCAAAAACAGATGAGATAAGGAACTGATTTTTGTAAATGCGTAAAATTTTATTGTATGATATCAAGATAAAGATTCAAGACGGTCACTTACTCGGCAAGGTTCGGCCCACAGTTGTGTTATACGCAGAGAGTAAGAGAATAATCAAAGTGATTAAGGATAGAACCTGACGATTCATTTTTGGATTAAGACTAATCTAAGAGATAATGTAATAAGTTGATTGATGCTACAATACTTATATATACAAGGAGATTTGGTGAAACGTTAAAATATTAGCTATATTAAAGTTAATTTCGTTAATGTCAAAGAAAGTTCGTTAATACCGCATATTGGTCGTAAGTCGTAACTTTGGTCGCATGTTACACATGTTAACTTTAGATTTTATAAATTCTAACTAATGTTTACGCATAAACAAAAGATTACATAGTAATGCAGCCATGGATTAACACAATTCATACTAATTAAGCCACCATTTTTGTAATTTCACCATTATGGCATTAAACTTGCCGATTTAACAAACTAATAAGTTGCAAAAGTGGCTTTGGTTGACAACAAAAAAACACAGAAGCGACTTACAGAATCCGGCAAAAGATTTGTTCAAAAACAACCAAAAAACACAAACTGAAAGATTTTTGTTTTCCAAAGGTGTAGCATTCAACCAAATCTGAGAAACTTATGTACAGACAAAAGATCAGATTTTGGTAGAACCGAGATTTCATGATCACACCAAAAAGCTCACGTTGCTTAGGGAACATGTTTTAACTAGAATCCGTTGGTGCATTGCTATCTTGGGACGAGGTGAACAAAGTGCTAAACGGCCATGGGATCGAGAATCCGCTTCCATCATTGTCCTCGTTCTCCTCATCCTCGTCCTCCTCTTCTTCTTCTTCTTGGCGCCTGCTGTTCTCAGCTCCATGGCTGCTTGTAGCAGGAGCACCACTGCCTCCATTGTTATCACTTGTTGTTGTTACTGAGTCAGTCTTGGGTTCATCTGCAGGTAACTGATATCTGCAAACAGGGCATGAACTGTGAAGCTCAAGCCATGGTAACAGGCAGTCACCATGAAACTTGTGCTCACAGGGCATCCGCTTTGCCTCAGTTCCAATCTCAAAATCATCTAAGCAAACCGAACACTGCAGAGTCTCTTCAATTTTCACAGTACCCAAAGCCTCAACAGCTTCTTTTTTAGCTGGAGGTGTCCCATATCTGTTGGGATCATTCTCAGCTAGACGCTGAAGCAACATTTCAAATCCAGGACCAATGAAATAGTCACCTAAAGAACCAGCAGGTACAGAATCCATATCAGCAGAGCTTTGAACCGTGATAGTCTGATTGGAGGTATTGATCAAGATCACCCGTCCCGGATTATTATCTCCATTACCAGTACTCTCAGATTCTACAGACAAGCCAGCTCGTATCCCCTGAAGCAACTGCAAAACAGCAGCAGAATGTCTTCTCCTTCTCCTGAGAATCTCTTGAAGCTGCCAATCCAAATCATTTTCTTCACCGTTGTTTTCATTGTTCTGGGTCTGTGCCTCGTTTTGATTATCTTCAAAAGACTCAACACTCTGGTTTCTCCTACGGCGCACAGGATCAGTCATAAGTTCCATCAAGATAGGAGCCCAAAGAGAGTTGTTAGCTCTAACATCAGCCGGATCAGAAGAATCATGATCGTCGTCTTCCATCTCTTCAACAAACCCACTTTGACAAAAGGGGCATTTGATCTCAGCTTCCATGACTGGATCCACAGTTTGAGAGCACATGTGACACCAATACCTCGTTGCAATTGCTTCTTCCATGGCCGATTCCTTCTACCTAGAATTGACCCCCAAAAAAAACAATAATAAGAACGAATATAAATCTGTCGGTTACGGAACTTGATCGAAACCCTAAGAGCGAATAAACAACATGAAACCCTAGAATCAGTCTCGATAAAACCCAATCATCAATACACAGAAAAACCCAAATAATATCAAACGTAAAAAGAAAATGACTTTATTGAAGAGAAATGAAAAGGGTTTTGAAATCGTCAATCGCAAACAAGAACATTCATCAAAGCAGACGAAATCGTAAAGCTGTTTTACAACAAAGTCATCGATCAAAGATATAAGCTTTTTTTTCACGGATTCAAAATCGAAAGAAGAATCTGCGTTCCCATTTGAAACCCTAACCAAGAATCAGCCGTACAGATGGATGATAAAGAAACGATAAATTGCAGAAATTAGCAAACCTTTTGAGTCTTGTTTTGACAGCAGAAACCGACAAGCACAGAGAAATGTAGCGACGATGAGGAAGGATTTTGAGTTTTGAAATTTGAAGAAGAAAAGAAAAAAGAGAGAGAAAAGGGTTTTTGCTATGTACGAAAGGAGGAGAATTGTCGTGAGAAATTAGAAAAGTAGAAAGGAAAAAAAAAAAAAAGATAGGAGAGAGTTTATCCAAGAAGAAAAAAGGATCCTCCTCCTCTTCTTCCAGATCCTTCTGGGTTTCTCTGTGGACTGTGGGTCTTATTCTTAATTAGCTGCTCATTTTTTTAATCACCTCATTAATTCCAGTAGACTTTTCTACAAACATCAACACGTGGATTTGATTCTTAGGCTTTTTCTTTTTAGCTCGATTTACTCGTGGGCTTTTTAGTATACTTTTATTAGATGGGCCTTTTTTATGTTAAATCATTGGATAAGATTGTCCACATGAAATTATGAATTCTATAACCGGAATTTTATGAACGGCTGGTGATGTAGTGACAGTATTATTACTAGTTTACTACAAACCATTTGGTGATCGTTTCACTCTATAACAAGGACGAAACATATCAACGCCCGGAATCTTTTACTATCTCCACTTGCAAACAAAAACATAAAAGAAAGTATCTCCATTCCATTTACACGCAAGAAAAACTCGGAAAGAATTATATGATGGTTGATGCATCAAGTAGTTTCTGACTCTATTCTAAACCATATATCCCCAAAAATAACATATTTTCAGACAAAATAAATAATGAAAAGCAAAGTAGAAACAGTGCTTACTTGTCCTCAACATATAGAAGAATCTCATCTTTTGGTAGGTGTTATGTAATCTTCTTGCTCTACTTTGTCTGGACACGACGACTCTTCATAATTCTCCCTCGCTTATGGAAAACTGATGAATAACATTTTTATCAGCTTCAAAATCCGATAACTAAACCTCAACAGACAACTCGTTTGTTTAGATACCCAAATGGTCAAACTACCATTCTTGAATCATATTGAAGCCATCCCCGTTTGCTTCAAGCCCTTCTCTTCCTATAAAAATAAATTTGAAACCAGATTTATCTTATTATTTGTGATAACAGTGATAAAGATATAGTGCAATACGACCAAGAACATATGTCGAATCAATGGAGACTAACCGGTTGCTTCAAGCCCTTCTCTTCCTACATAAAAATTGAAACCAGATTTTACTTATTATTTGTGATAACACAACAGTAACAAGATATAGTGCAATACAACCAAGAACAATGTTGAATCAACGGAGACTAACATCAATTGAATGCAATGATCTGGATATGGGATACTTAGTATGAGAGCCTTCTGCAGCAGATGGTGATCCATTGTTCCCAGCTGAATAATGATTCACCTACAAAGGACACAAGGATGACAAAAATTGCATTGGCTGAGAAACTTCTTAAATGTTGTTAGATGAAACTTCCCATTATTATCAGTTTATCACTATGTACTGTCTTAAAGTATATCCTACAACATCAATGCTAGGGGATCTTGTTCTTTGCATCTCTACCATAGAAAAATAAAGCATTAAAAGGCAGCGAAGGGTCATCACAGTTTCCTTCTAGCTAATTAATCCCAGACTCAGTAGTCAGTAGATTGCATTGCATTCACTAATGGCTCAAACAGTTAAAAACAAGAATTAAGAAACTCTTTCTAGATGGAAGGCTTGGTAGAGTAAACAGGCATGTCTAAATACAGTCTTGAGTGATAAAATTACAAAAACATGAAGTGGCCTGAAAACATATAAACTGGAAACAAGGGGAAAGCGAAGAAAGTAAAAATAAGAAAAAAACCTGTGCTGCCTTTGGTGAATTTATATTGGTTTGGCTTTCTTCAAATAGAGAGGTGTAGTAGGCTGGGTCGTAGATGGAACCTCCCAAGATTTCTTCAGAACCTGAACATTGTCTAGCTATAGCAGGAGTTGGTGGATTCAAGAAGCTATTTCGTAAATCCGAATCAGTTTCACGAGGAAGTGAAGTGTCCACGATAGAAGCCCCCAGTCTATAAATCTGAAACCATAAGAGCGAGGATGATAGCCTCACAAAGAACCCAATCATCTCCATCGCCATTGTCAGTTTCACTGAAAATATGAAAAACGTTCCATACGTCTCAGCTGAAATGCTCCTGCATCAACAATGGAATGTTTTGTCAATAAAAGTGCATCACATGAACAATGTTTCCGATAATCGAATGGAACAAAATTGGAAGGAAAACTTAGAATGATCAATCCTTTCAAAGGAATATTGAACCAAAAACAAAGTTGATATCCAATTTTGCTCAGGCAAATAGATTGTGTTGGAAACTAAAGAGAGTGAAGTCTCTTAGAGCAAAGCTTAGTTCCAGATTCATAAGCAAGGTTTTGAAGGGTTAAGAGCAATACCAAATCTCTTGGGTGAAAAGTATGAACCATGAGATATCAAGAAGCAGAGCGCAGAAGAGAAGAACCGCGTAGGTGCGGCCGAGACTTTGGCTATTGCTCTCGATTGCTACAAGCGCGAACAACGCAATCGCCAAATTTATCAACAAAACTCCATTGTATAATGCTCCTAATGATCCGATTAATGCGCACCCAATCTGAAACCACCGGAAAATATAATAATCAGCGATGAGACAAATTCAGAGAATCGATGAACCCTAGACCCAAACAGATTTGAATCAATCGCGAAGAGAGAGATAGAAAATAGAAAAACCTGAGCGTAAATAAGGAAGACGGCGAGAGATTGGAGCTTAACATAATCGCGAAGCCAAGGCTGAATTCGATCTCGTAAAGAACCACAAAGCATCATAAATCTCGTGGCAACTCCGATGTCCCTTCATAAAAGACAAATTAGTCACGAAGCTTCTTCTATTGTCGAAATATTCCGGCGACACATCTCAGATTAACGGAGGGAGAAGAGGAAGAGAACGACGAAGAATTATTCGACGGGGGAGAATTTCGTGAGGAGGGGAAGAGTATGAGTTTGTTTGGCGGGATCACATCGAATCCAAGATTGTGGCCAAATTAATGATAAATATATTTCTCCGGTGAAATTAAAAATCTCTAACGAAATAATTAAATTAAAGAAAAATATTTCAGAGACTGCTCTGGAATAACGCCTCTGCTCTTCCAACTAGGCCCACTCCTTTTTATCTTTTTTTCCTTTCTTTTATACAACTCTCGACACTGAAAATCACTATTTAATAAGCAAGATGTCAAATATAAAAATTATGGATTAGATAAGAAAATATCTTCTCTTAGGTTGTTTATAAAAATAATAATGAAACCAAATTGGCTTTCTTCTGGAAAGGGATGAAAAAGCTCAACTCTATGATGACGGAAAAATAAAAAAAAGAGCTGAACTCTATGACCACCATCAAGGCATAAGCCACGTGAGAGAGTTAAGTCATCAATTTACTAAACATTTTGGAGGTTAGTTGACTTAAATTCAATTTTAAAGAGCACAAACAAACACACAATATATTTATGTATTGAATTATAGACTATATGTCTAGGTAGGTAAGACCAAAATTTCTAGAGACGAGTGAAAGTCTAAGTAAAAGATATTTGAACATATTGGTTTCATTTTCTCATCTGTGTGAAGAGTTCCGATGGCTTTCCTGTTGCTCCGGAGTTGCCGCCAAAGGTTGAGAATCCACCACCACCTGCTTGGCCTTGCGCTTGGCCGCCGAAACCACCAAAACCACCACCTGTATAATAGTTATACAATCACAACAACATGACAATGGTCAAAATGTATGAGCATTACCCTGTATCTGTAATGTATAGGTCAATCCATGTTTACATGTAATATTACCTCCTCCTGCTCCGCCGAAACCTCCACTACCCTGAGGAGCAAAGCCTCCAAAACCTCCGGTGCCTGAACCAAGTCCACCAAATCCACCGCCTCCTCCTCCTGGAGCGGCACCAGCAAAGCCTCCACTACCTGAGGCTAAGGCAGCGAAGCCACCAGTTGGAGTAGAAGAAGCACCAGCAAAGCCTCTACCAGCTGAAGCCATGGCAGCAAAGCCACCAGTGGCACTAGAACCAGCAGCAGCAAAACCACCGGATGCTGGTGCATTTGGCAGACCACTTCCTGGGTTAGAGCCACCAAATCCTGTAGGAGAACCAAACGTAGCTCCTGGGAGACCAGCACCAATCTGTCTCGACTGCCCAAAGGAGCCAAGAACCGACCCTAGAGCTTGCTGTCCCCCACCAATCTGTGACGGTTGGCCAAATCCGCTCTGAGCAGGTGTCTGAGAAGGTGTTACAGAGAACGAACCAAAACCCGCTGGTTGAGATGGTTGAGGATTTTGAAAATTGAACGATGCAGGTTTGAATAGCTCGCCACTCGGGACTGTCATATTAAATGGATTACTTGTTGTTGTTGTAGCATTACCAAAGGGACCACCAAATGGATTTGCTTTGGGGGCAGCCGGGTTTGGAGTTGACCCAAGCCCGAAACCTCCAAAACTTCCCATACTAAGTTCAGTTGTCTGGTTAGCCTCTGGAGCTTCTTCGTCCATTTCATCTTCATGTGTATCTACAGTATCTTTTTTCTCACCAAATGGACTTGCCGAAGTTGGTGAGGATGCAGGGAAAGGGACAGATGTAGACGATAGCTGTTGTGGCTGAGAACTACCTGTCCAACTGAATGAAGGAGCCGCCATGCTTGCAAGACTAGATTGTGTTCCTGATGAAAATCCAGACAGGAACCCAGATGAACTGACAGGGGTTACTGTAGTCTCTGGGTTTGAAAATTCACTTTTCACCGGCAGTGGCTCATTCTGTGTTTTTGTTGCATTTGCTACAGAATCTACAGTACTTTGCGTATTTAGAATTGACGAACTTTGAACCTCTGGGATTTTAGGTTCTGAGACTGGCTCTGTAATGGGCACAGCAGAGGACGGGGTGAAAACTTGAGGAGACTGAAATGCATCAGGAGGGGTTGTCGTAATAGGGGGAGTCGAAGATAAGGAAGTTGATGAGAACAAACGACTACTATCTGTTAGGGAACTGGTTGCAGAGGCCTGATCAGATGACACTTGCGATGCTGGAGAAGATGATGGAAATGAAGATTGGCCTTTTGAGGATGAGACCATTTCAGGGGATGATGGAGACAAAGCTGGTAAATTAAAAGAGAAACCAGTTGTGGGACCAGGTGATGGAGAAGGTGTTGACGGAGCTGCTTGATTGAGATCTACATTGGCACTGGTCAACGGTTTACCAAATGGAACATTGAACCTCGTAGCTGAAATTGTAGATGTAGATGTGACTGAAAACGTTTGTGGGACTGGTCCTGAGCTAATGGGAATAGATGCTGGAACTGAAATTCATATTAAAGTTGACCAGTGTCATTGACCAGATATTAAAGTGCCTATTGACTATTATGTGAATCAAGCGAAATACACAGAGGTCAAGTAAACATACCTGAATCTTGTGTAGAGGATGACACTGGAGGTGATGATGGTGTAGATAAAGTGGAAGTGGAATCAAACGGCTTGCTAGACAAAGGTGAAGAAGAAACCGATACCGTTACAGCAGGAACAGTAACTTTATCACTAGAGATACTGTTACTGGTTTTGAAACCAAACAATGATTTGGAAGGGAAACTAGACGCTGGTCCACCAGAAGACATGGGTGAAAGTTGAGCGCCAAAACCTTTACTAGATTCAAAATCAGATCCTGATGATGTGGTAGAAAGCCGCTGCACACTTCCAGCAGCTGTTTCAACAAAAGCATTGGCCTTAGCTTCAGAAAATTTGAATTCTCCAGCCTTCTTTTCTGTCTGTTCAAATACAGTCGAGGCCACTGGTCGTTTCAGAAGAAAATTTGATCCTCCGGGTTGTGAAACTGTCCTTGTATCCTTATTTTGCGACGGGGCAGACTCCTCAGCATAAGAAGTTGTACTGCTAGACTTATTTCCAGACCAATTGAAACTTGGTTTTGAGGCAGCGATTGGAGAGATGGTAAAGGGACTGTTAGATTGGGGCATAGGTGGCCTCGTTTTGAATGGGGTTGATTGAGCTTCAGATGTGTCTTGTTGGAATGATTCCATAATACCTGCTCAAAGTAATTACACAATCAAACCAGAGAAGTGGTAGAGTAGAATTAAAAAAACAAATGAAACACAAAAACATTCTTCGAGATCAAATTAATGCACTTCGCAGTATATCTTAGCTAACCCTTATTTGAGGAGACTACAGGTGATGCATGATTTTTCAGGCGAAGCAGTGATCGCTCTTGTGTATTATTCACAGACCGTAGTCTCTCACTTAAGACAGTCTGTTGGTTCATACCCGTCTTCTGTTGCTCCTGCAGAAGCATCCTTTTGACAGTTGTTTTTGGAGGCTCAAAAGCAGCCCAATTCTGTAAACAGATCATAAAAAGTAGAGCCACACGTCAGGATACACCAAAAATAAAAGAAGTGCATATAAATTCTTCACAGTTTAATATACTAGAGCATCACAGAACAGAATGATGTGCATATATCGTGAGGGCTACTACTGAGTCAAAGATTTCCTACAAAATTACCCTGTCTAGTGATTCTCTTCTCCTCCTGGCAGTTTCAGGGTCAGAATTTTTCATAGCAGATGACTGACGTTGTCTTGACTGCGCATTTATACTTGCGGGAATAGAAGACAGTAATAGGTTTTTTGCTGAAGATGCATTTTTAGCTTTTACCGCATCTGGTGAGCTGAAAGAAGCATCGTAAGGGATCCCAATTGTCTCAAACAACTCCTGCTTCACATTCTTTTTTACAGGTGAATCGATTTTCAAATATGTCATTTGTTTTGAGAGACACTCAGAGAGTTGCTCAGAAGCTGCCAATTGGGAACTCATTGTGTTATGAAGGCTGTGAAGGGATTGCACACGTCTGCAAAAAGAATCAACCCAATTTGAGTTGCAAAAAAGGGGACGTTATGACCAACTTAAAGAATTTCTTGTGATGGTTTTTTCTTCCTTAAAATATCCACAACTGATCCACAAGAATACCTTGAAGGAGCAGACCTATTTGGCACGCCTCTTCGTGCCACATGTTGTCCACCATCCTCATGGTAGCGATCGAGTTCAAGCCGATTAAAATATCTCTCTAGTTCAATCAGTTGATGAGTCAAATCCTAGAATGAGAAAAGTAGAAGATAAATGACAACAGCGAGCTAAAAGTAGTAACAGATAGGTGAGGGAGATATATCAACGCATGAACAACCTTGTTTAGTTTCATAATATGCTGCCGCTTGGCCTCAAGCTCAGGATTCAACTTCTGGCGGTTCCAAAGTTGCCAGTACTGGTTATCAGCAGTTTGCTTATACATACCTTCCATGTATGTCTTTTTTGCCAAAACTGAAATCCCCACATGAAACAATAATAAGAAAACAAAATAACAACCTGTTAATTTGCAGCCTAGATTCCAGTGTAAGATATGAAACGATATTGAATATAATAAGGAAGACCAAAAGAACGAGAAACAACTTTAGACTAGGGACCTCCAGAGAAACATGTGTAATAAAAATGCAAAAACCTCATCTAAAGCACAAGCTTATGCTAATATCATACTGGAGCTCACGCTTTTTCACCATCATATACAAATATCAGATATGAGACTAGTGTATGTATCGGTATTTGTTCCCTTCTTCTAAACTTCTCAATTTAGGTTGAGAATTTAAGTCTGGTGGGTTAATGATGTAATGGGGATGAAAGTTAAACTTCCCTCAATTTCTAGATATCACTGACAGTGTTTAGAAGCAATACAAATTTACTACATTCCTAGTTTGCCTATTACGGGCCTCGCGACTTTAGAATACCTTTTCAAGTAAAACAAAATTCTACCTGGTAACAATATTTTTGCGCTACATATGGGGATGATAAAATAAATAGATCACCTTGAATTGTTTTGTCAAGAAGATGTTGGATCTCTGCTTGCTGCTCGTGAATTGTTCTCTGAAGATCATCAAACCAAATGAGTTAACAATGTAGAAGAAGGACCAGAATCACCAACAGTATTTGTTTATTGGAAGGTGGTTTGGTCAAATGTTAAAGAGGGAATCCAAAAATAATATGAACCAATAACAAAATACGTGAACTTTTATATTTTACCTTCCACGTTTGGCACTTGCCAGCAAGACTTTCAAGTCCTTGCTCCAGTTCTTCAACATGGCTTTCCAGTAAAACTGCGCAAGAATCCTTGAAACCACCCGGTCCTTCAATAGACTGTAAAAGTGTATCCATTTCTCTGGCCATCTCATTTATCTGGTACAAGAAGGGAAGAGTCAGTTACACCAATGGTAAAAGTCCTGTTAGTAAAATACTACAGCAAGGCATGAATGTGAAACCATGAGTGTTGGATGACCCTGTCCTAGAATACATATTCACATGAAAAATCATACAGAAATTAATTACTATCATGAGTAAACATTACATTACTGGGTTGCTTTGACATGTTATGCTCAAGTCTCAGAGGTCCAGCACTGGGCGGGGTTTTGTGTTGCTGATGACTAGCCGATTTTTCGAAGGAAGATTTCACCTGTTGTGACAATTGAGAGGCACGGATAGAAGGTATTGGCTCAATTTTCTCCACCCCTTCATTAGCGTCCCAATTTTGGCCCAGCGGAGGACTTAAATTGCTCAGAGCTGATGCTCTACCAGTCTCAACAACTTGTACAGGTTTCTCTTTAGTGCTCATAGGAGGATTCACATAACCAGTTCCAGACTGTACAGATTGCTTATGCTGAGTATCTTTCACAGAAGGAAAGGGACCAGATACAAAATCTGGAGGTGAGACGCCTTTCCCACTTGACCATGGCTGAGATGATGTATTTTGCGGTGACTGAAAAATTGCGTTCTGCAGGCCAGGAGATCCAAATAAAGCTGGTGTACTCTTTGACTCAACATTGGCCTGCAAATGCATAGACTTGGACTGCGCAGATACATCTTTCTGAAGCTTATCGGAAACAGAGAGGGTAGGACCGAAACCTGAAAATTTGTTGCTGTCATATCCTAAGGACACAGGTGATTGCCCAAAACTTGTTCCGAACTGCCTAGGAATCATGCTTTGTTGACCATCTTCTACTTGTAACGGTTTTTCAGCATATGGTTCTTGCTTCTTCTTGTTGTCTTCAGACACTGAACTTTTTACAGACTCAAATTCCTTACTAAAAATGTTTTCATTTGGGAACCTTTGTTCAGTAGAGAACTTCTCTGCGTTGAGGTGTTTCTGTTCATTTTGTGCTGACACATTTAACTGTTGATGTTCTTCAGGCTCTTCAGAAGATTGTTTAGAAAGGTCATCTTCAATCAAAGGGGTATAAGCATCTTCTATATCAGAAGAAGAGGCCAAATCAGCATCAGATGAAGCTGGGGGTCCTGCAACACTGTCGAGGAACACAATTTGATGTTTTAAGTAATGTCGTCAACAACAATGAGTTAAAACCATTGAGAGAAATAAAGTCTACCTAGCAACATTAAACATGACCAGCTTTCCTTCCAAAGTGAGGCACACAAGAACAAAATATGGCGGGAGTTCTTTAAGTTCATCATTTCCGGAACGGACATTAACAGTCCCTGCAACAGAAACCCTATCGATACAGAGTCCCATGATCGTATTGTCATCGCCATTTTCTGAAAAAACAAATTATCTTCTTTGTATCAAACGTGTAACTGTAGGAAAAAATACACATACAATACAGCAACTCTGGACTGCATACCTTGGAGCCCAATCCTTGGCAAAAAGGTCTCTCGGTCAATATCAACAACGGAAACTGCAGTTTTCTTATCACCAGGTGACCAATCCAGCAAAACAATATGCTCATCTATGCTCTTTCTGTTTGCTGTGACCGCCAGTTTGCTGTAGGGTGAAACAGAGAAACATTTACCATCTTCACATTGAAAATAGTGGTAGTTTACATAGTCCGTTTATTAATTCAAAAAGAGGAAATGCCGGGAACAATGAAACTGATTTTATTGCATCTCCAAACGAAAATGGTAAATATGAAATGAGCTCAAATTTACTTCTAGTATAAAATGATGGGAACTTGTATCATAGTTAGTTGTATTTGAAAACCATTCTCATTAGAACATTCTTGGTAATTTAGTTCTCTTCCAAGTTGGTTACGTATGGAAAAAAAACTTTAAGATCGGATATTTAATCCAGAGTGGGAAAGAATGACAAACGGCTAGCAGTGAGCAAGAAAAGTGGAGTATTTATGAATAGAAAAAAAAAACAGAACAAAATAAAAAGAATAGAAAGAACAGTAGAATTAGCGTGACGTACCATTGGTCTATGTAGCTAAAGAGCAAATGAGGTCCAACACCAACCGGAACAATATCATCCATAGAACATGGAAACAAATCGGAGAAGGATAAAGCAACCAGATTGGATGAACCCTGCCAAAAAGTTCAAAAAAAATCACAAAATCAGATAAATATATAAGTAAAGTTACAGATCCTATTGTTTTATTCCATCCCAAAAAAGGTGTTATCTCTTAGTAGAAACTAAAAACCAGTATCTACGCCTCAGCACCAAAATCAATGCAAAAGAAATGTTACTCACATCAGAAATCTTCCCATCTGGACTCCTAATAACCTGAACAAGGTAATTTTCTTCCCTGCCATCAATCAGCTGAAAGCATCCGAGAAGGATACAGTTGTTGCGTACCCATCTGATAGAATCAACTGTTGCAGAGTGTTGTTGGTAAACAGTCATTCATTGAGAGGGTTTAATCTGAGAGCCATCTATGAAACTTTGCAATGGAAGTGTGCACGGAACTAGGGACGTTTCAACACCAGTCTAAGAGATACAGAACTATAGGGATTTAACGTAGATATAGATGGGAGATAGAAAGAAACGAGAACTTTCAACAGGATCAATATGTATATAGCATGTCAACGCACCAGAATACAGTACGACTCAGTCCATAAGAAAACATATCAAACACCATACAACAACAATGCAACTTGAAACAAAACGGAAAATACTGATAAGAAATAAGAAGGAAAAAACCTGCAACATACCTTTCACTGAACAGTCTTCATCGGAATCACCAATCCAGGCGTCAAATGATAGTGCTATGCACCGCTTCTCGTTAAATTTTGACGACAAAATCCGCAGGCTGTTATCTTGAGCCACAGCGATATAACTTCCTTTTGAACTCCATTCAACTGACAAACAAAACAAAGTTTACAAGTAAATTCCTACAGAGTCGATCTTCCATAATTGCCAAAAACATGGTTTTTTGCCGAAGAAATAGCAAAAAAATAAAACAAACCAGCGTCAACAGCATCCATAACATGTCTAGGGGGTGCATTGTCAATTCCATGAAAGAGCTTCCCAGTATTCGAAAGAACAAGATAAGAATGCTTATCTTTCCTTATCCACCGAAAATCCTTAACGAAGCCTGACTCATCAGGTGAATAAGAAAAAGAAGGTTTTGCATCCTGCACCAAAGGAACAGACAAAGTAAGTAAACTATCAATCAACATAGATTCTACATCATAGCAAAGCAATCCAGCTAGTCGAGCCGTGTACCTTCTTAAGAAGTGAATCCACAGAGAAGAAATGAATATCAGCAGCAACGGTGACAGCGAGAATCGAATCATCCGCCGAGAGAGACAATATACGAACGTCCCCAACAGGAACATCAACGAGGCTCAAATCCTGGATATAAACCTTATCACCGTTCCCGTTACTGTTCTTCGATGCAGAAATTACATCCTTAGTCCTCCCAACAAAAAACCCTAATTTCCACACAGAACGGTCACAATACATAAACAGCACGAGCAAAAACATCGCCGATTACGAAAACTAACCGCAGGAATGGGCGACAAAGACGACGCCGTGACGTTCGGAGATAGCGAGAGGCTGTGACGGAGGGTTTTCGAGATCATATTGAGCATCATCCTCTTTGATACTGATAGGTTCGCCGATTCTCTCGAAGTAGTAATCGTTCGTTGAGATGCGATCTCCTTCCATATCTTCTTCAATCTCAGCTTGGCTCATCTTTCGAACTCTTCTAAAGGTTGTTTCAATGGCTGAATCGAAGGTTTTTGGGCGGGAAGTAGAGAGGACGAAATTCGACAAGGGACTCGAGAGTGAGTCTCTCTGGTTACAAGTGCCGGTGATATCTCTGGTCCGATGAGTCGACGACGGTTCAGGGTTTGTTAATTTAAATTAGTATGGGCCGTAATGTGTTATGGGCCCAATTGGCCCTTATTTGACACACCAGACCGCTTCTCTTAGCTAAACCAGATTCAGCGACCGTTAAATGCAGACCGGTTCTCTTTGCTAAACAAATGAAATCAGAGAAGGTTAAAGCAACCAGAGTAGATGATCCTTGTAAAGAAGAAGCTCACGAAAGGGAGAAGACGAAGACATCCTCGAGAATCAACAGTGTTGTTTATATATTGCGTTGTATCTATAGAAAATATTTATAATATAACATATAGTGATGTCGGCTCAACTAATATAAAGTTTGTAGGAATGCTTAGCTTCAAAGGTCAATTCTGAGAACTAAAAGTTTGATTTCAATATTTCTTTCTAAATAAAACAACGTAGTTTTCTGTCATCATCTACGTTGACAATTGGACTTCAGCCACGCTTCAAGTCTCTACAAGACAGTTGGACTTAACTTGAATAATGGCCCACATGGCTTTTTTGCTTTCAAGTTAGAAAAACTATATCTCGATCTCATATGTTCTTCAATACTGTTCCAACAATGTATGCACTTTCATATGATTTCTCATCGTTTTGATAAGGTGGTGTTCGGAGCTAATCTGGCTCACCTGTTTGGTGTGATGTTGAGACCAAAGGCTTGGCCTTCCTTCTCTTACCATGCAGAAAACTCTCCCGGTCTGCATCTCACTTCAATGCTTGGCGTTTAGAGATTGCAAAGAAGAAACAACTAGAGGAGATTCACCGATCGCTCAAAGTGTCACCACAAACTTCGTTTTTCCATCTTCTTGTTTTGTCCTTTTGCTTGTTCTCGTACCCTTTTGTTCTTTTTGGTTTGTTTTATCTTGTTGTGTTGTATTGGATCCTCTTCGTTAATTTTTAGTCAGTGAAAAGAAATGAATTTATATCAGGAATGTAGATACCCATTACAAATTATAAGCTTTAATGAGGATCTCTTGGTAAATTATGATACTGAAAAGTGTATTTTCAAAAGATAATAATAATCATATTTTCGAATTTGTAAACCAATGAAGATACGTTTCCAAAATTCCTCTTTTTTTTATATGTTTTCGTTTATTAACATTTTTTTATAAGATTTATTTTCTATACACAACTAGGGTTTTTTGCTCTTTCAACTTTAAACTCATCTACTATTGTCGTTCACATCATATTTTAGACTTAAAGCAGATGGAGCCGTCTGATGTAAAAAGGGAATCTCCTGGTAAGTTTCTTTGCTCAAAACCTTACTTGAGATGATAGAACATGAGTACTTATCTGTCTTGTTGCCGGAAAATTAAGATGGCCAGGAAGATGATAATACTGCTGAACTCAGCGGAATCAAGACTGTTGGGGATCCAAGTAAGTCGTAATACTAAACATTTACTCTTGCTACCAAATTTTTTCTGCAATTTATTCATACTAATTGATTTTTCTTCTGAAGTTGGACCCGTGGAACTTGTTGGTTTAAAAACTGAAACAAAGAAAAGTGACAACGATGATAAAGGTATAAAACACCCTTTATTTTGGGATTACATGCTAGTCTTTAAAAAAAAGAAAAGAAAATTGAAAACATTGTGTTTTTTCGTTAGGTTCCTCTTCCAATATAGTGGCAGAGTCAGAATCTAAGTATGAGATGCAGCAGATTCTGAAAGTTAAGTTGGAAGACTGCCAAAGGCAACTAAAAATGCTTGAACGCATGATCCCGAAAATTGGTGATTCTGAGAGAAAGAATGCTCTGCAGCTTTATCTGGATGATATGAAACCATCTCTGGAGAGTACAGAAGTTCTCCTAGGGAAGTTTAAGTTCGAAGAAAAAGACTTCTCTGGAATAGTGGAAAATATGAAGAATGTGAAGTCGGCAGTTCTTGATCGTCTTTCCTTCGAGAAGAAGATGATAATACAAGATAAGAGGAAGAAATGAGCCATAAGGTTGGTGGACATATTATCTGTTTTGCTTTATCAAGCTTTCTTTGTTTCATTATTTCCATTTCAAACTAAGCTCAATCTCTACATCATATTCGTTTTGAAAGAAGAAGATTATAAGAATGTTTTTCTTTCCTTGTCCACCAAAAATCCTTAACAAAGCCTGACTCATCATCAGGTAACTAGTAAGAAAAAGAAGGTTTTGCATGCCTGCACCAAAGGACATATATAAAAAGTATCAATCAACATAGATTCCACATCCTAGCTCGTAATATGCTGCTAGTATTTATGTGCTATTCAAACACACAGACCCAGCATAACATTAAACAGAGAAGGCCTATGATATTTAGGCATCTATATAAAGAAAAAGAAAGTAGAACGACTTGAAGAGACCATTAACAAGAGATGATCAGACCGATTCTCTGAGCTAAACCAGATTCAGTGCCATTCAATCCGACCGTTAAATGCAGACCGGTTCTCCTACATAAACCAGATTCGGTTTTGCGGGTTCATTATAGTCGCCAAACGGTGTCGTTTTACCCTCTGCTCATTGCCGTCGATGAATCTGCCTTCTTGTTAATTTCTTCGAGAGTTGGTGTTTTTGAAGGCTGAAGATTTGTTTGAATTCGATTGGAGTCTCTGGATTGATCTCGAATTTCTAGGTCCAAAGTTGACCAATTGTTTTGATTTTGATCGCAACTCTTTGACGGAGAAGATGCGAATCGTTCTAGTGGCGTTGTTGGTAGCTCTCGAGTTGGCGTCGCTCGTCGATTTTGGATTAGCTTCACCTTCCACAGTTCCTGCTTTCCTCTGGTCTCCGCATCTCCAGTTAGGCCTCTCTCTGTTGATCCTTGTTTTTACCATTTTCGAGGCTTATATGACTAAATTTACCAACTTGCATTGCTTAGAATAATGTGTTTCTCCAACTTTTACTCTGGTTTTGTTGTAAGATTGTGAGAACTTTTGTTGGATTTGTGCGTATATGGATTATGTCTACATTGATGAATTCCAGGTCTGCTAATGGTGAAATGGATGTAAATTATCAAGTCATGTCTTCAAAGGATCTAGTAGACTCTGTTTTCACTCAAGGAGGCTGGTCTAACTTTCTGGTAAGCAAAAGTTTTACACAATGCAATGGTTTCATTCTCATATCTATTTTACTGTCTCCATTGTTTAGTGCTCGGAGAAAAAACTTCAGCAACCTCTTGATGTTGCACTCGTGTTCATTGGCAGAGAGGTAAGAGTCATAAACATTAGCTACTGTGATTTCTACTGCTCCTTTACTTAGTACTCTCTTGCGTTTACAGTTACTGTCCTCTGATGTTTCTTCAAATCGGAACTCGGATCCTGCCCTTGTTAATACTTTGAAGGTAAGTTAATTTGACTTATATTGTTGAAACATGGATGTGTTACATATTGTCATTCTCAAGTCTGCACGATATTTAACATTCAGTTCGTTGTTTTTTTTTTTATCAGAATCTGTATACAGCTTCCAATTTCTCATTGGCATTCCCGTATATTGCTGCACCAGAGGAGGAAAGGATGGAAAATTTGTTGCTTTCAGGGCTTAAAGAAGCCTGTGCTCACAATGTAGGAGTCACCAATGTCGTGTTCTCAGACTCGTGTTTCGTTGAGGATGGAACAATTCAGAAACTATCGAATGTGCATTCTTTCAAAGTAATCTGTTGTTCTTATGTTTATGCTTTCCCAAATCCCTTGCATTTCGATCAATAATAATAGTTCACATTCTTTTTTACCCACCCTTTCTCTTGAACCTTCTAATTTTACTTCTATAAAATCGACAGGACCATTTAGTTGCTAGAAAAGAAACAAGAAAAGAAGGAGAAACCGACTTGGTTGTGCTCTGCTCTGAGGGATCTGAATCATCAAGTCAATCTGACCAGTCACATTCAGATCGTAAGTGGACAGATCATGGTTACAGAAGAAGTATAGCATTTAGATACTCGTATTAAGTTAAGTAAGTTTCCTTTGAACCATATCTGCAGGTGAAATCATCTCTGAGCTTGTTAGTTCGATGGAGCAGTCTGAAACTAAATACACAGCTCTATATGTTTCTGATCCTTATTGGTACACTTCATACCAAACTCTCCAAAGGTTTTTGGCTGAAGCCGCTACAGGAAACACCACAGCTGAAGCTACTACAACCTGTGATGAACTTTGCAAATTTAAGTCATCACTCTTGGAGGGTATCTTTGTGGTAAAGTCACCATCACTCTTAAGCAAATTTCTTCTAATAAACACTCTTTAACGCTTAATGTCTCCAGCTTGAAGCTTGTGATTCCTTATCTAAATAGTCTTTGATAAGGTCTCTTTCTTCTTTTCAGGGAATCGTTTTTCTTCTCATCTTGATAAGTGGACTTTGTTGTATGGCGGGCATCGACACACCGACTAGATTCGAGACTCCTCAAGATTCTTAAAACTCAAGATTGAGCAATCACGCCTCTCTTTCTTTGCGCTCTCTTGTGCTGATTTTTGCATTGTGAAGGTTTGTTTTCAAATGTGGATTGTTACATTACTTGAAGAAGTGTGTGTGCATGTGATAAAAATCTTTTTTTTTGTATTATTATCTCTTTTCACCTCTTTGTGTATTGTTGTCTTTATCGAAAATGTTTGTAGTACTTCTAATAATTGAGAACGTTGAAGAAGACCCAGACTTTTACCAGATTTTTCTTTACCTTCTCCCATCATGTTATTTACTTTTTTTACCATTACTGTTTTTTGTTGGTCATAGAATCATGCAGACACATACATACACCAATATGCAAATTATGATGAGCCCCACGAGAAATGTATTTATTGTTGCAGAGTCTTAATTATGAAGACCCATATGTCCTGCAAGTTGCGACCCATTATCCATCACTGTTCCTCGCCAACAATCCCAGGCAGTAAAACAAATAACAACACTTTTTGGAGTTATTACAATATGGTGTTGTACAAATGCCTCAAATTAGTTTCCTACCTATCTTATTTCCCACGCTTGTTAGTATTATTCAAATGTGTTGTTAGATTTTTTGTTTAAAACTTACCTATTGATCTTGTTAATCTTGAGTTCATCATATTAATTACAAAGTATTTTGGTTATTGGAGCTGAACAAATGGAGATTGATTTATCTAAAGGACATTATTTGAGACGGGTTAGTTTAATGTAGCAAATCTTATATTCGTTTTAAGAGTTTCTTTAAAAGCTATGTTCTAGTTGTTGTAACATGAGAGGGTTTTTGTTTTTTGTTGTAGACTTGTAGTTGAGAGTCTTGAGACACTTGATCTTGTAAAATAGTCAGTCTTATAGTGAATTGTTATAGAAGAACCAACCTTAAGGCGTAGATATCCTTCAAATGGAGGGACCAAACATGTAAAAGTGTTTGCATGCATTGTTATATTTTCTAGTTGCATCGAAAGTCTAAAATGTTATACTTCCACAAAATTCAGATATTCAATATAATGTAGAATATTTGTATCAAAAGAAATTCGAATTATGATTTGAGTTTGATATAAAACAAACAACAATACATGAAAGTTTCTTCTTGTTCTTTTTTTTAGCTTTTCGATTCAAGTGTTCTTTGATTAATCGAGTTTTTTTTTAGGTTAAAACTGAGTGATAAGATTGTGGTGAGTGTTTCCAGCTCAACACAAGTAATTTCAGAGTCATTTCTAAAATTTTGGAGTAAAAATGTCTTGACCAATAAGAATCTGGTGATGATGAATTCTCATGTGTCAATTCTATAGAAGAATCTGCAAAAGGTCTTTCCGGGTGAGACTATGTTGGCAAGATATTCACGTGTCGAATTTTTTATAGGTTTTTCCAAATTATCGAAAAATCACAGAAAGATTTATAGACAACTCCCAAACTGACTGACATATTTTAAACAAAACAACAAAAATAACCTTGAAAAAAAAAACAGAAACAGAAAAAGATATTTTCAGTGTCAACTTGTGGAATAGATGCCTTCATGCACACCCATAACATTTTTTTTTACAGAATATAAAAATATTTTCGAAACAAAACATCTAATAACTTTGGACACTTTTGCTGCTGAACTTAAATTAAAAGTCTCTTGGGAAAGAATTCTTTTTATATATGAAAAATTCACCATGGTACGCGGTCGGATATATTACCAAAAACATATAATCGTTTCACTACTGAAAACAAAATACACCCAACTATATAAAAATATATTTTAACTGAGATCCTTAATTTCTTGGATAAAATGTTACAAAATGTACTTTTCGAATATTTATGTATATTTTTGGAAAGTAACACTATTCAGTGTTCAGTTATTCATGATAAATAAAAATTATTTGACATTACTAAGTCACATAGATGTTTGGGTCAACCTATATTGGGAAAAAATAACAAATCTTCTGTTCATCCATTGGTCTATGTTGGCGTATTTCTCCAAAACATGATTATATTGATTTAACATTATCTTTTCTTCTTTATCAAAAAAAAAAATCTTTTCTTTATTTCATGTTTAAAAATCTACTATATTTTCTTACATTTCTTTTTGTTTTCTGGTGAAAATTTGATAGATTGTAAGAAAAAGACATTGAAGAGACTTTTACTCTAACCATAGACGATAGCAAGTGAGATTGCGTTATCCATTGATGGATCCATCGTGACAGGTGAACTCTTCATTGCATTTATACGATTTAAGCTCTATAGTATTCATTATTTGAAAACATGTTGCGATATCATTTGATTGCGTATGCATTTTTTTTATAGTATGTAGCAAAATGTGTTTTTTCTTTTTTTTTAATTCGAATCTAATAACACTTACATTACATCTCTAACTAATAGAGTCCATAACACAAAGAGTTTTCTCTAACCACTAGGGCTAATTACGTTTTGGATGAATGTTAATCATTTCCAATAATGACAAAAAAAAAAAGCATGATCTATTGATCTTGTTGATTTTCCAAATATTGCATGTTAAAATAACTATCTACAAAAATATTTTGTAAATTTGGAAGCGAGATTCCAAAAGCGGAGAACATGCTAACTCGTAATTTATAATAATGCTTTAAAAAGTATAAGACGATGTACATATATTATCATCATAAAGTGCTAGGCTTCATGTTGTTGTCACATGGGAGTTTTTAACACTAGTGTTACATTTGATTGATTCTTTTGTATGAGACAATAAAAGTAAAGAAACTGAAATCTGAAAATAAAATATATCACTCGTTCTCTTCGGATCAGTCTCGACGTGGGCTTTGGACCTTTGGACCAATTATAACTCCAATACTTTTGTTATATCGGATTGAATTTTCTTCTAACAACATTTCTTCATTTATAGTGTTTAAATTTGGATAGTGACGAAACAACAATATAAATACAAAATCATCATGCTACATGTTATGGACTTATGGTCTATAGATATTATTTAGATTTGAATTGTTTTTTTAAGTTAATCTGAAAGTTCAGGACCTAGGCTCGTATTTTTTTAAAGTCCTATCAACCTTTTATAAAATATTTCATTTCAAAGGGCATCGAACTCGTGTTTCTTTGAATGTTTACGTTTTCAGTACATATTGGTTAAACCACTAGTTCAACCTCACGTTGGTAGTTTACCTACACAAACATGTTTTCCCAAAAAATTCACACTAATGATAATTTTGAATATATGAATTGAACTAGAATACACTTTTGACAGCCTCTATTTTGTTTAAATAATTAATGTAAATTACAATATTGACTAATAATAGGTATTCAATATTACAATATTAGTCATTTGTAATATTGACTAATAATCAGTATTCGTTATTAGTAACGTACTTTCCTTTTGATAATAACTTTTGTAAACTAATACAGACTAATATTCGGTATTCGTTATCAGTAACGCACCTTTCCTTTTAATAATAACTTTTGTTAACTAATACAGACTAATATTCAGTCTTCGTTATTAATATTGTCGTTTATAGTAATATATAAAATAGAAAAAAATATGAAATCTCTAATTTTGTATTTTTCTGTTTGAATAAAGTTATTCTATATATTAAGTCTAAATTTATTAATATGAATTAAAGATAATCTCTAAATTAAGCTCTAAATTAATTATTTAGAAAAAAATCATATAAACATTTACTAATCACATACTAAGTAGCAATTTTTCTCAATATTATTTTCACTAAAAAATGGTGAATACTAATCAATTTCTTTAATTAATATATAGTTTCTTGGAAAAATAATTTCCCATTTGGTGATATTGACAAGTGTAAAAATCAGCTACAATTATCTTTCCTTCAAGGTTAAAATTTGTATATAAAGGGGTCTATAGCTATATATGTATATGGGCACCTGCAGAGATTTTGATCTTGAAGAACATTCTCTTCAGTTTCTTTCGTCCTCTCTTTAAAAACCTAATCTCTAAAGTCCACCATTGATGAGCTCTGACCCCAATCTCACCACTTTCCTCTCTCTTTCTCGGCAAAAGTTCAGTGATTTGCTCTGTTTTTTAACCAAGATTCAAGATTTGGTTTTGACGGAGCATAAATGGAGAGAACAAGATCAAAACCGGTTCGGAATTTACCCGAGACAATCCATTCATTGCTCGGTTTGAAATCTCATATAAATTCTGATTGGGTTAAATCTGTGTGCAACATCGCCAAGAAAACTTCTTCAACGTCAAAGGAAGAAGAAGATGACTCTGTTTCTACCGATTTACAGAGCATTAGAGGTACAACACTTCCTTTGGATTCTTAAAGATTTTTCATTTCTTTGGATTTTTGTTCATAAATTTTATTTTTTTCTTCTGTATAAAAATTCATGTCTTCTTGTGTAAAATTAAAATCCTTTGGTGGAGATTACCTACTACATGCAAATCATATGGACCGTTGGATTATCTGTTCTTTAACTGTATGAGTGACGTGTCAGTCATCCAACGGCTGTTTTGGTTATTCGTCTTTACAAAAAAAAATTTCATTTTTACAAATGTGTGGGATCAATTTTCTCAAGTCAGCTCTTTGAATTTTTTTTGCTACTGTATGTTGTCTTTTATGAAAAAGTCTGTTTCTGTAAAAAAAAACCACTTTATTCAGATAATTTTAACTGAAAGTTTTGGTTTTACACTTAATTTAGTTGCAAAAGAGTAAACATTTAATCCAAAAAGGTATATGTAGTCAAGATTTCAGTAGGATTCTAATATAGAATTAAATATGAGAATCTATGTTTATTCAGATAATGTTGACTAAATAGTTTCACAAATTTTCTATTGTTGTGTTATTTATGCTCTGTTGCTTATTGGTCTTGCTCTGATTCTCCTGTTATTGGTTTGCAGATAAACTCTCTGCACTAACAGTTCAAGTCAACGATCAGAACAAACAGAGACGACAGATTCTTAATGAGTTCTTGGACCTTAAAGGTTAGTAATACATTAGAAAGAAAAAAACTGTAAATTTAAATTCAAGAGTCAAATTTTATCGAGTGGAAATATGTCAGGGAACATGCGTGTGTTTTGTCGAGTCAAACCCTTAGGAGCCTCTGAAAAGTTGAGACCACCGGTTGCTTCGGATACAAGAAATGTGATCATCAAGTTGTCAGAAACCAAGAGAAAAACCTACAACTTCGATAGAGTTTTTCAACCTGATTCATCCCAAGGTATGACTTTGATTTTCTCTGTTGATACTCAGATTGTCATATTGGTCACGCATACATGAAAGTGTTCTTGATTAGTTTAGTTATTCAAAATTTGTCAGATGATGTTTTCTTAGAGATCGAACCAGTAATCAAATCGGTTATTGATGGCTACAACGCTTGCATTTTCGCATACGGGCAAACCGGTACTGGAAAAACTTATACAATGGTAAGAAGAATCAATCAAAACATCTCTTTGGTTTCATTGTTGTACATATCAATATCGATGAATAATTTTTGCAGGAGGGTCTTCCGAACTCTCCAGGTATCGTTCCTCGAGCGATCAAGGGATTGTTCAAACAAGTCGAGGAAAGCAATCATAAGTTTTTAATCCACTTCAGTATGCTTGAGATTTACATGGGAAATCTTAAAGACTTGCTTCTTTCTCAAGCAACTAAACCCATTTCTCCAATACCTCCAAGGTAATAACATAATAATACTCATAACATGTGCAGAGATCTTCATTGAAACGGTTGTAAGTATATAACTCAATGATATTTTGTTTCTCTGTTTCAGTCTTTCGATTCACGCAGACGCAAATGGAGAGGTAGATATTGACAACTTAGTGAATCTTAAAGTGGATGACTTTAATCAAGTCTTCAAGTTATACAAAGAAGGATGTCGAAACAGAGCAACTGCCTCCACTAACTCTAACTCTGTTTCCAGCAGATCACACTGGTAAATGACTTCAAATATTTTGATCTCTTTTTCTATTACATAATGTTCTTTGATCTCTCATGTATGCATGACAATCATGAAACAGTATGATCCGTGTATCGGTCACCTGTCTTGGAGCTCCTGAGAGACGGCGTGAAACAAACAAGATTTGGCTAGTGGATCTTGGAGGAAGCGAGCGCGTGTTGAAAACAAGAGCCACTGGTCGTCGTTTTGATGAAGGCAAAGCCATTAATCTCTCTTTATCTGCTCTTGGAGATGTCATCAACTCTCTCCAACGCAAGAACTCTCACATTCCTTACAGGTAAACATATCAATCTTTTTGTAACTCTTGATGAGATCTCAATCTCTGACACTTTCAAGTTCTTTTTATGTGCTTCAGGAACAGCAAGCTCACACAGGTTCTGAAAGACTCTCTCGGTAAGTAAAGATCTTCCGGAAAATCTTGGTGTTAACTGAAAAATGTTTCTCTTTATTAAAGTTTGGTTCTTGATTTTTCAGGACAAGATTCAAAAACGTTGATGCTTGTTCATATCAGCCCTAAAGAAGATGATCTATGTGAAACCATATGTTCTTTAAACTTTGCAACGAGGGCAAAGAACATCCATTTAGGGCAGGACGAATCAACGGTAATAGAATTAATAACTTGCATAGATTTATCAACTTTCTTTAAAGTGTTACACTTTCTGATTGGTTAAAGATTCTTTTGACGTGTAGGAAGAACAAGAGAAAAAGGAGGCTGTGATGATGAATCTGCAGAAGATGATGGAAAAGATCGAACAAGAGCGCGAGATGTCGTTAAGAGAGATGAGAAATCTAAACAAGACGTTGGAGAAACTCACTGGTAAGCCTCATGTTATTGAAGAAGAAGAAAAGGATGTGATTAGAGAAGAGATTCAAGTGACTCCAAAGAAACCAAAAAACAAATCAAGACGTGCTTCAGATGTTTTTCCTAGCTTCATGAGACCAACAGCTAGCAGCAGAAGATTATCGGGAGCAGATTTTAGCGTAACCCCTAATGCTTCGGGCTATAAGTCTAGAAGGAACTCGATGATATCTGTCCGAGCTGAATCTGTGCGTCTTCCTGTGAAGAAGAACAGATTTGACTCTGCCTGTGACTCATCAGACAAGAGCGTTTCGAAATCGACTTGCGTTATGCGTCAAAATACAGCAGATGATGCAACGGTGTATAGTCAGGACATATCTGAATGTGACATTAAGTTGGTAGTGTCTGAGCACAAGCCAAAAGCACTGCAGATGGGGCCTGGATCTGCGACAAAATCCCGCTCCAAGATCGGTAACTTTGAGAAAGATGCGGCGCAGAAGATGGGCGGAACAGAGTTTTCTAGGATTAACAGTTGGCTTCGTTCGCAATCTGAAAACAGAAGTTACGTGCTTGACAAGGATCAACTTCCTGCGACTCCCCAAAACAGGTCGTTGGAGAAGTCATCAACACAGAGTCTTACAACGGAGAAGATCACTGGAAATGAGTTCTTGGAAAAATTGGAAGATATAGAAGAGTCTAAAACAGATGAAACAGTGGTTAAACCTACACAAATGCTTAAAAAGCTGTTTGAGCTGCAATGTCTCTGTTCTGCTGAAGAAGAGGATCAGATTTTGTCCAGATTCCCAAATCCTCGTTATGAGGATGTTGATGAGTCTCTGTATCCACCAGTTTTAGAAAACGATGGATTTAGCCAACACATAGACAATGAATGGTTTGGAGTCAATCACAGTGCGGATTGGGAGCGAGATTCACCAGCCACGATCCCGTTGTTAGAACGTGAACAGGATCTCAAACAGCTGTTACCGGAATTGGGTTTGGATCGATCACTTAAACCAAGAGGTTTGGCGTTCGTGGAGGATGTAGCTCCACCATTGCTTAGAGCACAAGAAACCTTGGGAGAAAGAGGTAAACATTTTGGACCCCACGTTTGTATTCTGACCGAAAATGTTTTTTACAACTGCAAACGCTTTTCTAAGATTCTGTTTCTGTTTTTTTGGTTGCAGGAAAAGCTCCAACGTTCATGCAGAAAGTTCAGGCTTTATGCTTCCGCATTCTTCTGGGATTAGGGTTTATTGATGTGGGCTATGGTAATGACTTTTTCAGTGGATTAACCAAGTAAAGACAAGAACTGATTCAATTCGTCTTTGAGATGATGCAAGTTTAGCTTTTTCAGTAGAGATTAAATGGATTTTTTAAAAAGAAAAGTTAGTTTTGTACTTTAATGATTCCGTTAGAATCCATTTATAGTTCTGTTTAAAACCTGGCATGTCTAATTTTGTTGTTAAAGGCAAAAGGTTTACATGTCAGTTTTGAGAAAATTTGTCTCCTTTAATTATGTTTTTTTTTTTTTTAATGTTGAATTTTGGATGCAAAATATAAGAGAAGATACACAATTTGGGGCCTTAAACTCCATCGTAATTTTTAAATGTAATTAGCTTATAGGCCCAAGAAGAGTAATTTAGTTTCCCGAAGTTGTTCCCACATCAAGATAAGGCAACAAAAGTACAAAACCTCTCGAAGACTAAAACGCAAAGAGAAAAAATGGAGCAGTAAAAACATCAATTTGATGAGAAGAGATAAGGAGAGAGCGAAGTTGATTGTGTATAGTGATGTTAAAATGGGTTTTATAGCCCATTTAATTAAATGGGTATGTTGTTAAAAAAATAGCCCATTTAAACCCATTTATAGAAAAATGTTTGATGGGGTTAAATGGGTTAGCCCGATTAAGCCCATTTATTAAATGGGTTTTCTCTCAAATAAATGGGTATCCATTTAAACCCATTTATTTTTTTTTTCTTTGTTAATCGACGTCGTTTACGTGTGTAGGGTTTCAAAGCTTGAAAACAGTCTCTCTTCTTCACGAGACACGATCTCAAGCTTTTGTCAAAAAAAAAAAAAAAAGACACGATCTCAAGCTCGAATTCGATCTCGTCCTCTTGAATCTAGCTGGTGGGTTTTCGTTTTCTCGACTCTCTTCTCCTCTAGATAGAAGAAATCTCATCAATCTCCGGATCCAATCCAATTTTGTATCGTCTATTCATAGGTAATTGTGAATAACCATTAATTTCCTCATGTTTTGTACTATAGATTGCATCTGCTGTTATTGTTTCCGATTGATTGAATTAGTAGACAAGAAAATGAGACAAATATTAGTTTAGTTTAGCTCAACGTGAGCTTGGTTTTAAACCGACGAAAGCTTTTTTTTTTTGGTTGATGATTTATGATTTCTTGTTTTTTATTGATTTGAGTAATTTTTGGGTTTAGAAATCGTATTTAGTTCTTCCACTACCTAGAACAAGACACAACATATCTGAATGTTTGAAGTTGATTTGTAGAAGTTCCATGCCTCTAGCATTAATTGTTAGTGGGTTTTTAGTTTTTAAGGCTCTTGAGTCTTAGTTTTGTGAATAATGCTAAACAAAATTGTAAATGTACTGAAGTTAGTGCTTTTTTTTTTTTCAGGAGTTGAGAGTTCAAGAAACGTGCCATGAAAAATGCTATAGATTGAAGATTTATGGATCCCTCATAAGATGCTTTTTATTTTTTGTTTTGTTAAATGTTATTGAAATCTATGTTTTAGTGAGTTATAAATATTTCAGATTTAGCTAACGTTGATGTGCTGTTGTTATTTATCTATCAAGAATTTATGATTTAGTTAATATTGGTTCCCATCATACTTGGAAAAAATAAATAAAAGACAATATCCCACTTAAATGGGTTTAAATGGGTCTAAATGGGTTTACCAAATTTAAATGGGCAAGGTTAAATGGGGTTCAAAGTTAAATGGGTTTATATGGGTTTGAAGTTAAATGGGGTGGGTTTAAATGGGGTGGATTTAAATGGGGTGGGTAAACCCATGATAACATCACTAATTGTGTAGAAACTGGTGTGGACTTTTGTTAGCTATTATTCACTACCTTCTTCTTCTTCTTTACAAAACCTAATTTCCTTAATTCCTCAATTTGCGGTTATTCCTTGTGGATTACTCTTTTCAGATTTTCCGCTCTGATAATTAAGAGAAGAGAGCGCCTTCTTGAAGGTATCAGCTTTTTTTGTTCCTCTTGCACATCGTATTAGGGTTTGGATTCTTGTGTGAATTTAATGTTAAGGGGTTCTCAATTTACAAGGTTGTGAGAGATGTATCATTTTCAAAATCATTTAGTTTTCACAGAAATCTCTTAGAATTTCAATTTCAGATGCCAGAGTAGCATCAAGGGTTTAAATCTGGTAGTCGACTAGTGGCTGATCCATGGAATAATCTCTCTGTTTATCCACAGTTTATGGAATATCTGATGTAACTTAGAATTTCATCTTCCTACTTAACTCTTGAATGTTTCGTTGGCATATCTTGATTTAACCTTTCTGAATACATGAATGGCCGGTTCTGAGAGGTTCTCTGCATCCTTCCATTGTCATGTCTTGAGCATTTTCATGAGATCATTGGTCAAGAAGTGCTCTGTGCTCATTTGCTTAATTTTGTTCTGGTTTGTTTTACTTTAAGCCTCAATATCTTATTACCCTTATACCTCAATTACATGCAGCTACTTGGGAATATCTGTTGACAACTCTATGTAGTTTGATTGTTATAAATGTTTGCTTGTGACTTTGTGTTAATTCCTTTACCAACAAATCCAAGTTGTAATGAAAGCAAAACTTGGTATATGATTATGGGTTTAATGATAGTATATGAAATAAGTGGAACTGTAGTTAACAAATTACACTTAATTTAGGAAAGGGTTAATTAGTTAATTTTAATAATGCACCCCACTTTGTAGAGTAGTTAATTGAATATTGATTTAGGAGTAGTGTGCAGGTAATGGCAAGCCCTTGACGATGCCACAGAGGTTAGTGTTGAGGGGGATGTTGTACTCGTCTCTTAGCGATTTCTCTGGTGATAGAACACTGACATACAATTGCTCGCCTAGGTATCTCCTCTCCAAGTTCTCAGACCTGATGTTCCACATACCGGCGTTGTCGAATGTCAAGAGGATAGCTGACCAAGACTTGGGGTACACTTGCACGGTGTGTCTGCTAACTGCATCGAGCAAGTTGTAGTTCTTTCTCTTTTCAGGTGTCCACCTTCCTGGCTCAGAGCTGGCAAAAGTCCATGGAACAACACAAAAAGTTAGATGATAGAATGATAAGGGAATGAAAGAAAGAGACAGGACCAAGGAGCTTACGCGACAGCGAAGAAGGAGTAGCCATCCAAATGGAATGACTGCATGCTCTTCTCGTGGTTCTCGAAAATGATCTCTACAAAGGTACGGAAAGTGATGTTGAGAACATTAGGCTGTACAGTCAATGCTGTGATTTTGGATGCAGGCTCGTCCTTGATCACATTGTACTTGAACACCTTCTCTGACATCTGGAAGTACTCAGCAAGCTTCAAAGGAGTCTCGGTGTCAACATGTGATACACCGTTGAAACCAAACCTGACTTTGCCGTCAACCACGCTCTTAGAGTTGACAAGCTTGATGCTACGGGTGATGTTTATCCTTCCGTAATGGTATGATCCCTGTGGGTTAGGCCTGGCAGCACTAGCGGTGAGGTTCCACCTGAAAGACCTGAACTGGTTCAAAGACCAAGCCCAGCCAACGGGAGCCTTGGGGAGCTCAGTGGAAGCCTGAACGTTGCTTCCCTCATACCGGATAACACCCACGGTGCTCAACTCCTTCTTGAGGAACCTAGTCGATGCAACCATGTAGTAATCCTTAGCTGTCTGGTCAGCAGTCACAAGAACTGAAAAGCACTGGCCGACATGGACATCCAGAGAGTCATAGTCGTTCTGAAGAACATGGGATCCTTCCATCTCCACGAGCTTCATCTTGTGGTTCTGGATCCTGAAGTTAAGTGTAGACTTGAACCCAACATTGCAGAGCCTGTACTTGTAAGTCTTTCCAGGCTTCATTGTGAACAAAGGCTCGTTCTTTCCTCCCACCTTTCCAGACTTTCCATTGATCAAAACACCGTTAGGCAATCCAAGGGTGCGTCCACTGTCAAGGAAGTTCTTGAGAGCAGTGTGGCCAGATGTGTACCAGTCACCGAGAAGGACAGTGTAGTCATCCTCAGGATCAGCATAAGGAACGGGAATAAGAAGACGGCTGTTGACACGGAGACCACCAAAACCACCAGCAAAGCGGTGGAGAGAAGTGGTCGGGTAATAGAAGTAAGAACCAATCTGGTCCTTAGGTTGGAAATGGTAAGTAAAGTTCTGTCCTGCTGGGATGGGGCATGAAGTCCCAGCCACACCATCTTGCCAGCAGTTCTTCCTGTGCTGAATCCCGCTCCTGCATCCACAATCCATCATTAATACTCAATATCACATAGGAATGTTAAAATGGGTCAAAGAAAAGTCCAGTGGCCTGGTCCGACCCTAAAAGTCGGTCCGCGGAAAACCGTTTTGTCTCAAATCCCGACAAAGATGGACCAGTTGGGAATAATCCTCCAAAAGGTTAACCACGGACCGGCCTTGGCTTGAGCACAAATAATTGACTGGCTCAAGCTTTAGAGTTAGGATCGAAACTGGCTGGACTCAAAACAGAGCAAACTGAAAAAACCGACCTACCCCCGTGACAACAACCCTTTTATTAGAATATAAATAAAGAATGTGGATTTGTACCAGGTCAAGAGGAAAGGTTCGTCTAGGTGGTTGAAGACATTGATGACGACGTTGTTGTTAGAGGTTGAGTTAAGGTTAGGACCAGGGAATTGACCGTTGATGAGAATCACCTTTTGAGGAACACCGAGAGGTGAGGCGGTTCCGTAAGTCACGTTCCATGTATGGAAGAAGTAAGGATCACCGGCGTTTACGATAGCCACCGTAGAGACGAGGCAGACCAACACCGTCAATAACCTCCCCTCCATTTTTTATTTTCTCTTTTTCTAGAGGAAAAAGAGATTTATTTTGGTGTCTGTGTTACGTATAATTAACCCTTTCCTACAAAAACGATGAGAACAAAACTAGTTTTTGCTCTTAATGAATCATTTGGTAACTTTGTGATTTGAAGTATTTATTTAGGGGAAAACATAACTTCTTCTGTAAGGTAACGTCACCAATTTTTACGCTTCATCTCTAATTCATTTTCTATATAAAAAAAATGGTGATGCAACAAATAGATTTCTAGCTCTCTGTTTCTCTTTATGGTTTTAAGATTCGAGAACTTTGATTGAATACAACTCAGATCGTATTCTAATATTGGAAATGTCCCTAACGATGGCAATAAGTGGTTTCTACGTCAAAGAAATGTTTTCCCGAAAAAAATGTCATGTCAAAACTATGACCAAAATAAAATGTATTACTTCAAAACTCGATAAATGAATTTCTCACGTCAGGAGAATTAGCTTCGACATGATATAAATAGTTGTGATATTTAGATTTTGCGATGGATTATCTTAGTTCCGAGATAATTTTTCGTCTCGATAGCTTGGTTTCTTTGTAGTAATTTTTAGTCTAATTTCCATACTTTCTCATGTCAAATTTAGTCACTCAATGGTATAACTATTTTCGAGAACATAATTGAAAATTGCATTATCTTCAAACGTTTAAACTTTATTGTACACGTAATGGTGATGAATAACATATCTCTTGAAACGTCTTTATCTGTTACTTCATCTGTTTAACAAAGAGTGTCGTTCTAAAATTTTATTTTTGTTTCACAAAAAGTGTTATTTTGTATTTTGAATAAAAGTTCATTTATAATCATATTTCTTCAATATATTAATAGGAAAGATAATTTTCACTAGTGTATTAATAAAGAGTATAGTAGAATTTTTAATAATTTTATTAATATGTGTGAAAATGTAGAATAACACTATGTGAAACAAGTGAAGTATTTCTCATTATTATTCAACATATCTCATGCTTTCATGTTTGTAAAGTTGTTGTTAGAATGGATGAGTCAAAAATATTAATAGAAAAAGCCGAAACGTCATTAATCTTCGAAAACCATCTTTTTAATGTGTTTACGACTTAATTTCTTTTTAATTCGATCATTTGACGATAGTGCTACTATTAGTCATTTGATGTACCAGTCAAATTGGATATGACATCAAATCATAACCAAATTGATTTCTATAGGAAAAAATAAAGTTAAGTCATATGAGTTTGTATAAGTCATGTATAATATATGACTAGACTCACAAATATTCTCCAAAATTAGCAAAATTCTCAAAAAAAAACTTGGAAAAAAACAAATTCTATAAAAAAGTTACACCAAAAATAGCGAGAGGTCAAATTGAATATTCCTAATATGGACGACAGGAAGAGCGTAATGAAAGGGACCTAAAGAAACGAGAAAAATCAGGAAACTGTTTATTCGATTAAACTATAAAATGTCATTTAACATTTGAAGAAAAAAAATCGAAATTCAAACCCCTACAAAAACATAATAAAACCAAAAAAAAAAACAACCCCAACTTTTTTCCAACACTTGAAAAGAAAAAATCATAAACTATACTAATAATAAAGTTTACTATTAATGAAGGGAGGGGTTAAACTTTTGGCCGTGTGCCTTTGCGTGGCCACGGCGACCGTCATGATGGTCCAAGCGGAGGACCCTTACTTCCACCACGTGTGGAATGTGACGTACGGAACCGCATCTCCTCTAGGCGTTCCACAACAAGTCATCCTCATCAACGGTCAATTCCCTGGTCCTAACATCAACTCCACTTCTAACAACAACGTCATCGTTAATGTTTTCAACAACCTCGACGAGCCTTTCCTCATTACCTGGTACGTATATAGACCACGACCATTCTTACAATTTTATACGATTAATCATATATGATTTGACTGAAATGTCCAACGGCACCAATATTTTCTAATTGGGGGTTTATTTGGAAAATTTAAATAGGAATGGAATCCAGCATAGGAAGAACTGCTGGCAAGATGGAACAGCTGGAACAATGTGTCCCATCCCTCCGGGTCAGAACTTCACATACCATTTCCAGCCAAAGGATCAAATAGGTAGCTACTTCTACTACCCGACCACAGCCATGCATCGTGCCGCTGGTGGCTTTGGTGGCCTTCGTGTGAACAGCCGTCTCTTGATCCCGGTTCCGTACGCTGACCCTGAAGATGACTACACTGTCCTTATCAACGACTGGTACACCAAAAGCCACACTCAGCTCAAGAAGTTCCTCGACAGTGGTCGCACTATTGGCCGTCCAGATGGCATTCTCATCAACGGTAAATCCGGGAAAACTGATGGCTCTGACAAACCTCTTTTCACCTTGAAGCCAGGAAAAACCTACAGAGTTCGTATCTGTAACGTGGGTCTCAAGGCATCTCTTAACTTCAGGATTCAGAACCACAAAATGAGGCTTGTCGAGATGGAAGGCTCACACGTTCTACAAAACGACTATGATTCGCTTGACGTCCACGTCGGTCAGTGTTTCGGTGTAATCGTCACGGCAGACCAAGAACCTAAAGATTACTACATGGTTGCTTCCACAAGGTTCTTGAAGAAACCTTTGACAACGACAGGGTTACTCCGCTACGAGGGAGGCAAAGGTCCTGCCTCTTCTCAGCTACCTGCCGCCCCCGTTGGTTGGGCTTGGTCTTTGAACCAGTTCCGATCTTTCAGGTGGAACTTGACAGCGAGCGCAGCTAGACCTAACCCACAAGGCTCGTACCACTACGGAAAAATTAACATCACTCGCACCATCAAGCTCGTGAACACTCAGGGAAAGGTCGATGGCAAGCTTAGGTACGCGTTGAGCGGGGTCTCCCACACCGACCCTGAGACACCTCTCAAGCTCGCTGAGTACTTTGGCGTTGCTGATAAGGTTTTCAAGTACGACACCATCTCCGACAACCCAAATCCCGATCAGATCAAGAACATCAAGATCGAACCCAATGTTCTTAACATCACTCACCGCACCTTCATTGAAGTCGTGTTCGAGAACCACGAGAGGAGTGTCCAGTCGTGGCATTTGGACGGCTATTCCTTCTTCGCTGTAGCGTAAGTAACACTTTTCATCATTTTGCTTGCACAAAAAGTAACCAATTTCTTAACCCTAATTTTAATATATTTCATCGTCAAAAGGGTTGAGCCAGGGACATGGACACCAGAGAAGAGGAAGAACTACAACCTTCTAGACGCAGTGAGCCGACACACAGTCCAGGTCTACCCCAAGTGTTGGGCTGCAATTTTGCTCACATTCGACAACTGTGGAATGTGGAACATTAGGTCGGAGAACTCTGAGAGACGTTACTTGGGACAGCAACTGTACGCAAGCGTCCTGTCACCGGAAAAATCTCTCCGGGACGAATACAACATGCCGGAGACAAGCCTCCAATGTGGTCTCGTCAAGGGCAAGCCTAAGGTTAACCCTTATGCCGGAGCTTAATTTTTTTCTTGAGATTATTTATCAAAAAAAAAAAAAAGAGTTTGGTTTTTCTTTTGTTGAGACCAATTTGGAACCGAACGGATTATGTTCTTTTGGGTCTTTTAATTATTTAATTCAAGTTATTAATTTGACTTAAAACGATATTGTTATTCATATGTACATGAATTGAAATGTATGTATGTTTATTCCTTGAGTTTTTCTTCTTCTTCTAAACGATGAATTAGTTATCCTTGTTAATTGAATTCATTTTCTAAGTTCCTCTGCTTTATTTAATAAAGCGTATGTAATTAAGTCTTAGATTTCAAATTTTCAACTAATGAAATAAGCAGAAAATGATATTTGCTTTGCCACCTAATGAAGTCTAAGTATATTAATGTAACTTTACAGCATTGATTTTTTTTCTTCGTACCAAATAATTTATTAAAATTTTCGTAATGATAAACGGACAAAACGAAACTTCATTTCAAAATTAAATTGATTACAATATCGAGATATCATTGGAAATACATACAAGGTGAATACCTAGATGCATAAAACATACAAAGCTGAAAATGATAGATACAAAACTTATCAAAGTTTGATATTGCTTAAAAACCAAAAATGCATGAGATATAACTAGAGTTCCTCCATGGGCTCAAGTTTGATGGTGTTACTTCAGTATGAGCTGTTATAGGCTAAGTTCCTCCATGGGCTCAAGTTTATGGCCTTTTTATTTTGGATATTTTTTTGGGCTGGATATATTTCTATCCTTCGTTCATATGGGATTGGATATACTTCTATCCTATGTTCCTATCTGAAGCATCAAGACGTTTCACCTCCACTGAGCCAATCTTCCTCCTGCCAAGGCCATGAGAGGATTTCGCTCCATTCTCCTGTTTAAAGGAGAGTCTCATCCAACCTTCATCCTTGCTTCCATGGCTTCTTTGCAGGGCCGGCCCAAGGCTAAAGCCCGTAAAGCATGGGCTTTAGACAGCATATATCTATAAAAGAAATTAGGGGCATCATTTTATTGAAATTTATTGCGGCAGAGTGGTTAACACTTCCTCTCTCACGTCAGAGTTGCCAAGTTCGAATCACCATAGTGTACTTTGTATTTAAATAAATTTTTAACTATGTTTAATGATGGACCAAAATTTTTTTTTGCTTTAGGCAGCAATTTACCTTGGGCCGGCCCTGCTTCTTTGTTGTTGCCCTTATGTTGCGCGACCGGCCTTTGTTCTGGAAGGATGCTCTCCAGAGACCTCGTTCTCTGTTGGTGTCAATGGCTATGCAAATTGGTGCTTTGTCACCCCTGTTTTGCATGCCCTAGTGGCAGATTCAATCACGAGCAACATATCACTTTCTGTATTTTTGTTGTCCAAGGCATCATCTCATTTATTAGCACTAGGGTTATCAAGGTTCAAGGATTCCGCGTTAACGTTTATTGTTTAAGTACTAGGGTTTCTTTGATCTATTCTCCTATCTACTATCTGTGTACTTCGTTTTGTTCTTGTAGCAGCGAGTTTGATGGCTTTTGAAGGCTCCATCTCCTTCTTTTGCAACTTTTCTCTCTTTGAAGATGACTAGTAATTTATAAATGTTGGTGCACAAAAAAAGATAAGAGCATATAGTCTATTGTTTGTGATTGTATCACAATCCAAATTCAAACTCATATATTGCATGTTATTGAAACCAAAATAATTTAATAACCGGGGAAAAAATGGTGTAGTGAAGGTGAAAAAATTAATTTTGTACTAAATGAATTATTCATGGGCCGGAATAAATAGGGCTGCGATTAGGCCTAAAGTATGATCACAAAGTATAGCCACTAACAGCTGAAACCTTATGATATCATATTCAGTTATTCACACTACAATGTTCAAATATATATACAGGAATTGCATGAGGTTAATTGTGATTCGTGAAGGAAATAAATGGATATAAACACAATAGCGTGATCTGCTATAAAAAGAAGAAAAAATCAAATAATTTGCTGGGAAAATTATATGAAAATAGCCAAATAGGTTAGGGACATATTGATATGTGAGAGTGGCACAAAGATCTTGACGTGCACGTGCCTGTCGTGTGCTTCACAGATTTATGTGAAACGGTAAAAAATTGCTTTCTTCGTTTATTTACTATTTCTACTCATCTCTTTGATCTTAACCATAGAGAGATATATCTCTCTCAACTTTAAGCTAACACACAAATTTCAGCAATATTTTACCTTTTTGATTAAGTGAGAAATTTGTTAAGTCATTGATGTTCGAGGTTTAATCTTAGTTATAATAACATATTTTTCCCTAGCTAGAATAGTTAATTTATTATTGAAATGGTTAGGAATGTTTTGTTGAGAAAGAAAGGAAACTAAACTACAAGTATCTTTCTCAATGCATAAAATTTAATTGTTTAAGTCGAAAAAAACCATTAATTAGGAACAGAAAGAATGTTCGTACGAGTGATAATAATTATAGAAATGGCAGAGGAGGAGGAGAGTAGGAAGGAAAAGTCTCATTCCAATATGTCCCATCCAGCGTGGCAGTGAAATAAACACGAAATATATATTTAATTATTTATAACACAAAAATAATTTAATCGTATTGAAAAAAAAAAGAAACCAAAGTGAGAAAAGGCAAAAGTGTGTCAGCCTTTCGTCCAATCTTTTGGGTTAAACTTCCTGCCTCTCCCTTCCTTCATTTATTTCATTGCGTGCTTCTTTTGATTCTTCCTTTCTTTCTTTTATTCTTTTTTTTTTTTTTTTACATTTTACCTTTTAATGATTGTTTGATAAATCAATTTGATGATTACTCATAATAATTTTGGTGTTCTATATTGATGCTAAATAATAGTAGCATTAAATTTGGCTTATTTTTGTTCTTATTTAAAACTTGTTAAATTTGTATTTTTTAGTGTTTTCTAGTAGTTATTGTTGCATTCACCGAAAACATGTATTAAATTTCATAAAATTTGGTAACTACTATTTTGATTAACAGATAGAAGTCTTAAGAACTAATCTAGATTTCGAGCAAAGTCTCTAAGCAAAAATAAAATTATATTAAGCATCCATGGTACATGTTTTTTTTTGTTAAAGTTAAAGTTAAAGCTCTATGGCCATGTTACGTTAAAGGTTAAACAACAACTATATTTTTGTGTTGAGGTTAAAATTGATTCACGTGGATGATTGATGCTAATGTTAAGTCAAATTACATATATCATAATCGAAAGGACTTGTCAAAGTAAAGTGCTTAATTTTTAGTGCAAACAAATACGTATGGGATCGCTATGTGTTATCCAGGCTAAAAGGCACATCCATCTCCTTTGTCCTTATCGACGACTACTCTTCTACCGGCTCCTAATTATAATTCATTTAATGTAGACAGACACTCTTTCTTTTTATTACTTATATTATGTGTAGTCTTTTTATTAATTAGTTGATTTGATTTTGATATCCAGCTTCAGATTTCCCATCCCTTTATTAACACAATCCACATAAACAAATTAAGAATGGATCTTGTGTTATAAATAGATTTTTAATATGGTAGTATTTGCCGTTTACAAACGACAAGAAAAACAACTTATAAATCCTTTATAGCAAGGGAAATGAAAATTTTATTAAAACACACATTATCTAGTTTCTAATTTTATTAAAACACACACTGTTTTGGTTTTTTGATTCGAATTTGGGTATAGCTATAAACAAAATTTATCAATGGATAATTCAGGAACACTTCTACTACTTATTGAACAACTCGCCAAATGGTTACATAACCAAAAAAGAGACCCACCAAACGGTGAAATTTGAAAGCATCTTTCTCGTTGATGGAAGTATGTATGAAAGATTTTATATTAAAAAGGTATGTAAATGCATTTATCATGCGATAAGATGCTTCGAATTTATAGTACAAGAAGAGACGAGAAACGGAGCAATAAAGTCTCCAATCCAATTATAGATGCTCTCTAATTGTAGGCACTCCCATACATACATACATATAGTGATAGAGAGAATCCTTTCACTTGAAGGGTCAAGGAGAGATCTTTTTGCAGCATTACCATTTTGGTAAATTCAATAAGTGAAAAAGTGTAAATATTAGCAATTTGGGGGTTAGCTTTTCGATTTTGCAAGCAAAGCTACTTCTCTTTTCTTTTTGTACATCCCGAGATTTAATCAGATTCCTTCATCTATTATACTTGTCTTATTTTACTTAGTAAGCAAAAACTCATTGTTTAAGTTTCTTTTTAATCTCGTAAATTGGCATCCTCGGCATCAGAATCTCAACGAGAATTCCCATTTTACGCATCTAATATTGGAACCTATAAGCATAATTCCTGCAAATGCCATAATCAATTAGCAAAGTGGGCCATCTCCACGATCCACCGCACAAATATAAATAATATAATATCCTGTCGACGAAGACGTGTGAATGCAGAAATATAAATTATACGACTGATGTAGAACTGTTTTAATGTATATTTTTTCTAGTGTTTTTATTTAATTAGTATATTTTGTTTGTGGGAAAATATAGTAATTGATTTAGTCTATTTAGTGCACGTCCATGAATAAATGAAAGATTCCTTGGCTACAAAGATTTCAATTGAAAAAAAAAAGATATCAATTCAAGAGGATATTTAGCGACTTTGAAACTAAATATGGTATTAAGTTTAAAAATGTAACGTTACAACATGAGGTGATAAATTATTATTATTTTTTTTTTTTCTTTTTGTCAACATGAGGTGATAAATTATTAAACTACATGATTAAGTCTTAATTTTTTTATAAATAAATTATAATATAATGGAATGATTCACCTTTTCTAAAATCACTCAAATATTTTTAAATTTTAGTTTTACAAATTAGAGAGATTATGAAGAAAAAAAATACATAATTTTATACTAAAAGTTATTAAACTATTGTGGGATTATAGTAAACTTTTTCTAATATAATTTACCCTAAACCAGCTTGAGGATTCTTGTGGACCCTTGAATTGCTTGGTCGGTCCATCTTCATATCTATCCATAAAACTATGTTATATATATGTGTGTGTACACATGCTATAGCTAGTGTGGATTATCTATAATATTATAATAATACAAGCAATATACCTTCAGGTAAAGGGAAATAATATTTATTATTACCATTGAAAAAGACTCATTTGATCGAGAGAGAAAACGAATCATTTGAACCAAAAGCATCTTTTTCTATCTCATCAAATGCTTACTTCCTTCAAATCCTCTAGCTCCTCCTCCGAAGATGCCACCGCCACCACCACCGATAATCCTCCTCCTTTATGCCTCGCCTCCTCCTCCGCCGCAACTTCCGCCTCCCATCACCTCCGTCGTCTCCTTTTCACCGCTGCGAATTTTGTCTCCCAGTCAAACTTCACCGCCGCTCAAAACATACTCTCGATCCTGTCCCTTAACTCTTCTCCTCACGGTGACTCCACCGAGCGACTTGTCCACCTCTTCACAAAAGCCTTGTCCGAACGGATCAACCGTCAACAACATAATCCGACGGCTGAAACGGTTGCCACGTGGACGACGAACGAAATGACGACGAGTAACTCCACGGTGTTCACGAGCAGTGTATGCAAAGAACAGTTCTTGTTTCGGACCAAGAACAACAATTCTGATTTCGAGTCTTGTTACTATCTTTGGCTGAATCAACTAACGCCGTTTATTCGGTTCGGTCATTTAACGGCGAACCAAGGGATCCTTGACGCGACGGAGACAAACGATAACGGAGCTCTACATATACTTGATTTAGATATATCACAAGGACTTCAATGGCCTCCATTGATGCAAGCCCTAGCAGAGAGGTCATCAAACCCTAACAGTCCACCTCCATCTCTCCGCATAACCGGATGCGGTCGAGACGTAACCGGATTAAACCGAACCGGAGACAGGTTAACCCGGTTCGCTGACTCTTTAGGTCTCCAATTTCAGTTTCACACGCTAGTGATCGTAGAAGAAGATCTCGCCGGACTTTTGCTACAGATCCGATTGTTAGCTCTCTCTGCCGTGCAAGGAGAGACCATTGCCGTCAATTGTGTTCACTTCCTCCACAAAATCTTTAACGACGATGGAGATATGATAGGTCACTTTTTGTCAGCGATCAAGAGCTTAAACCCTAGAATCGTGACAATGGCGGAGAGAGAAGCTAATCATGGAGATCACTCGTTCTTGAATAGATTCTCCGAGGCAGTGGATCATTACATGGCGATCTTTGATTCGTTGGAAGCGACGTTGCCGCCAAATAGCCGAGAGAGACTAACCCTAGAGCAACGGTGGTTCGGTAAGGAGATTTTGGATGTTGTGGCAGCGGAAGCAACGGAGAGAAAGCAAAGACATCGGAGGTTTGAGATTTGGGAAGAGATGATGAAGAGATTTGGTTTCGTTAACGTTCCTATTGGAAGCTTTGCTTTGTCTCAAGCTAAGCTTCTTCTTAGACTCCATTATCCTTCAGAAGGATATAATCTTCAGTTCCTTAACAATTCTTTGTTTCTTGGCTGGCAAAATCGTCTCCTCTTTTCTGTTTCATCGTGGAAATGATCCAAAGAGGAGCAAAAAAAAAATCTAGGTATAATAGACAAAAAAAATATCGATAATTTTTGGTGTTAGGGCAAAAAATGATTAAGCAGATGACGGAAGAGGACGATGGCTCCGGCGAAGATTGTCGACGGCGGAGGATTCTTGGGATGTGTGTCTTTTTGTTTCTTGGGAAGCTCAAACAAAGAGACAACCTAATCTTTTGTGTTTAACCTACTAATATCTATATTTTTTTGTCAAACTCAATCTTAGGTGTATCGTTTTGACATATATAATCCCATTTTGTCTCTTTAATTATTTTTATTTGATTCAAGTAGTCGATCCACTAGTATATTAGATGCATTTTAAGATTTGATATTCTATGTATCCACTGATCTGATTCAAATGTATTTTAAATTTCGTGGAGGTTTTCTATATTATATAAGATACACGATATGATAAGTTTTGATGTTAGGTGAGTTTTATTAACTAATTGATTGAAATCGTCCGATTTAAATTAGTCACGTCACAGTTATAAATTTAAAGAGACCTTAAAATTTGTGGAAATGGCCTTATTTGGACCCAAGCGGCTTAATAATATAATTTGCACGAGAGAGTTGTTAATCTGTCTCTTCGATCTTTTGAGAGATTCCACTTTCTCATGCTCTTTTATTTTTCTATTTATTTTAGTAATTTATATATAGTCTTGATAATAATATATATGAGACCGTCCTTTACAAGCCTATACTTTTTTCTTTTATAAAGTTTTCGATTAAAATGGAACATTGTAGATTTTACAAGCCATTTAGTCAAAATCCAAATGATAAAAAAATGTTGTTAAGTTCCCACGTCAAAAATAAAAAAGAACGAAACACTACTGTAGTAGATAAAAACATCGGTCAATTTATTTATAGTTAGCTGATTTAAATTAAAAATATATGGTTATAATGTCACAGGATATTGAAGCCCAATAATCCCTAAGCATACGTACAATCGATTTAAAATATCTTTCTTTTTTTTGTTGCAAATGGTATATGTGTTAAGAATGAAACAAATTTAAATAAGTCAACACTACTATATGAAAAGTATGGAAATAAATTACTTGATAACTCATAATTCTTCGCATATACATAAAAGAGAAAAATCATTGTTCTGTATCCGTCCCCAAAAAACTCTAAACCAAATATGTATCAGCCGCTTGGTTTTGAGTTGACATTAATCGTTATATATGGTTTATAGTATCAATTCAGTGGCGGATCTAGAACAAAAATTTATATGGGGCACAAATCACTTATTATTATTAACTAGGATTTAACCCGCGGTATACCGCGGGGCAAAATTGTATTTTATATATTTTATATAATAATTTATAATCTATTGTATTTTTAAATTGATATTATAAAAAAAATCTCATTTAATTATTTTATATTATAATTAATATAGTTGAAATATGTGTAATTAATCTTCATTTAATTATGAAGATTTGTAGATGTACAAATGATATAGTGTTAATATTTGTATTTATAATCATGGACTATCATAATAATTTGATATTATTTTATATCAAAACAATTTACCCTGCGGTATATTGCGGGTCGATTTTTTAAACAAAAAATTTTAAATTTAAGTTAAACTTTTTTTTGTTAATATTGTTTGGTTTGTTTAATATTTAAGATTATATAATTATATTTTTATTTTTAATTCTAGGTTTCACCCGTGGTATACATTCACGTATTAATATCGACTCAAACCCGTCCCACCATATAACTCCGTTTTGTATTCATAATCATTTAGATCGTTTTTATAGTATGATTCTGAACCATTGTCCAAACTTTTAAGCAATATGGGACATTGTACACATACTTTTTTTCATCGATTGAGTAATATATGTCCGTTTTTAAAATTTTGAATCACATTATATGCAGAAAAAATCTATTATTTTATTAATTATTTGTATTTTATATAAATTCAAAATAAATTACTATAAGATCATATAAAAGTGAAAGAAGAATTATATGTTAATGTTTAAATTTGGTAGAGATGTTTTAGGAAAATTTAGAAATAAAATCGATTTGTTACCATATTTGGAAGCCACAGTTTCTAAAAGATTTTTTTGAAAAGATTTTGTAATATTAATTAATATACTATGACAATGGCATTCTATTGTAAATAATTCTCAACTTCAGGATTTATTTGCTAAATGTACTTCAAAAATGTATATATAGATATCAAATTTACACACGAAAAAAGTAAATAAATATAGCTTTCCACCTTTAGTAAATTTAAATTTTATTTGGATTTTAAATATATTTTATTGCATATTAGATATATTAAAGATAAAAACTATATCTAAACATATATTATTTATACAAATTTAAACTCTATACATATTAGATCAACTAAAAAAAGTGATAATATGTTTTACTAATTCACTAGTTTTGCAATATTTTTTAAATCTAAACGTAAATATGCTTTACACTAGTATAAAAGGAAAATTTCAATTTTGTTTATAAAATAACATATAGTCATGTAGGTGTCTCATTAACAAGAGAACGTGTGAGCTGTGGAAAACTAATCAGCCAAAAATTTTCAAAGAAGAGTATCGAACCCCTCACATAAGATATGCATGAGACACTTATCTACCAAATAAGCTATAAGAACTAACTATGCAAAACTGGATTAAACAATTTTTAACAAGTAGTGTGGGGCACGTGCCTCACCCCATCACCATGTAGATCCGCCCCTGAGTATCATGAAGATCATCCGGAAACAACTCCCTAATCAAGAGTCACAAATGTGAAAAGGAAGGAATACAGTATATTTTTGGTCTCAATAATGTTGGGCATTGGGTATGTTTGACACGAGCACATTCTAAAAAGACTGAGCCGTATGTATCTAAGTGTAGATGATAATAAGAAGTTATTCATATTTACCGTCAAACTATATATACAAATGATGATTTCATTGATTTGGTAAAATAGAATTTTGTATTTAGCTGTGTACACTATTATAGTCTAGGGTTTAAGGAGGCCGGAGCTCTGAGAATGGGATCACTTGGACAAAAATCTTGTTTCTCTCCAAACTTTCTTCTGTGGATGTTTATATATATATATATATATTATATGTATATTCGCATGCTAATAAATATTGTTTAAATTTTTAGTACAAGATTTACGACATTAGTAATTAACTTTTTTTAGATTTAGCAGCTTCTTAATAAGAAAAAAAAAAATCATGCGACAACTAAGACTTTAGCAGCTTCTTATAAAATATATTTTAGAAAACTAAAAGAAAAATAACTTAGACTTTTTCTCTGTAAATATATACGTACAGAATTCCTATAAAAGAAAAGCCAGCGTCTGACCAAATTAAATTAAAACTAAAATATCTAACATTAGTATCATATATACTTACTTTGACAACTAAGACCACCCATTTGGATGCAAAATGAAAATAAAACATTTGTTTAATTGATAATTAGGGTTAGTGTCGACAGAGAAAATCTTAAGAGGAATAATCAAACAACCACTGGTTTCCTCTTGTTTCCCGAAAATTCTTTTTCCATTGTCGAGTTAAAAAATGATGGGTTTTCGTTATTTCCAAGAAAGGTACTGATCGATTCCCTTATTTATAATCAAAGTAATTAATATTTAAATCGAGAGTTAGTAAATTAATGGGGTAAAAAAGGGCATTTGTCTTTGGGGAAGAAACAGGTAATGAAAACCCTAAAAGGTGCCGATTTGTCGGGTGAAACAAAAGCATCAAAGTTGTCAAAAATAAAACAAAAGGGTGTGCTTATTTATACTTATGTTATAGGAGTACATTTTAACAAATGAAAAAGGTTGATCTTAATACTATATAGTTATGCTGGTAATTTTTAATTAATGAAACACAAACACACAAGTCGTGGTTCATAGGTATCTCTCTCGTCTCTCGTGTCTCGTTGCCTCCCGTCTCTTCCCTTTTTTTCATACCCTTCTGTTCCACTCTTAACCCTAACACATTTATTGATTTATTATATACATACATACAAATAAAACATTGCACACATATCTATACGCATATACATTATACACGCGTCTAGTTATGTCTGAATTCAAAAAGCAATGATCAGATTTAGATCCGATCCTTCTCATGATCAACCATATATGGTAAATGAATTGTGAACTTGCATGTATCATCTATTTATTTATTCGTTTTTTTTTTCCATTTTACTAATTGTTGTTCCAATGTATCTCCTAATAATCTTCATATTATGAATTTATAAAATACTACGTTGAAAAAATTATATTAGTTGTTTTTTTTGTTGTCAACATATTTAGTATATCTAAAGTCAACTATATGCTGATACAGGAGAAGGCGTTAGTGATAATATTATATATTAGGGGGTCGATAATACCATTATTTTAACTGTTAAGGAAGAAAATCAAAATAACCTATCAGCCCGATACTTTTTAACTCGAATATCAAACATCAAATAATTACTTATGACAAGACGGTGAAATATGTAACAAAGATGTGAAGAAGATGACGTACGTTGTCATGAGCTGAAAGCCAATTTTGCGTGTAGATAGAAACCAAAACTTCACCCAACAAATTAAGTTAATATCTAAATAAAATATTTTATAAGAAAAATCGTTTGTAAACATTTTTAAAAAAGCATCCATGGCCTTATATATGGATGATATTTTGTCAAAAAAATATTTATAAAAAAAAGAAGAGAAAATGGATTTAGGGCTTTAGGTGAAATATAAATACTTCATATGCTTACTGACAGAAGCAATCCCTCATGCTCTTCGACACACCCACTCTCTATTTACTTCCATCCATCAATCTCAATCTATTTTTTCTTGACTTTTTTTACTTTTGCTCTTTTTATACTTTCCAAAGTTTTGTGATCAAATAATTTTCTTTGCTGAAATATTCTGGTTTGTTCTTTATATCAATTATTTACGTTGAATCTCTCTGCTACAACCTTTTTGACTACTTAATATACAAAGAATGCCAAAAAAAAAAAAAATTATAAAAAAAAAACAATAAAAAAAGGGAATGCAAACTATATGTAAGAAATTTTTATTTACCTTTGGTGAATATTCAAGAGATGTGAGTGGACCAATTATATATTGAAGGACACTAGAAAATTGCTAGACAAAATATATAGATGACTATATTGTAACGAACTAACAGAAAATTAATGTTTTAGTAGGAACTCCACAAGAAATGTAAAGGAGAAGACAAGAGACTGGTTTTCGGGTGTTCGGTTTGTGAAACCGACACGTGATGTTGATTCAGGTAACATTTGTCGTTAATGTGGAAGTATGTAAATAAATAAGAAAATGTGGGTATTTTTTTTTTTTTTTAATTTAATGTGGGTATTTTGTTTTTCATAATTAACTAACTAATCAACGTGAACACTTAACCAATCACAAGTCAAATCTTCAATAGTTGGCTTGGTTTTGCTCCAGATTTTAAGTGTTTTTGCCATCTGCTCAGGCTAATATATAGGCACTTTAATCGTTTTTATCCTTCACTAATTGTTTTGGTTAAAACTTAAAAAACTATTTTACGAATCACATGGTTTTTGGTTCTATCTTTCAGCGTGTTACTATTGTAAGTTTACAAACATAAGAATATACCTTTGACATTACGAGTATAAAGATAACAAATTTCTTGGAATTATTTTATCTTTAGATAGTTTACAATCAAATTTTTAAGAAGCTTAAATAAATTACACATCCTACTGAATCATGTTTCTGAACGATTTTATACAATACATGAACTAGTGAGACAATTTGAGTTCTTCAGTGGCGTTGTGGCGTGTGGAATTCCCAACCATCACAGCATCCAAGCTCACATCCATCAAAGCACAACGTGAGCCATGGCCTCTGTCCACAAATCGTAGCTGTAACCGTCTCTTTTCGACCAGAGAATCGTGTTTGTCCCAATCCGAGCCAATGCAGACCCGCGAAAGACGGCTTGCTTAACCATCTCAGTGCTCCAGTCGTTAAGCTCACACAGTTATGGACATTGAGCTTCCTCAATTGTTTGCTTCCTCCCTCTGCTTGTCTTTCCCTTGTAGCCAGCGACTCTATCGAAGAATCTGTTACATGAAAGCAACTCCTGATACTCAGCTCTGTTAAAGCCTTGCAACAGTGTGTGATTGTGTGGATGGCTCTGTCTGAGATTCCTGGCATGTGACCGAGATCAAGTGTTGATAATGTTTTGGTGATTGTTCCTTCATTGTTCAACAGATGGGATATTCCTCTGTCACTGACTCTCCTACAGCCGCGGAGAGACAGTTGCGTGATGGGAACATCTGACTTACCAAGTGCAAGCATGCCACTATCGGTTACATCAGCTCCTGCGAGATTCAGAGAAGTTAACTTTCTGAGGGCTGAAACAGAGTTGAGGCAAGAATCTGATATACTTTTGCAGCTGCCCAAGTCGAGCACCTCAAGATTGCCACACAACCCCAGTTTCTTCACGGCTTCGCTGGTTATGAGAGGGCACGTCGAGAGTCTGACCTCTTGAAGAGAACAGGAAGACCCTGTGACGTCATGGAATGCCAAATCAGACAACAGGAAGGCACCTCGTATTTCAAACTTTTTCAAGTTCCGACACGAGTGAAGGAGCGATGCAAAACCAGCGTCGCTGACTTTTGGGAACCCACCGAGCCTCACTGACTCTAAACCCTTGCAAGCCTCGGAAAGAAGAAATATACCCATATCGTTTATTCTTTTGAATGATATCTTGCGGTTGTAACAAGTTCGAACCAGAGAGAGGCTTGTGAGTTGCTGACAATAACCCAGAGCCTGAAGCCCAGTGTAAGTCAAGTCACTGTCGGGAAATGGCTCTTTTTCAGGACGGTCTTCAAGGTCCAGTTTGACAAGTTGAGGAAGAGAACCTGTGATAGCTATGATTAGCCTGTCAGATATCAAGTCCAGGACAAGAGACAGGCTTTGCAAAGTAAAAGAAGGTGAAGGAGAAAGCAAGGCACTATAATCAGCCTGAGACAAATAAGTTCCAGTGACTTTGAATCTGTTCATGAGAAGAATTGCTTCAGACTCAAGAAGTGGCTGTAACCTTAGAACTTTGAGAGTTTCTGGCAAGGAGAATCTAACAGACTGGAAAGCGGTGGCATCTACTAGAATACCTCGGATATTAAGTTGCAGAGACTGCAAGCATCACAAGAATATAAAACCCAATTCAATTTCACACTTTCTCGCTTCTTCGGACCAATGCCTCAGCAAGCTTTAACAAATTACCTCCAGATACGGACACCCGTTAAGCATCTGCGTCAAGTTAGACTGAAAAACAGCGGGAGAATCCAAGTCTGCCATTTCCAGGGTAAGAACCCTGTAATTCAACCAACAAAAACCCTCTTAATTACTCACTTATCATCACTTCACCACTATATGCTTCACACTAAAAAATTCAGATCAAGAGAGAATATGATTGACAAAAGCCCCATCTAATGATCCAATAAGTAAAGACCGAGGATTCGATTCGATTCAATTAGTCTATTTCACAAAAAATGCGACTTTTCGTCGAATTTCCCATTTTTCATAACCAAAAGCACGAGAATTTATTGAGGCACCTATCAAAAAAGTTCATGGAAATTATACCGGAGATTTGGGCAGAGGGAGCCGATGGAAGTGAGGACGGTGGAGGATAAAAGCGAACACCTGAGCAAGTGAAGTTCCCGGAGATGTGGCCCGAGAACTCCACGCACAGAAGCAGCGTTAAGGCGGAGACAATTCAGAGTTAAGCTACTAAGTCCGATACAACCACGCAACACATGATTCAGCGTTTCATCGTCCGGAGAGAAAACCTAAGAGAAACGAAAATTCGATAAATTTCGTCTCTTTCGGAAAAATCTCCAAATTGCAGAGAATCGGAAACTCACAGAGAGATCGAGAGAGGTAAGAGAAGGTAGAACACCGGAAACTACGGCGGAGCGGAGAGTAGTGGAAACACAGGCGACGGAACAAAGATTCTCCAGATCTAAACGCTTAAGTATCTCCTCCGCTAACACAGATCTCGTCACTTCCTCCATGGCTGATATCTCAATTCCAATTCCCAGAATCTCCAATGCTTCTTCTTCTCCTTTTGAGCCGTTGACACGATTAAGAAAGACGAAAGTTATTGTTTGGACGCAGGATTAGTCATATTCTTACCGACTTCTTCGGGTCATCAACCATCGGTTTAAATTCAAACCATAGACAAACCTCGTAGAAACCGGTTCAATTCGAATTTCGGTTCAGATTTTGAATATTTTAATTTTATTCTGCAGATGGGCTTTTAAAACAAGTTGGGCTTAGCCCATGTTTTGCAAATTTGGTCAACACGTTATTTCGAGTTCCTTTAGCGGCGGCGACTTCACTATAGATTCTTCTAGGGTTTTTAGATTGTTGTAACCCTAGAGAAGCCAGGCCTCCTATAAATTACACACAGCCACAGATACTTCATCTGCAGAGTTCAGGGCTTGAGACTACAGAAGAATAGTAACACGTCATCTCTGTGCTTCTTTGTCTACACTTCTGGAAAAAGTAAGTGATTACTGACGCCATTGCTCTTTCCCGAATGTAGACAAAGCAATACCGTGATGACGTTATAGAGATTTTGTTCATCTTACGAACATGTGTATATGTTCATCAATGATATTTTTTTGTTTTCTTGATTTTCATAGTTGTTTTATTTATTTCGCTGTCTGTTGATTTCGTTTTTCTTTTATGTTTTTGTTGTTTCTCGGAGATGTCACAATTGCTGCAGTGACAAAACCATAATATGTCACAATTGCTGCAGCCATAATTCGTTACTAATCAGCCCATACTTTTTTTTCCCCCAGTTTTGCTTTAATTTAATTAGTTTGGATTAGAAAATCAAAATTTCTATTAGTTAGATTGGTTCCATTTTCTAGATTAAACATCTCTAACTGTTAGAAATTAAATGAGTGAAAGAATCGAAAAGAAATAGTTTATATTCAATATTTATAATTAAGCTGATCATGAAAATACAAGTTGTTGTATATCATTGACGATGAGGATTATAAGGAAAAAAAAAGAGAAGGGTTACATCTAAATGTCCACACCAAACTTAACAAATAGGCGGTTCATGATCCCACCGTACACATCTGAACCATCCGGCATCACATTCATCATCGGGTACACATCTGAACCATCCGGCATCACATTCATCATCGGTTCATCATTCCGGTACATAAACCCCGGATTCAGCTGGTAAACTGGTATATTCGGCAGCTTAGAGATTCCGCTCATATAAACCTGTGTCAGATCAACTTGTGGAGCCATCGAAGAGAAAGGCCTCATCTCCACAGGTGTGCGAGACGGAGGAGGATGATCCCTAGCTAACCGACTGGTTCGATCCATCTGATTTTGAGGCATTGTTGTACCTGCAGACCGATTCCTTCCACCGGTATTGTTTCTACGTGCAGGTGGTGAAGGATGGTTGTGTATTCCATCGTATGTAGTCACAACTAACTTATTGTTGTCTGCTCCTCTCTCCACATGTTTCTTCACTTTGCACTCATTGTTTGTGCATTTGTAGTAACTCCTACACATTAACATATAAAAAAACATATTAATGTGTAAGATGATTAAATCGGTTAGGGAAAAGAGACAAAGAACATGGTTAGATATATATAACAACCTCGGATTAGGATTTCCTTTGACGACTTTCTGACCGTATTTTCTCCAGCGATAACCATCATTAGGATTGTCTTCGTCGGTTTCCATCTGAAGTATGATCCTTTGTGTCTTGCTTGTTCTTGTGGCTCCAATATTGTTTGATGCCTGATCAAATCTCCTGCAAGAGTTTATATATGTACTGGTTAAACTTAAATAAGATTTTGTTAGAGTTTTATTGATTATGATGTTATAAGTTTTGTTGGGACCTTCTCTTTGGAGCTGAAGGTTGAGCATCATCGTCTAATGCAACATTGTCTTCATCTTCCTCTTCCTCTTCATCTAGATATACATCTTGGTCTTCGTCTTCGTAATCGAATTGGTAGTCCTCGTCGTCTTCATCTTTGTTTTCATTTTCGCTCTCACTGTCTTCAATGGAAATGATGTCGATATGGGCATCGTCACCGAGTTCAGATTCAAAGGAAGCGACTAAAGGAGTCCCAATTGGGTCAACGTCACCGAGTTCAGATTCAAAGGAAGCGACTAAAGGAGTTCCAAATGGGTCAACGTCACCGAGTTCAGATTCAAAGGAAGCCACTAAAGGAGTTCCAATTGGGTCAACATCAGGTTCATAAGATGGGATATAAAAGGACTCTTCCGTTGGAATATCATCAAAGACTGTTTCACAAGTAAGAAAAATCTGACAAAAAGATTAGGAAAATTGAGAAAATGGAAGAAAACTTGAGACACAAGCAAATCAATTACCTTCTAGAGGAGGCAGATCAACATTGTACGGCTGATAAAGAAGATCATTGTTGAATACCATCGGCATTGCATTGTCTTCACCGGAAGTTTCCACCATCTCCGGAGGTCCGTAATTGGTGGCTGGAGACGGAGGAATAATCTGGAACAAGAAAGTACCAAAGACTATTGTAGTTAGGGTTCTAGAATTGAAGCTAAAGATCCCGATGGCTTCAAACGTAATTTTATGTAAATGTAAACGTAGATTAAAAAAAGACATTTGAAAAAAAATTACAGGGCATCAAAATTTATTCATAAAATCATAAACAAAATAAATTATATAGTCCGGGACAAACATTTGTAAGTAGTAAACGCAAATAGGTATGAAAAATAGTATCAAACTTAAACAAAAGGAAATAATAGATTCTATGTTTACCGATAGATATTTACCTTTTTTTTTTTTTTTTTGACAACAATATTACTTTTTATATATGTTACACGAAATAGAATTATAATAACATACGTAATCATATTCCCAAATATTGGTTCAATTACAGATATTATTTTTACTGTTTATCATATAAACTTTATATGTATTATAAATTAAAACAATCATAAACAAAAAAAGACAGTAATACTTACCTGTGAAGAATCACTGACCATATTGGGAGATTGCAATAGTGCTGATGGGCTAAATCCTGGAGAGATCGCAACGACAGGAGAATTAGGAACAGTCGAGCTCCTGAAAAATGCATCCAAAGGACTCATGTTTTCTGTATCGAGTGTTGGAAGACTGAATCCTATTCTTGCAGCTAATCTCTCACGGAGACCAGATCTTTGTCCGGACTGATCAGTATCATGATCTCTTGGTATGTTGGTTTGAGGGAAGATCTCACTTATCGGATTCATACCATCGTCGGTTTGCTCCAGCATCGCCAATATCGTTCTTGGGCTAGGGCTGGACGGTGGAGCCCAATAAGACGTCATTTCTATGAAGTTTCCATCAAAATCACTCATTTTTGACAAACCCCTAAGATGTCAAGAAACAGAATCTAGTGTAAAAGTGATAATTTTGTGAGATTTAGAATCAAATGATTGGTATATTAATGAAATAACGACATAATTTATAGATGTAAGAGGAGAAACCTTTTTCTTCAGAAGAAGATAGCCGCAAACGAAAGAAAAAGATAGAGGGTGTGTGTATTGCATAGGAGGAATATAGTGTTCTTATATAGCAAAGTTTGTAACCATTTTATTTTGGAAACAATTTTACATGGTCAAACTTTCGTCATCCACTATGTCAGCAATCCTTAAAGAGTTTTTCTTTTTTAATTTTTATTTTGGTTTGTACTTCGGTTCGGTTAAGTAAAACCAATACCGAAAGACTAATGATAAAAAAAATGAAAACAAAACCGAGTTTCCTTCATTATCGATATACAAACTTTTCTTGGTAAACATAATGATAAAAATTGATTAATTATAATATTTAAAATCATTTAAATTTTCGACGTGATTGGGTTTATCATTAATAAATTTAATTTAATTATAAAATCACTAAATTCTAGTGTACATAACAAATTAAACCGGATTAAAAAAAATAACCGTTATTACCTGTTTAATTTTGTGTTTTATAGAAATGTCTCCGTATCCCACACATTAATGGTATTAATATAACGGAGTTGAACTAGATTGAGTAACATTGCGATCTTATGTTTATTAAATCAACAGTCAACAAAAATATATGTTTTATGTACATTCGAATTAATTTTAAACCATATTTAAAAAATAACCATTTATCATAATTTATTTATTTTTTTAGGTTTATATTAATGTCGCACTATATAGAACATTATTCTAATAAATGTTATTAATATAACGGAGTTAAACTAGATTGAGTATCACCGTGATTTTATATTTCCTAAATCAGATAGTAAAAAAAAAATCTAGCAAATATATAGATTGTTCGTATATTCTAATAAATTTTAGGTCATACAATTTGCATGAGAATAATTACTCTTTCGAACAAAAATTAATAATCATTATAATTGTTATTGTCAAAAAAAATCAGTGTTTTTAAACTCGATCAGACACTACCAGTCCAGTCAACTTATATATACTAGATCGGTTTATATTAATGTCATCATATATGGAACATCATACTAATAAACGTTATTAATATAACATAATTAAACTAGATTGATTATCACCGTGATCTTATATTTGTTAGATCAATTAGTAACAAAATATATATATATATATATAGATTGTTCGTATAATTACTATATTAATAAATTTTAAACTAATAATCATTAATTGATGTTGTAAAAAAACATCAGTGTTATTAAACTCGATCGGACTCTGCCAGTCGAGTCAACATTATTATAAAATATTAAAATTTCAAAATGTTGCTTAGTAAACTTTATAATTGAACAAAATAATAAGATTTTATCAATTTTGTGTTGGTGGTACCACCGGTATGATCTTCACCATGTGTAAACCAAAACATTTCGGTTAATTTTGGTTCAGTTTTAAAACTCATAAATCTTTAGTGGTTAACTCAAATACGGAAATAACATAAATATGACAAAACAAAATGTTGACTAAGGAAAATGGCAAGTGCATATAAAATTTAGAAGAATATAGTTTTCTTTAAATAGCCATAATCATATACTGTAAGTCTGTCTATGTATTGTCACTCCCCACTGTTAATCTCTTAAAATATTCACCCACAGATAGAAACTAAATAAGTATGAGGATTTAGGAATAGATTCTTTTCCTTTCACACCGATTTAGGTATACATACCAATTTCTATGTTTCGAGTGTAATAGTATGTGGTTTGCATCGAGAAGTTAATCGTCTATGTTTTCTTTCGATTTTCAGCTATACTTTACTTCAATCTAATGTTGCACTTGTTGTAAAAACGATATTTTTTCTTTGAATATAATTTAACATTACATTCAAAAAATATGATATATATATATATTTTGTAAGGAGGACTTAAACGCAGTGGATAAAATTAAACTATAGTCCGTGAAATTTGTATAATCGGACATTTGCGATGATAAAAAGCTATCAAATAGTTTATATGCCTAATGTAACATACTAACATCTAATTATGTTAGTTTTCATAACGATTTTGATTTAGCTAAAAATCAAATACAAATATAAACTAATAGTGATCAAATCTAAAAGCTGGCTCTACATTAAAACTATCATATTGTCAGACAAAATTTTGTTAAAATTCATTGGTTCCGCACGAGAGAAGCTATAGATTCAAATTTCAAATCATCTTGTTTCCAATTTCCTGTTTTATCTATTCTACATTTCTACTAACCTAAACTTTTTCAAATTACATGTACAGGTTTATTTGTATAGACATTTTTTTTTCTTTCACTAATTTATATAATACACAAAAAGTTACGAAATCGTTGACAAAAAAAAAAAAAGTTACGAAATGGAATACAAAACTGGATAAACCAGAAGCAAGTGATGGCACCTGAGCTCATCAATGGGCTTTTAAAATTTCGGTCCATGACAGCCTGTTTAGTATTTTCATGTACAGTATCCTTTTCTGCCGAAGACAATAATACTTTACCATGACTAACAGAGAAATGTAATAGTTGAGAGTTAAAACTCAATTTTTGGTTTGACTTTCTAAACTAACGGAAAAAGAAATAAGATATCAAATAAATGCCATGATCGAATAATTTCTTAAACGGGAACTTACAAAAGCTTACAACGACAAACTTCTCTTACCGTGTTTAACAAGTTAACTACAGAGAAAAAAACCTCCAAGCCAAATCAGAAGCTTGGCAGCTACAAGAACTCGTCAATGTCTACCTCTTCTTCCCGATTCACATGTCTTGCTCAAGCTTCGTCTGTTATATACACCGACACCAAAATTTGGAAGAAGTAACAAAGCATTCCCAATTCTCTCAATCACTCTTAAGGCTCCTTATCTCGTGATTCTTCGACCAATGGAGTTTCCTTAAGCGAAAACTCATCGAGGCTTTCGTCTTCCTCTGTATCAGCCTTAAGCTCTTTGAACATTGCCATCACTTGAATCATTGTCGGCCGCTTGAACGGTCGATCATCCAAGCATTGAGACGCGATCTTCAAGTAATGAAACAGCTCAACATCGCCTGATTTCTCTGTTACAAGCTCCGGATCAAGAATCTCAACTCCTCTTTTCTCTCTATAGAGCTGTTTCGCCCACCCGACAAGATTATTGTCTTCTCCAAACTCCCCTGGATCAATTGGTTTCTTACCAGAGAGAAGCTCAAGAAGTATAACTCCGTAGCTGTAAACATCCCCTTTGGCCGTACACCGGAAACTCTGGTAATATTCCGGTGGAACGTATCCTGGAGTACCCGCGAGTGTGCTCACGCTCAGATGTGTGTCTAGAGCGCTGACCAGCCTCGCCATTCCAAAATCCGAGACACGTGCTTCGAAATCTTCATCCAGAAGAACATTGCTTGATTTCATGTCTCTGTGGATTATGTGAGGAATGCAGCTATGGTGCAAAAACGCTAGCCCTCTTGCAGCCCCAATCGCGATCTTCTTCCTTGAGGCCCAATTTAGAAATATTCCGCCTTTCTTCGATGATTTCTCGTGAAGAACGGTTTCTAAGCTTCCCCATTTCATGTATTCATAGACAAGAAGCCTCTCTTCACCAACCTTGCAATATCCCAAAAGCGGAACAAGGTTTCTGTGTTTGATTTTTCCGATTGTTTCCATCTCAGCCATGAACTCTCTATCGCCTTGTCCCGTGATTCGAATCAACTTCTTGATCGCCACAACAGATCCGTCTCTGAGTTGAGCCTTGTAGACTTCTCCAAACCCACCAGATCCGATCATAGTCTCTGCGCTAAACCCGTTTGTAGCTTCAAGAAGATGCGCGAAAGTGAGTTTTCTCAGTGGTTTCTCGAATGTAGCAACGTTGATGCTAAGCGGTTCGGGAACGCTAGAGAGCTTCCAGCTGCAGCTTCCGGAAGTTGGAAGGCTCTCAATGTATTTCTCCCTCTTCTGTTCCTTCTTCTGAACTTTCCTCACCCTGTAAAGCGCCATGACTAGCATCACAAAGCACATGAAAGAAAACGCGATTCCAGCAATGACAGCGGTTGCAACAGTTTGCTTCTTGGCATGGACGCGGGAAGTAATGGGCCGCCTAGGAGCTGAACCGCACGGACGCAAGGGAACACCACAGAGGCCAGAGTTGTTTGCGTATCTCGAGACAGGGAACGTTGTAAGCTGACCTCCAAATGGGATTGGACCAGTGAGATTGTTGTTAGAGACATCGAGATCACTGAGGAAAGAAAGCGATCCCAGAGATCCGGGTAAGTACCCTTGAAGATTGTTGTGAGATAGATCGAGAACACCAATCGCTTTCAATCCTCCAAGACTGTCCGGGATGGTTCCAGTTATCCTGTTATGTCCCAAATTCAAGACTTGGAGATAGCCCATGTTACCATAACCAGGAGGTATAAAACCCGAAACTGCGTTGTAGGAGATGTCGAAGTAGATCATGCTTCCATTTGCTGAGAATGTGTACATTGTCATGCCTGAGTATATCCTTGTCGCGGGACACGAATGAACCATTGGTAACCGCTCTAATCGTTCTGCACGAATGCCTTCAAACTCTACTAACCCGCCTGCACCTCTGCAGTCTGTTCCACCTTCGTTCCTCACAAATGCAAACTGTTTACCTGAAACGCTCCCGGGCATTACTAACCCGGCCTGGCTAGCTAGCTCACCCGGGAGGTCCCCGGTTAGATTGTTGCTGTTCAGATCAAGCCAGATCAGACTCCTGCAGTTCCCGAGCTCACGAGGAACATTCCCGGACAAAGAATTGTTGCCAAGCTGCAGGATTGCTAACTTGGAAAGATTACCGATCCCGCTAGGGATTTTCCCGGTCAGACGGTTACTAGAAAGAGAGATCCAGATCATATTGGTGCATCTCGAGATCGACTCAGGGATTGAACCGGTTAAAAGATTGTTGTTGAGGATAAGAGTTTCCAAGTTTCCACCTTTAACACATACACCTTCTGGGATTCTTCCAGTGAGATTGTTCGCCCACATAACCAAATCCGACAGATTCGGTAACATCCATATCTCTTTAGGAATCGGACCAGTAAGCTCATTGAAGCTGAGATCAATTGTCTTCAAGCTCTTGCATTTACCAAGCTCCATAGGAACTGTTCCTGAGAGATAATTGTTGGCAATGAGAATCTTTTCAAGAACCGGAGAGCTTTGCAGAGAGCAGAAACCAGACGGTACATTTCCGGTGAAACCATTAGAGCTTAGATCAAGAACACGAAGATTTGAACAGTTGGTCAGAGAAATTGGAACAGAGCCTGAAATGTTGTTGTAAGCAACGTATAAATAAGTGATTCCGGTGATTTTACTCACGACGGTGCTTAAGAAATCGCCGGAGAGGAAGTTGTTTCCGAGGTTAAGGTTCTGTAACGAGACGCAGGCGGTGAACTGTGGAGGTAGCTCGCCGGAGAAAGCGTTTCCGGAGAGATCAAGAACCACTAGGGTTTTGCAGAGTAGAGAAAGCTCCGGTGGGATTTCGCCGGAGAGACGGTTGTGAGCTAGAGAGAGCTGTTTTAGATTCTGGAAACTTCCCCAATATCCTCCGCCGGGGATTTTTCCGGCGAGATTGTTCCGAGAGATGTTTAACGTCTCGAGGAATTTGCAGTTAGGTAGAGTAATTGGGAATTTATCGCCGGAGATATTGTTCTGTGATAGACTGAAGAAGCTGAGATTCCCACAGAAACCGAAACTGAGATCGGAGAAGTCACCGGATAAGTTGTTGTGAGTTAGATCGAGATATTTCAACGACGCCGGAAAATCTGAGATAAAACTCTCCGGAATCTTCTCCGATAAGATATTGTAAGAGAGATCAACAGTCGTCAAGCTCTTTAAAGACGACGGAGCAAAACCCAATTTTCCGACGAGTTTGTTGTTGGAGAAATTCACAGAAACCAGATTCGAACATTTTGAGAAAACGTAATCCACCATTGAATAGTCTGGGATCGAGTTCGAAGACAAATCCAGAACTTGAAGATAACAACCAGAGGAATCAGAACCAGACGAACCTCCTCCAGAGGAAGAGGAGAAATAGTTTCCTTGCAGGTAAAGATTCTGGAGATTAGGCAACGCCGTGAGGTTAACTAGGTTTAGGGTTCCGGTGAGTCCACCGTTTCGGAGATCTAATCCAACGATTCGACCGTCGTCAGAGCAAGAAACGCCTCGCCAAGAGCATGAGCCACGACCCGACTCGTATTTCCAGTTACCAAGAACGTTATTTGGATCAGATTTTACAGAGATTTGCTTGAACGCCATTAACAGAGCAGTTTCGTTGAAGTCCTCGTTGATTAGGTGTTTTCCATGAATGCCCATCACAAGAGAAATCGCAAAGAAACAGAGTATCAACACTAACAGGGACAGCCATTTCTGCTTCATTTGGCACACCAAGTGTTCGATTAAATTACTTTATAGAGGTTGAAACTCCAAGCTTTGAATTTCTGCGGTTGAATTGAATCTCTCAGAGCAAGAATCTTCTTTTACGGACATGAAGGAAAAGAAGATTATCTTTGTAAGCTTATCACTGAAAAAAACAAAGAACAAATAAAAAACAGAGTAAGATTTCAGAATAACAACAAAGAAACAATCTTTTTCAAGGAAAAGTCGATCTAAATATATAGAACCTTGTTCAAGAAGAAGAAGACGAAGAAGAGTAGAAACTAAGTTTGATGGTGACGGAAGAAGAGAGACAGAGACAGAGTTTCGCTGATGAAGAGGACAACAGAGGTTGTCTGTTAGATACTGTGTCTGCTGCTCAAGTACGATGTTGCAGAGATGGTCGGATTTAAAAAAAAAAACCAAAGTTTTAGATTTTTTTTTCTGTTCTTTCCAAAATCAGATGGTTTAAGATTCCGTAGCAAAGAGAGAAGTGCTTACATAGAGAGGAAACTTTTTCTAGCACGACCATCACCCAGAAATGAGAAAGAGAACAACAAAAAGTGAATTTCTCCCGGAAAAAAAAAAGTTCTGTTTCTTAATCGTAGCGTAATTGAGGAGTTTATGGTTTATTAGTCTTTTGTTTGGAAAGAAATATCAAAGGTCTCTAATTCTAAAGTGAATGATTTCTTTATTTATTTTCAATAGTTTTTTAATTTTATCTTTGCGGGGAAATTGCAAAAGCAATAGAGAACAAAATTTTAAAACGAAGAAGAAAAAAAGGACAAGAAAAAAGGAAAAGCAGATAAATGAAGACATAATCCTACAGAAAAAGAAGAGAAAAACATAATCATGATACTAAAGATTTTAATCTCTATCTAATAATCTTGCATTATTTTAATCAGAAAAATAAATGTTTCACTATTGTAGTTACTTGTTTTGATGATTTAGTATTCAATTTTACTGCTTTAGAAAAGTTATCTTAGTGTACATATTCTAACTACTAATTATGAGTTACCTTCAAATAGTACGTAGTAACAAAACTGTGAGATATTTGTCCGCATGGTTGTGGTTGGTTAGATTTGTACATATTCAGTGATTGGTTAGATTTGGGAATGTGCTAAAACATTATTTCCATAGTTTAAATTTTTTTGAAAACAAGAATTAGTTTAAAAGCATTCCAAATTCGGAATAGGCAGTGTGGTAGTTTTTTGGAAAGTAGTATTTTCTATAATATTTTGGTGCGCTTTCACTGAAGTCGACCGAATCAACCGATAAAATTTATAAAATAGAAAATAAAACTGAGATATTTGAGATTTATTATTTAGGATACAAAACGCTAAATAATCTTCAAATATGTACAACAGCTGTTTTTTTTTCTTTCACTTTTGCCCGTTGGTGATAAAATCTTAATGGGACTTTTAGTCAAACACTAGGATTCGTTTTATTTAACGTTTCTAATAAATTATTATTATCACCCTTTATCTTTGCTTTTTTGGGGTTAGATGAATTAACCGGCACGTATCGAGATTATAGGTCTCTTGTTCCCATATAAATAGTAGTAACACCTAACCTATACAAAGAAAAATAAAAATATGATACATTTGACGATTGTTACGATAAAGGCCTACTTTTTTCCTTAGTTCTCGTATGTTTCTACGCATTTATGCAACTTTCTAACCCTACACGGCACGAAGCACTAGCTTATTAAATTTAAAAGAATTTTAACAAATATTGTTCTTAATTTTGCCTTTGGTCCTTTTCGTTTCCTTTTGTATATTTGTTGTGGCCTCGTGTTTTGTCTTTATTTATGTAGTTTGCCGTTTAACTTTTTGACAATGTAGCATTTTATCCAATTTCTACCTAAGCCCATATAATAGCTCTATTAGTTAGTCTATAAGTACTCTTTGTGAATAAACTAAGAGAAGCACCTTAAAGATCTTTTTACATTTATACACACTTACTTCAACTAGTTATACAACAAGTTGAAATGTTGAATAAGTTTTTGCTTGACCCAATTCTAGTTAACAAAAATATTAAATGTTGGATACCAAACCTAGTTACAAAAATCATTTTTCAAAAAGCTTCTCTAAATGTTGGATACCAATATTTTATCAAAAAAAAGAAAGTAGTTACATCTCATTTTGGGGTAGTATATAAATATTAAATAAAACATTATGTACTTTTCTATAGCACATATGTCAACATGTAAATATGTAATAAACCAAATACAAGTATAATAAATAAACAGACAATTGAACATTAATTCCAAAATCCGTGACATTCACATGTAAAAATGAGCTATTGATCACGGGAAAAACAAAAAATTTCTCGAAGTGTTAACTCATAACATAGTTTATACACATAGAAAATATTAAAAAATTAGAGTATGGTTCTAAACTATTTAGCTTGTGATGTTCGATGTAAATGACAATAGGGTCGGAAAATTTGATTTAAAAATTATGGTGAGGAAAAAGAGAAAGGTCCTAGGAAATCAATTTAATAATTATAGGTTAGATGATAAAAGAAATTAAAATAGGAAGGGGTTTTATGAAAAGCCGGAAACGATTTCGACGCGCGTGGGCCGTAGGGTTGGGCTGGGTACCGGTTTTGTCAGTATTCTCTTCCGCACGAGCGCATATTTTGTGACCTCTTTCTTCCCTAAAGATTCTCGTCATTCTCCCATGCCCACTAGTATATTTTTATGTGTAATGTGATTATGAAATTATTCAGAGACTAAAGATAAAATATATAATATTTTGAAAGAAAAAATTATATATTTATGTATAGTGTGATATAATATTATTCAGTGACTAAAAATAACGAGTAAAAAAAGCGGTACGACAAAACTGAAACTATTTTATTTGATATCGTTTTTGTGATTAGTTACATGTTTACATCGAACCGTAAACTCCATATCGCAGCGATACAAAGCTACCAATCCCACCCTAAATCTGAAACATGAGATTTTTGTAGCTAAAACAATCATAAATCTATGACTCTTCTTCTTTCTTTTACTACTGAAAATTTGATTATATAGTTATTAAAATGAAAATTCGTTATAAGTTTTCACGTAAATTATATTCCAATTTTCGTTACATATTCTATATATAATACCATCATTAATCAAAATGTAATTGGTCCTTTTGTGTGTAATGAAAGGTGGATGATGACTTCATTAAAAGTTGATAACGATTATTTTTCTAATGATGACCCATATCCTAATCAACCCAGTTTTATTCGTTTTATTTGTCTAAAATCTAAATAACAATCACTTTTTTATATGTATATATTTATTTTCTTCTTTTTAGTAGTCCATAACTTGTAAAAGAAGAAATAAATAAAAGGCAGAAAAAGACATTAATGGTCCAACGTATCATTATTAATATTAGGTAAAAGAAAATTGACGAATAGTTCATGCATGACTCTCGACACCTTTCAATCTTTCAAATACAAAGTTCACATATCTAAAATGATTTATCGGGAGATAACACTTTGAATATTAAAATTGATTTTCTAGTTTAGTTACACTTTTCTTGTTAATTTATCGAATATGATTACGCTTATATTTTGATAATTTTGTTTGACATTAAGAACCGACCTAATAATGAAGAAAAAGCTAAGCAATTCACATTTTCGTCACCCACTTACCAATATATATATAACCAACAAAATTCAATCACATTCCAATCAATTAGTCAACCGTTTATTAATTTTGCCCCTTTTTTCTTAACAAGTTAACTGTAAAAGCCTCTTTTCAGTGCAAATCATGGGTCTATTATCAGTCATTACGCTATCTTTGTGGATCTTCTGTATATGATTTACTCATCAAGATGAAACATTTTCAAGATTTAGTTCCCAACTTTAATTTAACAGTTGTACATCACATTCATGCAAAAGAAATCTAATTTAATAATATAAAAAATCAACCATGAGCATATTATTAGATTAATCAATGTAAGGGTGGATAATGGCATTATCATAATGCAATAAAAACAATAATTTATTATAATATTGTGGATTCTGAATATAGTAATATGAATTTACGATGATCTCCTTTTGATGCTCTCTGGTTCCACATATGCTTCCACTACAAAATTTATCCTTAGGTATGTCTTCCAAACTTCAGTTCACTCTATTTGGCGTGAACGGAACTGTCGAAGGCATGGCGATATCCCGACTCCTCCGGAGAAGCTTAACAAACTATAGATCGGCATGCGCGTAATCGACTTCACTGCTTTACGCAACAAGCTAACTCTAAGTTCAAGGATGGATTGCAAATTTGGTTTGGCTCGAGAAATTTGGCAAGAGCTTAAAGACTTCCAAACAACAGTTCGGCTTTGACTCAACTATTTTTTGTGGTCTCTTATAAAAACTCTACTAAAAGATGCATTCATTGTAAACAAAGTTTTTTGGTTGATATAAATTTTACATTCATTCCAAAAAAAAAAAATGAATTTTTAAAATAGAGATTGGCCAACAAATGTAGTATCTATTTCACTAGATTTCTTTTGATTATATGATATGAGTCTGTTACTTTAGTGAGAACAATATTTTCAAAACTAATACAGAGGTATATATTAATATTATTTTTACGATCTTGTTTTTTCCTCGTTCTAATCAATTGGACCTCAAAAATTAAAAAGAAGAATATAAAAATAAAAAGCTATACCAAAATGGGCACAAACCCAATCAATGCGCATTTGCACCAACCTCTTTGTCTTTTCTCCGGTCGTTGATCGATCTCCTACGGCTCATTTCATCTCTACGTTACAAAAAACAAACCAAAAAATTAACTATGGTTTTTGGTCAATTTCGATTTTGAGTCGAGTGAAAAGTAAAAACAGATTTCTTTTTTTTTTACCTGAGAAAATTCCAAATGGAGTCATAATGAAGGAGGCCAAGTAGTTTCCTTCGTTTTCCTTTGTGAATTACTTCACCTCGTTTTACAACAGGTAACTGCTTCACACCTCTTGCCTCCATCAACTCTTTGGCTACACCAACCGTTGCGTCTGGATAACAAGTAAGTAAACCGCGTTCTTGGCCTCGGTAGCTTATTTTCTTAGTACACACAGAAGAAACCGGACATGTATTCTCCTGCAAGAGACGAAAACTTCATTCAAGTCAACTTTAGTTTAACGAGAAGAGTAAGGAGACTGAGGGAGTTTGTTTTGTTTCACTACTTACATCTAAGATTGTAGAGACGTTATTTGACAAGTATCTTCTGATATCGCCGTGTGTTAGAATTCCGGCTAGAAAATCATCGTCATCGACCACCATAAGGCAGTTTTGGTGGCTGTCTTTAAGGATGTTTCTTGCTTCTCTTAGAGTTGTTCCTGAAGAAACTTTCACGTAGTTCTTTGACATAACCCGCATTATCTTTAGGTCTTCCAGAATAGTTTCTTCATCCAAAAAGGAATTATGGTCAGGGTTCTCTATGACTGTAAGCTCAAGGGAGTCAGCATCATCAGTGTGTCTCCAGACGCCTTCGGTTTTACGCTCGGAAGGTAAAAGGGTAGAGTATCCTCTTCCTGTGTTACGACCATCAGATGAATCACTCTCTTTGCCTTGGTTTGCCACAGAGGGAACCCATATTGCTAAACCAACAGCTCCCTGTTAGTAGAAATCGACAAAGAGATCAGATCAAGAACAACCAGAATGCAGATATTTAGTGGAAAAATAATGTTTACGTACAAACTAACTAGCTCTCGAACTCTGGTTAAAAACGTAATATTACAGTGACATGGTGTGTGGTACAATGCATAGTTTCAACAAGGGCTTTGCTGCTTGATTATTTAAACAGGTAAACTCGGAAACTACTTGAGCGAATTTCCACGATAAGCACCACTGAAACAGAACGGGAAAGAGAATATTTACCATGAGGGGAAGCAAAATTCTATAATCTTTCGTTAGCTCGAACAGCAGTAATACTGATGTTAAGGGAACAGAGCACATTGAAGCTAGAGTCGCTGCCATTCCAACCTGCATCACATAAAACGATGTGTCAGATTTCATAACAATCAAATTGGAAAGTACTAATTTATTTTCAAAAAACTGCACTGAAACAAGGGCCTGCGACAAAGGGAATACAATACCAGAGCGTAAGCTTGTGGTTGAGCAACAGCAGCATTACCAGGAATAGCTCTGTTAATAATCTCAGCAGCCGAACCCCCAAATACAGCACCAACAGCAGCACCAATCATCAAACTTGGTGCATATAGACCGCCTACGAGCCCAGAGCCTTTGCAAAGAGCTGTAGCCACAACTTTGGCTGCGGCTAACTGAGCTAATAACCAGATTCCAGGAGCTGAAGCACTTTTTCCAGTATGCAGGATTTCCTCAACATTTGTAAACCCCCAATACAAAATTCCAGGGTACTTGAGAGCAATAATTCCAGCTCCTAAACCACCTAGTGCAGGGCAGACAATAGCAGGAAGACCAAATTTCTCTTTGATGAAGTCGAATGACTTGGTAAACCAAGTGACGAGACGAGAAAAAACAACGCTGACAGCACCGCAAAGCATGCCTAATATCAGGTACAGAGGGAGCTCTGGAGACAAGTGAAAACATGTTCGGAAACTTATACACAAACACTCGATGAAGCATATAAATATCGGCATTCATTATTTAAAGATACCAAGATTCATATACGCTACAAAAAAATCCTACCACAAGACTAACTGGAAGGTTTGCAATATAGATTAACAGTGAAAGAAACATACCTGCAGCGGACTTAAGGTCGTATGAGGGAACTGTGAAAGCTGATTGAGTCCCAAGCAGTGCATTTGACACGGTCGATGATATAACAGAGGCCAATATTATCATTGCAGTGGTAAATGGGGGAGAGTTCTCGGCCCTTAGAGGTCTTAAGACAGTCTCAATAGCAAAGAAACAACCCGCCACTGCTGCATTGAAACCTGTAACGAGAAATAAAGATTGAATAAAATCAGATTTATAACATTGAACAAGCCAAAGTGTAGCGAATTGAGTTCCTGCCTGGGGAAACAAAGAAACGTAGTGCCTATCTTAGTGCTCTTATCTTTAGTAAGAAACACCATTACCCACGAATCATACTTCAAAATAGCCATAAGTAAGCTATTTTTCAGTAATTACTCTCAGCTACATGCTTTGTCTAGTAATAGAACCTAAGAACCATAGGCACATTTGTAGGCTATATAGTACATACACATTTCTGGGACCAAGAGAGTGAGCGAAAAGAACCAGAGGCCATATAGATTGCATAAGCCAAAAAAGATACCAGGAACCTAGTATGGACATCTATTAGTCAAATTAACCAGGTTAAAGATAATGTTAAACAGCAATATACTAGAGCGAATGTTGCTCTTCTGTGCATTCACAATCCAATAATACATCAATACCAATCCAGAAGGTGCATAAGCTGTTTAAAATGACATAGGGTGTACACTATACCAGATGCAATCCCAGAAGCCGCACCAGCTGCAGTGAGAGCTATTCTCCTTTCTCTGTTGTTTTCCATCATTAGTGCAAAGCCATTGGCACATGACTTTCCAATGTCGACGCTAGGTCCCTCAGGACCCAGTGAACATCCTGTGCCAAGGGTCACAGCAGCTTGGATGGCCTTTATCACTGGATAAATACCAGCAAGAAAATCTAGTCCTTGTCTTTGAGAAGAAGTAGATTGCCTGATTTGGTCTAAGATCTCAAGCAAACCATGCATCATTCCTACTATAACACCTCCAGTGACCGGAATTAGAAGAATCCGGTGCCAAGTATCAGCAAGTCTCTGTAGACGAAGCCATGCAGCACCTTCATTGGGAGTACCAGCCCATGCCCACTCATGAATGACATGAACCTAGACAAAAACACTACTCTATTGAATCAGCACTCAAAATAGTATCCAATCGAATCAATATAGATCGAGATCTGATGTATGACCGTACCCCTTTATTGAAGCCGGCGACACAAATTCCAGCGGCGACACCGATAAGACAGCCGATGAGAAGCAGAGCCCACTCAGGTGGAGCACTATCTCCGAGCACTTCTTCATCAAACCCGTACTCGTCATTTCGATCATCAATATTATGTAAATTACTGATACCACCACCATCTTCTACTCCAGCAGCCGACAACGCGGAAGAAGAAGACGGATTATGTCGCTCTCTATCGACTCTGATATTCTCCATCCGTTTAAAGCTTAAACGACGACCGGAAAGAGAAAATCTCCGATCTAGATGCTTGAACAGATCCCTAACTCCTCCAGCTCCACTTCTGACAGCCGGAGACTGAGATTCAACATCAAGATCACCATCACCTCCGCCAATGCCTACTTCATCGCCGTCGGTGGATCGTAACAGATGTCTGTCTTCGTTGTACTCTCCGGCTCCTCCCGATGACATCTCTGATTTCAATTGGCTGTTACCAACACATCATCCCTTAGCCGTGATAGTTCACGATGGCATCAATATCGTCTCTCCTCTCCGGGATGAAATATAAATCTACGCCGCGGAGATTCGTCGCCGGTGTTGTTCAGATTTGATCGGATTCAGATTCCGAGTGAGTTTTTTTACCGTCTCTCTCGATAAAGAAACACGCGGCAGGAGTCGTAAAGAGAACCTTCAGTGTCAACTAGAAGTTTCAAGGCAAGCCACCATTTATGGGCCTTTATTGGGCTCAGTTTTGTTTTGGAATAAATAAAATTTATGTTTGTTACTGCACAACAAGTCGATATGTCCGAGTGGTTAAGGAGACAGACTTGAAATCTGTTGGGCTTCGCCCGCGCAGGTTCGAACCCTGCTGTCGACGATTTGTTTTTTTTTTGTTTTTATTGTTGGCTATTTTAATTTCAGAATTTTTGAAATCAATGGCTAATACTTTACACAACCACTCTGCTAAAACATGTTTGAGAGTGGAACATGAGAAGTAAGAAAAAAAAAACATCTGATTAATCGATATCACAAAAAGCCTTTTGAAATAAAAACTACAAAGACTAACATCTTCTATATTTTTTCAACTTTGTTATAAGATGAACATAATGCCCTTTCTCCACCATGTCTTTTACTACCTCATGAGCCTCTAAAACTTTCCCTGCGTTTCTTAGATTGTTCACCAGTGTACTATACACCACAAAATTAGGGTTACACCCTCTTGACTCCATTTCCTTGAGCAACGAGCACGCCTCTTTGAATTTCCCCGCCATACAAAACCCGCAGATCATTGAGTTGTATGTGAAAACATTCGGGAGTTGCCCTTTTTCTGTCATTTCTTTGAACATTTCTTCGGCTTTCTCGAGCTCCCCACCTGATATATAGCCCGTGATCATAACAGTGTAGCAAACAACATCCGGCGTGCATCCAACTTTTACCATTTCGTCCATAAAGTATTTGCAAGCTTCTAACTTCCCAGCTCGGCTCAGCCCGTCTATCAAAGTAGTGAAATGGATGACACCGGGCTCAACTCCTACTTCCCTCATATGATTTAGAAGGTTAAGAGCAGCGAGAGGCTTGTTTCCTGTGGCTAGATGGTGGAGGAGGATGTTGTATGTATATAAATCAGGAGAAAACCCGTCTTTAACCATTTCATCGAGTAATCTGTAAAGCCGATCTGTTTTCCCTAACCTAAAGTTTGCGAACATTACAATGTTGTAAGTCAGAACATCCGGCGAAAACCCGTCTTCTAACATCTGCTCGTAAACCCAATCAATCAGCTTGTACTGTTTCACCCCCAGCAACGAATGCAAAATAGCGTTATAAGAGTGTTTGTAAGGTCGGTAATTGAAAGTTTTCGACTTGATGAATTGCTCCACAACATCTCTAGCAAGGCCTGCTTCACCGCAAGTACATATCAACAGATTAAATGTGCATGCCGTTGTTGGATAACCGTCTTTGATCATCTCGTCAATTAGCCTGCACATGGCTTTATACTCACCACACTCTGCAAATATCTTCATAAGTAAATGATAACAATTCGCAGTGTGCCTGAAATTCTCTTGTCCACCACACCACACAAAGAACTTGTAAGCTAGCTTAGCACACCTTGTCTTATTATCATAACTCAATGTCCTTAAGATCCCAACAAGAACCTCTCTCACTAATAGCCCTGAGATTGTAACATTCAAATCATCTAAAGCTGATTTCGTATTGAAACCGGGACAATCTTGCTGTAAAGTATCGAGAACCCGAGACGCACCGAGCTTAGCACTCTCCATAAACCTTCTTCTAACAGAGATTTTCTCACCATGTTCCTCCTCGTCAAACCCACAATCCATCTCCGAAGATTCCCAGGAAATCTTCAAGGGCTCTTCGATGCCATTATCGGTTACATCACCACCGATGCTACCACTGCAAAATCTCCTCGATGTGAAGAGAAAGCGAGAAGCTTTACGAACTACAACACTTGTGCTATAATGAACTACAGAGTTCATATTTGAGCTTAATCCAACATTGATGTTTCCTCTTCATCATCTCTGCAACTTTAAAGAACTAAACAGACTCGAGAAACCTAAATTCAAAGACGCAAATCTCACCACCGCGAGCCTCGGATTCGTAAAATCGCAAAAACCCATCAAACTATCGGCTATCAAGCAAATTTGAATCTAGATTTCTACGAATTCCATCTGAAATCGAAGATTACCTTGACGAAGAAGACGAACCAGAATCCAGGTTCTACTCAGTCGTCTCTGTCTCTGCTCTTTGTTTTTGAGAAGTGAGAAGAGACATCGCTGAACCGAATCACACAATTGTGAAGAGGATCCGACCCGAATTTTATGGGCCCTTAAATGAAACTGGCCCAGCCCATAACGTTATCAACGTGGGAACCACTTTTTGTTTTGCTATATACACCTTCACAACTTTTAATTTCGGTTAAATTAGTTGACTATAGAACTCAAAAGTGGTGTCCGGCGATCAGCGATGTTAGCACCGGCGGAGACTGTTCTGATCACGACGGAGGAGACAAGTCTCTCTGTCGGTGATGTTATCTTCATGTCGGTGCACAATCTAATAGCTTCTGTTTCTAGCTACCGTCCATGGTGGTCAGAATTCCTAGCATTCGGTTCCATCGACCGTCCAACCTCTTTCTTCTCCGCGGCCTCGCGTGCTAAACTCAACCTTTGCCACTTTGTTGTTAACTATTTTCTTTTAACCGCAGCTTTGGTCACACTCTTCTTGATCGGTGATCCGGTGGCTCTTCTCACGCTTGCCTCCTTTGCGGTCATGTGGATGCTCCTATATTTCTTTAGAGACCATCCGTTGGTCTTGTACGGTCGACATATTAGTGACCGTGTTATCTTCGTTGGGCTGATCATTGGCTCGCTTTGGGCTTTGTGGTTCATAAACTGCCTCCAAAGCCTGGTTCTTGGTATTGTTACAAGTGTCTTGCTTTGTTTCGTCCACGCCGTCGTACGAAATTCAGACGACCTCTTTGTACAAGAAAAAGATGTTGTTATTCCTTCCAATTACCTTCATTGGAGCTGACGATGTCACACTTATTTAATTACGTTTACAATTCACACGCGCATTATATATCATATAATTTGAACGCGGCTTATGAAATGGTTCAAACTTTATGCTTCAAAAGTTGACTTAATTTCGTCCTAACATTGTTTTTTTTGTTGAAAAAAAATCGTCCTAACATTGTTCATCCTCAAAAAGTCGAGACTCCAAGACTTCAAGTTAGCATCATGCTTGTATTTTAAACCTGTTTTGGGTCGCAGAGACATCTATCTATTCATTCTAGTTTAAGCTAGCATAGGGCTTTCTTGTTATATATGACTATATTCATATTTTTTAAAAACACCAAAGTTACATAACTAGAGTTATTTCAAATATTTCGGATGGTTTGGGCGGAGAAGTCAATGTATGAAGTCTCCACCTAAAAGGAGAGAGATACCAGATTCAAACTTGGGTTTAGAGGGAAACCAACTAATTCATATCCAAATTAGATGATATATGTTTAGAAATATCCAAATTCTAATTATTTTAAAATTTAATACCCAAATTAACTAACGAATAAATAACACATACTTTGACCGCATCTTTGTGAATCAACCATTAATTTTGAAATATTTTTTAATCCCAAACCATCATATAATGCTTACTAATAAAACAAGACGATGTTGTATATGTTTAAATTTTCTTACTCTCAAAACGAGGTTGAGGAAAATAAGTTTCCCCTCAAGTAATTAGAAGATAAGATAGAGAGAAAATGTGAAGATTTCAATGGATAGATACTAGTAGATTGGATTTCCATTATGGGAAGTTATTTTTTATATAAATGATATATGTCCCAAATTTTAATTACTTTAAATTTTTATACTCAAATTAGCGAATAAATGACACATACTTTGACCGTATCTCGGAGAATCAACCATTAAATTTTTCATTTTTTTCTCAAACCGTCATATAATGCTTACTAGGATGCCATCTAATAAAACAAGACGACGTCGCATATGTTTAAATTTTCTTACTTTCGAAACGAGGCGGAGGAAAATAAGTTTTCCCTCGAGTGAGAAGATAAGATAAAGAAAAAGGGGACGATTTCAATGGATGGAAAAGAATAGATTTGGTTTCTACAATCTTGACACAATTAAGGGGTAAGCGAGATCAAATCTGAGTTCGAGTCAAGAATTTTCTTAGTTCGAGAATACTTTTTCGCCGAAAAAGTGAGGTGAGTTTCTCTAATTAGGGTTGTTTGCTATATATTCATAGATATCAAGTGAGACATTCGATTCACATGAAAAGTTTGATTGTTTGTAGATTTTCAGTTTTCTTGCTTTCCTTTGTTGCTTTTGCTGATCTCGTTTCGCTTAGGAGACCGTCTAGATCGAATTACAACAGATCGCTAACCAAGAGCTTAATCGCTTAAGGTTCTATGATGAAATGAATCTCGGAAATTTATGCTTCCATGTTTTAAATTTTTTTTAGCATGAGACCATGTTAGCTTCATGAAAATATCTTTTAGGTTAAGCTCATTGTAAAGGCTAAACTGTCATTATAATGATATTTACATTCTTATTAAAAAAAAAAAGTAATGTGCATGCTTGTCTCGAGAGGAAGCCAATACAACACAAAATTGTTTACATGGAAAAATAAAATAAGTAGTTCTGGTTCGGACGACTTTTACATGAAAAGTTTTACTGATTTAATTTCAAGTAGGCTTATTGAATATATGGAACTTGAACACTTATAGGTAGTATATGTTATTTCAAGATTGACATGAATGGGATAGTACGAATGTAACAATTGCACAATAAGTTTTGGTGAGCATTTTCCATTAAAATTTCTGGAAACCATGTCTTTATTATAAACAGTTTAATTTCTTACAAAAAAACATTTCCTTCATTATTCATTGATAAAATTAATTAAGAGAACAAACCTGTTCGTTTTCCCTAGACAAGGCAATAAATCATATCCTAGAGAAGAGTAATCCATCTTCTCTATATGCCTAAACGTGCAATTGAAAAGTTTCTTATATTTCTTCTTTTCCTTTGTCTTATTATTCCTTGTCTATGTTCTTACTTGTGTTCACTATTTTTCTTGGACAGATTCCAAGTTTCTTATTCTTCAAGATAAGAGAATCTTGGTTAAAAACAAAGAAAAGAAACGTTGAGATTGTGAAGAAATGGACAAGCTCAGTCAGTTGCCTGACGAATTGCTCGTGAAGGTACTTTCATTTCTTCCAACAAAAGATGCTGTAAGCACTAGTATTCTATCGATGCGATGGAAGTCTCTTTGGATGTGGCTACCTAAACTGGAGTTTGATTATAGTTGTTATTCAGAGTCTAGAGGGCAGGAGTTAGCTAGATTTATTTCTTTGAATCTGCCAGTACATAAAGCTCCGGCCATTGAAAGCTTGAGTCTCAAGTTTAGGTATGGATTAAATGGATCAATCGAACCTGAAGATATCGATTTTTGGGTTTCACTTGCAATCTATAAAAACGTCCGTGAGTTATGTCTCAAGCTTTTTTATTTTGGGGAGCGTCAAACTAAGTTGCCTAGTAGCTTGTATATCTGCAAATCGATTGTGATCTTGACACTGAAAGACGAGATTCTCGTGGATGTTCCTGGTACGGTATGTCTCCCCTCCCTGAAGACATTGTTCCTTAGACGTGTGACTTACTCGGATGAAAATTCTCTTCAACGACTTCTTTCCAACTGCCCTGTTCTTGAGGATCTTTTTGTGGAAAGAGATAAAATTGACAATTTGGGAAAAATGAGTGTGATTGTCAAGTCCTTGCAGAGACTAACCCTAAAGATGTCTATTGCTTGTGATCTTGATGGGCTTATGCTGAATACTCCTTCTTTGAAGTATCTCAAAGTCACTGATGAAAGGCTAGACAGTCATGGTGATAGTGATAGTCCGCAATACGCCTACTCTTTTGAAGCTATGCCTAAGTTGGAGGAGGCAGATTTTGTATTGACATTCCAAAATATCAAAAAGTGTTGTAGATCATTCACATCTGTTAAGCGGCTTTCGTTATGCTTAGGAGTCTACAAAGAAGAGGTAATCTGTTTCCATCCATCTATCAATCTCATTTTGGAACAATATTGTAAACCGGCGTTTTCTTGAGGTTGAATCCTTTGTGATCTTGTGCAGTCTTTGTATCATGAGGGTCTTGTTTTCAACCAGCTTGAATATTTGAAGATATGTTCATGTGATTCAGATTGGTCTATTTTACTTGCTCGGTTACTCAGGGATTCTCCTAATTTACGAGATCTCGAGACTTACGTGATAGAAGTAAGTTTCTTCGTTAGAAACCTATTCTCTTGGTTCAATTTACTATAATGTTTAAGCCTAACTTCTCATGTTTGATTACAGGATCATCCAGACAGGCGTGTAAATCTACCAAATCATTGGGACAATCAATTGAATTGTGTTCCTAAATGTTTGTTGTCGAGTCTCGAAACGTTCCAGTGGAGTGAGATGTATGGATTGCTGCAGAACCAGATGGATGTGGCTAAATACATCTTGAGAAATGCTCGCTGCTTAAAGTATGCGACAATCTCTTTTCCGACAACCTATGCTCAAGAAACAATAGATGAGATGATCGAGGAGTTGTCACTTTCTTTTCGAGGTCCAGAAACATTCCAAGTCTTCTTTGATTGAGGATGTGAATCATAAGGATTCAGACTTTCATTTCCATAGACACTACCCTCCGTATTACAATGGTTTTTTATTTGCAGCCGTAACTTGATCTAAACTTAAGTTTTATTTTTTGTTTTTGTATACTTTATCTTTGAGCATACTGTTTTTGTTGAGACATTGATTTTATCTTCTTCTGAGATCTTACATTTAGACTCTCTCTTAGTTATGAAACTAGCTTCACCAAATCACCTAAGTTTTTCATACGAACATTAGTTCAAATTAAATCGAAATCTTGAGCGTCAGTGAAAATGTGATTTCATCTCTCTGTTTCCATAGTGTATACTTTTATGTTCTTCTTAAAACTCTGCAAACCAATCTTTTTAAATGGAGAAATAAGAAAGTTGCAAAAAGAGGGATAAGTCTTAGACAACAAAGACAACAGAGGAATATGAAGAAACAGAGATAGAGAACAGATTAGATAGCTTGCAACACAAGTCAAACATATACATATACGAGAAAAGAGAGATTGAAATGAATCATCCAAAGAAGCTTGGGTCGTATCCATTGCTGGAAGTAGCCAAGATGTAGTAAGCAACGATGTGTCCAATAGAACCCCAAGCAAGAACATCAACAATGTTGAATCCAATTGGATCGTTCGATTTCAAGAGACTGACGTATTCCTTAGCACGATCATCTCCAGCTTCGAAATGGGTTTTTCCGTTCTGCTCCGGTAAGCCTTGTTTTGCTACGTTCTCTCTCTGGAAGTTGAAGAAGACGAAACGGCCAAGGAAGAGGGAGAGACCTGTGCTGAGACTTATGACGATGGAAGGGCTTAGCTCAGCTCTCACGACAGCGGAGGATGATTTTCTTCCGGAGGTGGTTGATAGTTTAGGTAAAGCGGAGGAAGAGCCACCTAGACGGAGGGGACGGAGACCATGGAATGAGATGGAGTTAGGGTTTTTGTGGGAGATTGCAGTGGAGAATGTGGTTGGTGAGAGCAAAGCTGATGCGCTTGTGGCCATTTTGCTTCTTCTTCTTCTTCTCTAAGAAAATTTTCAGTGAAAGAGAAATGAGTGGTTTTGGATTTATGATCTTGAGTGATCCGTTTTGGCTTCTGTGAAGAAGGAGAAGAAGCAGAAGAAGATTTTGTTTGTGAGGATACGATTACGGATGGATGATGTGGCATTGTCTCGTTGGTTCTTTCTGGATTATGAGATTTTCAAAGGAATAATTGCGTTGAACCCCTCTAATTTAGTAGGATACACTTAAAAGACCCCACTTTTTCTTTAGTTCTATTTAGTCCACAATCGACATTATAGTCTAGGAAACAGAATCATTATGAAACATTATGTAATTGATACAACAATCGGCAGAAACAGCTCAAACAGAGTTCCTCTACAAGTTAACACAGCCAAATAATGAGCCAGAAACTCGAGTAATGTAGTCTCTTTGCCTAGATTTGAGACTTGAAGCAAACTCACGCCGAACCTCAACACTTATGTACAAATACATAAACTCAAACACTCAGATAAAAGAAAATCAACTAACTAAATCGGCTCTCTGTGACATTCCTACTAGTACTTGCACAACACATCATTTACACCATTAGAGATCGACTTGAGTTTTATGTTTTTTCTTTTCTCAGGTTTTCTCAGTTTAACAAAGCGACAGGAGAGTGCGGCACATATGTATAGGCTCTTTTATTCCTCTGATATCTCGGGTGATTATAGAAACGAATCAAGGTAGGAGTAGTTGTGGCGCCGGCTATACTCAATTAGACTTCCGTAAGTGCGGTCCCAAACGCCGATGAAGAGTGCTTCTGTGTCGGGGCTAAAGGATATTCCCGAGATCTCCCCAAAGAAGTCGATCTCTTGCTCCGTTTCATACCCGTTTGAGACATCATACACATGGACAAAGTCAGCCGGCTCAGCCATGGCCATGTATTTCCCATCAGATGTGTAGCGGATGGATCGGATTGCTCCAAGGTTACCCCTCAAGACAGCAACAGATTTAGAAAGGTTACGAATGTCCCAAACCCGGCAGGTTTTGTCCTGGTTACCAGTGGAGAAAGTGAAACCATCTGGATGCCATGCCGATGCAAAGGAAAAGTCCAAATGTCCTGATAATGTTGCCAGTGTCTGTCGAAAATTCCAAATTTAGTTCGGAAAGCATATGTATTCAGGGATACTTAAACACAAAGATCGTATCTGTACCTTTCCAGTGTTGGGTTCTACCAGAAGGCCTTCTGGGTTATCTCCCACAATCGTCAATAATTTACCATCAGGACTTAAAGATGTGTGCTGTCCATACAAAAAAAAACCTTTCGTTAAATGATTTGTGGGTACAACTACATTTACAATTTCGCAATGTAAAAGAAGATATCCGATTACAAAACGTAATTGTAACTGAAATTACTGCCACAAGCGCTACAGATCAACTTATACCAAGCCAAAACCAAAAATCAAGAAACAGGTGGGGACTTACATTCACCGGCCATGGAAAGCGAAAATGGTTAACAAGCTGGTATCTCTCCATATCAAAATCTCTGACTCCACAATCATTATTCGAGGCAGTAAAATGAAGTGCCCCACTGCAGATAGACAAACATCAGAAGATCGGTTAGAAGATGGAAGTTGCACAAGTTGGCAAAAACAACCTCAAGCAGAAGACATGCAAAATACCTGGGTTTGTTATAAATCTCAATAGCATTGGTTATAGCATTATCATCATAAGTTGTACGTGAACAATAGCTCACACCAGGTCTATCAAGATGCTGGATCAAATAAATGTGGAAACAGATGAAGTTCCTTGATTACATTGCATGAAATTTTTGTGTGGAATCCATGATTCGTAAAAACCCTAGAGTTTACCTTGCATATAAGTTCTCCTTGAAATCCACCGGCAACTAAAAATTTATCTCTCACTGCGAGTGTACTCACTTGAGTCTTTGTAAATCCCTCCAACAAACTTCCAGGATGTTTCTGCACTCACACAAGAAAAAGAACAAAGAACCACCGTTAACTGATGTAGGTGTTAAAGAAGAATCCTTTCTCATTCTGGAACAAACTAACCTCAGATGGGGAAACATGACCTTGAACATTGAGAACTTCATGCTTTCCAGATGTCAAAGTAGAATAGTGGCTCACCAAATATTGTGACATAAGGTAGACATCGTGCTTAGAAGTTGCCCAAACCAAATTCCTCAACTACAATACAAAGAAAACAACTTTTTCGTTAGATGTCCGCGTAGAAATAGTTTTTAGCAGAATAAACATTCTAAGTATCCATATGAGTTTTAACTTAGGTAGACAGTTGTAGCAATTTGTACATCCTCATTACCCACACACATGACATACTGATTGAATTACCAAAAAAGAACATCGACTGAATAAAAAAAATAGATATGTTTCAATGATATGAACCTGGAAATGAAGAATACTTGATTTGATAGATCTTGTATTCCGCCAGAAATCGTAAAAAAGGGCCCCTTTCTGTGTGGCCATGCAATCCTGTATTTAATTAAGAAAATGATAAGTAACAGTTGAAACCAATATTAGTGAAACATATAGAAAACAACCTAAGAGACATAGAGAATGGACGACTTACTTTCCCTGAGGATTCACCAGAATTAGGGACATTTTCATAATTTTTATACTGTTCTAGTCTAGTTTGCCTGTATTTCTCTCTCGTAATACTAAGCCTGTCCCAAGGAATCCCCTGGATGTCTTTCCCTTTCCGAGCTTGGTCAGCTGAAGTATCAGCTATCTTATTATTCTGAAACCAAAGAACCCACACAACAGAGTAAGAGATTGCAGAAATTGTTAATCAACATTAAAGCTATACATTTCAAACTGGCATTGAAAAGCATTAATAAATTTACATTAGACTTCATACAGGAATACTTACTGAGTAGTCAAACTCATCGACATCAGAATCCGAGGCAGCCATATCATCCCCACGAAAATCCTCGTCTAAATCATCCTCTTCCATTTCATCATCCACATCTTCCATGTACTCAGCATCGTCCCCTTGGTAATTAGACATTTTTCAGTTGATAAATAAAAGACACCTACATATATCCAAAAGCACCTTTATTACTAAACTCTGAAAGCCAGGGAACAACAGAAGAAGCTACAATATAGTTAGAATCTAATAACACCAACAATCTTAAAACATAGAATTGTGACATAAATCGCATTTAGTGAACAATCAAGCATGAAAACACCATCAATCTAGGATCAAACCTGCAATCTCTGTACACAAATGTCAAAGTCCATGCCCAGAAACCTAAACTACCGACATAATCGAAGAGGAGAGAAACGAAACCAAAAATAAATACTCCACATGCCTCCTCAAGAACTCAAACCCTAACAATTCCAGAAACTCAGGAACATGAAAAATCAGAGGCGGAGAAAACCTAGGATCGATAGATTCATTCACCTGGCGAAGCAATTCGTGCTATTGAAAACGGATTTGTCAGCCAAATCCAGAAAAAAGTATGATTCTAAATTAAGTTTCGAGTTGCATAAATTATCATCAGATCGAAATGAGAGCGAGTCCAGAGCACGAACGGAGAAGAAGAAGAGAGAGAGAGAGAGAGATTTATCTTCGTTCACAGTGGAAAAGGACGGTCTCTATTTTTCCTGATTTAAATTTGCTTATTTTGTTATAAGTTGACGGTTTTACCCTGCCATAATTCGTATACGGGGTTCTGATTACGAGGGTTGTTTTGTCTTTATCTCTTTGATTTCGTAAGAGTCGCCATCATTATCATGTAACCTTGATGATTTTAAAACTCTAATCATAACATTACCAACTGCAAATCAATAATAATAATATAGGTTTTGATTTCATGTTAAACAAAATGGATTCTTCAGAGACTCGAGAGTGTGTTTTCTCATTATCAAATTACCTTAAAAAAAGATTTACAAAATCTCATTTGTTTAGCTTAGTGTAGTTTCTTATCTACACTGATTACAACAAAAGGACTTTTTTGGTGGTTCTTAATACTCTGACCTCTCAATCTATAATTATCAAAGACAGGATTGATCATCAGATGTTTTCTCTGTCCCTATCTTCTTCTTCTTCTTCTTCTTTTTATAACTTAAAAAGTGGAAGCAGAGGGACCTATTTAGAAAGGAGAAAAAAGTTGTGAACCAAGTTAGAAGAGAAGGGAAGGAGCTAAAGAAACTAACATGTGTTTCATTTTCGGAATCTGTTCTCTCTCTGTCTCTCTGTATGTGCAGATTTGTATTTATCCAAAAATCAGATGTTCTCTTATGGTTTTTAACAGAACAATCTTCTTCTTCTCTGCACAAAAAAAAACAATCACGAGAGTGTTAGTTATCTCATCACAATGTTTGTTGCTGTACTGAGGCAGTTTAGGTACTTACATGAAGTTGGGAATCGCGTAAATTTTGCAGCATTTCAGTTATTTCCATTTGTTTCATCACCGTGGCGTGTAAAAGCTGCAACCAATGAAAATATTATGAGTCCATACTGAATCTATAAGTTTGAAGGTTAGAAACTAACAGGAAAGGTATCGTACCCTCTTTGTTTTGTCGAGATCAAACTCAACTGACTTGATTCTGTCTAAAGAATCCATCAACATTCTCTCCTTCTCTACAGGTATTGCAACGGGTTTGTTCCGAATATCCTCATAACTTTTCTCCAGTTCCTGAATACGCTCCAAACATGGAAGAATCCGGTCTTTCATTGTGGGCTCTTTAGGAGCTGAGATGAAGCTACACCTACTGTCATCTTCTGTTGGACTTGAAGGGCTGACTGTAGTCTGGCTTCTCAGAAGCTCAAGCGGAGTATAACGGAAAACTGCAGTTAGTTTCAGCATTAAAGAAAGTAGCCTTTTCGCTAGGTTCTCACATTTTATCTTGTCAATGGTTCCCCTTAAATCATGAAGCCAACGGATGATGGGATCACCTAGGAGATACCAGAGGGAAGACGAAATTCAGAAGGTGAGAAAACTATTGAGGAAATGCGTAATATTTAGCACCACATTTGATCTAAAAAAGAGCCATATATATAATGAAATTGTTTTATGAGAAAAGCCTGAATAAGAAGTATAACCTGGTGGAGATGTTTCACATTTTAAACCGAGAGTAGTTTGATTGAGTTCGGGCATTTGGTAAAGGGATTGCCTTTCTTGGTTTTTTCTGTTAGTAGCTTTTTCAGGTATGGCAAACTTGTCATCGCAACTATAATAGCCATTAACATCTGATGCCCTAGCCTGCATAGATCATATTGTTCCAGTCAGTATCAAACTAAGTGTTCTGTGACACAAATGTACTATACTAACACAAGGACTCACTTCCTCATAAGCTGAATTCACATGAGCAGAGGCTGAGCATAATCTTCCAGTTGGAGAAGTAGGAACATCAGAACAAGATACTGACTCTGCTGCTGAAGTCTCAGCTTGTATAGCCTGAAAATCCAAAGTTGCATTGTCATATTACTGGAAAAAAAGTTCTACAACTAACAGAGAGTTGGCTTGATAGATTCATTCACCTTCGATGGATGTATACTTATGTAGGATGAAGAATTATACGGGTCACTCAGCTTCCTGGTCATTTGCCGAAAATGTGATGATTCGCCATGGTAGATGAGCTAAACAAGGCATAGATCTAAAATGAGCTTCATGTACAAAGCAGGACTAGAAGCTGAACTCCAACTTAAAAGGTCCTTAGGAACTGCATCCTCCAAAAGTAAAAGCCAAATTTAATAAGATGTAGATTTTACCTTCATTATTTCAGGATCATTCCAGGGTCCTTTATTAGAACGAAGACACCCTCCTCCATCACCAAAGCAAGAGCATGAACCTCCAAGGAATTCTGGCAATTGACTAATGCACAGAGCACCGGAGCTCATAAGTACTGGCTAGACATGATATCTGAAACTTTTCAGGTGCGGTTTAAATAGAAAGAAATCTACCTTGAATCAATGACTTCATGTAACTTAGATATAGATTTGGGTTCTAGCACCTGCATTCACAGAGATAAGATAAACTACACATGGCAATAGTTGACAATATAGAAAACTAGGCTGAAAGGCTGTACATGTATCTTTGCAATGGTCTTTGCATCAAGAAACTTCTGAGCAGCAGGCCAAAGCATCTTTTTGAAACCTGTTCCAGCATTTACAATGTACATTCTGTGCAACGTCTGCAAAATAATATGATGACTTCAAACAACCGGGAATGCATGTGAAGAAAATATGAGATGTAAAATTGAGAAACTCATGTACCTCAGGGTAGTAGCTGTTGTCTATCTTCGACATGGCAGCCACAAGATTTGCAGCTGTTGGTGTAAAGTTCTTAATTCCCTGTCATTAACACGACACTGCACAGATAAGAATCTAGAAGCACTAAAGGAGCAAGTTCTGCTTCAAAGCAACACAATGCAGAAAAATTCCAAAGCTTGGTAAGAACTTAAATAAATACCAATCCTTGCACATCCAGTATTGTAGTCGTAGAACAGATTCGGCGCTTTGCGGCAATTGAGCATGCAGGGAATTTTTCCAGGAGAGCTCTCTCAAACTCTTGCACATGGTACTTTAAATATCTATCTATGGTGGTGATACGCATGAGTTTAGCGGGATGAGCTTTTCCAAGTCTTTCAATGTAGACAGGTCTTCCTTCCTTGTCAACTCCATGATAGCCTTGAGGATAGTATTGCAAAACTTCTTCAAGCTCTTCGAAATCAAAATCCTACCATCCACATACATAGAAGCATAAAATTATAAGAGCTTGACATTGAATCCATCAACTAATTCAGAAAATGGATAGATGCTTGCATCCAATTATCAAGAATATTGATATACTACGTTTTTATCGGTTTTCAACCATTATTTCTCGGTTTCTAAACTGACAGCAGGAGAAATCACTTATTTTTTATATAACACAACAAACAAGCTGAACTTGAATCATTAACTCCTTACCTCTAGTATGGTATCTGTCCCATACTCTTTTCTCCATCTAAGCATTTCTTCCCACATCTGGATGGTTTTTTCAATGTTAAGATCCCTAGCTTTCAAAAACCTACATTTTCAAAATGGATAGTTGGTTAACTTGACAGTATTAGCAACACATCATATTTTTAGCTGAAGCGACCAGAGTGCGTATGTAGCTACTAAAGAACAGACAAACCTCAGAAGTGTATGGTACTCATCATGTCTAGGAGGTAACAAATCTCTCTCAAGAAGCTTACGGCGGAATTCAAGCACAACGCTCTCCTCTTTTTCATCCCTTACATCTTCAATGGAGACTGCAGGAATCCGATAGTCAATTTTCCTTTTCCCCCGTTTCTTCAAAGAATGAGTGAACTTGGTTGAAGCGTTAATGGCCTTCTTCTTAAAATTCCCTATTTTTGAGCGGCGTCTCTCATCTTCTGAGATTTCAAAGTCTGATCTTCTTCCCCTAAATTCGTCAAATGTACTGATTTCTTCAACACCTTCAATAGAAAAAAATCAAAGTAAGTAATCTGCAAAGTCTCAGTAAATGAGAATATCTAACTATCTCAAATTCAAGATTGATCCCCATGACATTTTAAGAAATTTCCTTGTTTCATCCACAGGGAACCCAAAAACGAATACTTGAATAGCCAAAACATCAAACAACATAATTTACCTGACATATCAATTCAAAGGGAAAGCTTCTTGATACTAAACGAGCTCAGAGGACATGCATGTGAGTCATACGAGCATCACTAGTGAGACAAAACAAACCTAGAGAAACAGAAGACAAAATTTGTCAAAACAAATTAAAGCAAGAATCATCACATCTTTCTTGGGTTTCGAATCAAAAGTATGAACGTTAAGGATGAAGAAGCCAAAAAATCTTCCTGTGATGGCATTAAATATATATATCTCTTTTACACGGCCATAAACTTTCAAAGCGGAGATTCCCCGTGAACATAAGAACTAAAGCAGAACCAAACCCACAAGATATTTGCCTCAGCCATTACCACAAAAACAGTAACATAGAAACAAGAACTTATTTAAACCTTATTGTTCTTCTCGATAAAAAAAGCTTCAGATCTGCAACTAAAGTGGGGCTTAAGAATCCATTTTCACACGATTTCTCTGCATTAAAGACTTATCTCCTAAACAAAACAAAACAAAAAGCATTACTTTAGCTATCGCCATAAATGCAATCTCAAAACTTTAAATGAGACAGAAACCGTTAAAAAGAAACAGTACTAGTAATCAGAAACATCGAAATCAAACTCTGTTATTCCGCTGAATCAGTGATTCGAAAAAACAAAACAAAAAAACGTTAGAAATCGCAGCAATGCTGATTGAAGAAAGATGATACGGATCTCAACCCTCGATTCTCGGAAGGGGGTAACAGTAAACCCACCGACAAACCATAAAAAAACAGAACCGAAACAGAACTCTAAAAAACTCTGTTTTTACCTTAATGTGACACGATCTCTCCGATCGATAACTCGAAACAATCGGAATCCAAATCCGAGAAGGATAAAGAGATTCTCAAAACACGCAAAAGATACGAAATTTTCCAGAGAAAGTAAAGTAACAAACAAAAGGGTTCTTCTTCTTCTTCTACGATGATTACACGAGGATGCAAAAAAAAAAAGGAGATGCGGAGAGAGGAAAGATCTGAAGTTTCTCGCGTGTTGTTCTTCTTTCTTCTTTCTTCTTTCTTCTTTCTTCTTTCTTCTTTCTTCTGCTTCTTTACTCTTTTTGAGTTTTCGCTACTTCTTAATAAAATAATATTCTCTCTTTTCTTTTCTTTTTTTTGTTGTTCTTTAAAAAAATAAAAAGAGAAAAATTATTTAGGTTTGGTAAAATTGTGTAGTGTTGGGTCCAATGGTCCTTATCAGAGTGAAGAATGGAGAAAGAAGAAGGTAAAAGAAAGAAAGTGTGTATTGGCAGCGTTGGTCAGTAGCTTTTTGTTACCCTTGGTCTGTCTCTATTTTGCATGCGTGTCCTTTTCTTCCCCCATGAGTATTTAATTATTGACTACAATGTCTATTAAATTCACCCCAACATTCTACCAAAATTCAATTTTTGTATAGAATTTGTTTCCCCAAACTGTTTAATATGGTAGTACACATTATTCTTTGATGTAAATGTATAATGTATAGTATTTTGTTTTCAAAACATGTAGATTATATTATTAAACACATGTAGTTGATTCAAATCATACCTTTTGAGATAGTGGTTTGTTCAAATTTAGGTTTTTTGTGTTGATTTACTAGAAGATAATTTGTTTTTTTTTTAAGAAAGTCTTGATGCATAGACTTCTTCAAATATCGCTAATTTGTTATTCGCTTTATGTGGAAACTTTGACAAATTACTGTATCTTGGATTATTTATTTTCAATTTACTAGTGTTTAAAAACTTGTACAGTTGGAAAGTATCCTAGATTACTATCCTTTTTCAGCTATTTTGTTTTGACGTTTTATCTAATTCTATATATATTTAATGCCTCTAGAAAAAATATAATTTTTTTTTTACTAGTCAATGAACAAAAAAATAAAATGACAAAAAAAGGTTGAATAAATAACTAGTCAATAATCTTTGTAACGTATACGATATGACAATTTAAACACTTGCCGTTAGTAGTAACGTTTTTTCGTAACGTTTTTCTATATTTCTAGAAGAAATGACAAAAAGGGTGGTGGTAATTAATCGGATTAAGTTGACTTTTACGTACAACCACATAATGGATATGGACACGTGTCAAGATTCCTCAGCCTGATTAATTTAATGCATGCATCCCATCATTTTAGATTCATACTAGGATTGTCCATTTCTTAAGCATTAAAAGAAAATACTATTAACATTCTTATAAATTTAATTATTGTTGTGTGTTCGTCTCATAAATACTTCACTATAGTACATTTTTATACACACCTCCTATATGTTTTCTTTTTCCAAACTTTCAACCATTCGTATCAACAATTATATATGCTCTTTTTCAAAAAAAAAAACAATTATATATGCTGATCATATTTTTCCAATATTTCTTATAAATTTTCTTCAGTATTCCTATTTGTTTTTGTATACAAATTACAAATAAAACGGGTCCAGCAATAAATGAGAAAGGCCCCATCAAAACATAACAGTACGTTCAAGAAAATTGTACAGTTTCGAACAATAAATTCAGTCGGCAAAACAAAAGAAAATTTACATCATTATCAAATGATTTTTGTATTTGAACGATTACTTTTTTTACTTTTACCGCTATAAAACGACACAAGACACTGTCGTTGTTTTTCTACTGTACAAACGCATCATCAAACCATCATTCGCCATTAAAACTTTCACTTGGCTTCTTCAATTGCGTGCCGACAAATAAATCCGAGTTAAAAATCATTTAATGCTCGGAAACTCTCACCAGCAAATTACCACAGTACTTATTACATAATTATTGGTATCATTTTCCCATATTTTTGCGGGAAAGTTTTTGCACGAGTATATTACACACATATTCACATATAATTACATAAAGCTAATTTTTCAAATGAAAATAAGTAGGAATATTCAAAAAAAATGGGGAAATGAAATATTAGGAAAGAGATAAAAGAAAGATTTGGAAGGGGATATAGAGAATCCAAGAATTGAGAGCAACTTGACATCGTGACAAAGAAGATGGCGAAATCTCCGTTTTGCAGTGCAGTGCTGACCAAAAGTCCTTTTTGAATAAATGTTTTTTTACATAATTCAATAATAAATTTACAAAAAAGAGAATCAAAGGAAATGTCACTGTCTTCACAGTGTTGACAGCCATAAATAATATCTACCCCATTCCAATGCCCCAAATATTCTGCAGTTATTAGTCGTTTTCGTTGCCCCTTGCACTTTGTACTTACATTTCTTATGTTTTTTCAAAATACTACACAATTTTTTTTATATAGTAGAGTTTGGTATAATTAATTATCAAGAATTCCTTTTATACATACAGTTTCAATTTTGTTTCATGACGCAAATATATTGTTAATGATCCACTACACGAAAAGTATGATGGAATCATACAACAATGCTCATGGAAGAGAGAGTAACATACTTTTTTTTTAATAAAGGTTTTAGTACTCTTGAAACAGAAATGGTTACTTTGGTCATATACTGAAGATTTTTTTTTAAATGTAAGGTTTTTTTTTCCAACTAATTAACTTCATTATATGTTGAAGAGTAACATCAAGACCAAAAAAGCAAGGATCGAAGATAATCACCAACGGAAAAAACAAAAAACGCATTACAATTAAATAACACAGATCTCATCGGTGAATATTTTCTTTAACCAAAAGAAGTAGTCCGAAGCTACGTATGATTGTATTCGATCCTCCTTTGTTACACTATTAGCAGTTAAGGAAGCTCCTCTGTTAGCACTACTTTTTTCTTTGAGTAATCTCCAACAAGGTTAATCAATGAAGATTTTTTGTGTAAAATATAATATATTCTAACTTGTGGTTAATACTTAATCATGAAACATTCAAACTACAAATAAAAAAGTAGTTTTAACCATACTAGTATGTCAGGAAAAAAAAACTGCAAAGAATTTGTATTCTCAAAGACTTGTGAGATTTGCTTTTCCTGATTCACAAGCAATCTTCTTTTTTTCTTTCTAATATATTTCTCGAATTCCAAACCTTATTATACATATTAAGGTAAAATGCGCCGGTCTTCTTTGTTATAAAGAAAACAGTGCAAACTCTCTCTCTCAAAAATTTGTGTGATATTGGGTCCTACTACAACGTAAACTGATGGAACAATGATTCCGACAAATTTAAGGGATTTTAGTTTTAATTATTCTTTGTGAATAATAGTTTTAACTCTTACTATCACTGTCTGCGTATGTTTATGTAAGCATGAGATTATTCAATTATAAGTACTGTTATTTTTTTTTAATTTTTTTTTGTATAAGTACTGTTATTTATTACTATACGATGTCTTGACAGCATTTTTCTCTTTTGTTAACAATTTTTTGATGGTATTTTTTCTTGATTTTTCATGCAATAATGAAAATTCTTAACTCTTCCCAGAAAAAAAAACTCTTATATAGAGATAAAACAAAACGGTTTATGTTTTTTTCTTAAAAATAAAAGCAAACAATAGATTGTAAATCAACATGTTTTATACTGTACTTGTAATTTACTACACCAACTTATATAAGGATAATTTTAAAAATTCACCACTTTTAGTTTTGTTTTTCAGAAATCCCATGACCTATTAGAAAAGAGGTTTTAATTTGTTTTCTTCAGCTTTTCATAAGAGATTGTAAGTCAATTGTAATGAAGATTCTAAAACTCTTCAAAACACTTGCTTAAACACTTTTTTTGGTATCTTTAAGTAATTTTGGAAAGTTGTGATAGTTTTTAAAAATATAATAATATAAAGATAGTATTTTGAAAGTTATTAATACCATAATTAGAATAATAATGAAGAACATCCATGTTGGGGTTTTGGATCGCTTTGAGATTAAGGCTGACACAGTCTCTTTAATCCATGGAGTCAACTCTTTGCCTTCTTTTCCTTTTCACCTTTTCAAGTTTTGAACTGTTCTTGTTCTTCCCGTGAATATTGTTTTGCTAAACTCGATGAATATTTTTAAATAAAGTATTACTACACACAATACACCAATTACCAATGTAAACATGTACAGTATTATATGTTTATTTACGACTGATGATGTAGAAATTATTTAAACACACATATCTATGGGCTAGTAAGTCAAACTGTTACTAATCAAAAAAAATCTCTCTAAAATCAATCCGTACTCTAGAACTAGAGTTGGTAATGTGGTTAAAAAATGTACTGTATTTAACTATTCTTCAGACAAGAGATGGGTCCTATTGATAGGCTGATGGGTTTAAAACCAACGGATCCCACAAAGTGAAAAAAGAATTGGAAATTTCACTGTTTAACTTTTGGCTATCTTAAGTAGTAACTGAATGGTACTATAGTTTTTACATTTTTGACTGTTGGAACCAAATTAAAGAGATATTGAAGGACCAGACTAAAGAAAACGATGTGTGGTTTTAGTTCTTTCTGCCTATATATGGACGGAGTATATTACATGCATGAGGTCCACTTCGGAAGGTTTTTGGAGGTATTGAAAACGATCGACATGACACAGCTCATACCCTCGTTTTGCAATTGACGAGTGTAACTTCTCGTCGTTTTGCTTCGTCCCAAACCACGTGCATTTCTCTTTCTTGTCATTCCCCTTTTTAGTACAATTTACACACTACAAAACTAGTTTTTTGGTGTTATTATGTCTTTGACGTTTCTATGCCTTAGTACTATATATTTGATTTCAACAAGTGATAAAAATGATTATGGATTTGCTTTTGTTACTTAAGAATATTTTAACGCCACATTATTATTTTACCAAAATTAACTATAATCATGGCTGATGTTTGATGTTTGATGTTTTATTTCATGTTAGTATTTCTGTCGAACCTTTGGCTGTTTTTCTTTGTTTTGGAGTCTATCTTCATTGCTATACAACACGCATTTTCTTTTGATTTGATTAACTTAATTAAGTAATTTTTATCAATGTAATTTTACAAATTAATTTGTAACTTAAGCCCCAAGGGAAGTACACGTTAAATGTGGCTAGCTGCTTTCAGTAGTAGTTCTGAAACAAAACTTCAAAAGTTCAAGTGTACATGTAAGATGGTGTGTTCCTGAGATCATCAGGCTTTGGTTTAGGATACACACTAGATTGTGTTTTTCAGTGTTGCTTTATATATCATCTGTCAATAATAACAACACAAAAACACATTTCATCAGAGATATGACGCAAGAGGTTTTCTTGTTGACATAAAGAAAATATATATAGCTAATTCAACACCAACCTTGATGAGGATCTTCGTGTACAAAGAAACTGGCAGCGACTACCAAATAGCAAAGAATCAGCATCAGTCCTTTGAAGTAATTTGATGTCCCTTCCTAATTTTGACAACAAACACAGAGAGACATTTAACAACTTTTATGAGAGATACACTCAAGATTGGTTTAGTAATTAGCTTCAAGATTAACCAACCTGGAGAAAGAAAGCTACAACAATAACAGTTATGAACAGAGTAGCCGTCTCAAATAGCTGGAAATTTAGGTCCATTTGGGCACCCATCATCCATCCGATCACCACGCAAAAAGGAACCTAAATCCAATCAAACTATCAGACCAAATCTTTCAGACAATTTTCAGTACTAGACGCAAGTTTACACATATCATATACTTACAGCGAACATAGAAATCTGAATAGAGGATCCAATAGCCACTCCCAAAGACAGATGCTGTAGAGGTGAATTCATTTAGACCTAAAGAAAAGAGTCAAAGACATCAAAATGCAAGAGACTTGTCTGCGTACCAGCTTGTCTTTCATGGCAAACATAATAGCACCTGCATGCTCCGCCGCATTCCCAACTATTGGAAGCAAGATGACACTGATAAAAGAAATTGGTATCTTCCATGAGACTGAAGCACCCTGCTAACAAACAGAAAAACAATAAAACAAAACTCGTAACTTTCATTGCAGTGTTGTCCTGATCATATGGAAATGAATAAACAGAACAACTTAATTAATAATGTAAGATTTTCGTAGGAAAGTAATACAGAAACGGGTCGTTAGTTACCTCTATGGCATCAACAAGATAGCCAGAAAGAATAGAGACCCAAGCCGTCAAGATTGTAAGCCAGACGATAGCTTCCCACTTGGAGATCTCAGGAACTTCATCACCTTCTGACATTTCTTTGTTCTGGTTTGTTTCCTATAATTTACAGCAGAGAAAAGTTTTAAGTAGAAGAGAGAGGTAGAAACCGCCATCGGTTATAAGAAACAATTTTATATATGTAGTTAACTTAAAATACAAGGAACCTCGGTATAAAAACTTGGCTGGCTCTTTAACTGGAAAAAGAGATAAGCTGCATAGGCAACGAGCATTATACAACTGATAAATCTTGAGAGAGCAAGCTCTGATGACCCAGCATGAACCTCACTGTGCGTGTAATGAAGAACCGTGGGGAAAAGTAGTCCCATGACTGCCAATAAAAGCATTCCCGAACTCACAACTGCATTTCCCTGTATTGCAGAAGAAATAAGCTATAAGAAACAACAAGAATTGAACTAATTAACAGAAAAAAAGAATGATATATGCCTACTTTTTCAAAGACTTGATCTTTCCGGGAAAATACAAGGCCGCCACAGAAAAAGGCGCAGCCAAGTACAAGCAACAAGTTAGACAGAATCGAACCAAGCAGCGTCAACTGTACAACGCGTATCATCCCGTTTTTAAGAGCGATAATCGATATGATCAGCTCTATCACGTTTCCAAATGTAGCATTTAGGAGACCTCCAACTGTGAAATTTGTCTAGCGGGTCAAAAAAACATATCAGCAGAAAAGAAGAGTGTAACAGAAGAAACCAAGTCATACCAGTTGAACCCGTGTAGCAAGCCAATTGCCTGTTACAAAACATAAACGCTCAGTGTTTGATAATATGGTAACTAAAGAGTCACAACGACTTACTCTGTGGCATATCCGAGACGTTCAGCTAATGGTGTGATGCCTACTAAGCTTAGTAAGAAGAACCATCCCTGAGCCACAGCAAGATTCATTACTTGAGACTAGATTAACAAGGAAAAACAAAAATGTTACGAATAGTAACCGAAACTACAACTGCTAACCTTATTATCTATCAAGTAGTGGACTAGTATAGCTAGAGGACCGAAAGGCAACAAAAGATTGAGTTTATTTGATAAAATCACGATCTTGAAGCTCTGGATCACACTGTTCCTAGGCGCTTTAGCTCTGTGTTCTCGAAGTGATCCTTGTTCCATCAAAGAAGCTGCTTTTGTTTGAGGGGAATCTGTTTCTTGTTCCAAAAGGCTTTTAAGCTCAACTTCATCAACCAACCCCATCTGTTTACGACAGTAATATTTTGCTTAAGCTGACAATGAGGAGCCAAATAACTGAGACAAGATCATATGGTCATGATCTAACTTACTTCTACATGCGCCTGCATAAAACCTGGTACCTTACACCACCCCATAGACTTGAAGAAGTTGCTGAACATGAAATATATTTGTGATCTCATTGATCTAGTGGGATAAAGAATCGCGAGATAGCAGAAAGTCTAGTCCTTGTTCACCGTAACTATTCCTTAAGAGTGTATGTATCATGTGACACATGATTACAAGCACGATAAGCATCCACACTCGTTGCTCAGGGAAGAAGTTACAACAGGTGGTCTTTGAATTGTTTATGGAACTCAAGTATTAAAGTATTCAAAGGTTTCCATTTCTTTTGTTTCTTTGTTCCTTAAAGGTGCGACACCCAAGCACGCTTCCATATCTTGAAGCTCAAACTTGTTATGAGCTTAAGGTTCCCGAATCTCGACTCAATCCATCTGGAACTCATCTTAAGAGCTATTGATCCAAGATACAATCTTTGCAGAATAAATTCTGCAATCTTACAAGTTATAACGTCGGAGGACCCATATAAGTTATAACAACACATAGAAAAGAAGAGACATTCCAACCTTCCCATCATAGTTATCAAGGTAATTTTACAAATTTGTAACCCTAAGCGGCTAAGCCCCTAAGGGAAGTAGATAATGTAAGGGAAGGTAAAACCGTAAAATGGGGCTACTTTCAAATGTTATGAAACAAACTCTAGAATCTCAAATGTACATGTAAGATGGTATGTTGCTGAGATCATCAGGCTTTAGTTTTAGGATACAAACTGTTTGTGTTCTTTTGGGTTGGTTTATATATCATCTGTCAAGAAATAAGAACACAAAACCAGGTTTCAGCCGAGATATGACACAAGAGGTTTTCTTGTTGACACAGAGGAAGCAATAGCAAATTCAACACTAACCTTGACGAGGATCTTCGTGTACAAAGAAACTAGCAGCGACTATCAAGTAACAAAGAATGAGCATCAATCCTTTGAAGTAATTCGATGTCCCTTCCTGCATCATAACAAACACACATAGACAATTTAACAGCTTTGATGAGAGATATATTCGAGATTGGTTTCATAATTAGCTTCAAGAATAACCCACCTGGAGAAAGAAAGCTACAACAATAACAGTTATAAACAATGCAGCTGTCTCAAATAGCTGGAAATTTAGGTCCATTTGTGCACCCATCATCCATCCGATCACCACACAGAAAGGAACCTGAATCCAATCGGGTAAAAGTTGAAGCTATCAGAATTCTGACCAAATCTATCAGAGAAAGTTCAGAAGTACAGCCAAATTCACATTTCTTATACGTACCGCGAACATAGAAATCTGAATTGAGGATCCAATAGCCACTCCCAAAGACAGATCCTGCAGAGGAGAATAAAAAATTTAGAACCCTAAAGAAGAGAATCACGACCATAATGCAAGAGACTTGTCTGCATACCAGCTTGTCTTTCATGGCAAACATAATAGCACCTGCATGCTCGGCCGCATTCCCAACTATTGGAAGCAAGATGACACTGATAAAAGAGATTGGTATCTTCCATGAGACCGAAGCACCCTGTTACAGATTGAAAAACAAATAACACAAAACCATAAGCCAAACTCATAAACTAGCATTGCAATGTTGTCCTGAATCCTGATCATATGAAAACGAATAAACAGGCCAAGTTTTAATCTTGTAAGATCTTCATAAGAAATGGAAAAAGAAAAGGAGGTCGCTATTCACCTCAATGGCATCAACAAGATAGCCCGAAAGAAGAGAGACCCAAGCCGTCAAGATTGAAAGCCAGATGATAGCTTCCCACTTGGAGATCTCAGGATCTTCATCATCGTCGGAAGCTTCTTCGTTCTGGTTTGTTTCCTATAATAAACAGTGTTTACCAAACAGCAGAGATAAGTCCAAGTAGAGGAAAGAGGTAATAACCGCTCGGTTTTATGGCCATCGGTTAATAAAAGGGAAATTTTCTAGTCATCAGTGGTCATGATCTACTAGCGAAAACTCGAAAAAGAAAAAAACCAAATGATGAAACAATTTGCAAGAAACAATTTTATATCTGTAGTTATCTAAATCTATCGTTTCCAGGCTTATGTAAGAAAAAACCAAAGTAAATCAAAGTCAACCAAAGGTCAAAGACAACAAACCTCGGTAAGAGGGGTATAAGAACTCGGCTGACTCTTTAACTGGAAAAAGAGGTAAGCAGCATAGGCAACGAGCATTATGCAACTGCTGAACCTTGAGAGAGCAAGCTCTGATGAGCCAGCATGAACCTCACTGTGCGTGTAATGAAGAACTGCAGGGAAGAGTAGCCCCATAACAGCCATCAAAAGCAATCCCGAATTCACAACGGCATTTCCCTGTTTTGCAGAAGAAATGAGCTTAGAAACATGGTACAGGTTATAGAACAACTAGAACAAGTGATGATATGCCTACTTTGTCAAAGACTTGCTCTTTCTGGGAAAATACAAGCCCGCCACAAAAAAAGGCGCAGCCAAGTACAAGCAACATGTTAGAAAGAATCGAACCGAGCAGTGTCAGCTGTACAACGCGTATCATTCCATTTTTAAGAGCGAAAATCGATATGATCAGCTCTGTCACGTTTCCAAATGTAGCGTTTAGGAGGCCTCCAACTGTTAAATTTGTATATCGGGTCAAAAAGATATCCTGAGAAAAGGAAGTAAACCCGAAGAAGAATGGCTATCAAAAGAAACCAAGTCATACCAGTTGAACCCGTGTAACAAGCCAGTTGCCTGTCACAAAATAAACACGGTTACTTATTATACATAAGCCGTGCTGATAGAATGATAACATTGTAACTTAAAGAGTTACAAGTGCGAGCAACAGCTTACTCTGTGGCATATCCGAGACGTTCAGCTAATGGTGTGATGCCTACTAAGCTCAATAAGAAGATCCATCCCTGAGCCACAACAAGAATCATTTCTTGAGACATAACAAGAAAAATTGAAACTGCTATGATTAATACCCAAAACTACAACTGCTCACCTTATTATCTGTCAAGTAGTGAAGTAGTATTGCTAGAGGACCAAAAGGCAACAAAAGATTGAGTTTATTCGATAAAATCACGATCTTGAAGCTCTGTAGCACACTGTTCATAGGTGTTTTAGTTGCACGTTCTCGAAAACTTGCAGAAAGTGATCCTTGTTCCATCAAGGAAGCTGCTTTTCTTTGTGGGGAATCTGTCTCTCGTCTAAAAAGGCTTTTGTGCTCAACATCATTAACCAACCCCATCTGTTTAAAGTAGTAATCTTTCCATTAAGCTGAGAATGAGGAGTCATATAATCAAGACAAGAAGTGATATATAGAGAACAAACTTACTTCTACCTGCGCCTGAATAAGAGCTGGCACCTTACAACAACCCATAGACTTGTGCTAGCAAAACATGAAAAACGAGGATACACAACAATGCGGTGTTCTGAAGAAACCTGGAGATAAAGAAACTTGTAAAATGTAAATCACTTTATAAACCTGAACCTTGGAAATGCTTAGGAGATCAAAGAAACATTGCTTTACACAGTAAAGAAACCGCAACCGAATGTGAAAACAAGAATCCAGAAGTTCAAGCTCGTACGATTCAACTGAAAATGTGTTAATCTAAACTAAACACAAACCCAATTCCAACCAATTTCAAACCCTAAACCCACAAATCAACCACCAAGAATCAACAGAAGCCCTAAAGAGGATCGGATTCAGATTTAAGAAACGGTAAAGAGATCCGAAGGTTTTATTACCTAAGAAGAAGAAGTCAACCAAGGGTCAGAGAAGAAAGACTTGAACAAGAAGTTGCAGAAATCACTTTAAAAAACAAAAACTTTGATTTCTTCTTCTTCTTCCGAGATTTGTGATCTCAGTGATCTGTGCTTTTTTGATTAGAGAGATAAAGAATCTGGGAGAGATGTCAGTAAACAAGTGCGTGATCGAGAGACGAGAGGAACTTTCCTTCTTCTACTAATTTAAAAGACAAAGTTTCGATTTTTTTTTTCAAATAATTTAAGAAACTTTATATAAACTGAATTTATTTGGACTTGAAAGAAAAAAATATTATTGGACATTTTATCTAGTTTCCGATGTTTTCTTTTATATAACATAGTTTCATTTCTAATGTTATGAATATTTAAATATGTATCTGTGAATTGTGAATTACTGTAAAGATTTAAATATAGGGAAAACAATTGCTGTCAATAAATAAAGGGAAAGTTACTAGATTGACCCAAATAATGATTTTAATTACTAGAATGTCTCATAAAATATGGGGGTTAGACTAGTTATTTTCATGACGATAATACCTTTGTTCTCTTTGTTAGGAAACAAAAAAGAGTCAAATTTACCCCTAAAATTTTTCGAAAAACGTGAGAAAAAAATTTAGGAATTTTTTTTTGGTTTTTGAAAAGTCTGTTGGGTTCGTTATGACAGGTTTATTTTAAATGGCAGATTTATTTATCAAATGGGTTTTTGGTCATTTGACACAAAATTTGTGTTATTCTAGTCAACTACAAAATTGGAGTGTTAATCTAGTTATTAATCTCCAGATTTGTGTCAATCTGGGTAATTTTCATATAAGTTTTAATCAGTTTTAGTTAAAAATTGAAACTAAGTGGACCCCCTAAACATGACGTCTTACCATAGTCCAGAATAAATTAATTGTCGACCGCATCAAGTAATCTCAATCAGAGGCAATCCATGAAACAAAGATTTCGAGATTAGAAGTATCATTGTAGACAAAAATTCTTAGAAGTTTAGATAATCAAACAAAACATCACAGAAATAAACCACTAAAAAAATGACTAAATGAGAATAACAACAAACACAAGTTTAAGAAAAAAAACCAACAAAAAGTTATGATATAAAAATATTATTTATATTATTGAAAAGAGGTCATGGATTATGGCTTTGATATAACATTATACTATAATACTTCATGATTAGATGTGAAATTTATACATGAATCCAAAAAAACTTTTGCACATGCGATGTACATTATGTAAAACTAAGATGCCAATTAACACCACTTCTCTTCAAACTTAAGAGATATTTCTAAAACACATTTCAAAAATGAACAATTCTTTGATTCACTTCTTAGGGGTAAATCTCTTTATTCACTTCCTCTTAATTTAGCCAATATAAATATATCATGTAATATTACATTTAAACAAAAATCATAAATTAAAATTTAAATTAAAAAAAAAACAATTAAAAAAACAAATCCTTTATACTTATTTTTAGTTTGTTTCTTTACTATTGTTAGTTGTTCCGGAAACTGAGGCTAATGGTATTCACGATGAGTTTTGTGTTCGGTATCCTTACTTGAAGACGACATGAGAGACAACGAGTTTATTTCAGAACATTTTGTTTTGGAGAAAGTCAAGCTTTGTTTACTAAGGAGTTAGAGCTATGCACCTACAAGTTTAGTATTTTTGTTGTTGTTTTGTCCTTAACGAAACCTTGAATATAAATGATTTTTTTGGTTAGTTTTTATTTTGTAGTTGTTGAATGTGTGAGAACTTTTGTTTGGTGGTGGCTTGATTTTGATGAAATCATTTTTATCTATGTTGTTATCAGAACTTAACAAATGTGTTCATCTCCATGAATGTAAAATATATTTTTTTCTTAATTTGTTTTGTTTTTCTGATTTAAATTTATTATTTCTGTTTAAATGTAATATTACATGACATATTCTTATTTTTGCTAAACTAAGAGAGGTTCAGTAAAGAGGTTCACGACTGACCAATCATCCTTAGGAGTGAATCAAAGAATTGTTTTTTGAAAATTCATCTATCTAAAACCCTACAACAACTTGAGAAACAACAATCAGTCGGCTTTGAGAAAAAAATATCTGATATTCCATGTAATATTACAAATCAACACATAACTGATACAATTATACAGATCAATAATTATTGAATCAATAGATAACCAATAATGAGAGCTCACAACACAATCTCCTCAAAAGTCAAAGTTCGATGACCACGTCCCAAAGATACAATTCTTTCTCCGGAACTCCTAAAGTAAACGTAACCAAACCGGATTCCGGTTCATACCGGTACTCCACATCGTCTGAATCCACCTTAACATTTCGTGGTCTTCGAACCGATGAGTAAACCCCAACCAAACCACTACCTCGAAGTTTCATCCTAACGACAAAGTTAGTCCCATCATCATCGTATCTTAAACTCACAATGGCTCCTCCAGAATTAAACATCTCCATAAGACCCACCGGTGCAAATTTACTTCCATCGGAAAATTTCTTCACCGGAACCACCGTGAAAACTTCGTATTCACGTGACTTCAATGTGACTGGTAAAGATGTATTCTTTGGGAGATACACTAACTCTCCTGATAGAGAAAAGTGAAGTTTTTAGTATAATCAGAGTATTTAGACTAATGTTTGAGTTTGTGTACTACCTCTGAGATGAGAATAGACGATAGAATCTCCTGTCCATTCAAAGGCTGCGACTTTATGGAGATAATGAACATCATTGGTTCGGACATAACCGGAGATTGTCCCAGGTTCTTGGTCATGGATTAAGTATCTCTTCTCGTTCTTACACCATCCAGCGCCTTGGCAGTTGAAGACTCCGATAACGCCAGTGAATTCGTTCAGGTTCCATATTTTCATAAGACTTGCAAAATTATCAACAAGAGTTAGTTTAGATTTAAGCTTTCTTCTCTTCCAAGTAAGGGAAAACTAGATACCTTTTATTGTCTCTGACTGGATCACTGAAGAAGCAATCACTGGTTGGTCTTCCGGGAAGCTTTGCTCTGAGTATGGAACCGTCTCGAAGTACTAGTTTTCTTAAAAGGTTGAAGTCATGTTGTCCCGGTTTGTCACTGTTTAACAAGTTTCAATGTCTAGAGTTACTTACTTGCACCTCATTTTACTATGATACTTTGTTTGTTAAATTGTATCGAATCTTATGATTACCTGACGTAAATGGCACACCCTCCAACCGCGCGAGCTGCTGCATGATATTCAGCCATCGGATGCAAACTCTGCATGAGAAACAGATAGATTCATTCACAAGTTCATAAAAGTTTGTTAATGTTGAATTAGTTTAGCGTACATGAAACATGTCCCAATCCGGCTGCATAAACTCTCCAAGGAAAAGTGTGTTATATGCAACAGAAGCAATGTGGATCGTGTGCGATGCAGGATCTCTAGGCCAGAAATCGTCTGATGCTCTTATAACAGCAGTCTTTTTTGCGCTAAAGTATCATTACAAGAAGAAATCAGAAGGGAGTAGTAATAAATGATTATGGATAAAATCAGTGAGAACAACGTTTTAGGTCAAGATGCTAACCTGTAGAGACCATCTGTGTTATGACTCATGCAAGAGATAATACCATTGTCAGGGAAGTTTCTTGAAATGGAAGCTTCCAAAGCATGGTGATACTTCTTTGCAAGTTTGACACGACCGCCATGTCCAGCTCCAAGAGTTTCAAGAATGTTTTGGACATCGACTTTGACACCATCGATCCCAACCGATGCAAGGTATGAGTGAAGGTCGTTATAGAAGCTAAAGACTTTCTCAGGATTCACCAAACCGAGTCCATTCTTAGTTATGCTTTCTAGACAACCACAATTCTCATTGGACATAACTCCTGGTGAAGAAACTGGATACGCAACCTTTGATTCGTAGTGTTCCATACCAGAAACACCTGGTTTGACTCCTCCCCAATATCCGGTTATCGCGTGCCAAACATAAACATATTTGATTGAATTGTTACTCTTAATGTCGGTGATAACATGTCCAAGACTCAATGCAGGGTCATCCACCCGGTGGCCTTCTTTGCCGTCCTTTTGAAACTTGTGGTTCTCCTTGATGTGAGTTAAACGGTTTGCGAAACTGAAGGAAGCACAAAAGATAAAGATCGTGGTTTATTAGCCTAAAGAAAGAAGTTAGATCTGAATCAAGAGAGCTTAATTACTTACTTGGCAGCATTATCAGCGTTGAATTCTACACTAGTCTCATCCATGCCAACAGATTGCCATCCATCATCAATTATGACAAATTTTGGGGTAACCCCACCAGCTTTGAGGCTACAGAGAATCGTTGCAGGTTTGGTTAAGTCACAGTCTAAAAGTTAAAGCCATCTTCAAAAGTAAAGACTCAGGAGTACCTCTCAAGACCTTGCTTGACGTCTTTGGCTGTGACATTGGTATAGAATGCATCCCAAGTGCACCAACCAAACCAGTTCAACATATCTGGCATCTGCACAAAACCAAAACAGGGGAAATATCAGAGTTCTTGTTTGGTATGTATATATAATCAAAGATCACATAAAACGTCTCAGAGAGTTTCCTTACTTTCTTTCTCTCTCGGTGCGAAAATGTCTGAAGATGTTGTTCAACAGCCCTGGGACAAAGATTCTTAACACTTTGGATATAAAGAACAAAATCAATAATAAGTTTGAGTTAAGAAACGTCACATACTTGACAGCTTTGGTAATGACATCAAAAGGGTCGGATCCAGCAGCCACAAAAACCAAATGACTCCCCTCGAATTGGTCAACAATTGGATCACCTTGACCATACAAACCATAAATCTCAGAGATAATCTAACAAAAATTCCAAACTAATTAGTGGATTATATATATTTACCGCTTTCAAGACAAATCTCAAGCTCATTAGCATCGTTCCCTTGAAGAACAGCTCTAAAATCTCCTTCAAGTATAGGCAAGAATACAACATAAGAAGAAGATTGATCTCCTTCTCCTAAATCAGACCCTTCCTTTGCTTCTACGATTAGAAATTGAGTCTCGCAAGGAATCTCTTTCCCATTAGTACCCATTCTTTGAGTCATCCACCATAATTTAAACCGGAAGACACACATAAACCTTAAGTCTCTGCCAAGAAAAAGAAAAAAAAAACACTCCAGAATTAAAGTCACATATCGAAAGCAAAAAACATTTATAATACCCTAAGCGTCAAGTAATTCAACAAATTATGTAACATTTAACAACAGATGTGTATGAAAGGGAAAAGAACAGTACTCGAGTTTGCCTAGGGAGAAGACACGGTGGCTTCCGGTTTGATTCGACGTGACGCCGATGAACGCGCCGTCGATTAAGGCGTTTCCTGAAGCTGGAGTAACTAAAACATTCTCCGGAACGCCGTGAAGAACACGGTGACCTAGCACCACCAAAGCAGAGTCGGTGACGCTGATTCCGGCACCAACGGTCATCGTTACTTCCTTGTAGGGAAAATAAAAAAATGGATGAAAAAAGAATGAAACGTCGAGACTCACGCTACTTTCGAGAGTGAGTTAATAATTTGGACAAGAGAAAGGGTATTTATAGAACGTTATCGATGACGTGTTAATATCTAGCGGACACGAAAATGCAAAATAAAAATAGTATAATAAGATACATACATTTATTTTAGTAAAATTTGGAAAGGTAATTCGGTAAATTTATATTTCTTGTAATCAATATTTTGATTATAGGATAACGTTAGTCAATTATATGGGATAAATCCCAGACATATTTAAGAAAACTTACGAACATCCTATACTAATATTTGGGAAGTACATCCTAAGAGTCATAACTTAGATTTTGTAAGAAATTACAATATATGCCATTAGAGATCTCTAATTATAATCATTTTATTATATTTCACTAATATATATTAACGGGTCAACGGGTCAACGGGTTTAAAGATATTAAAAGATTTTGTTTATATAATACATATAATTCGGAAAAAAATCTCTTCAAACGATTACACAATTAATATAATTCAAAAATGTTATATACTAATCAATTCGAAAATGTAACACAATTAGTAAAAATGTTATATACTAATATATTATTCGAAAATGTTATTGAAAATTTTATATAGTAATCCATTATTCGAACATGTTATCAAAAATGTTCATGAAAATGATATATCATTGAAAATTGTATATTTTGTTTGAGAAGTGTAAGAAATTACATTATACTAGATCATCACCCGTACTTTTTAGTACGGGTTAAATTTTATTTATTACAAAATTTATATAATATATATATTAAAACTAAGTTTTAATATATTATAATAGTAAGTGAAAAAATATTAATTTTTTTTTCAGTTCCTATATACAATATTAGAATAAATATAGAATTTTTTCTATAATACTCAATTATGGATAATTTTTTTTTAAGATATGAAAATTCAAAATAATTTTATTTTTTAAAAAGTAATATTTTTGAACAATGAGTTAATTTATGTTAACAACCACAAAATAGGATTGCATATATTTCAGTTAGATCAAAAATTAAAATATCATAAATGAATCGCATATAAAACATAGATTATTTTGAATTAATTAAGAAAATTAGCTATTATTTTGAATTAATTTAGAAAATTCTTTTTCAATTTATAATTCTTTGGTTGTTGAAATAGAGATTTGTTTGAGCTAATCTAATTACAGAATTTGTTTGAGATTTATAATTACAGAATTCACCAATTATTCGCATAATCGAATATGTTATAAACATATATTTAGTATATAATAATACCAAAATCAACCCGTGCGTGGAGTCTATATTTTTATTTTAGAATCTCAATATTTCATTTTAAAATATTGCGTGCACAATCTATTATTCGTTAATTCTAAAATTGCTTGCGGAATCAAATTTTCAAATATTTAGAGGTGTCAAACCATATTTAAATGTTCTACACTATTTTTAAATATTCCAAATTAAAATTTTTAATTTTTTTTTGTAGTTTAGAAAATTATGAATTTCAAAAAACAAATTATATGAAATTAAATATAAATATTTGAATATTTATAAGGATCAAAACTCATTTCATCGTATAATATATTATATTTAACCCGCTACCTATTATAAATATTTTTTAAAATAATAAAATTAGAGTATTTATAATTTTTAACTTTTTGAACTATTAAGTATTGATGATATTCTCTAAAAATATCAAGTAAAACTTATTTTAAATGTTGCAAATTAAAATATTTAAATTTTTATTGTAGTATATAAAATTATACATTTCAAAAAAATAAATGTATGAAATCGAATATAAATATTCAAATTCTGACCCGTTGCTCAGTCGAAATTTTTGTTGACTTTATTTTTGTGTAAAAGAAATATATTACTCAAGTCTGAATTTTTGACCCATTTAGTTGTTTCCTTTATAGATTGAACAATTTATATGCGTTTTTAAAAATTCAAATCTTGGCATATGCAGAAAAAAATTACTTTTTTTTTTATTATGTAGATGATATAATGATATATTTGTTTCATATTAATATAATCATATTAAGATGAGAGGTGAAGTTTAATGATTAATAACAAATTAATATGGTAAGTTAGATATCAAATCTTATATGTTCATTTTGATTGGTCATTTAAAAAAAATAATAATAACAGATTTTCGTTTTATAATTTAATTAAATTAATTAAATGACATAAATTAGTATTTTACTTGTTTATCCTTAATAAATTGAATGAAATTTGTTCTAAAAGAAGATTTTTGTAATGACATTCTTAAGTAAATTCTTACAAAAGGGAAGGTTAGTTAAGGGTATCTTATAAAGTGTACTCCCCAAATAATAGTATAGGATCTACATTTACATTTTTGGAGGGGATTTTGGATTTTAATTCAAATGGGTCGGGTTTTGACCCGGTTTTATTCTGTTCGGATCCTGGATAAGATATTTAAGAAAATTTGTAATAAACAAAATCACCGATTATGACTATAATTACTCTTTCATTTCCGTTTAATGTGATTTCCTAAACTAATTGCCATATTAATCGGCTATATTCTTTTTTATCTCTACATTATTTCAAATCTTTACAACATCTTAACTAACAAAAAAAAATGTGATCACAATTGGTTACTAAAATCTCGATTATGTTCCTAACATCTCGAGAAGATCTTCCTTTAAATCCGCAAATTATAATTTTTGAATTAAATAAACTAATAATACGAATATTCCTAATATATTCGAGTATCATAAATTCGCAATATTGCTTAAACAATATTCTAACCCTAAATTGACATCCTCTCTGCTTATATAAAGTCATCCATTCATTGACCAATGCATCCATTGTTTTTCTTCTTTCTTTTTTATTTATTTTTTCTTCATCGTTTCACTATTTGATTCGCAAAACCTAACAAAAATTCACTTTTTTTTCAGGGCCAAGGATCTCAAAAAGAAGCTCACTTTCGGCAGAGAGATACGTCACACGTTTCCAAGAGCGGTCTTAGTACACTGTATACACCCATAGGTCTGTTCACAGGCTTCCTCCTTTTCCTCAGCCAGAGACCGTTTTGATAATGGATGTAGGGAGACGAATCGAGTGTAAGCAGATGAAGTGAAGAAGAGAAGGAAGAGGAGAGAGATGAGAGACCTACATCTCATATTGATTTGGAAAGAAGAAAAAACGATGATGATACACTCATATAGAAAAAGGTTAAATTCTTTTCATTTGGTTAACTTTGATGAATGAAGAGTTTACTAATTGCAGAGTACCAAGACTAACTTAAACGTTGAGGAAGTTTTCTTCTTTATTGCTAAAGACTTGCAAATACTGATGCACGAGCGGAGGTTCGTTTGAGCTAAAGAATTTATTTCCACTATCATCATTTATACTTTGCAATTTGGTTTAGATCACATTTCAGTACGTGTATCAACTTTACTAATGTCATCAAATTTCTTATCATTGTGTAGACACAAACAATCAAAATCAACCAATCTGACAAAGGCACATGGACGTCCCAAGCTACTCACTCAAAAATCAGCGTTTATTGGCTCCACAACGCATGTCATATGAGAGAATCGGGCATTTAGTTTACTTTAAATTTATGATTTTGTTGTTGGTAAATAATAAACTTATAAATATATAAATTTGTTGGCATTAATCAATATTATTTAAAATATATATAAATATATAAATATATAAATATATAAATATATAAATATATAAATATATAAATATATAAATATATAAATATATAAATATATAAATATATAAATATATAAATATATAAATATATAAATATATAAATATATAAATATATAAATATATAAATATATAAATATATAAATATATAAATTTAAAATGCTATTGCCTATGTAATGTGTAGTTAAGATTTTTTTTTAATTAATAGATATTATTCTGATATGGAAAAAGGAGAATACTACGCTAAAGATCCAATTTGGTTATATGGCAAGATATAACCCCATAATTCTCGCTTAAATTTTTAATTTATATTACAACTAATTTACCTTAAAAATTCAAATATATTCCTGTATCTTTGTTAACAAACAAAAAGAATTATACTTTTACTGTAGTGTATTTCGTCGTTAACTCTACATGAATGTTCTTTTATTTTTCAGGAAAATAGACTTCAATATAGTTTTTTTTCTAATTCAGTTTTGTTTCTTTTCCACGATATCATTAGGTGTGAATCTTTTGGAGATACCATCCCTTTTTAAGCACAAAAAGAATATTTTAAACAAATTCGAAGAGCAGTAATGTATATTTCAAAAATATTACAATCCAAAAATAATTCTTTAAAAAATAATATTTTAAAGTATATATACATTTTTAAGTACATTTTAGAGAAAATTATTTGTTTCTATATTATTTACAAAGAATATCATTACTTATATCATGTATCTAAACAACTTTATTATTAATTCTCCACTATCCATATAACCAAACACAATTAAAAGAATTTAACATTAATTATAAAATAAAAATATCCATATAATATTTTACATTTAATAATATAGATATTTAAAATATTTGATTAAGATTTAAAATTATGATTCTTTTTTAACTGTTTTAATGACATTTTCTTAAATTCTTAATATTAACAAAATTAAATTGAAAGCAAAACTATTTATATCCTTAATGTTATTGAAAATGTTATATACTAATCTATTATTCGAAAATGTTATTGAAAATGATATATCATTGAAATTTTTTTATATAAATCGAATTTATAAAGAAAATGTTATTTTGAATTATAGTAATCATATAGTTCGAAAATGTTATTGAAAATGTTATATAATTTTTTTTGGGAAGTACATCCTATAAGTCGTAACGTTGATTTTGTAAGAAATTAAAATATATGCCACTAGAGATCTCTAATCATAATCATTTTAATTCCATGTCACTAATATTAATCAATTCATTAAAAACCGGGTCAATGGGTCATACGGGTTTAAAGATATTAAAAAGATTACCTAATATATAGGTGGCCAATCACGAATATAACAAACATGGATTTTGTTTAGATACAAATAATTTTTAATCATACAACAAATTTAGTTTAGATTTTAAAATATTTTCTTAACTAAACTATACTAATTAATTATGATTAGTATATATGGAAGAAACAAAACAAGAAAACCAAAGTATCCTTTACTCACATTTAAAAATTTAACAATATAATTTAAATACTATTGTTTCTATATTTTAAAACGGTAAACCTCAAACATAATAATTGTACACAATATAATATATAAATATAAAAGTTGTACATTTTAAAAATACAAAACATTCAGCCATATATATAGTTAATCTATTAAACAAAATACAATTTGATTTTCTTAAAAATAATATAGACCCGCGGTGTACCGCGGGTTAAAATCTAGTAGCTTACTATTTGACATAGTTTCTGAATGACACATATGCGTCACATATTTTCATTCACATATAAATCCAGATTTTAATAAATATCGGATGATTAGTTTGAGATTTGGCATGAGATTTCCATATTAAAATCTGGATTTATATGTGAATAAAAATATTTGCAGATGACTAAAAATTATTAAAACTGCAGTAAAAAACTCCAAAAAAACATTGAAGAAATATTTCAACCACTGGTCTATCACGATTTGTTTTTTTTTTACCATAGATATTAAAATATTATATAAAGTGTTTTCCAAATTTATATGAAATAAATTATAATTTTAGTTTTATTTAAAACGATTATCTGAAATTTGAAAAGTTTAAATTCTAAAACATAGTAAATCTAAATATATATGATACACCATATATAATAACCTCACTACAATGCTTGTAATTTGTTAAATATAAAAGATTCTCCACCTTTAAAATACAAAAATCGAAATGACATGAACCGAACATTTGGGATGCTTATCATCGACAATAATATGCGTTTTTGACTTTTTGTAGTGAAAGCTAAAAGAGAAACATTAATTTACTCATAGATAATATTAGAAAAAAAAAATTACTAAAGAAAAATAGAATAAAATATATTTGCATGCGAAAAGATCTAGTGTTGTTGCCAGTGATCATTAATAGAGCGGCGCAGATCTCTGGTACAAGGCCCACCACATGCACGACCATTGGACGGTTTGTTCTAAAATAAAGGTCACACATCTATTACCAATGCAACTACGAACCAAGTTAAATCTGTGTCTGAAATATACGAGTATATAACTTCAACACAAAGAAAGCCTGAACTCATCAATGTTTAGAGGAGAAAACAAAATCGAATGTGTCAAGAGAAGGAATCAAAAGAACCGAGGAATATGCAAGTTATCTAGAAGGAGAAGACAAGTCCACGGGAAAATAAGAAGACGAGAACGTGAGCCAAGTAAACTAACAGAAAGGCCTTTTGGGCCATATATAGTGCTTAATCAAAACCCAATCTCTTGTTAACGAGTTTATATGAAACCTGCAAGCAAGATAAAATGATCATATTAAAGTAGAAATCACTCAAGTCTTTCTTCTTTATATCCTACTAGGAGATGAAAACAGAGGAAAAATATGTTGGTCTTTGGCGCTCTCTTTGGCAAGCTTTCTCTCATAAACTATTTCAACGCAAGGAGAGGAAGAAGAGAAGAAGAAAAGAAACTCGATCGCATGCATGCTTTATCTTGTATCACTAACCCAAATAGAAGCCCAAAAAAGTCTAACGACTTACCTGAAAAAAGTTAAGAAAAGTGTTGCTAAACATTGAGAGCCTAAATGAAATCATGCATTAAAACACTAAAACCAAACTCATGATAAATAAATAAAAAACCGGAAATAAGTTACTTGAAACTGGGAAAAGCATCAATGTTCAGTAGCATAGAGAAAGAAAAAAAAAAGACAGAAAAAAAAAAAAAAAAAAAAAAAAAAAAAAAAAAAAAAGACAGAAATGAGATCAATGATTGATGCTCATATAGCAGAGCATTTTTTTTTCATCTCAGATGACAAATACTTAAGCCTCCTCCTCCACAACGTCCGAAGACTGTTTCTTCCTTGACCTGTTGCTTGATTTCTTCACATCTTTTTCCACATTATCCTGCTTGTCTTTCTTTGCCCTTCCTTTCTTAGCAGCCTTCACAGATGTAGTAGCCTCATCAGCATCTTTCTTTGGCCTTTTTTTCTCTACACAGATTCAGCAACTTACAAGTTAATAGACAACCCCGTTACATATAGAAACGAAAATGAATATTCAACAATGAACTGAAATTACTGTTTGGAACAGGCGCCATTAATACAAGGATATTGCTAACCGGCTTGTCTCCTCTCGGGTTTGGTAAAGATGCCGAAGTTGCATCAACACCATCTTTGTTGAGCCCTTCGCTCTCAACATCAGCGGATTGATTGACGTCTAACAATTCAGCAGTTAAAAGATTATTTGCAGCACTTGGAGCTAATCTAGGGTTAATAATGTACCCAAGGTAACATCTAGATATGAAAATCAGCAACGTTAGCAGTAAAAACAAAAAAAGTTTACCTTGGACTATTGCTCCTAAACAAACATCATCTTTGTGACTCTCGTTCTCATCATCCACAAGTGCAAGATCCTTCGTCTCTTGGTCAACCGCAGCAACACTTCTTTCTCTCTTTTCAAGGTCTATTGAACATCGAAAGATTATATATATATTAAGGGCAACTCTCAATAACAGAATTCAACTACAGTTATATACTAAACTTTTAATTGATCCATTGCCCACTTAGGAAGGTAATCAAGCTAAAATTTGTGATTCCCACGCCTCATAGCTAATTCAGTTTCTATCGCTACTTCAAGAGTAAGAACACATAGCCACTTTCAATGACTTAAAATAGATTATATAATCAAAGGTAACACAACTAATACTCTCTTCAATAACATCAACTATATATTCCATAGACCATAATAGAGAAAAAAAAAAGAGAGGTTACCTTTGCCTATTGTTCCAGTTGGAACCTCTCCTTTACCACTTGACTGGTCACCAAGAGAGCGTTTCTTACGACTTTTGTTGGCATGCGCGCTATCTGAAGTTTTATGTTTCCTCTTTCTAGTTTTCTTATCACCAGCTTGGGTTACCGGAGCTTCCTTAATCGTCAGATCATTGGTCTCTCTCTCAAGTAACTTAGGGTTTGAAAAAGCAGCTTCTCCAGTCAGCATAATACCCTTCTCCTCAACACTCACCACGTCCACAAATAGAAACGAGTCGTTGCTTCGGAAAGCGATGTTCAAAATCAGCGAATCAACCAAATGATAAAACTTACAACCACATTTAACCTACAGAACAAAAAAACAATCCTTCCTTTAATATTTGTTGCTTAAACAAAAATAAAACGACAGTGTGTATGAAGAACACATTGTTACCTTCAAAGCAGAGAGGGTGATTTTCCCAAAACTTGGGAAACACTGTTCATGCTCTTTGCAGATTTTGTCTGTAAATTAACAAACCAAAAGAAACATGACTTTCGTTACAAAAAAGATATGCCAAACAAAAAAAAGAGATTATGAATAGTCACCTCTGAAAGTAGATACACTATCATCCTTGTCCAGGAGAACGCCGAGACGAGTATCAATGTTTGTAGTTACAAACACACATTCCACAGCGTTCCTTGAGCTAGAAGCAACTAGAGCATCTTCTTTAGCCGGAGTCTTGCCTTTCTTTGATCTTTTTTTCCTCTTAGGCTTCTCAGATTTAGCCTCCTCATCACCATCTTTTTCCTTGGTTACCATCTCAGTTTCTACACAAAATTCAGCAATTACAAATCAATAGATATGTCCCGTTACATATAGTATTACAGATAAGAAAAACAAGAAACTGAAATAATTACCGTTTTCAATTGCTTCACAAAGCATTAACAAGATCTATGATGCCTTCGTTCTCAGCATCATCAGTAGTTTGGTTTAATTCAGTTAGAAGATTATTTACAACAATTAAAACTAATCAAGGCTTACTAGTGTGTAACATCTAAAACTGATGATAAGAATCAGTAACTTCAACCATATACAAAACAAAAGTTTACCTTTCTCAAGATCCTTCTCTTCGTCAATCATGACTAAATCAGCATTTTCTACATCCTTTTGAAGGTCTATTCAACAAAGAAACTACAGCTTTATAACACCCTAAGATAAAGGATCACAGAATTCAACAATTGATATAAACTAAAGTTTACCTTGTTCCATTGTCCCCATAAGATCAAGACTGGCCTCAACATCAATGGAATGATCATCTACAGGCTCCTCTTGGTCTGCATCACAAATTTGCTGGTTCTCTCCAATTATAGTGCCACTTCCCTCGCCGTTTTCATCGTCTTGAGAAAAAACAGATACAACAATAAAAGGGTAAACTAATCAACTAATATTCCCCAATAACTTCTGCTATATACTATTCAATAACAGAGAAAAAAAACAGAGGTTACCTTTTGCTTCTGTTGGTGTCTCTACGGAGGGTTTCTTGCTACTTTTGTCAGAACTCTTTGGTTTTCTCTTCCTCGTTTTCTTCTCAACTACTTCACTCGGATCATTGTTCTTCGTAACATGCAAATCATGGTTTGCTAAAGCAACTTCACCAATCTGCAGCTTCTCGTTGCCGGAATCAACCATAGCAGCAGAAGATTAGTGTAAGAAAATTATGATTCTGATGAAGTTTAGATTAGAAGAAATAAAACTCCTCTCTCTGTTTGAGATTAATTTATAAGCGAGTTTCTTTCATAGAGAAGAAATATGAAAAGTCATATTTTTATCGGGAAATCAAAACACAATTAATTAGGATAACAGAACGTCGAACGTCGTCCACCATGCATGACTCCGGGCGACGAAACCGTAGAAAGTAGAAACTATTAATTGTTGGGGTGAGGTTAGGCCTGGGCTTTCGGTTAACCGTTCGGTTATCGGTTGGATCCATTCCGTTTCGGTTCTTTCGGTTTCAAAATTTAGTATCCATTCGGTTATTTTGAAATTTCGGTTCGGTTTCGGTTCGGTTCCGGTTTTTTCGGTTTTAAAATTTAGTATCCATTCGGTTATTTTTGTGTATTTTCGGATATTTTCGGATATTTTTAGATATATTTCGGTTATTTTCGAGTATCTTTACTATTTTTATATATTTTTCAAGTATTTTTGATTATTTGTTCTATAAATAACTAATTATTTTGAAAATATAATTGTATTTCGGGTATTTCGGTTACCCGAAATATTTCGGTTCGGTACCGATTCGGTTACGGTTATTTCGGTTATAGAATTTAGTATCCATTCGGTTATTTTTAAATTTTCGGTTCGGTTCGGTTCGGTTTTTTTTCTTCGGTTTCGGTTCGGTACATTCGGTTCGGTTTATTTGCCCAGGCCTGGGTGAGGTTGTTGATATATAACATGGCCCATTTAACAGTCCACTTTAGGCCCGATGTACAAGCCATGTTATTATCAAAATAATTAATCTCTAGTTTCTTCTTAAAGATCCATGAGCTTAATTTCTAGTTTACTAGTACGATTGATTAGTAGATAGTTAAATACAACATTTTTAATATTCGGATGAGCTACAAACATTTGAATGTAAATTTAAGATAAAGTTTTTATAAAAAATTGGGATCTAGAAGAAAACCTTTTTTTTTTTCTCTAGAAGAACACCATTTACCCATATATATAGAAAAAGTTGTTGGATCTTTTCTTGTTAACCTTTAAAGCAAGAAACAGATAAAACGCCCACGCACCAATCTCTTAATAATCCCTTCATTTAAATTTCCCTCTCTTTGAGACCTCTATCTCCACGTTTCTCTCCCACACTCTCACAACCAACAAACTATCAAACCCTCTATATATAGCCTTAAATACCCCAAACATTACCCAAATCTCAAAATCTCCTCATAAGTAAAAAGAGAGAGGTAACAATAGGAGATTGTTGTGATTGATAGTAGAAGAAGAAAAATGTGTTGTGGAAGGATTTGCATGTTATGTACGTGCCTGGCTTTGGTGGTGATCGCCATCGGTTTGGTCTTTGGTTTTGGGGTATTCAGAAATGGATTCAACAAGATTCACGAAACTATTCATCTAGATTGTGATCCGAGATTAGGCTGCAATGGAGTTAGTCGCCGCGCTTATGGTTTCGTAGCTCCTCCAAACAAATTCTAGACGCTAATTCGACCATGCTTTTGTGTTTGAATGTATGTATGAATTTGAACTTGGATCGAATTTTTGATTTTTAATTTAGTTCATTGATCTGCAACCAATAGCAGAAGAAACTGTCAAGGATACTGATCATTTATGCTCAGAATATTTGATTGTGTCACTTGTTCTGTAATTGCTATATATTGGCTTGTACTCTCTTTTGGTAAATATAACAAAGAACATCTTTCTACATGGTATCAAGACCCTTAATGATACCCTAGTTCCCAAGCCCTTGTGGTCACGCGTGACGAATTGAAATTTGTGAACGGAATGAATAAATGAATCAACCCTTAAATCTTTGGGTTTAAACTTTAAATATGATTCGACTCTGCTTTGGTATTTAATATTCTCCCGGTTTAATGTCTTGTTAACCGGTTGAGTAATTTAGGTTTTTCAACTTTATGGCTTTCTTGGAATCCAAGATTGGGAAGTGAAACATCTGCCATGAAAAAGCAGCAGGTCTTAGAGGATCTATTGATCACAAAGTCGGTAAGAGAATACTCAACCCAATCCCAGATGACCTTCTTATTGATATATTCTCTAGAGTGTGTGCAAATTCTATAGCTAGGTTTCGTTGCGTATCGAAATTCTGGGGATCCATATTTGGCAGTCCTTATTTTAAGGAGCTTTTCGTGACTAATTCTGTAGCTCGTCCACGGCTTTTGTTTACCTTCAAAGCTAATAAAGAGTTATATGTCTTCTCTTCGCCTCAACCTCAGAGTCCAGATGGGATATCTTCTCTTGTAGCCACTCCTTATAAGTCTTCTCCTTATAAGTCTTCTCCTTATAAGTCTTTTCCCAAATATTTTCCAACTGATATCTGTACCTCGCACTGTGGATTGGTCTTCCTACAACATCGCCGAAGAAAATTTCGGGTGATTTGTAACCCCGTCACGGGAGAGTCCATAACCTTACCCAAACTGAAAGGGAGAAGCAGCTATTTTGGCTTTGATCCCATCAGCAAACACTTCAAAGTGTTGTGTATGACTCAGAATACTCATTGGATTTTGACATTGGAGACTGGAAAACGTCTATGGAGGACGATCCAAGACCCAGTACCTAGCCATTCTTTTATGGATGATGACGGAATATTCATAAATGGTATTTTGTATTACATGGGTTATTTTGGAGGTCTATGTTTGAAGATAGTTTGCTTCGACTTTAGGCTTGAGAAATTCGGCGTTGTTAAATTAGATAAAGACATGAAAATTATTCCCAAGTTAACTTTGTTCAACTACAAAGGTAAATTAGGAGTACATCAGGATATCGACATGTGGTGTGAAGAAAAAAGTTCTGCCTTGTGGGTTCTAGAAGATGCTGGAGACCATAAATGGTCCAAACGTATATTCATACTGCCATCCATAGTCAGGTTCCGGATGTTTGTTGGAATGACAGGAGAGATTGTGTTTTCACCATACAAGAGCTTTCAACCAAACCCTTTCTACATTTTCTTCTACAATATCGAGAGGAACACTGTTACAAGAATCCATATTCAGGGATTTGAAGAGTTTGAGCATCATCGAACTTCCGTTCAGACCATTTTAAACTTTGTAGAGGATGTGAAGTTTATCTAAGTGTGTTCAAAGGCTTCATATCTTGAGACTTTATATTTTGGTTTTCAACTCTTATGGTATTGTTTGGATTTTATCTTAAAAACAGAGCTAATTTACTCCTAAGTCTCTTCTAAGATTTCAACTCTTGTGTTTAGAGTTTTTTTTGTATAGATTGCCTAAAAATATCATTTATACTCTCTCCCAGTCTCACTAACAATAAAAACGCCTTATTGACAAAAAAGAAAATATTACTATAGTATATAAACGCCTTTTGTATCTCAATGGTCGGACAAAAAGCAACAAATGAAAATTCTCAAAAACACCAACTATTGGAAGAAGCTTGATGAAACACCAACACCAAATATTACTATAATATAAAAACACTAAGGCTGATGAAACAATTTAAAGATCTTGCAAAGCTTTTTTGTTTTTGTTTTTTTGTCTTCTATATGTAGCCGTTTGGTCTTTCGCCACCGCTCTTAGCTGTTCTTCTCTGCAGATCCGCTTCGTAGTGTTGGAACGCAGCGTCAAGAGCCTGGCAGAGAAAACCCGATTAAGATCAATTTTAAAAACTGGATTACAATGCAAGGCTTGGTTTGGCTGTATAAACTGGATATAGATGCAATATGAGTGGAAAATATAGACTTAACCGAGACATGATGTAATAAAACTCTTCCGTAGATATTGAAAGAAGCTAACCTGTTGCATTGGACGAACCAGTAGAGAAACCTGATGCCGGAGATCAGATTGCACCGACTCTTTCATTGCCTGAGTTACATGGAGTTTAATATTAAGGAAATCGTACAGTATACCATATGCAATAAGATTCGACTACAATACTGCATCGATTTGATTTACCCAAATTTCAGTATCGTAAACGCATTGGTATGGAGAGATTAGGAACTACAGTTCTAACAGATTTACTCCCAGTTGCTTATTCTGTCTGAAAGATGAAGAATTTCAAAGCTTACCTCGAGTTTTGAATAAGTGTTGGACATTGCATCCTTCAGTTTACCAACCTGCATAATAATATATAACATCACAAGAATCCTCGAAAAGATTTGCTATAATAACTTGCTCTTGGTGTATAATAAGATTGAATGTTCCCCAAGAAAGCCTAGGAATCAATGTATATAGCAAATTCTGGGATTGGGAGATTTGGAAACTGCAATAACATTACCTTGGTATGAAGATATGTGGTTGTTATCGGATAAGATGACCAAAAATGTCTCAGTAATTCTTGTATTGATGTCCAATGCTGTAGATGAAAGAAGAAAGTCCTCTTATCCATAGGCATTACTACCCAATCTTCATTAATCAGTACATATAGAGCTTCTTGTCACTTAGGACACTGGAAAATGTCGGACTTACGTGTAGAACTTCATCCTTAGTGGACTTTGGTAATCTGTCCAGAAAGCTCTCTCGTGGGTTCTTCCCAATAATATTTTTGGCCGTTGAGATAGTTCGGGTTAACGAACTGAAAACCTGAAAAGGGTTAGCATTTTTTAGCTCAGGCAACAAAGCAATAAGTTATGGTTTCTTTAGTCAGTACACATTTTTATTATGGGATAGAATAGCACCTCAAAGGAAACTTCAGGCCTAATCAACGGATCACTTAATCCTGTAGCTCTAATCTCCAAAATGGATTCTTTTAATAATCCATAAGCTTCATGGACATTTCTCTTCAATCCCTTTGCTCCTCTGGGTACATTGAGGACGTTTCCTTGTTGAGATTCAAAGTAATCACGAGGATCCTGATTCCAAACAAGAACGGGTAAGCGGATTAACCCAGCATCCATAATCAATTGTGAAAACCTTATATTGGCAGAAAGCCAAACCTTGATAGAAAGCGGCGCTAACGGGAAGTTTTGTGGTGCTTGAAGATCCTCCATTCCTGCCAACCGGGACATTCTCTCCAATCTCTCCAGATTAGCGTCCTTGGTGGTTTCGCCATCAGCTTTGCTTACTAACAGGGGTAAAAAAATAGAAATGGATATCAAGGTCAGATGAATATAAAGTGTGGCATTGGCCATCGATTAGTACAGAAAAAAGTAAACATAAAACATAGCAGAATGAAACAACAGACCTTGTTTAACCCGTGTGAGAGCCTCTGCAACAATCCTTGTATCTTCTGACTCAACATCTGCTTCCAATTTAGAGGAACATTATTGTAAATTTACCACCAAGAACTAAAGTCAAAAGGCCAACATAAATGTTTACATGAAAAGATTCAAATGAGGTGTTTACCAATGCTTCTGCCTTCTAATACAACAGCAGCATGACGATTAAGATCTTGCAAAAGTGATCGTTTAAACTGATCATTCTGTGGTTCAACAACATCCATGGTGCCATCACGCTGGATACCGTGGTCCTGTGTTACGGGAAAGTTAAATTAAGCACAATATAAGATGATATGATACAGCCTATTGTAAATAACCTATCAACCGCATACAAAGAGCACAATGTCAATGTTAAAATCAATGTTTTCTAGATATCAGTTTTGAGCTCCTTATGCTAATATAAAAGTAGTGGTCCTGTGGATAAGCAAAAGTTGTAATTCAAATTATCTGAAAGAAACTAAATTTCTTGATTTAACAATTTCAATTAGGTTCGCTGAGAATTCTATAAAACCAAGTATGTGACATACATTGTTACGAGTTTGATTCTTAACACCGTTAGTATTATCCCAGTTCTTACCATAAGATGAGTGTAGTCGTCTCCCTGGTCAGCCTCCATGTCAAGAGTTGGATCAACCCGTCTAATCTACAGAAATAACATTTAAATCAGATGGACATGCCACAAATATTTTCTTTACAAACAAAAGACATGAAAGATGATTAAACCATAGAAGAAACCTAACCTTTTGACGAGTTTCCCGAGCCAATATCTCATCAGGCTTCAGAAAGACAGCGAGTTCCTCGTCCTCAGCAGCTTCTGCTGCAGCTACTGCTGTATTTTTGGTGCTGTAGAGATATTCTGCTCTAAAATATTTTGTCCAGAAGTCTTTTTCTGTCATCTGGTGTAGGAAAATAACTACCAAAGCCAGTTAAGATTCTTCGTATTTGAAATTAAACCTATAAACAAAGATGGTCACAGTGTGCTAGTCTTTGTTACCTTACTCGGAACATAATTGATGAATGCCTGCCGAACAGCCGGCTTCTCAGCAAAAATCTGAAAGCGTAATAAAGAAAACATAAGTGAGAATAGGACTGTAGCATGAATGAAGTAACATTTAAGTATACTTGCAATGGATTTACTAGCTACGCAAGCACAAGATAGAAGGTGGGCTGAAAGACAGTTAAAAAAAGTTTATATTCCTCACTTATAGTCTCACGTTGGACTTTATAAGTTCAAGCATCCTGAACACCTATCAATGGATTTCTAACCCAATATATCACCAGCTACAACTTCAACCCCATAAAATATATAAACTTATGATGACGACCTGAAAACTTATAGAGCACTTCCACTAATGACAAACATAGTGAACCAAAGAGCTCACCTGAAAAATTATCTCAGGTGTCAAGTTAAACGTCACTCTATTAGTCTGAAAGAAGAAAAACGAAGAAAATGGTAAGTAAACCAGCAGAGATGTCACATGATAGTATGATATATATCAACATATGAATGTAAGTTAGCCGAACACATCAGTGTATGCTCATATAGGTGCATTGCTTCTTTCCTACAAAAGCATGCACATAAACAAGCTAACTAAAGAGGCTGTACTAACTGCCAGAAAGGAGTTGAGATCATTATACCATACCCGCCCATCAGTAGATGGTTTGATGCCAGAAACCATCATGCTCTTAAGCCCGACCTGCTGTTTTGACTTTCGGATGGAATCTTTACCAAGTAATTTCTGCGACCAGAATAAAGTCGGTAACTATGACGACATTGAAGAGAACAATAAATTAAAAAAAAAAATCAAACAAAGAACCAACCTTTCTTGTAGCCCAGAATTCATCTTCCGTCAGTACTTTACTTTCCACAAATTGCTTATGCAATCTCTGCAGCTCACTTTATAACACGTATGTTACTCATATTAGAAGGAACTTGATGAGCCAATGAAACCAGAAACTTTTTTAACCCAAAAAAGGCATCCGATTACATACCTATTTTCTCTCAGAAGCTTGAAGCGTAGCTCCAATTCCTTAATACTGAGTTGCTCGGAAGATGTCGAGACAGCGGATTTATTAGGCTCCTCTTCACATTTAGCAAGGGCCTTAGCTATTTATAGTTAAAGAGAGGTTACATAAACAACACGAAAGAAACAAGAGAAATACTTCCCAATCAATGAAATCAAACCATGGGACTATGGAACTTACTGATGAAATCACGGCAAGCATGCATGTCGGGATAATTCTCAAACTCAAAGATATGACTCTTTCCCTACAATCATAAGATGAGTAAACCTCAATGAACACAGTTATATAGCTTCAAAAAATCACATATCTATAATCTATCATAGCTTAAATCACAAAATGGCAAGAGAAAAAAAAACCAGCTTGTTGGTCAGATTGAGCCAAGGAGGTTTATTTGATCCTTCTTTAGTATTTTTTTGACCTGAGAAATTGAAGAAACAAAGTGAAATTTGCTATCATCACAAGGAGATCTTTTATCAACACTTTGAGCAATGTTAATGAGAAGTTGCATACTTTTGATGTTCTGGGTGAGCACTTTGAGCTTTGAATCTGATTTGGGATCATTAGGGACGAAGAGCAACATCCCTTCTCTCTGCGAATTGCAAAAGAAACAGTTAAGCAGATCCCTAGATAATATAAAAGAGAAGTCTTGTAATCAATCGTCTTCATACAATTCTGAGAAATCCAGGAGTTCCAGGATCCTTGACAGAGCTCTTGTATTTGACTCGCTTCTCCACTTGCCCACCAGCCATATCCAACACTAGAATGGGATCTCTGTTTCCCCAGTCGATCAAAACAGAGAAATTGGAATCTAGGTTTCTACTATAGAACGGGAATAAGGATCCGACCCGAATCCTGACCCAATTTACTAACTCGAATTACTGACCCGAATTAAACTGGTACAATCTGACCCGTGTCCTGACCCAATTTACTGACCCGAATTAAACTGGTACAATCTGACCCGTGTCCTGACCCAATTTACTGACCCGAATTAAACTGGTACGGCCCATAAATAAATGAGCAGAAACGGTAGCGTATTTGTATAAATACTGTTTCCCTCCGTCTTCGTCGATCATCTTCTTCTTCTTCCTCTGAATTTTCTTGCTCCATTCTTTTTTGCTTCTTCCAGAAAACTTCTCACTCTTCTCTTTAACACCATGGCCGGTCTTCCTGCATTTCCTAGGGAACCCTTTTCGTTGAACATTAATCCCACTTCTCTCATCACAACGATTCGTGCATACCATCCAAAGTATCAGTCTTTGTTTTTTCTGATTGTTTCAGGGATTTCGTTCATATGTTCAAAGTATTTGAAGAAACATGTGGAAGAAGAAGGAGCTTACTATCGTGACATCTTTCTTGTTTTCTTGGTTTTGATCATTGGTCCAAGACAAACGGTTAGAGCACGTCAAAGATTGATGGCCAAATTGGGTGACTGGGATTTTGCTCTGATTAAGGGCGTGAGTACTGTGGTTTCCTTCACCTTCTTCCACTGGCTAGGAAAAAGTTTAATGGGTGAAAAAGATTTGTACCTTGCCATGGCCACAATTTTCTTCTTTTTCTATCTCTTGTCCATCCGTGTAGTCTACGAAATCACCGACGATCTTGGGATTGCACAGGGCTTTCTGATTTCAGGATACACCTTATTGCTCCGCGACTACCCTGAACTTCCAGATAGTATCTATATCAGTTGTGCGTTTACAGTTCTACTAGCCATCATGAACACGGCGCAGCCACCGCGAAATCAGCCTTATTACGAAATCCAGTTGGATCCGCTGGAGATGCCCGCACTGGAGGATGATAATGAAGAACATTCCCAACTTTTACAGGCCCTAGTCATTGTGAGCATCGGCAATACCGTCCCTACTACCATTCCCGTTCCGGCGATTGGACCGTCGAACCACAGAGCTGGACATGGCGGTTGGGCCCTACCCGAGAGTGCGAGATGGCGTTTAGCCCGGCCCAATAGTACGAATTGGCGATTGAATCGGCCCAATAGTATGACTTGGTGATTTGCTTAGCCCACAAGCCGGATTGAAAATTTTGTTGCAGAAATGAGTACATTTGGATAAACATAAAGATGTTATAAACTATAACTCTTACATATATATCTATATATGTGTATATATATATATTCTATTTTGTTAAACAAAGAAAAAGAGAAGAGAAACTTAGAGAGAGAGAGAGAGAGCGAACGTGAGAAGAGCAACATAACACTTTTCTTATTTCATCTCTCTTATTATTCATCTCACTCACATTACACATATATATAGCAACGTGACTTTGTGCCCAAGTCACTTGGAGTCCAAGTACATAAAAGATAAACATTATCAATATAATATGGATAAGTGATGGATAATCACATTTACAATTATCCATTTATAACACTCCCCCTTGAGTATCCATTACTGTTGATGAATTGCATACTGCCTCGTTAAAAACTTTATCATGGAAAAACCGTATAGGATAAAAACCATGATAAAGGAAAAAGAGTACAGTGACGCAATCTCCCCCTGGAACAGACGAATCTTGTTCTCTTCATAGCTTTCGTAAATGATACATCTCGAGTATCTTTTCGTTTCTTCTGATCTCGTCAATATATGACAAAGATTTTGGCAGAAAGTTAGACCTTCACTTTAATGTCTATCTTTTGCGTGTTATTTGCTGCCTCGTTAAAAACCTTGTCATGGAAAAACCCAGTGGGATAAAAACCATGATAAGGGAAAAAGAGTGCAGCCACGCTCACCATCATATATCTCCCCCTGGAAGCATCATCTTAAAAAGATGCATTTCGATTTGTGAAGATGCTTTCTGAATGTTGTAGCAGGAAGCGCCTTTGAACTGAAACTGCTACATTGTTACTTGGTCGGATGTACTTAACATCAACTTCTTGCTTCTTCTCAGATTCTTGAGTGCATGAGAAGAATCTTGGGAAAACATGTCTTGTCATATCGATCTTGACAGAGCTTCCTTTGAAATGAGCGACACATGATTGTCTTCAAACAATGTTGTTGGCTCTTCACTGGCGACTATATTGGTTGCTTCTTGTATATGTTGAGGGCATCAATCTGAGCTATACAGATTCTCAACGTGCTTCATGGAGCGTAATAATTTTGGCATGGCTTGAACAAGCGACGACCAAAATTTCTTGTTGAAAACGCCACGAAGTTGTTGTTTTGCGATATATATTTAGACAGATCTGATATAGATTTTCCATCTGCAAAACCAACTAAACCAAAACTCGGGGTTTCTAAAATAAAATAAACCCAAGTCAATCGTACCTTGCATATATGGAAGACACATTTGAACTCATTCAAAGTCTAGTCTGAGGAAATGAATTAATCCTGCAAGTAGATCAGTAGCAAATGCTAGGTACAATATATTCACTAGATATATAAATGCTCGTCAGCATTTATATATGCTAGCTACAATTCACAAAATATATAAATACTCGTCAGCATTTATATATAGTGCTTCATGATCAAATATATAGAGTCGACTTCCTTTAGAAGTGACTAATATAACATCTCTTTCTTTGGATGTTTAGTTGGAATATCTGGAGACACTTTTGTCTTTCCAAGATCTTTTATTCCAAATAACTCTTCAAGAGTTTAGATAATGTTCAAAAACATCATGCTTATAAGTTCCCGGGAATATAACTATAATATCATATATCTTTCAGGGATTAGTCCTACAGACATCCCATAAGACGCAATTCAAGTCATTTATTTATCAACTCAATATCGAGTGATTTTGACAAAACACGGCGCGACACACCGTCTTGTCTTAAGTATCATAATACTCTTTTGATGCTTGGACCATGTGTCCAGGAAGTACTCGTTTCTTATACGAGATTAATATAGACTTGGCTGCGTCTTTGTTTATTGGCCAATATATATCTCTTTACGCTCACAGAGCAGAGATTAATGATCCTCATTTGTGCACTAGATTATTTTTACTGTCGACATTATGTTGTCTTTGGTTCCATATTTGCCGTAATGACATGGTTATTCGAGATCTCTTAATCATTATAAATGATTTTATTCAGGTACCTGATTTCGTCTTTAACCATGCCAATCGGTCTCTTTAGTCTTCTTGAAGAGTCTTTTTGCTCCTATTTAGGAGTTTATATACTCTTCTTTAGAAGTCTATATGCTCCTCTTTAAAGAGTTTAATCCTCTTTTTAATAATAATATGCTCTTTTTTATTTTCGAGGATTTTCTTTATATATGAAACCAAAGTTGTCTATCACGTTCTTTAACGTGTTATAGACAATAGTACGTCATCCGCCAGAGACATATTTTTGTAGAGCATTTTTAGCTGGGACGAGAGGTTTCCTATGAACTTTAAGTTCATATGGATTTATACGAGGATCAATAATTTCATGAACTCTCATCCATCAGCTTTTTGCATTTGATTTGCAATTTATTATGAATAGCGATCCATTTGAACTTTTGAACTCTTAAGTTCGTGTTTAAAATAGTTATTTGTTCAAAGATCTGAACTATTCAATGATTCTCCCATAAAGATGGGGAACTTTATTATCAACATGATGATTTGCAAATCTTGCAATAGGCACATCCCTCATAAGATGGCTCAGTATTTGTAGAGCAGAGACTCATCTCCTGCATCTATATATTTCATCCTTTTTGGATGATATTTTTATGCGGTGCAGAGGAGCATTTATAACATATATCTCACACCCATAAAATTCAAAATGAGAAATATTTGATCTCCAATCATGTATATATAACATGGGAGAATATTTCTTATAAATCTTTTGCCTTGTATATAGTCATTAATACATGCAAAACTGCATGCGCCATGTAAAAATATGGAGATTAAATCACCATGAATCGTTTTGCAATCTCTTAGATTTGCGCTATGAACGATTCGCTTAAAGCTCATTTTGAGAGTGAACATCATTTTTAGATGTTCCACTTTATCAAAAAGCGATAAATTTTAGGATATGACTTCACCAGAGTTATCTCGCTCTGGGGTGTCAAACTCACCAAAATTTATCGACTTATTGTCGATGTGGGATTCCTTTAATTCTCCCCCTCGAGATGATAACTCTTCGAGTTCATTCATCTCGAACTGAATATCACTTTAGGATCAATAACATATCCGATACGGATCATGTATTTATTCTTTGATCCTTATAAAAATGTGGGACTTGTAATAACCCCTTCTCAAGATGATGGCTTTTTAAGCCTATTTATCTTGGACCGAATCTTATTTTTAGATCGGTTATATTCGGGGATTAATTTGGAGATTATTGAGGAAATCAACCAGCATATACAATGAGCTTATTAAAAAAAATGGTGATTTGGCCAAAGACCATATAATTCTGGAGGTTTAGCCTACTACAGAGTTAAGGAGAAGGTATATAACCTTCAACTTCTTATTTAATATAAAATTTAAATAAATATAAATGAATTTAAATAAATTAAATGTTACCTCGGAAATATGGACAAAAGCATGTAGTGCTTGAATAGGCTTCTCTTTTTTTTACATAAAATTGAAGTGATATTTAATCACTTTTTTTTTTAGTTCCAATTATGTTTAGGTCATCAACATATACAGCAAAGATCACAAATCTCGATGGAGATTTCTTAATAAAGACGCAAGAGCATATTTCATTATTAACATACTCTTTGTTTAGAAAATAATCGCTTAAGCAATATATCATATGCGTCCGGATTATTTTAATCCGTAAAGTGATCGCTGTAATTTGACCGTACATATTTCATTAGACTTTGAGTCTAATGGCTCATGAACTTTAAATCCTTCTAGGATTTTTATGTATATATTAAATCCAACGATCCATATATACATGTTGTCACTACATCCATAAGGTACAATTCTAAATGATAAGAGACCGTTAGGCTCGTTGTGTACCTGAATGTAATTGCATCTATGACTGGAGAATATGTTTCTTCATAATCAACTCTAAGTCTTTGAGAAAAACCTTGTGTAACAAGTCGGACTTTATATCGTGTGATTTTAACTTTTTCGCACGAAGACCCACTTGCACCCAATAGATTTTATATCTTTAGATATAGTGACAAGAGATCCAAATACATCTCTTTTATTAAGGAAGAGCAATTCAATATATTGCACCCTCTTTTTTTTTTTTTTCAATTAGGCCCTTGTTGGCACTGATACGGATCCTGGATCTGGACCATTATTATATATTGTATTTTTCTACCGGGATGGCTTGACCGGTTATACTATGCTACATCAATTAGCAAACCTCTGTTTACTATCAGAAATATTTTGCCATCTTTATATTTTTTTTTTGCATGATATAATCATACATTTGTGTGTCTCCATTGTGGTCGAATATTCGATACCACATTTATTTATAGTCTCAATATAATAATTATAAAGAAAAATATTTTAGAAACTACACGAGTTTCTTTGAGACTTTGGAGAACACGAAGCATCGATTATTATGAATCTGATGCATTTGGAAGTCGAGAGACTAGCTCATCTAGACCTTCCAATTAATTTGCACTGTCTAAAAATATATTGACCCGTGCTTCATATATTCTCATAAGAAAAATATATTTTTGATTTTAAAGACATATTTCAAAGTCTTTAAAACTCATATAACACATATATTTATTTTTTACGAATAAAATAAATAAAAATAATTAAACACATAAATGTACAAAATAATAATTTATGGACTATAGCCTTTTCATACAAGAATTCAGGAGGCATCGCCTTCCATTAAGAATTCAATAAGCATAGCTTTTATTTGATCGTAGAGAAGGAGGCAGAGCCTACCATATATAACGATCTATCCGGAAAAGACATAGCTTTTTATTTGATCGTAAAGAAGGCAGAGCCTACCATTTATAACGATCAAACCGGAAAAAGGCATAGTCTCACGATGTCTAAAATAATTATGTTCTATAAACATAAATTTAGATAATATAAATTTTACTTACCTCGTAAATGCTTCAGCGGTAAAGACATCGTGCTGATAACGTGTTATAAACTATAACTCTTACATATATATCTATATATGTGTATATATATATATATTCTATTTTGTTAAACAAAGAAAAAGAGAAGAGAAACTTAGAGAGAGAGAGAGAGAGAGAGAGAGCGAACGTGAGAAGAGCAACATAACACTTTTCTTATTTCATCTCTCTTATTATTCATCTCACTCACATTACACATATATATAGCAACGTGACTTTGTGCCCAAGTCACTTGGAGTCCAAGTACATAAAAGATAAACATTATCAATATAATATGGATAAGTGATGGATAATCACATTTACAATTATCCATTTATAACAAAAGAGAATATTCTGTATTGATTGAAAAAAAGGAGTATTTTGTTTTTGGGAAAATTCCCGAAAAAAACCTGACTTATTTAATATTTGCTAGAAAACTACCTGAACTTTTTTCGTTGCTAGAAAAATACACAAACTAATTTGGGTTGGAAATAAAAAAACACGATCTATTTTTTTTTTCCAATTACCTCCCTTCGCCGTAACGGCCGTCAACAACGTTAACCAAATCATCAAACGTTTTTAGTTTTATTTACGAAAAATTCTAGAAAAAACCCAACTTATTTAATATTTGCCAAAACAATACCTGAACTTTTTTTCGCTGCCAGAAAAATATACAGATCAATTTAAAGTTGAAATAAAAAGCACGACCTATTTTTTGTTCCAATTTTACCCACTTTATTGTAACAGTTATCAACATGTTAACCAAATAGTAAATACCGTTATTTTTCTCATTTTTTTTGCACATGATAAATAAAAATGGCTAGAAAACCGATGTTATCCCCTTATAAAATCAAAATCGATATAACATACAACATCTATCTATATCTGATGCGAACAACAATAAATTGAAGAAATTAAGAAAAACCTTCGGCAACAAAGCGGGTAAAATTTCTTTAATTTATTGTTGTTCACATATGATAGATTGTTGAAAAAAGCATTAGCAATTTAGAAAAAAAGTTACACATTAATAACATGATTTTAGTTGATATTACTGAAGAACTGAAGGTTTTAGAGGATTTCTTTAATAAGTCAAGTTTTTTTAGGAATTTTCCTTAAACAAAAATTAAAAGCATTTGACGATTTGGTTGGAGAAATCTTTAAAAGAAAAACAGATCGTGTTTTTTATTTCCAAGTTAAATTAGTCTGGGTATTTTTATGACAACAACAAAGTTCATGTATTTTTTTGCAAATATTAAATAAGTCGGGGATTTTTTTAGGAATTTTTCCGTAAATAAAATTAACAGCGTTTGACGATTTGGATAACGCTGTTAATGGCCGTTACGGCGAAGGGAGGAAATCGGAAAAAAAAATTAGTTAGTATTTTTTATTTCCAACCCAAATTAGTTTGTGTATTGTTCTGGCAACGAAAAAAGTTTAGGTAGTTTTCTGGCAAATATTAAATAAGTGGGGCTTTTTTAGGGAATTTTCCCTTTTGTTTTTGTATTTTTTTGGGGTATTGGCATTTAAGAGAAATCTTTTACCAGGATCAATATGTAGACACAAAATTTTGGTTTAAATAAATATGTAGAAAAATATAAATTTTGAGGAAGTTGCGTTTTTCAAGTTCCAAATTAAAATATAGAATCTAGTACAAAACCTTAACTAACTTTTTTTAATTAAATTTTTAAAAATAGAAAACAAAAGCTACAATGTGGAAGGATATGATTTGGTCATGTGATAAATGAACAAAATAAATAAATAGGGTCTTCAAAACCAGGGTAAAACCTTTGTTAGTGCATAGAAACCCTAATTATCCATCCTATTCCTATCAAGAGGATGATGACTCCTGAGGGGATGTGGAAAGTAATAGCTACGTTGTCCGTATTTGCAATCTCCATATCACTCTACAGCCTCTGTCCTTCATCAAGTTCGTTATGGTACGCGGCCATCGGTGGCACAACCTTGTACGTGGTGTTGCTGCTCATCTCGCACTTTTGCACCAATGTTCGCATCTACAAGGATGATGAGCCTCCTCTACCTGCTACACGAGCGTCATACTCTGTTATTCTTGTCGCAGCCATGTTTTATTTCCCGTACTATTACTCCACTATCCATGTCTTGATTTACGTATGCTCCATGTTTGCCTTTGGGATCTCCATGTTCCAGCTCAATTCTCCCATGGACACTAAACACGCGGTTTACACCTTATTCTTTGGTTTCTTCTCTGCTTTCGAGGCAAATGGGATTGGTAATTGGCCTGATTCTCAACGTTCCTTTTGGTGGGTTATTGTGTTTACTATCATGTTTGCTAAGCTTTTGTTCCCCATGAATGGCATCTATATTTAGTATCAATCTCATTGAACTGTGGCTCCATTTTCTTGTATTTAGTTTTGATTCTTTTATGCCTTCATCAAACAATCACTGTGTTGTAGATATTATGCAAAATTTCTTACAAATTAAATCATTCTCCAAACATATCAATTCATCGCGGATCAACACCGTTCTGCTAATCTGGAAGAGACTGCTCGGAGCTTGGAGTAAACCTTACCAGCTGGAGATCCCATAATAAGACCGCACAATGAAGCCCTCGCGACTTTACTGTTAGAGAAAGCTCCTAAGATATGAATCCTTGTGTCTGCAATCACAATCCTTGTCTTTGTAGAATTCTCAATAGCAAACTTCGTCTTTCCTCCTTTCCCAGACAATCTCCCGATAGCTCGGGACAAATGCTTGCCTTTAAGCGTCTTGACATCTTTGATCTCAAAAGACTCCACATACAGTTCATCCATTCGCAAAAGAGAAATAGCGTCGGGGATATCGAAACCGAGCATGAAAGCGTGTACGAAATCCGCAGACTTCTGAAGATTACTAACATCAGGTGTATCAGCTCGGGTTTTGAGTTCGACTTTACGGGATTTAAGATTCATCCTTATGTCGATATTCATCTGATCAAAGACCGGTGTGTAGATATCTAACCAAGCTTTCTTGAGAGGAGAGTATCGGTTTGGTGGAACAGCTACCTTTCTAAATTGAACTTTCCCGTCAGACATCTCATGAGCCTTCAATGGCTTAAAGATTGGCTTACAAGGTAATGGCTCGGGTTCAGTTACAGATTGAATTTCCATCTGAATAGATTCTGCCATTGACTTTAACAAACTCCAATGACTAACTTCAAACCTATAAATGAGCATACATAAGCAAAACACCAAAAGTATGAGTCTCATTGATATAAGACAGATCATAAATCAAATTCGTTAACGCTACTATAAATTATTAAGGAGAATAGCATAACCAGAGAATTTCACGAATCACAAAGAGAAGAAAGGATACAAATCTGTGCATTTATCAACTAAATTGACATAGACGAAAAAGACCAGAACCAGCTTCAAAAGATAGAAATTTTTGCAAATTATATAGAATTGACGATTATGGAGGATTTTTAAAAGCAGATAACTTTGGAAAAAAAGAGTACCTGTATTACTAGAGGATGTCGACGGCTGAACTGAAGAAGAAGAAGAAGGTAGAAGAAGAAAGAGTTTTAGTTCAAAATTTGAGGGGTTTTTAATTAGGGTTCTATTTCTTAAAACGACGCCGTTATTAATTGGGCCATTAAGGCCCATTATTGACGTAATTCGTTTGCCGGGATCAAATTTTCAAAAAAAAATAATTGAAAAATTCTTCATTTTTTTCAGCATCTTATGAGCAATATTCCCTCTCTTCAAAATTGAGGACGAGATGATGCGAATCTCAGATTTGAAGATGAAGAAGGCGATGGTGGTCGTGATAGCTGTCGAAAGTAAGTTTTCTCTGCTCGGAATTTTCATTTTGTTGTTGTCGTCGTTTCTTCTTGCATCCCTTGGAACTATTTTGTGTGATTCTCTATAGACCCATGTCGATTTACACTTGTCTGCTTCTTCTTTTCACTTTAATTTTTCCTACGCATAGACACCATTCATGGCTCAGATTCGTGCTCCATTATAGTTTTTGAATATTTTGCAGTCCCAGAGATTTCCTGATTGTGTTCGTTTCTATGTAATTATCTGGTAATCTTCCTGTATTGTCGCGGATCTTAGAGGTCTTAAGAGTCTGATTGTGTTTCCATGGAAGACGATCTGAAATGGCTTATGTAGCATTGATTCAATTTCAGGGAACTGTTTGCTGATTTTGATTTTTCCGGAGATGTGGTTTAAACCATGTACAAGTATGTATATCTTCCTCTGTTGTGAATTTGTGATGTTAGCTCAAGAAAACTAGTTGTTTGATTCTCTGAAACTACTGAACCATTCCTGTTGAATTTGCTTGTATCATGAGATGTTTTAGCATATGTCACCATTATAATAAACTAGGGAAGATTACAGATCAATGGTAGGAAATGTTTAGCTCTTTAGCTTGGTTTAACTTAAGTATCATCTATACTAGTAGTATCTCTTATCCCTGCTTGGAACTAAGAATCATGAACCGAGTAACATTGTTGCAAGATGATTGTAGATTTTACTTAAAAACTTAAGATAAATGTAATAGTGTGTCATAGATTAACAATTCAAAGTTCAAGCTAAGAAACTCACATTCAATCATATCATGAATTTACATGTTGCTGTTTTATCCTTGCAAGGACAATACTTGGGGTTTGAGTTAAAACCCCAATACTTTAATCTGTACATAAAGACCAACAAATCCTTTTGCACAAAAAATTAGTGTCCATAACTGATTTTGTATAATAATAGCACACATACCCATTCTGATTTCCTCTAAAATCCTTTCCAGGTACCAAGGACTTCGTGGAAGACTTCAGAAATCAAATCTCTGTCGGCACATTGCATGAATATGTTGAACTCGTCTCGGATCTCAAATATTTTGCCAAACTTCACAAGATACCTCATGCAGCTAGCCTTCAATTCAGGTAATTGATAGAGATAAGCATTCTGTAGCCTCTCAAGCACATTCTTTGTGTCGATGTCGTCTAGAAGGCTCAAGTGGCACGCGTCTTTTAAATCAGCAATATCATATTTTTCAGCAGCTTGGAGGAGTGCCAATCTGTGTATAAGAAAGTCTTCGTTCTGGATATTGCCGTAGATATAACTGAGAAAAGCTTGGCAAGCATCAAGTGCCATGTCGAGTATGTTTATTTCTGATAGTTCTTTCTCTTTCAGGTCGTGTAAAAACATGCTGCGGAAAACAGGTGAACGGGCAGCAAGAACAGCTCGGTGAGCTCCAATGCTTCCACCAGAAGCATTGATCATTATGTCAGTGTAAATGCTTTCTGTCAACATACGTCCAAGGGATGTTACCGCTGTCCCTTTCGATTGATTCTCGGTTGAACCGTCTGCCCAGATAGAGTAAATTTCTCCACTCTGCCAATTCAGGTAATTTATATTCAACACACATGTTTCAGTTTCACCAAACATATTGATTCAATAGTTGCATAGACTGGTTAATTCAAGAGATAAAAAAGGCTAGTCGATCTATAAGTAATATCTCTGAAGTGATGAGACAGACACTTACATCTTGAGACAGAACCTTCAAGTCAAGAAACTCGACGTCGATGATGATTTTCCCAGTTAAGGGAACTTCAATAGTCCAAATAAAATCTTCGTTTGTCTTAACCCGCTTATCTATTACTTCTGCATTTGAGTCATCATTAAAGAAACAGTGTCAACATTCTGAAAGATTCATCTTTTGTGGAACAGAAACAAAAGGAACCATAATCAAACTGTTGAGTCAAGCGAGATCTTCTCTACCTGGATGAGATAAAACTTTCCTATCACCAGCAGAAGAGACAACACGAAGAACAAAGGAAGCAACTGGTGGATTTTCTCTGGTAAGGTTGGATACCTCTGGATACAACTTAACATTTAATAGCATCTTGCTTTTCTCCACAGACAAATGCCTTCAAATCAAAACCCAAATTGTCAAAATCTATCTGATTATCATTACCAGCACACATCAACTACAAAAAGGTGTCCACTTTTCTCATTCAGCATCATCATCATCATGTCAAATTATTAATTGATCAGGTGAACAAAAAAGAAGGAGAGTGGAGAGAGATACCAATTCCAAAGACCCATCTTGAAAGGATCGGACTTGCGGTAAGTGGAGGAAGAAAGATTGTGGATTCGCCATTGGGCGAGTCTAGAAATGGTGTCTACTCTGTAAGCAGAATCAGTCATCCTAGCAAAAGCCAAAGCCGCAGTGATGTCATGGATACAATCCAAAAAACCCTCCAGAAAATTCTCCCCTGACTTTCCCAGGTTTGCTCTTTTCTTCTCTTCTTACCATATAAAAGTAACCAAACTTTTTACCCTTCTCTTCTCCTTACAAAATCACTTCCTTTACCGTTTTGTTCTTATGATCTTATAGATCGAATGGTTCTAGAATTTATGCGAGTGATCTGGGTTATGGAGATAGAGAAGGGGGTTTTTGTTTGATGTGAAATTTACATGAAGATTTGTGCATACACTCCCACATACATACCTATATGCATATGTGAGTGCAAGCGAACAGAATCAAAGAGAGAAGGTTTGAGATTTGGGGTTAAGGAGAGGAATTGTTTAATGGAGGAATCATTAGCTTTTTTTCTTGGATTGGTAATAACGGGGAAGCAAAGTCAGTGTTTTGCTTTTACGTCATTTGAAGGGTTTGTTTGCTTTTGGTTGAGGGAGAGAGACAGAGGGAGAGAGTAAAGTGTTTGGTGTTATGTTCCTTGGCTTATTTCTCTAACTGGACAGTCGTATGGGGCGTGTGTCTCTTTTATTGGACACTCTAGACTTGTCTCCAAACTAATTTCAGACTTTAGAGATTTAATAGATACTTCAAAATTTCTTGGGTTGAAGATGGGTCGAATTACATAATTATCCCCCATGAATTATCCTTTTCTTTATCTGTCTTTTTACTACACTAGAGATTGATCTGATAATATAAAGACTTAGTAAACAACCATTTTTGTTGATAGTAATTATCAAATGCATAATAATTTGTTAGTGTAAGTGTTTACTAGAGGGCTATATTAGAAAGATCTTGATTGACTACAAATCTAAGTCTAGAGTTTCTTCTATATGTTTTAACTTTAATTCTATAGATTGTGAAGGTAGCATAGGAGTGTGATGGAAGCAATTTGAATTTGTGTGCTTCCAAGGTAGGCAAATCTACTTTAAAATAAACTATACATAAATGTATAATAATGCTAGACAAAGAATAATTTACATAGATTAATGTGAAGTGTTCTTTTCAGCTTTGTCATAGAATTGCGTGCATTCTATGTCAACTTGGTTTATTTGCCCACTCCTTTTTCAACTTACAACTTCATCGGATTCTTCAACTTGAATGTCCCATACATTTCACATATCAAATATGCATAATAATACAACACTTGATTTTGGGTTTTGTTAAAGATCTTAGTATCATCTAACATAACCATAAGAATTAACTTCTTTTAATATTTTTGAAAAAAAGTACAAAGAATTTCTCTAATTACAATCCTTAGCTACTTCAGTACCAGGGTATGATTAGTATAATCAAGTTGGTTGATTTAATATAGTTTTTTTCCGTAGATATTTCAAAAAGAGAAAGCAAGATTCTATCATTGTTAAGAGGAAAGGCAAACAAATGGTGGGGTCTTAGTGGAATCTTGAATCCCTTCCTTTACAAGAGTGCAAGTTTTGTCTAATGATCTCATCTTGATGTGCAAATTGTTCCAATTGATTCACATAAATTAAATTTATATACAATCCCATATTCCAAATTAGATCTTATTTCTAAATACCAAGTTGGGATGAATAAAAGGAAGAAACTGGATTTTATTGGCAAATAAATAATTAAAGCTTAGAACAAGTGTGTATATATAATTGGTCCAAGTGGAGAAGAAAGGTATCTGCGTTTTGTCATTTTGTGGGACATTGAATCTGGGAATCTATCCAACACTAATCTTACAAGCAAACCACTCCGACATGACCTTCATTTGATCGTGACCGTACATTTCCTAAAAATATCAGTCTTGATTTATCACCAAAATGTGACACTTGACTAAAACACCTTAAAATATCTAGAAGAAAAACAGCATTTTAGAAATCAAAATATTACATTGTTACGTTATGAATATGGTAGGTCAACGATTAAGTTGGAGTTTGGTAAACAATTTGACTATAAAAATCGCATTATGAATCCAATAGATTTCCACCACTGGTTTTGTTTTTGTTGAATTTCCACCATTGTTTTGCTTTTACAAAATTTTCTACGTCGTCTAATCATAATGTTCGTGAGACTTATTCAAAGTAGCGGTTTAATTTAGTATATAAAACCAAGTTGATCTGATTTTATTTGAATTAAACAGGAAAATATCTACTAAAAATTGTATCATCGTTTTGGTTAGACCACTTAGACTTCTGAACCGGATTACGAACAGTAATTTGGATTTAACTTCTCTTGTTAAGCTATATACGGGCTTTCACTATTTGGACCCAAGAGACAGTCTTAAGTTGGGCCGGTTTCTCAACATTGTTAAGTTTATTTGACAATATAATTCTCCTTGTTTATTTTTGTTTGCTATGAAGTTCTTATTGTTTTTGTTTTCTTTGACTTGATAATGTCATCTTAATTCAAACAACAAGCAGTTACCAAAAAAAGAAATAAAGAGAAAGCAAATATTATACATTACATAAAATTTGGAGGGTTAATATTCTCAAGTTAACATTTTGTTAATCATCAAAGCATTTTTGCAAAGCTTGAGAAAGACCTTGTTCCTCTGGGAAAGCTCTGCATCGTTCCCGGCGCGTGAATCCAACGCGCTTCCACAAGACTCGATAGCGCTGATCGCGGCTCTCAGCCAGACGTCGACATCAGCGTGTGCATCTGCGAGCATAGCGGAGATCGAGTCGTCAAGCTGCTCCACGGCATCTTGGTAATTCTTCTGACAATCCTCAAGCGTGTCCTCAATCGCCGGCTCCAAATCTTCGTTGCTGAGCTTATTCTTGATATAGGAGGAAGTGGCGGAGGCGTTGGCTGACGCGGCGGAGATAGCTATGATCTCGATCTGGTTGCTGGTGCCTGCGAATTCGCCGGACTCGGGACGTGAAGTTATGCTGGAGAGACAGAGTTTTGGATCGTCGGAGTGTTTGCAGAGATCGGAAATCATACCGGAATTAGCATTTCCGGAGACGAAGGAGAGAAGAACGACGCAAAGGAAGAGAACTCCGCTGAATTGCTTCATCTTTGATTGGATTTTGGATTGAGGATTGTGTGGATTCTGACGGAGAGATTTATATTTGAGAAAAAAATGAAACCTCCAAAACAATATTTGAAGTTAAGAAGCGATATTTTTGTTTATGGTTTTTGACATTTTTGTTGTTGTTGAAGAATTCTGTTTTTTCGTTATTGGCTTGAAAAATAGGCGGGAAATATGCAACTGCAGAAACAGAAAGCAAATTTCAACTGACTGGGCTAGTATGATAATGGGCCTATTGGCACTAATGGGCCTCTTACAAGTCCTGAACCCAGATTGAAGCCAATGATGCAGATAAGAAACTGGCAATTTTGTGTTGAAAATTGTCTACCAAAAATCATCTATGTTTTTTTTTTGGTATCATCTATGTTTATACAGTATTTGATAATCTGCACATAACAATAACATTGTTTATAACTTTATACCTTCTTGTTCTAGAAAAGTATAAAACCGCTTGTACTATGTATTATGTATTAACCACTACAAATCCAATTCAATTAAATAAGAAAACATTTTCCGTATAATTATTTATTTTTAGTTAGTTGCATATTATTACAATTTCATTCATTTATTTTCTTGACTTTCTTAGAATGAGAATTTTTTGATATATTGACGAATGACGATGTGACATGGTAACGCTTCCCGTGTTTGAGGCAGAGAATATACGGAAAGTTTAAGGAATGATTAGAACTTAAAACTATTATTTACTTTTTAATTTGGAGCTTAAAAATACATCTCTATCCACGATCCAGTCCTAGTTGCAGATGTCAACAAAGCAAAGTCTTTTCCTACCAAAAAAAAAAACAAAGCAAAGTCTTTGAGATAGTATGATATTCGTGGCCTCGTGGACTTGACTTCACCACGTTACAATTAATAAACACAACTTACATTTCTATATGAAAGACTTAAAAATAAACAAACTATATATACCCTTTCTACATTTGCATTTACAATAACAAATGTAATAGAAAAACTTTCGAATATATATATTCTTCTTTTTCTCACTAACCAAAGTTTTTTTTTGTTATTTTCTTATAAAAATAATCCACTGTTACAACATTTACAGCAATTAATCAAAAACAAAAAAACAAAACATTTACAGCACAGCGAATTTAACAATTTTCTTTTTACAATATCATATGATCAGAAAATTAAGAAAATGATTTTTTTCAATAAAAAAACTCAACAAAAATCACTCAAAACGTCACATCACAAAATTCTGCATCCATCGGGCTCATCACGACAATAGAGCACCGGAGGATAATACGGCGATGGTACCACCTGATAATTGGGTTGACTCATAGACCTACAGAATCCGCAGAAACCTGCATTAGGTATCTCACAGGTACATCTTCTCGCCGGAGGAATCTGGTTATATTGGCCCATTTGATGAGGCTGCGGTGGTGGCTGCTGCGGCGGCGCCGCCTGAACGGTGATGATAGTCGTGTGGCACACTTTCTTCTTGAGCTCACGGGTTAGCTCCGCTAAGTCAATACCTTCTCCCAATAAAACCAACTGATCGTTCTGTCCCTGAATCGAGACCGATCTAACACCTGCGTGTAAACAATCAAAGTTGATGAAACGATTCATGTGACCTAACTTGGTTCACAAGTTACTTGCAAAAGAAGTCTTAGAGTAGAGATGTTTACCAGATTTTGCAGATGCGATTTTCATAGCTTTCTTTATAGATTTCTCATTGTTACTCATATCCATCTTTAAAACTATCCGTTGCTGAAGAAAGAACGACAATAAACAAATATAAGTTTCGTGTTTCGCAAGAAACTAGATAAAGAAAAAGGAACAGATAAGGGAACAACGGCAGTTACCTTCGACATATTGCCGGAATAAATCACCGGAGAGAATATTCCGATATCGGTGTGTGATTGACGAGAGATACCAAGATTTGCTAGGCTATTTAGGTGTAAATAAATGTGATCCTCTATTGAATCATGAGTGTATATAGCTATATATATACAGAACAAGAAACAACTAATCTTTTTTTTTTTGTCTTTCCTCAAACAACTAATCTTATAGAATTGACATAAACCTATTACAACGACAAAGATCATAAATTTAATAATAACTTAATAAGGAAGTTTAAATATTTAAATTCAAATGATAGAAACTGTTTCGTAGTAAATTCAATCATCATAATTTTATAATTTATATGATAGAGATAATATGTGTATAATTCACGCGGGACTATAGACTCAGTCATAAGCAAATTCCTGGAAATTTTATCATTTTTTCACTATCAATTTCCGTGCAATTTGCTTGACATTTTCATTTTTCAATTATCAGTTACGTATTTAATTACTTGGTTTGATAAGAAGTTGAAATTGAAGAGTTTCTGATAGTGATTGTTGCCTTGTCGGCTAAGCTTACACGTTTATATTCGTCTACAAGAAATGATACAAACCATATTGTACGTAAGTTGCTATAATTTATTATAAAATCGTATTTGTAAGGTATCGAACCTTCTGGTCCAGGTAATGTCTTTGAGTGAATCATTAACAGAGAGATACTCTTTAAAAAGGTAACTGAGATCTTGCAGAAGCAGGCAGTAATAAAGATAATTATCTCCTTAAGACAATGCAAGTCGCAACCATTGTTACTACACATTCTCCAAAAACTAAATATATACACAAAATTACCCCAAAATACAATCTCCATATCGAGATCTTCGCAGTTTTGAGTTGTCAGTAGTTAACTTACTGCCATGTTAAGAAATAGAACAGAACATAAAATTACGCCATTCTTAAAGATTCTTGAGTCACTCCAAGCTTCACTCACCTTTTTTCCATCAAGGTATCCTGAGAAGTTCTTTTGAAGATAAGTTACCTGAAGATTTTCATATCGATTTAGCTTTTGTTTTCATAATATACGCAAAGAATAACAATTTACCAGTGCTGTGGAGGATGAGTGTTGAGGTTGCTCTGCCTTCGTTCTTGTGATTCTCCAGTGTACGGATGAGGAAATCTGGTACTTGTTAACATTCTTGGTACTTCCCAGTTATAAATTTCATGAGAAACTCCACTAAAGCGGTTAGAGCATCCAAATGGTGGTTCTTGACTAACTTGAACTGGAAAGTCTTGACAAAGCAGGTGGCGTCTTTCTGGCGATTCTCCAACGTACAGATGAGGAAACCTCGTCCGTGTTAACATTCTTTGTATTATCTCGTTGTAAATATCCGGCGAATCGCTGTGGTTAGAGCTTTCATGGAACTGTTCTTGACGATCATGATTTGTTTGAAAAGGAAAATCTTGACAAAGCAGGCTGCTTCTTTCAGTGTATCTGAACTTTTCCAGCTCTATTGAGTTTTCTAGAAACCGGGCATGGTTTCTTCCAACAGCAAACCGGGCATTTTCGAACTGTAAACATCTACGTTCTTGGTAATAACAAAGATCCAATGGAGATGTCCTTTCTCTTGATTGAACCAAAGGATCTTGAACTTGCCTAAGGTTATAGTCCCCGCGATAACTGAGATCAAACGAAACTGGTCTATGGCTAACACCGTGAAATTCTGTTTGGAGGGGATACCCATGATCAAATGACACTGGCTGCGTATTTATAAAAGCTTGGGCACAACTTGATTCTTGTTCCTTCACTTCTCTCGATTTTACTTTCTCTGCATAAAGTTCCTTAGCGACACGAGATAATCTGAACTTGAAAGTACTGCACTCTCCCAAAAGGAAAGGCTTATCACATCTAGACCCATCTCCTCTCTTATTCTCATAACCAGGGTAATTGCTCTTCTCGAACGCCACACGTTGAATCAACACAAGAAAGCATCTGCTAGCGAGCTCCTCGAGATTCCAGTTACAAAAAGGTGCTTTGTTCTTGTGAGAGACATGAACTTCCCCATCGGCTCTTAGCAAACGGCTTGCACTATTGAAAAATCCAAACACCAGTTCTCTATGCTTCCTACAACAAAACAGAAAGACAAAGAACATCTACAAATTCTTTAAAAAAATTCCACAAAGTCTACACACTTAACTGCAAGAAGACCGTATCTGTAACGCCAAATCGTTGAACTTACCGTATAAGAGAGGAATCAGACTCTCTGCCGTGGAAACCGGCGTGCGGGAAGTTGAAGATAATGCGATCAAATCTTCTATAACGAAGATCAGGATGAAAATGCAGTGTGGTTGCATCAACTCCATGTAAAAGTAAAGCTCCAAGTCTCTTCAAAGTTTCAAGGTTTGATCTTGCTTTCTTGTACTTCCTAACCACAACATCTGCTTCAAATACCACAAAAGACATCAAACAACAGAGGAAATTAAGCTTAAAGCTACAACCTTTAAATCAGGTTTATAATCAGTACAAAGCTGAAAAATCACATCTTTCACCGGAAGCTCCATAATCAGTAGTTTACATTAGAAATTGATTTCGATTCTTCTTCTCACAGACAAGTGTGACCAAACTTTAAGAGTGATTCCTTGCTAAAATAGTGACATAAAAACCCTAAAACCTCAGACAAAGAAAACTCAAGCGAAAACGAAATCAAAACCCTAAAAACTGTCACAATGTAAGCAAATGAAGTGTTACCGTAAGAATCGAGAGAGGAAGCGCAGATATTGGAAGCAGAGCCGAAGAGAGTGGCTAAGCTGTGAGAAAATGAGAAATCTCCTTCGCCGACGAGAAGTATCTGATGGTTCGATGAATAGTGTTTGACCCACACTTCTTCTTCTTCTTCATCATTGTCTCTTTCTCTGCTGGTAAGCTTCGAGAGCTCTCTCATCGCCATTGGAGCGATAAAGGATGGAACTTTGGAAAGTTTTGTTTTTTAATTTTCAATTTTCAAAAATAAAAGTAACGTTATTAAAGAGGAGAGACGGTTGAGTTTCTCATCTATCGAAAATTGGAAATGACGATTGGGATTTTACACCAAATTAAAAGAAACAAAAGGTTTAGTGGAATGAATGATTGGAAAATGCGTTCTGTTTATAGCGTTAGTGGCAAGAAAACACAAACGCAGTGATAAATTGATGAGAGTAAAATACACAAAAGTGTTTAGGAAGAATTATAGTAGACTCTCATGAGAATAAAGTTATAAATTACATTCTCTTATATAGACACGAGATTTCCTAATCTAAGATAAATATAAATGTAAATAATATATTTAGAGATAATGTTAAATATCCTAAACTAAGATATTAACAAATATCATGATCTTCTAGATTCTTCTCGATCTTCATGATTTCCTTATTCTTGGGCTTCTCATCTCGACCGTCGATCTCGGTCGATCTCCGGCTCTCCCAATACGCAGCAATGGGGTACTTTTTGTGACTAAACTCGTTTAATAAACGTATGAAACCGCAACTGCCAGCTTTCGCACCTACTGTGGTTAAACCAAGCAAATCCCTAACTAATTATGAAACTTAGCTCCAGGGAACACTATTTTGCAGATAGTGTCATTGAGACTTGTCACATTATAGCTTTTCGAGAAACCAAAGCCTCGAATGATTGCGGCGATTGAAGCGAACAAGATTCAATCACTTGTTTTAATTTTGATTGATGGTTAGAATCAGATCGATGATGTCAGTTGAAATACTGCGTTATCGATCTAAAAGTCTCCGAAATAGGAGTTGCAGACCCTAAACAGAAAAAATTGAGATCTGATATTAAACCTAATTCAACTTGAAGAAGACGAAGCTAAAAAAAAAAAAAAAAAAAAAACGTGTAAAATAGTAGGAGATGGATTCGAACTGGGTGCAAGAGAATTGTAAACCCACGTGTAACCACCATGCCAAATTAACTATCTCTGAAAGCTCTGCAAACAGATAATATATACTTATATAGTTCCGTTAAATAGGGGTTAAAATTTAACACCGTTAAATAGTTCCGTTACGCCTAGTAACGACTGTTAACTCTCGGGTTCGAAATTACCAAGTTTTAAAAAACGATAGTTTTAAAAGGCAATCAAAATTAAATTAGGTATTTTTATTCCAAATTTAAAAACACAGGTATTAAACGGCCAAAAAAAATAGATGGCGGTTTTTTCGGGTTTTTTCTCGATTGGATTATCTTTTGTTTACGATTTATAAATTATAGTCCGTAGTGATTCAAATGTAAAAAAAAAACACAATAAAAGAAATTTGGTTTGTGATATATATTAATTCCGCTCTAGTCTGTTATAAATTATATATAATCCGTCCCAAGAAAAAAAAAACTCTAGTCTGTTAGTGATTAATTCCGCTCCGTCCGCGACATCCATTCAAATCCGAAATATTTCATGACTTATTTCATTGTAACTTTATCTATGTATCGTGGTTTATTTGATAGCTAGAAAATAATATCTAAAGAACATCAACTCTAAATCATTAATCCAGTAACCTTTTTTCTTAGTTTTTTCACTATCCACTTTGCTTGACAGTATCATTTTTCAATTATTTAATATCGTTTTTTTTTGAACTATCAATTTCGTTGTTACACTTGCTTACTTGCTTAATTTATTGATTAGAAGTTGAAATTGTGTTTCTGCCGCTCGGAATAGTGGTTAAGCTTTAAGTCTATATATTAGTCTACAAGAATTGATTAAAACCATATTTTTAAGTTACAACAAACAAAGACTACTCCATACCTTACTAGTAGTCTTACCAAACCTTCTGGCCACGCG